>OX638135.1:70771694-71519194 GCA_951804985.1 Dryomyza anilis
TTTTTCATAAAACAGAGTTTACTCCACAAAGTATTAAATTTTAGCTAAAATAATCGGACTGTGGAGATTAAAAATATCTCAAATACTTTCTTAATAATGAGAGCTCTCATCTTTAACAAAATTCTGCAAAGCTTACTTCGATTACTTACTTATGAAGTATCAAAAGTAGCAAATTTTTGTGGTGGGAATAGCATACCGTTACTTTAAGGCACACCGTCGACTACATGCAAAAAATAGGACTCTCCCAAACATAATTTTGCATGCATTAGAATTTTATGTAAACTGTTGACTAATAAATCATTTGTAAACAAAGTTGTATTGAGACTTGAACAGTGTTGTAATGAGCTCTGACTTACATTATAATATCACGGAAACATTTAAATGTTGCCCCTTAAAATGGAGTTTGTTCTAATGGAAACATAATAATTACTACATCCAAATAAAATAAATATTTGAACCGAAACATAAATATTTTTAAAATAAAACATGATTTTGAACGACCTGAACCCAAGTGCGTCATTGGACATTTCTGCCCAAATCCCAATGGAACCATTTTCTTCAAAAAAAAAAGTCCAATGACGCAGTTGGGTTCTGGCCAATTCCCAATGGAACTAATTTGTCCAAAAAAATGCCCAATGACGCACTTGGGTTCTGGCCAAATCCCAATGGAACCTATTTGTCCAAAAAAATTCCCAATGACGCAGTTGGGTTCTGACAAAATCCCAATGGAACCTATTTGTCCAAAAAAATGTCCAATGACGCAGTTGGGTTCTGGCCAAATCCCAATGGAACCTATTTGTCCAAAAAAATTCCCAATGACGCAGTTGGGTTCTGGCCAAATCCCAATGGAACCTATTTGTCCAAAAAAATTCCCAATGACGCAGTTGGGTTCTGGCAAAATCCCAATGGAACCTATTTGTCAAAAAAAATGTCCAATGACGCAGTTGGGTACTTCTGTAATCTCACTGGAACAGATCCATCCAAAAAAGTTCCAATGACGCACTTGGGTGCTTCTGTAATCTCACTGGAACAGTCCATCCAAAAATGTTTCAATGTCGCACTTGGGTGCTTCCGTAATCCCACTGGAACAGATTCATCCAAAAAAGTTCCAATTACGCACTTAGGTGCTTCTATAATCTCACTGGAACAGTCCATCCAAAAATGTTTCAATGTCGCACTTGGGTGCTTCTGTAATCTCACTGGAACAGATCCATCCAAAAAAGTTCCAATGACGCACTTGTGTGCTTCTGTAATCCCACTGGAACAGATTCATCCACAAATGTTTCAATGACGCACTTGGCTGTGAATCTATGCCCAATGGAACAGACGCACATAAAATTCCAATGACGTACTTGAATGTAATCTCTGTCCATTTGAACAGATGCACCCAAAAAATTTTTTTGATGGCATTGAGTATTTCTAAGCAATAAGTTGAATTGAGTATTTATAATTCAAATTTTTTTAATTTGAAATACTTTGCTCAATTTATTTCAAAACAAATTTGAATTGAAATAAAATTTCAAATTTATTTATATTTTTTTTGAAGTGAATTACTTTGCTTCAATTCTAATTTTTTATTTTTGAAATAGAAAATCAATTCTCAATTACAAAGTCCCGTCTCTGGGAAGAATACATTTATTTAAATCCAATTCCTTTTTTGTTTGTTTTTAAATATCAATATGTTCAAACGATGGCAAAAGATGGCGTAGATAGAAAATGCTGCACAACGTTGCTAACTTCGTCAGTTGATAAATTATCGAATTAAGACGTGCGTTGCGAACATACGTTGTATTTAGATTTGATTAGCATTTTTTGTGTTTCGAAACATAGTTTTAACCAAGTAAATTGCAAAGAAATAGTTTATTCAAATGCAATTAAAATTTTATGTTTGTATTGTAACATATTTATTGTAAATTTGACAGATTCTGCTGGACAATATAATAATGTTTACACGCGAACAAAAATAAATTCAATTTCGATTATAATTTAATTACACTTCATTCCTAATACATGTATGATAATTTCGTATTACTTTTTAATTACATTCAAACATATTTAAACAAATCTTTTCTATCCGTGTAGTGATGCGGGCGAGATGAGAAAATTCAGGATCTCGATCGATCTCCTCTCGAAATTCGAGACTATATCGCGAACGAGATAACCTTTAAAAGTAGATACGAGATCCGAGAACGAAATCCAATTTTTACAACGAGATCGAGAATCTCGGCGAGAATTCTCGAATGTTTGAACTAAAAATATAAAACTTAGCCACTTTATTTTTTTTTTGTAATTTATTGTTAATAAAGCTGTATAAATGTGACTTGTTTAATATTATTGTAATTAAAATAATTTCTAAATGTTAACTTCTTGTTATATAATAATTGTTACTTGTTTGTTGAAAAGGTTCTTTGTACATTTTGTATTTGATATTAGAATCAGTGATGCATTTGGAAGGTATTTAGGCAGGGTCCACATTCTGCTCCGATCGGGCCAGATCTGCTACTTTTCAATTTAAATTGACAGATTCTACCACTTGCTACAGCAGCAGATTTTTCTGATACATTTTCGAAAATTATTAGTACATTTTTATGAAATCTACTACTTTCAGAATTTTGAATTTATTAGTTTTTACCCTAGACCCTAAGTAAGTGAGATTTGCATCGTTTAACTGTCAAACTCTGCACATTTTCAATGATTTACCATAGAACCAAACGAAATACGCAGCGTACGAACGAAGATCAACTGGAATTTTCATTTTTGACAATGCATTTCAAAGTGAAGTTGGCTGCAGAAGCGGTGGTTGTATGAGCTAAATTATAAAAAAACTCAGACGTACTCATTTAGGGCGTAGGGTTAATAACACCAAAAATATACAAGAATTCCAACCTATAATTTTGGACCGGCATCGAAAAACAATTAATATCCTCCTTAAAATATAGACTAATATTTGCAATAGGTTCTATATCTTTCCATAATTTTGATTGAAATTCTGTGACACGTACTTTTTCATAAAACAGAGTTTACTCCACAAAGTATTAAATTTTAGCTAAAATAATCGGACTGTGGAGATTAAAAATATCTCAAATACTTTCTTAATAATGAGAGCTCTCATCTTTAACAAAATTCTGCAAAGCTTACTTCGATTACTTACTTATGAAGTATCAAAAGTAGCAAATTTTTGTGGTGGGAATAGCATACCGTTACTTTAAGGCACACCGTCGACTACATGCAAAAAATAGGACTCTCCCAAACATAATTTTGCATGCATTAGAATTTTATGTAAACTGTTGACTAATAAATCATTTGTAAACAAAGTTGTATTGAGACTTGAACAGTGTTGTAATGAGCTCTGACTTACATTATAATATCACGGAAACATTTAAATGTTGCCCCTTAAAATGGAGTTTGTTCTAATGGAAACATAATAATTACTACATCCAAATAAAATAAATATTTGAACCGAAACATAAATATTTTTAAAATAAAACATGATTTTGAACGACCTGAATATAAATATGTTTCCTGTGAAACATATCAGTTGTTTCAGTTCAAAAAGTAGTATGTTTGCACAGAAACATATTTAAATATTTTTGGAAAGAAATCCTGAAAATAAAATAAAAGTAAAATGTTGTTTTTTTATTAATTTTTATTAAAAATCTTTAAACAGGCACAGTGGGAATTTCTAATAATTGAATTCACATACAAATTTTTAAATGCATAAATAAATAATTCGTTTAAAACTGCAATTTCTTGCCGCTCTTTTGACATTTCTCTTCAGTAAGGTTTGCCTTTTCATGATGGAATGATATACGAATTTGAATTTCGGTAGTAAATTTTAATAATTTCGACTCGTTGTTGGCTCGTATATCTTTCCATCATAAAATGGCAAATCTTACTGAGAAATGTGAAAAGAGCGGCAAGAAATATGGCGTCGTTTGCTGTCCCTGTCGCTCTACTTTTGTAGAGTCCCTGTTGAAAAACCCTTGAAAAAACTTTTGTAGCGCTCTTATTGAAAACCCCTTTACAAGTGACAGCAGCAATGAATGCACAATTGCATCAGCAGACGCTAAACCAGACAATCCAGACTCGCTTTATATTTGGTACAGTCACAGTTGGTCTCAGTACAGCACATAGCGTAGGCAAGAAATTCACGGAGGCTTTTGTAAAAAAACATGCTGTTTGAAAATCGAAACACTGATTTTTAATTGTGGTTTTTTCACATTCGTTTCAGAAATTATATACTGCACTATATTATACTCTGTTACTATTAGTATTTATAACACAAATTATATATTTATTTAATTTACAAATAACAAAATTATTACCGACGCGAACACGTTTTCTCAACGAACAACAAAAGACACGTACGAGTGTCAACTTTATATCTGCTCAACGAGTGCCAACTTCGTATATAAGAAGAATGTTGGAAGAATCAGAGACGGGACTAATTCATTATTTTTCAAATTAAATTTGTTCATGAATTGAAATTGCTTTCAAATAATTTCATTTCTATTTATTTAAATGGCATTTGAAAAAAGTATTTCAATTCGAAAAATATTTCATTTGAATTGAGTAAACAAATTCCAATTCAAAAAAATTTTAAGTGAAATACTTTTATTCAATTCAATTCAAATTTTTGAAATTGGCATTGATCAATTTCAATTCAACAAACATGAATTGGAATTGATCAATTCTATTTAAAATACAAAAGCATTGATATTGAAGTGGCACGCACCACATTTTGGCTTGAATGTATTTCAATGGCACAGAATTGCATCCAGATGCATCATGGGATATTTTTCGGTAAATCTGTTGCACCCGGGGCCAGCATATTTGAATCTGTTTTAAGGGGCATAGATTCGCATCTAGGTGGATCATTCGAAGTTTTTGGTTGAATATATACCAATTAGCACAAATTCTTTTGGCCAAAACCCACTGCGTCATTGCACTTTTTTTTGGAACATTGGTTCCATTGGGATTTGGCCAGAACCCAAGTGCGTCATTGGACATTTCTGCCCAAATCCCAATGGAACCATTTTCTTCAAAAAAAAAAGTCCAATGACGCAGTTGGGTTCTGGCCAATTCCCAATGGAACTAATTTGTCCAAAAAAATGCCCAATGACGCACTTGGGTTCTGGCCAAATCCCAATGGAACCTATTTGTCCAAAAAAATTCCCAATGACGCAGTTGGGTTCTGACAAAATCCCAATGGAACCTATTTGTCCAAAAAAATGTCCAATGACGCAGTTGGGTTCTGGCCAAATCCCAATGGAACCTATTTGTCCAAAAAAATTCCCAATGACGCAGTTGGGTTCTGGCCAAATCCCAATGGAACCTATTTGTCCAAAAAAATTCCCAATGACGCAGTTGGGTTCTGGCAAAATCCCAATGGAACCTATTTGTCCAAAAAAATGTCCAATGACGCAGTTGGGTACTTCTGTAATCTCACTGGAACAGATCCATCCAAAAAAGTTCCAATGACGCACTTGGGTGCTTCTGTAATCTCACTGGAACAGTCCATCCAAAAATGTTTCAATGTCGCACTTGGGTGCTTCCGTAATCCCACTGGAACAGATTCATCCAAAAAAGTTCCAATTACGCACTTAGGTGCTTCTATAATCTCACTGGAACAGTCCATCCAAAAATGTTTCAATGTCGCACTTGGGTGCTTCTGTAATCTCACTGGAACAGATCCATCCAAAAAAGTTCCAATGACGCACTTGTGTGCTTCTGTAATCCCACTGGAACAGATTCATCCACAAATGTTTCAATGACGCACTTGGCTGTGAATCTATGCCCAATGGAACAGACGCACATAAAATTCCAATGACGTACTTGAATGTAATCTCTGTCCATTTGAACAGATGCACCCAAAAAATTTTTTTGATGGCATTGAGTATTTCTAAGCAATAAGTTGAATTGAGTATTTATAATTCAAATTTTTTTAATTTGAAATACTTTGCTCAATTTATTTCAAAACAAATTTGAATTGAAATAAAATTTCAAATTTATTTATATTTTTTTTGAAGTGAATTACTTTGCTTCAATTCTAATTTTTTATTTTTGAAATAGAAAATCAATTCTCAATTACAAAGTCCCGTCTCTGGGAAGAATACATTTATTTAAATCCAATTCCTTTTTTGTTTGTTTTTAAATATCAATATGTTCAAACGATGGCAAAAGATGGCGTAGATAGAAAATGCTGCACAACGTTGCCAACTTCGTCAGTCGATAAATTATCGAATTAAGACGTGCGTTGCGAACATACGTTGTATTTAGATTTGATTAGCATTTTTTGTGTTTCGAAACATAGTTTTAACCAAGTAAATTGCAAAGAAATAGTTTATTCAAATGCAATTAAAATTTTATGTTTGTATTGTAACATATTTATTGTAAATTTGACAGATTCTGCTGGACAATATAATAAGGTTTACACGCGAACAAAAATAAATTCAATTTCGATTATAATTTAATTACACTTCATTCCTAATACATGTATGATAATTTCGTATTACTTTTTAATTACATTCAAACATATTTAAACAAATCTTTTCTATCCGTGTAGTGATGCGGGCGAGATGAGAAAATTCAGGATCTCGATCGATCTCCTCTCGAAATTCGAGACTATATCGCGAACGAGATAACCTTTAAAAGTAGATACGAGATCCGAGAACGAAATCCAATTTTTACAACGAGATCGAGAATCTCGGCGAGAATTCTCGAATGTTTGAACTAAAAATATAAAACTTAGCCACTTTATTTTTTTTTTGTAATTTATTGTTAATAAAGCTGTATAAATGTGACTTGTTTAATATTATTGTAATTAAAATAATTTCTAAATGTTAACTTCTTGTTATATAATAATTGTTACTTGTTTGTTGAAAAGGTTCTTTGTACATTTTGTATTTGATATTAGAATCAGTGATGCATTTGGAAGGTATTTAGGCAGGGTCCACATTCTGCTCCGATCGGGCCAGATCTGCTACTTTTCAATTTAAATTGACAGATTCTACCACTTACTACAGCAGCAGATTTTTCTGATACATTTTCGAAAATTATTAGTACATTTTTATGAAATCTACTACTTTCAGAATTTTGAATTTATTAGTTTTTACCCTAGACCCTAAGTAAGTGAGATTTGCATCGTTTAACTGTCAAACTCTGCACATTTTCAATGATTTACCATAGAACCAAACGAAATACGCAGCGTACGAACGAAGATCTACTGGAATTTTCATTTTTGACAATGCATTTCAAAGTGAAGTTGGCTGCAGAAGCGGTGGTTGTATGAGCTAAATTATCAAAAAACTCAGACGTACTCATTTAGGGCGTAGGGTTAATAACACCAAAAATATACAAGAATTCCAACCTATAATTTTGGACCGGCATCGAAAAACAATTAATATCCTCCTTAAAATATAGACTAATATTTGCAATAGGTTCTATATCTTTCCATAATTTTGATTGAAATTCTGTGACACGTACTTTTTCATAAAACAGAGTTTACTCCACAAAGTATTAAATTTTAGCTAAAATAATCGGACTGTGGAGATTAAAAATATCTCAAATACTTCCTTAATAATGAGAGCTCTCATCTTTAACAAAATTCTGCAAAGCTTACTTCGATTACTTACTTATGAAGTATCAAAAGTAGCAAATTTTTGTGGTGGGAATAGCATACCGTTACTTTAAGGCACACCGTCGACTACATGCAAAAAATAGGACTCTCCCAAACATAATTTTGCATGCATTAGAATTTTATATAAACTGTTGACTAATAAATGATTTGTAAACAAAGTTGTATTGAGACTTGAACAGTGTTGTAATGAGCTCTGACTTACATTATAATATCACGGAAACATTTAAATGTTGCCCCTTAAAATGGAGTTTGTTCTAATGGAAACATAATAATTACTACATCCAAATAAAATAAATATTTGAACCGAAACATAAATATTTTTAAAATAAAACATGATTTTGAACGACCTGAATATAAATATGTTTCCTGTGAAACATATCAGTTGTTTCAGTTCAAAAAGTAGTATGTTTGCATAGAAACATATTTAAATATTTTTGGAAAGAAATCCTGAAAATAAAATAAAAGTAAAATGTTGTTTTTTTATTAATTTTTATTAAAAATCTTTAAACAGGCACAGTGGGAATTTCTAATAATTGAATTCACATACAAATTTTTAAATGCATAAATAAATAATTCGTTTAAAACTGCAATTTCTTGCCGCTCTTTTGACATTTCTCTTCAGTAAGGTTTGCCTTTTCATGATGGAATGATATACGAATTTGAATTTCGGTAGTAAATTTTAATAATTTCGACTCGTTGTTGGCTCGTATATCTTTCCATCATAAAATGGCAAACCTTACTGAGAAATGTGAAAAGAGCGGCAAGAAATATGGCGTCGTTTGCTGTCCCTGTCGCTCTACTTTTGTAGAGTCCCTGTTGAAAAACCCTTGAAAAAAATTTTGTAGCGCTCTTATTGAAAACCCCTTTACAAGTGACAGCAGCAATGAATGCACAATTGCATCAGCAGACGCTAAACCAGACAATCCAGACTCGCTTTATATTTGGTACAGTCACAGTTGGTCTCAGTACAGCACATAGCGTAGGCAAGAAATTCACGGAGGCTTTTGTAAAAAAACATGCTGTTTGAAAATCGAAACACTGATTTTTATTTGTGGTTTTTTCACATTCGTTTCAGAAATTATATACTGCACTATATTATACTCTGTTACTATTAGTATTTATAACACAAATTATATATTTATTTAATTTACAAATAACAAAATTATTACCGACGCGAACACGTTTTCTCAACGAACAACAAAAGACACGTACGAGTGTCAACTTTATATACAAGAATTCATTTCGAACATCAGTATGTTTAAAATGACCCTATACATACTTCAAACGACGAAAAAAGAGACGTAGATAGAAAATTCTGCTCAACGAGTGCCAACTTCGTATATAAGAAGAATGTTGGAAGAATCAGAGACGGGACTAATTCATTATTTTTCAAATTAAATTTGTTCATGAATTGAAATTGCTTTCAAATAATTTCATTTCTATTTATTTAAATGGCATTTGAAAAAAGTATTTCAATTCGAAAAATATTTCATTTGAATTGAGTAAACAAATTCCAATTCAAAAAAATTTTAAGTGAAATACTTTTATTCAATTCAATTCAAATTTTTGAAATTGGCAATGATCAATTTCAATTCAACAAACATGAATTGGAATTGATCAATTCTATTTAAAATACAAAAGCATTGATATTGAAGTGGCACGCACCACATTTTGGCTTGAATGTATTTCAATGGCACAGAATTGCATCCAGATGCATCATGGGATATTTTTCGGTAAATCTGTTGCACCCGGGGCCAGCATATTTGAATCTGTTTTAAGGGGCATAGATTCGCATCTAGGTGGATCATTCGAAGTTTTTGGTTGAATATATACCAATTAGCACAAATTCTTTTGGCCAAAACCCACTGCGTCATTGCACTTTTTTTTGGAACATTGGTTCCATTGGGATTTGGCCAGAACCCAAGTGCGTCATTGGACATTTCTGCCCAAATCCCAATGGAACCATTTTCTTCAAAAAAAAAGTCCAATGACGCAGTTGGGTTCTGGCCAATTCCCAATGGAACTAATTTGTCCAAAAAAATGCCCAATGACGCACTTGGGTTCTGGCCAAATCCCAATGGAACCTATTTGTCCAAAAAAATTCCCAATGACGCAGTTGGGTTCTGACAAAATCCCAATGGAACCTATTTGTCCAAAAAAATGTCCAATGACGCAGTTGGGTTCTGGCCAAATCCCAATGGAACCTATTTGTCCAAAAAAATTCCCAATGACGCAGTTGGGTTCTGGCCAAATCCCAATGGAACCTATTTGTCCAAAAAAATTCCCAATGACGCAGTTGGGTTCTGGCAAAATCCCAATGGAACCTATTTGTCAAAAAAAATGTCCAATGACGCAGTTGGGTACTTCTGTAATCTCACTGGAACAGATCCATCCAAAAAAGTTCCAATGACGCACTTGGGTGCTTCTGTAATCTCACTGGAACAGTCCATCCAAAAATGTTTCAATGTCGCACTTGGGTGCTTCCGTAATCCCACTGTAACAGATTCATCCAAAAAAGTTCCAATTACGCACTTAGGTGCTTCTATAATCTCACTGGAACAGTCCATCCAAAAATGTTTCAATGTCGCACTTGGGTGCTTCTGTAATCTCACTGGAACAGATCCATCCAAAAAAGTTCCAATGACGCACTTGTGTGCTTCTGTAATCCCACTGGAACAGATTCATCCACAAATGTTTCAATGACGCACTTGGCTGTGAATCTATGCCCAATGGAACAGACGCACATAAAATTCCAATGACGTACTTGAATGTAATCTCTGTCCATTTGAACAGATGCACCCAAAAAATTTTTTTGATGGCATTGAGTATTTCTAAGCAATAAGTTGAATTGAGTATTTATAATTCAAATTTTTTTAATTTGAAATACTTTGCTCAATTTATTTCAAAACAAATTTGAATTGAAATAAAATTTCAAATTTATTTATATTTTTTTTGAAGTGAATTACTTTGCTTCAATTCTAATTTTTTATTTTTGAAATAGAAAATCAATTCTCAATTACAAAGTCCCGTCTCTGGGAAGAATACATTTATTTAAATCCAATTCCTTTTTTGTTTGTTTTTAAATATCAATATGTTCAAACGATGGCAAAAGATGGCGTAGATAGAAAATGCTGCACAACGTTGCCAACTTCGTCAGTCGATAAATTATCGAATTAAGACGAGCGTTGCGAACATACGTTGTATTTAGATTTGATTAGCATTTTTTGTGTTTCGAAACATAGTTTTAACCAAGTAAATTGCAAAGAAATAGTTTATTCAAATGCAATTAAAATTTTATGTTTGTATTGTAACATATTTATTGTAAATTTGACAGACTCTGCTGGACAATATAATAATGTTTACACGCGAACAAAAATAAATTCAATTTCGATTATAATTTAATTACACTTCATTCCTAATACATGTATGATAATTTCGTATTACTTTTTAATTACATTCAAACATATTTAAACAAATCTTTTCTATCCGTGTAGTGATGCGGGCGAGATGAGAACATTCAGGATCTCGATCGATCTCCTCTCGAAATTCGAGACTATATCGCGAACGAGATTACCTTTAAAAGTAGATACGAGATCCGAGAACGAAATCCAATTTTTACAACGAGATCGAGAATCTCGGCGAGAATTCTCGAATGTTTGAACTAAAAATATAAAACTTTTTTTTTTGTAATTTATTGTTAATAAAGCTGTATAAATGTGACTTCTTTAATATTATTGTAATTAAAATAATTTCTAAATGTTAACTTCTTGTTATATAATAATTGTTACTTGTTTGTTGAAAAGGTTCTTTGTACATTTTGTATTTGATATTAGAATCAGTGATGCATTTTGAAGGTATTTAGGCAGGGTTCACATTCTGCTCCGATCGGGCCAGATCTGCTACTTTTCAATTTAAATTGACAGATTCTACCACTTACTACAGCAGCAGATTTTTCTGATACATTTCCGAAAATTATTAGTACATTTTTATGAAATCAACTACTTTCAGAATTTTGAATTTATTAGTTTTTATCCTAGACCCTAAGTCAGTGAGATTTGCATCGTTTAACTGTCAAACTCTGCACATTTTCAATGATTTACCATAGAACCAAACGAAATACGCAGCGTACGAACGAAGATCTACTGGAATTTTCATTTTTGACAATGCATTTCAAAGTGAAGTTGGCTGCAGAAGCGGTGGTTGTATGAGCTAAATTGCAAAAAATAGGACTCTCCCAAACATAATTTTGCATGCATTAGAATTTTATGTAAACTGTTGACTAATAAATCATTTGTAAACAAAGTTGTATTGAGACTTGAACAGTGTTGTAATGAGCTCTGACTTACATTATAATATCACGGAAACATTTAAATGTTGCCCCTTAAAATGGAGTTTGTTCTAATGGAAACATAATAATTACTACATCCAAATAAAATAAATATTTGAACCGAAACATAAATATTTTTAAAATAAAACATGATTTTGAACGACCTGAATATAAATATGTTTCCTGTGAAACATATCAGTTGTTTCAGTTCAAAAAGTAGTATGTTTGCATAGAAACATATTTAAATATTTTTGGAAAGAAATCCTGAAAATAAAATAAAAGTAAAATGTTGTTTTTTTATTAATTTTTATTAAAAATCTTTAAACAGGCACAGTGGGAATTTCTAATAATTGAATTCACATACAAATTTTTAAATGCATAAATAAATAATTCGTTTAAAACTGCAATTTCTTGCCGCTCTTTTGACATTTCTCTTCAGTAAGGTTTGCCTTTTCATGATGGAATGATATACGAATTTGAATTTCGGTAGTAAATTTTAATAATTTCGACTCGTTGTTGGCTCGTATATCTTTCCATCATAAAATGGCAAACCTTACTGAGAAATGTGAAAAGAGCGGCAAGAAATATGGCGTCGTTAGCTGTCCCTGTCGCTCTACTTTTGTAGAGTCCCTGTTGAAAAACCCTTGAAAAAACTTTTGTAGCGCTCTTATTGAAAACCCCTTTACAAGTGACAGCAGCAATGAATGCACAATTGCATCAGCAGACGCTAAACCAGACAATCCAGACTCGCTTTATATTTGGTACAGTCACAGTTGGTCTCAGTACAGCACATAGCGTAGGCAAGAAATTTACGGAGGCTTTTGTAAAAAAACATGCTGTTTGAAAATCGAAACACTGATTTTTATTTGTGGTTTTTTCACATTAGTTTCAGAAATTATATACTGCACTATATTATACTCTGTTACTATTAGTATTTATAACACAAATTATATATTTATTTAATTTACAAATAACAAAATTATTACCGACGCGAACACGTTTTCTTAACGAACAACAAAAGACACGTACGAGTGTCAACTTTATATACAAGAATTCATTTCGAACATCAGTATGTTTAAAATGACCCTATACATACTTCAAACGACGAAAAAAGAGACGTAGATAGAAAATTCTGCTCAACGAGTGCCAACTTCGTATATAAGAAGAATGTTGGAAGAATCAGAGACGGGACTAATTCATTATTTTTCAAATTAAATTTGTTCATGAATTGAAATTGCTTTCAAATAATTTCATTTCTATTTATTTAAATGGCATTTGAAAAAAGTATTTCAATTCGAAAAATATTTCATTTGAATTGAGTAAACAAATTCCAATTCAAAAGAATTTTAAGTGAAATACTTTTATTCAATTCAATTCAAATTTTTGAAATTGGCATTGATCAATTTCAATTCAACAAACATGAATTGGAATTGATCAATTCTATTTAAAATACAAAAGCATTGATATTGAAGTGGCACGCACCACATTTTGGCTTGAATGTATTTCAATGGCACAGAATTGCATCCAGATGCATCATGGGATATTTTTCGGTAAATCTGTTGCACCCGGGGCCAGCATATTTGAATCTGTTTTAAGGGGCATAGATTCGCATCTAGGTGGACCATTCGAAGTTTTTGGTTGAATATATACCAATTAGCACAAATTCTTTTGGCCAAAACCCACTGCGTCATTTCACTTTTTTTTGGAACATTGGTTCCATTGTGATTTGGCCAGAACCCAAGTGCGTCATTCTACATTTCTGCCCAAATCCCAATGGAACCATTTTCTTCAAAAAAAAAGTCCAATGACGCAGTTGGGTTCTGGCCAATTCCCAATGGAACTAATTTGTCCAAAAAAATGCCCAATGACGCACTTGGGTTCTGGCCAAATCCCAATGGAACCTATTTGTCCAAAAAAATTCCCAATGACGCAGTTGGGTTCTGACAAAATCCCAATGGAACCTATTTGTCCAAAAAAATGTCCAATGACGCAGTTGGGTTCTGGCCAAATCCCAATGGAACCTATTTGTCCAAAAAAATTCCCAATGACGCAGTTGGGTTCTGGCCAAATCCCAATGGAACCTATTTGTCCAAAAAAATTCCCAATGACGCAGTTGGGTTCTGGCAAAATCCCAATGGAACCTATTTGTCCAAAAAAATGTCCAATGACGCAGTTGGGTACTTCTGTAATCTCACTGGAACAGATCCATCCAAAAAAGTTCCAATGACGCACTTGGGTGCTTCTGTAATCTCACTGGAACAGTCCATCCAAAAATGTTTCAATGTCGCACTTGGGTGCTTCCGTAATCCCACTGGAACAGATTCATCCAAAAAAGTTCCAATTACGCACTTAGGTGCTTCTATAATCTCACTGGAACAGTCCATCCAAAAATGTTTCAATGTCGCACTTGGGTGCTTCTGTAATCTCACTGGAACAGATCCATCCAAAAAAGTTCCAATGACGCACTTGTGTGCTTCTGTAATCCCACTGGAACAGATTCATCCACAAATGTTTCAATGACGCACTTGGCTGTGAATCTATGCCCAATGGAACAGACGCACATAAAATTCCAATGACGTACTTGAATGTAATCTCTGTCCATTTGAACAGATGCACCCAAAAAATTTTTTTGATGGCATTGAGTATTTCTAAGCAATAAGTTGAATTGAGTATTTATAATTCAAATTTTTTTAATTTGAAATACTTTGCTCAATTTATTTCAAAACAAATTTGAATTGAAATAAAATTTCAAATTTATTTATATTTTTTTTTTGAAGTGAATTACTTTGCTTCAATTCTAATTTTTTATTTTTGAAATAGAAAATCAATTCTCAATTACAAAGTCCCGTCTCTGGGAAGAATACATTTATTTAAATCCAATTCCTTTTTTGTTTGTTTTTAAATATCAATATGTTCAAACGATGGCAAAAGATGGCGTAGATATAAAATGCTGCACAACGTTGCCAACTTCGTCAGTCGATAAATAATCGAATTAAGACGAGCGTTGCGAACATACGTTGTATTTAGATTTGATTAGCATTTTTTGTGTTTCGAAACATAGTTTTAACCAAGTAAATTGCAAAGAAATAGTTTATTCAAATGCAATTAAAATTTTATGTTTGTATTGTAACATATTTATTGTAAATTTGACAGATTCTGCTGGACAATATAATAATGTTTACACGCGAACAAAAATAAATTCAATTTCGATTATAATTTAATTACACTTCATTCCTAATACATGTATGATAATTTCGTATTACTTTTTAATTACATTCAAACATATTTAAACAAATCTTTTCTATCCGTGTAGTGATGCGGGCGAGATGAGAACATTCAGGATCTCGATCGATCTCCTCTCGAAATTCGAGACTATATCGCGAACGAGATTACCTTTAAAAGTAGATACGAGATCCGAGAACGAAATCCAATTTTTACAACGAGATCGAGAATCTCGGCGAGAATTCTCGAATGTTTGAACTAAAAATATAAAACTTAGCCACTTTATTTTTTTTTTTGTAATTTATTGTTAATAAAGCTGTATAAATGTGACTTCTTTAATATTATTGTAATTAAAATAATTTCTAAATGTTAACTTCTTGTTATATAATAATTGTTACTTGTTTGTTGAAAAGGTTCTTTGTACATTTTGTATTTGATATTAGAATCAGTGATGCATTTTGAAGGTATTTAGGCAGGGTTCACATTCTGCTCCGATCGGGCCAGATCTGCTACTTTTCAATTTAAATTGACAGATTCTACCACTTACTACAGCAGCAGATTTTTCTGATACATTTTCGAAAATTATTATTATTATTATTAGTACATTTTTATGAAATCTACTACTTTCAGAATTTTGAATTTATTAGTTTTTACCCTAGACCCTAAGTAAGTGAGATTTGCATCGTTTAACTGTCAAACTCTGCACATTTTCAATGATTTACCATAGAACCAAACGAAATACGCAGCGTACGAACGAAGATCTACTGGAATTTTCATTTTTGACAATGCATTTCAAAGTGAAGTTGGCTGCAGAAGCGGTGGTTGTATGAGCTAAATTGCAAAAAATAGGACTCTCCCAAACATAATTTTGCATGCATTAGAATTTTATGTAAACTGTTGACTAATAAATCATTTGTAAACAAAGTTGTATTGAGACTTGAACAGTGTTGTAATGAGCTCTGACTTACATTATAATATCACGGAAACATTTAAATGTTGCCCCTTAAAATGGAGTTTGTTCTAATGGAAACATAATAATTACTACATCCAAATAAAATAAATATTTGAACCGAAACATAAATATTTTTAAAATAAAACATGATTTTGAACGACCTGAATATAAATATGTTTCGTGTGAAACATATCAGTTGTTTCAGTTCAAAAAGTAGTATGTTTGCACAGAAACATATTTAAATATTTTTGGAAAGAAATCCTGAAAATAAAATAAAAGTAAAATGTTGTTTTTTTATTAATTTTTATTAAAAATCTTTAAACAGGCACATTGGGAATTTCTAATAATTGAATTCACATACAAATTTTTAAATGCATAAATAAATAATTCGTTTAAAACTGCAATTTCTTGCCGCTCTTTTGACATTTCTCTTCAGTAAGGTTTGCCTTTTCATGATGGAATGATATACGAATTTGAATTTCGGTAGTAAATTTTAATAATTTCGACTCGTTGTTGGCTCGTATATCTTTCCATCATAAAATGGCAAACCTTACTGAGAAATGTGAAAAGAGCGGCAAGAAATATGGCGTCGTTTGCTGTCCCTGTCGCTCTACTTTTGTAGAGTCCCTGTTGAAAAACCCTTGAAAAAACTGTTGTAGCGCTCTTATTGAAAACCCCTTTACAAGTGACAGCAGCAATGAATGCACAATTGCATCATCAGACGCTAAACCAGACAATCCAGACTCGCTTTATATTTGGTACAGTCACAGTTGGTCTCAGTACAGCACATAGCGTAGGCAAGAAATTCACGGAGGCTTTTGTAAAAAAACATGCTGTTTGAAAATCGAAACACTGATTTTTATTTGTGGTTTTTTCAAATTAGTTTCAGAAATTATATACTGCACTATATTATACTCTGTTACTATTAGTATTTATAACACAAATTATATATTTATTTAATTTACAAATAACAAAATTATTACCGACGCGAACACGTTTTCTCAACGAACAACAAAAGACACGTACGAGTGTCAACTTTATATACAAGAATTCATTTCGAACATCAGTATGTTTAAAATGACCCTATACATACTTCAAACGACGAAAAAAGAGACGTAGATAGAAAATTCTGCTCAACGAGTGCCAACTTCGTATATAAGAAGAATGTTGGAAGAATCAGAGACGGGACTAATTCATTATTTTTCAAATTAAATTTGTTCATGAATTGAAATTGCTTTCAAATAATTTCATTTCTATTTATTTAAATGGCATTTGAAAAAAGTATTTCAATTCGAAAAATATTTCATTTGAATTGAGTAAACAAATTCCAATTCAAAAAAATTTTAAGTGAAATACTTTTATTCAATTCAATTCAAATTTTTGAAATTGGCATTGATCAATTTCAATTCAACAAACATGAATTGGAATTGATCAATTCTATTTAAAATACAAAAGCATTGATATTGAAGTGGCACGCACCACATTTTGGCTTGAATGTATTTCAATGGCACAGAATTGCATCCAGATGCATCATGGGATATTTTTCGGTAAATCTGTTGCACCCGGGGCCAGCATATTTGAATCTGTTTTAAGGGGCATAGATTCGCATCTAGGTGGATCATTCGAAGTTTTTGGTTGAATATATACCAATTAGCACAAATTCTTTTGGCCAAAACCCACTGCGTCATTGCACTTTTTTTTTGGAACATTGGTTCCATTGGGATTTGGCCAGAACCCAAGTGCGTCATTGGACATTTCTGCCCAAATCCCAATGGAACCATTTTCTTCAACAAAAAAAGTCCAATGACGCAGTTGGGTTCTGGCCAATTCCCAATGGAACTAATTTGTCCAAAAAAATGCCCAATGACGCACTTGGGTTCTGGCCAAATCCCAATGGAACCTATTTGTCCAAAAAAATTCCCAATGACGCAGTTGGGTTCTGACAAAATCCCAATGGAACCTATTTGTCCAAAAAAATGTCCAATGACGCAGTTGGGTTCTGGCCAAATCCCAATGGAACCTATTTGTCCAAAAAAAATCCCAATGACGCAGTTGGGTTCTGGCCAAATCCCAATGGAACCTATTTGCCCAAAAAAATTCCCAATGACGCAGTTGGGTTCTGGCAAAATCCCAATGGAACCTATTTGTCCAAAAAAATGTCCAATGACGCAGTTGGGTACTTCTGTAATCTCACTGGAACAGATCCATCCAAAAAAGTTCCAATGACGCACTTGGGTGCTTCTTTAATCTCACTGGAACAGTCCATCCAAAAATGTTTCAATGTCGCACTTGGGTGCTTCCGTAATCCCACTGGAACAGATTCATCCAAAAAAGTTCCAATTACGCACTTAGGTGCTTCTATAATCTCACTGGAACAGTCCATCCAAAAATGTTTCAATGTCGCACTTGGGTGCTTCTGTAATCTCACTGGAACAGATCCATCCAAAAAAGTTCCAATGACGCACTTGTGTGCTTCTGTAATCCCACTGGAACAGATTCATCCACAAATGTTTCAATGACGCACTTGGCTGTGAATCTATGCCCAATGGAACAGACGCACATAAAATTCCAATGACGTACTTGAATGTAATCTCTGTCCATTTGAACAGATGCACCCAAAAAGTATTTCTAAGCAATAAGTTGAATTGAGTATTTATAATTCAAATTTTTTTAATTTGAAATACTTTGCTCAATTTATTTCAAAACAAATTTGAATTGAAATAAAATTTCAAATTTATTTATATTTTTTTTGAAGTGAATTACTTTGCTTCAATTCTAATTTTTTATTTTTGAAATAGAAAATCAATTCTCAATTACAAAGTCCCGTCTCTGGGAAGAATACATTTATTTAAATCCAATTCCTTTTTTGTTTGTTTTTAAATATCAATATGTTCAAACGATGGCAAAAGAAGGCGTAGATATAAAATGCTGCACAACGTTGCCAACTTCGTCAGTCGATAAATTATCGAATTAAGACGAGCGTTGCGAACATACGTTGTATTTAGATTTGATTAGCATTTTTTGTGTTTCGAAACATAGTTTTAACCAAGTAAATTGCAAAGAAATAGTTTATTCAAATGCAATTAAAATTTTATGTTTGTATTGTAACATATTTATTGTAAATTTGACAGATTCTGCTGGACAATATAATAATGTTTACACGCGAACAAAAATAAATTCAATTTCGATTATAATTTAATTACACTTCATTCCAAATACATGTATGATAATTTCGTATTACTTTTTAATTACATTCAAACATATTTAAACAAATCTTTTCTATCCGTGTAGTGATGCGGGCGAGATGAGAAAATTCAGGATCTCGATCGATCTCCTCTCGAAATTCGAGACTATATCGCGAACGATATTACCTTTAAAAGTAGATACGAGATCCGAGAACGAAATCCAATTTTTACAACGAGATCGAGAATCTCGGCGAGAATTCTCGAATGTTTGAACTAAAAATATAAAACTTAGCCACTTTATTTTTTTTTTGTAATTTATTGTTAATAAAGCTGTATAAATGTGACTTCTTTAATATTATTGTAATTAAAATAATTTCTAAATGTTAACTTCTTGTTATATAATAATTGTTACTTGTTTGTTGAAAAGGTTCTTTGTACATTTTGTATTTGATATTAGAATCAGTGATGCATTTTGAAGGTATTTAGGCAGGGTTCACATTCTGCTCCGATCGGGCCAGATCTGCTACTTTTCAATTTAAATTGACAGATTCTACCACTTACTACAGCAGCAGATTTTTCTGATACATTTTCGAAAATTATTATTATTATTATTATTAGTACATTTTTATGAAATCTACTACTTTCAGAATTTTGAATTTATTAGTTTTTACCCTAGACCCTAAGTAAGTGAGATTTGCATCGTTTAACTGTCAAACTCTGCACATTTTCAATGATTTACCATAGAACCAAACGAAATACGCAGCGTACGAACGAAGATCTACTGGAATTTTCATTTTTGACAATGCATTTAAAAGTGAAGTTGGCTGCAGAAGCGGTCATTTAGGGTGTAGGGTTAATAACACCAAAAATATACAAGAATTCCAACCTATAATTTTGGACCGGCATCGAAAAACAATTAATATCCTCATTTAAAGAATTTCCACATCACTTCGAGTTTTTTTTTAATGTCAACTTCTTTGTGCAAATTCCAAATTTTCCTCGTTGAGTTACTTCTGTAATTAAAACTCAGTATCTACTTAATAAATTTTCAGACTGTATACATTTTTGAAGAACCAACACATTTAGCTAGCACAATTTTTTAAACTATTGAAACTGGTTCATATCAACCAGATTTAAAATATAAATAAACGACATAAAAATATAAATAAAGTCAGAAAAAGATCTAAGACTTTTTGGCTATGCCCACCGATGCGTTGAAGGTACGTCGGTTCCTTCACCAATTGATTGAGTTGGTTGCACTCTGCAAACAGCTCAGCATAACAACCCTCCTGTGTTGGAAGACCCGAGAGGCTTAACCAAGTGGAGTTGTGCACATTAAAATCGCCGGCAACAACAATTTCACTGTCTGGAAATTGTTCCAATATATTTGAGATCGAATCAGATAAGGCATCCAGCTTATTACAGGTGGAAACCCTATCTAGATTCGGACTCTTTTAGAGAAAGCAGAAGTGCATGATGTGTGTTTGAATTTTGAATTTAACCCAAATTTTATTAAGTTCGCTATCCGACACAATATGTTGTTACTGCAGTTGATACACAACGTCACTCCGAATAAATAGAGCGAGACCCCTATGGGCACAAAATAATGGCATTTAGAATTGAGAATTTATTTTGATAATTTGTATAATTTATGATTTAAATCATAATATGTTTGTAAGAAACAAATTTTATATTTGTGCGATATATTTTAGTAAAACATATGCAAAATAAATTCATGTTTAATTTTTAAATTTTTTAGACATTTCATATAATTAATGATAGTAATATAAATATGTTTGCAGCACACACAAATTGCATCTTTGTACGAAATATTTTCGTTAAACCTATGCAGAATGGAATTCAAGTTTTACTGTCAGACAATTTAGTGTAGTGAATTTCACAATATAGTAATAATTACAATCAAAATATGTTTGCTACAAACAATTTTTATTTTTTTATAAATTATTTCAAGAAAAACTGTGAATAATCAATAAAAGCTTAAATGTTAAAGTTTCAATTTGAATTAAATTTCAATATTTGTTCATATTATTAAAACAAATATTTGTTCTACAGAAACGATAATATGCTTGCAACCAACTCCCATGGATTTTATAGTTTTACTACTTTAAATCATGTATTTAGGAGAATTATTGCAGAAATTTGTAAATGATTCTCACAATTTATCATATTATTGTTTGCAGTTAATATATGTTTGGTGCAAACACAAATTTGTCTCGGTGCGTATAGTTTAATTAAAATCTGTGATAAATCAAAACATTTTGACTGTTCAATCTTTAAGTTCAATATGATGTGAATTTCAAAATTTGCACGTAGAAATTACTTGTACGATTCGAATTCTTATCGGACATGTTTTGAAATTATCTTTGGAAGGAAATTCAAATTTATGACAAAATCATAGATAAATCATTAAGCTTTGATTTCAATTTTATACAAAATGTGTTGTATAATTTATCGATCATTTTCAAATGACTGAAAAAATTGTTTCTTCGCCCCTTAGGCATTGCAGTGACGATATCTGAAATTCACTTTCGAAGAGTGCCAAAATTTGGAAAAAAATTGTGTAGAATTTTAAATTTATTCAAAATTTTTCGATCGATATAAAATTTTAGAAAATCGATTTTTTAGTGATACCCAGGGATTTGAAAATGCAGTGGATTTGCATCCTCACTAACCTGGGTCTCACCCAATATCATTATTTGTGGCCTATTAACGGACACATATGCATATATAGAGAAGAAATTCGTTCTCAGCCCACGAATGTTGCAAAAATCTATGCGAAATTTTTGCGACATTTTTTTTCTACTGGGCAACTTCAAAACAGACGTACATACTATCAACGCGCAGCAGTTGATACAAACAAATGAGAGCGTAAGTCAAGCCGTGGTGAGTGTTAGGCCTTCACCACAGCATAGATCACGCACTCAGTGCAGCCTCAACTGTGAGCGCTAGTAGCGTGGAGTAGGATGAGGGAAAGAAGGGATACGAAACAAACCAGTGCAAGCAGCGCGAAACCGGTTCTATTGTGTTGTTGTTGTTTTATTGTTTTATTTATTTGGTTGGTGTTTATCGAAATGCAATTTTGTTGTTATGTAAGTTTGATTTAATTTGTGTTTTATTTTTGTTTATATTTTATGTTGGGCGGGCACACTAAACACAATTTTACGCGACGGACGGCACACATTTAAAAGACATGAAGATGACACGTCCGTCCCTCATGGCAGCATCGACAGCTTCCCCCATTATACACGATCCGAGTATGCCGGACATGAAGGACATCAAGGACATCTTGAAATTCGACGTCAAATGCTTCGGCTTTATCAGTATCAAGAACAATATTCCCGACACCTTCAACATGCAGACTTGATTTGTTGGCGATCATAACCTCCTGTTTGTTTGGAATTATCTTGCACGTAAACTTCTTTTTGTCCGAGCACATATGCGACGATGCTCCAGAGTCCAAGTACCACTTCGATTTCTTGATTACCGGAGCTGCAAACGATCCCAGCATCGCTTGACCTTGTCTCTTCTTGATTGGAGATTTCTTCTCTGGACAATTGGATGCGTAGTGTCCGAATCCTTGACAGTTGTAGCCCTTTGGGTCTTTGTTATTTTTCTGGCTATTTTTAAACTTTTGATGTCAAGAAAATACAGCACCACGAAGCGCATGTGCGTTGTTAAGCACCTCGTCAACGTAGGCTTCAACGCTGCTAAATTCACTCAGCTTAGTAGCGCAGAACTTCTGGATCAATACAACTCTACGTACCAGACCTAAATCTTGATAGATTTTGGCAAACGTCTCTCAAATTTCCTTCGCAGTTTTGCAGTCGCGAATATGCGCGTAGTTGTTCTTTTCGACCAAAAGAATCAACTCGGATTTCGTCTCCACCAGTTTCTCAGCATTTGTCTCCGTCCCAAGTACCGCCTTCCACAAATTTCGCATTCGAAAAAAGGCTTCAACCGCAAATTTTAAATCCTGGAAATTCTCACTTCCGCGGAGCTTCTCAATCTGGTGCTTCATAGGAACCATCACGATTCTAAATTTAACACTCACTAGTTACTCTTTATTACACAAAGAGAAAGGCCCATAACCTTTTATAATGAGTTTTAAAAACGAACGAAAATTTTATTTTTTCAAATTGAATATTTTGACAAAGCTAGTAACAAAAACTTATTTCTAAAAAACATACAGTTACTTACTAACTTATTTGGTCATAACAACCCATGATGGGTTTAGGCCGCAGCAATCACCTTTCGCCAGTCGCTTCTGCATTGCGCGCGCTGGCGCCAGTTTTGCACTCCAAGTGTTGTCCGGTTGTCTCGCACTTGGTCGGAGATTTGGACGCCCTCTCTTACGTTGACCACCACTGGTTACAGAATTGAACACCTTTTTTGCTGGAGCGTTTTCATTTATACGCTCGACATGTCCAAGCCAGCGTAGGCGCTGGATCTTAATGCGCCTGACTATGTCAATGTCGGCGTAGAGCTCATACATCTCGTCGTTCCATTTGATTCTGTACTCGTTTTCAACGCATATCATCATTGCTCAGTGTCATCCTGCAAAGCTTTATAAGCTTCGCAGGTATACCGAACTCAGACATGTGGCGTATAGGCGACTTCTTCGCCAATCACAATTTTGATGTCATGGCGGGGGCAGCGCTCATAGGTTTCGTCGAGGCGTTCATAGAAAGTCTCTTTAGTTTCATCGTTCTTCTCATTCGTCGGAGCGTGCGCACAAATTAGGCTGATATAGAAGTATTTAGCCTTGATGCGGATTGTTGCTAGTCGTTCGTTCACGGGTGTGAACCTAGAGACAAGGTGGCGGAGTCTCTTGCCGACTACAAATCCACAACCAAATTCATGCCTCCCCGCACGGCAGTTGTAGTAAATGTCACAGGATGCCTGTTTAGATCAGCCCTGTCCATCGCATTTCCTGGATTGCGGTGATGTCAGCCTTGTATCTTTCGAGTACATGAACCAGCTGGATAGTGGCACCTTCCCTATAAAGGGTTCGGACATTCCAGGTGCATATCCGTAAATCATGGTCCTTTATACGTTTGCGTAGGTTGTCATCGTGTTTTCGGGACGGGATGACCATGGCCCTACCGTAATTTCTACTACGTTATATGTAAAATAACTATACATGTGTTTGGTATCCATTGAAAAGAAAAGCTTTCAAGGCAGCTATAAGGAGAATTTAAACACAATCTGTATATGTTCACACTTTTTGAAAAGAAGAATAAAAAGATATAAAATAATACACCAAAAAAAAAAAAAAAAATTTGATTATATATATATATATATAAATATATATATATATATATATAAATATATATATATATATATATATAAATATTATATATATTATATATATATATATATATATATATATATATATATATATATATATATATATATATATATATATATATATATATATATATATATATATATATATAATCACATTTAAAGTTTTTTTTTTGCAGTATTATTTTATATCTTTTTCTTCTTTTTCAAAAAGTGTGAACATATACATATACTTTAATTTAATATATAATAATTTTATCTACATATGCTATATCAAAACATTTTTAAAAATATATTGTTACGAAAATTCTGTCTACGGAAAACTGATCTACAACTTCGTATCTCTGGATTGTATACAAAAGGAAAAACACACTAATATTTGTTTTTTTTCAAGTATTATTTCAACTAGCTGCGCCTCAGATGCTGCGATCTTATATAATGCATGTATCAGTTCGACAAGCTTCAACATGTTTTGAGAACCTTCTACGGTTTTCGTGAATGCTGGATGCCAATTGCATCTCTTCGCACTTATGTGTTTTAATTTGCTGATCTTCCATTTCTTTCTTGCACATTGCCTCAGTGCGCTGAATGATCTTTCGCCTCTTACTAACATATTGCTTAGAACACTGAATTGTCTTGCGTCTCATTTGCTCTTACGGAGCAAATTACGTATTTTCGGAACACTGCCCTACACCTAAATCTGTTCGTCCCGAACAGATTTAATTGTTAATTGTTTAATTGTTAATGGTTTATGAAAGTCCCATACAAATATTTTGATTTCAGGATAAACTGTACAATCTATGTATAAATATATAAAGAAAAGTCTTCAAAAATTAAAAAAAAACTAATCCGAACTACCATTTCTAGTTCAAGAGATATTTAAATAGTAACAACCATACAAAAGTGATTTTTGGCCCTTTTTCCAACATTGAGCCACTGTAACTCTGGAAGTAGTGGTCGGAAAAAAAAATAAATGGTTAGTGCATGTCTCGATACCCTTTATCAGTTGCCAAAATTTCATTAAAATCGAAAAGGTAAAATCTCAAATTTGACTTTTTTTTAAATTTTGTATTCTTATGAAAAATTGTTAAATATAAAATTGCGGTATGATTTGTGTCACTGTTTTTAATTCTAAATATTTTGTTTGAATGGTAAATTACTGATATGGGTAAAAAAATGGAACTATCGATGCAACAGCGTGTAAAAATACAGATTTTGCATGAATAATGGTTGTCAGCAGGAAATTGCAAGAATGGTCAACTGTTCCCGATTTGGTGTTCAAAGTACCTTAAATCGTTTTAAGGATACTGGTTCGCATAATTCCAGAAAGAGATGTGGTCGTAAACGCGTTACAACATGTCGTGAAGACCGAAATTTGATTCGAGATGTGTTGAAAAAAGAAGGTTGACTTATTCAAAGTTCGGTGATATATTTTAGTGAGTCCTCTTTTTTTTAATTTTTATTAGATTTTTGGAACACCCGGTGTTACATATGTAAGGCGCTGGTACCTACGCACATTGGGCTGAGTGTATGGAAAAGGCGCGCATCGATGTTTTTTGTATGTAACTTTTGAACTAAAAAAGATTTTGAAAAAATAAAAATTGTTTTGAAAACTGGACACTTCAGGGAATATATATATATATATATATATATATATATATATATATATATATATATATACATTTCAGTTTTAAACTGATTTATTCTAGTTTTTCAACAAAATATCATTAAATTATATTAATTTATATAATTCTCTTATTTCTGGAATAATCAGTTACATTTTGTACATTAATTAAGGAATTATTGTACAAAATATGAAAAACGACTAAAATGTTCACTATAAAAAACCTGGAAATAATGTAAAAAAAAATGTGGGCGGATCCCGCCCTTTTTTTGAAGAAATATTTTTAGGTAAATTCTAACAATACGTTTTAAATGTTGTAATTAAGTATTTTTCGAGTTATAGGTTCCTAAAGTGTTATACAAAAGTATCTTGTATGGGTGTCGCACCCTCCCATACAAGAAGTGCAAACTATGTAAATGTCCATGAAGATGCACTACCATCATCATTTTCAAAAATGTATGGCGATATTAACTTACAGGACAACGCTCATTGCCACAAATCTAGAATAACTGTGCAATGGATGCAAACTAATCATATCGACCTTTTGGAATGGCCAGCACAGTCACCAGACTGAAATCCAATAGAGCAATTATGGTCTATTTTAAATAATAAAATTAGAAAACATAACATATCATCACGAGCAATTTTAATGATAGCTTTGCGTGAAGGTGGATCTACTAAATATTAGTTATATAATAAAATTACTCTTCTTTTAAAACTGACGTTTTTAATTATTAAATAAATCTAACATGGATTAAAAAAAAAAATTTGGCCAAGACTGTATATATTATATGGCAAATATGTATATATTATGTTTACATAAAATTTCAAACATACATGTTAATGTCTGCAAAATTATGTTTGAGATAGCCATTCAAAAAGACTGAAAACGTAAAAATCGGACTTAAGCGTATAAACATTCGGTTAAATTAATTATTATAAATCGTCGTTATAGAACTAAATTAATTTTGTTTCAAACTTGATTTTATTGCATTGTCAGCCATATTTGTTACCTTTCTATTCGAATAATCGTGGTTTTTCTAAGTTATTAGTTTTAAAGAAAAAAAATATTAAAAATCACTATATATATTTTGAACTAAAATTATTAAAGCAAAAAATCCATAAGCAGCAATCCCTAAGTAGAATTTTTAAATTTAATTTTCAGGGAAAAAAACTAAAATTTTCCGAAACTTAAAGGGGTATCTAAAACAGTACGCCAAACCAAAATGTTGTTAAAGTTGAAAACAATGATTCCTGGTTAAAAGTCAATTTTTTTCAGGCAAACATTTTTTTTTTTTTTGATAATAACTTCTTCAATTATAATCTTAAACAAACATAACTTTATAGCGCAGTGCCTATTGGACAGAATACCGATTGGACATACTTAAAAAATATATTTTATGATTATTTGATTTTCAATTATGAAAAATACGCAAAAACATCTAAAACTATAAATTATCGCAGTTTTATCGAATTTTCAACAATGGAATTTGAAGTTTTAGTTTTACAACGAAAATATACAAATAAATACGTATATTTTCTAAAAGCTATGGTGCATTATCATAGACATTATCATAGACATAGTCAAAAAGGTAGTAACGACTGCGTCGAATAAAATTGTCCGTTACAAAAATGAAAAAATCTAGAAATCTAGTAATCGAATTTTTATAGAATAAAATATTTTATTTTGCAAATTATTTTTAGATTTAAAAAAAAATATAAAAAACCAGAAATTAATATTTTTTAATAAAAAGTTTTAATTTTTCCGGAACCCCTTCCATTAATGTTGTAATGGTAGTGTCCGACACCCTCACAGCTGCTGAAGACCACTTTCTTTTAAAGTCTTGACGGTCTTTGGCCACTTTTTTTGTTGTCTTCATTTCCCTTTTTACTAAAGCCCAGTATCTCTCAATCGGCCTGAGTTCTGGACAGTTTGGTGGATTGGCTTCTCTAGGCACCAAAATCACTGCATTTTGTTGGATCCAATCAAAGGCCGTTTTGCTGTAGTGACGTGAAGCGAGGTCAGGCCAAAAAAATCTAGACACTTCATGTTGGCGTAAAAATGGAAGCAATCTCTTTTGCAAGCATTCCTTCACATATATTTCGCTATTAATTGTACCCGATGTCACGAATGAGCTGCTCCTTTTTCCACAACTGCAAATTGCTTGCCAAACAAGGAATTTTTTTTTGGGAATTTTGTCATTTTTTTGATTTGAATTTTTCAGCGACATTTCCTCGAGAATCGGCTGTATAAAATTCCTGCCCAGATAGCTGAGAAAAGTCCGCTAAAACATAAGTTTCGTCGTACATTATGCAGCAATCGAATTTTTTAAAAAAATCTTGGTTCAGCTTTTTAGCTCGTTGTTTTGCGGTTTCATTCTTGACGGCATTTCTATCCGGAACTTTTTGGACCTTTTACGTCTTCAGCCCACTTATTTCTTAGTCCTGCGCACGAAAGATTCTGAGCAATCCGCCTTTCTCGCCAATTTCCTTCCGGATATGCTTGGATCTTTCTTTAAAATATTCACAACCTTTTTCGACTTCTCACGATCATGTGGACCTTTTTTTTACCAGAACCTTTCTTCGGATCCAATACTCAGGTCTTCCTTAAAGCGGTTGATAACGCGAGAAATGGTCTTAGGGTTAGCCCCTACCTCCTTGGCAATTTTTTTTAAAAGACCAACTAGGTTGTTTTTGAAAAATTTTAATTATATTTTCTCGCACTTCCACTTTGTTTGCCATTTTCGCGTTAAATAAATTTTGTATTGACTATAACTGACACAAATTATTTTCTGCCATTTAATTCAGAGCTACTATGATCAAATTTTTTTAATTTGAATCTTGCAATAGCACATTATGGGAAGATATGTAACGGACAATTTTATTCGACGCAGTCCTTATTCTTTTATTTAAAAGTTGACTTTAAATTGTCTATGTTATGCACATATAATGTTTAAATTCGATTTAATATTGATACATTATGATATAGAACTGAAAATATTTAAAACTCGTGTTCGGCTGGCGAACGAAGTAATGGCAATTGGCGGATTGGCGGAAACACGAATTGAAATACGTAAATTTCAATTGTCGATTGGGTCGAATGGGTCGCGGCAAATACAATGAATGCAAATATTTTACCATATTTTCAGTGTTTGATGCCAAGTGTGTTGTGTAAATGTTGTAATTCCGTGTTGTTTCTGTTGAAGTGTTTGTAGTGTAGGATTCCTCCTGTGGTTGTTGTTGTGAGTTTGTGTTGATTGTTGAATGTTTGTTTTAATTGTTTATGTTACTTGTCGCGGGACCGATTTGGCGCGTTGACGGGTTTTTGGGTTGTTTATTTAGTTGTCGCGGTGACGGGTGATTTATAAACTTAACTTTGTCGCGGAGACGGGTGAGTGTACGTGCGTTCGGTTTCAATAAACGTAACGAGTGAGTGTTATGTGCGGCGAACGTTGACAGAGCCGACGGTCGATCGGTTCGCCGCAGAAATGGAAGCAATCTCTTTTGCAAGCATTCCTTCACATATATTTCGCTATTAATTGTACCCGATATCACGAATGAGCTGCTCCTTTTTCCACAACTGCAAATTGCTTGCCAAACAAGGAATTTTTTTTTGGGAATTTTGTCATTTTTTTGATTTGAATTTTTCAGCGACATTTCCTCGAGAATCGGCTGTATAAAATTCCTGCCCAGATAGCTGAGAAAAGTCCGCTAAAACATAAGTTTCGTCGTACATTATGCAGCAATCGAATTTTTTAAAAAAATCTTGGTTCAGCTTTTTAGCTCGTTGTTTTGCGGTTTCATTCTTGACGGCATTTCTATCCGGAACTTTTTGGACCTTTTACGTCTTCAGCCCACTTATTTCTTAGTCCTGCGCACGAAAGATTCTGAGCAATCCGCCTTTCTCGCCAATTTCCTTCCGGATATGCTTGGATCTTTCTTTAAAATATTCACAACCTTTTTCGACTTCTCACGATCATGTGGACCTTTTTTTTACCAGAACCTTTCTTCGGATCCAATACTCAGGTCTTCCTTAAAGCGGTTGATAACGCGAGAAATGGTCTTAGGGTTAGCCCCTACCTCCTTGGCAATTTTTTTAAAAGACCAACTAGGTTGTTTTTGAAAAATTTTAATTATATTTTCTCGCACTTCCACTTTGTTTGCCATTTTCGCGTTAAATAAATTTTGTATTGACTATAACTGACACAAATTATTTTCTGCCATTTAATTCAGAGCTACTATGATCAAATTTTTTTAATTTGAATCTTGCAATAGCACATTATGGGAAGATATGTAACGGACAATTTTATTCGACGCAGTCCTTATTCTTTTATTTAAAAGTTGACTTTAAATTGTCTATGTTATGCACATATAATGTTTAAATTCGATTTAATATTGATACATTATGATATAGAACTGAAAATATTTAAAACTCGTGTTCGGCTGGCGAACGAAGTAATGGCAATTGGCGGATTGGCGGAAACACGAATTGAAATACGTAAATTTCAATTGTCGATTGGGTCGAATGGGTCGCGGCAAATACAATGAATGCAAATATTTTACCATATTTTCAGTGTTTGATGCCAAGTGTGTTGTGTAAATGTTGTAATTCCGTGTTGTTTCTGTTGAAGTGTTTGTAGTGTAGGATTCCTCCTGTGGTTGTTGTTGTGAGTTTGTGTTGATTGTTGAATGTTTGTTTTAATTGTTTATGTTACTTGTCGCGGGACCGATTTGGCGCGTTGACGGGTTTTTGGGTTGTTTATTTAGTTGTCGCGGTGACGGGTGATTTATAAACTTAACTTTGTCGCGGAGACGGGTGAGTGTACGTGCGTTCGGTTTCAATAAACGTAACGAGTGAGTGTTATGTGCGGCGAACGTTGACAGAGCCGACGGTCGATCGGTTCGCCGCAGTAATCGATAAGTAATCGATTGTGTGGATATGACGGACGGAGATGTTCAAACATATCGAGTTTACGTTTGTACGTAAACATTCCGCCCGCCTTGCAGTGTCTGCAATACTTCATTTTTTAAATTCATTTTTTTTATATTATTAGGGTCTTAGGGTCTAGGGTAGTTTTTTAAGGACAGCTCCTTGGGTTGGGGGCTCAGAGACTACATGGACCAGAGAGTGTCCAGCCGAACGCAGTGCTCTGAGCCACTGCGTATCCACTTTCGCAGTTAAAAACTCCCGAATTCAATATATGCGGATAAACATCCGCACCCAACTCTAGCATCACTGGGTCGGAAGCCGTAACTTTTGGGTCGGCGAGCATCATGTAGTGAATCGGCTCAAGATGGCTTCATCAACGTCACGCTCGTACGGCTTCCTAGCCAACTCGGTTGACACTAGTGCGTTAATGTCGCATCTAAATGGGTCGTCAAACCGAGGACCCACTACCACCTTACAAATTTTTAAATTATCGAGGCGACTCGTACTCAGCTTCAGCTGATTGACGAGTTGCTGAGCAATGATGGTGACATTTCTTGTCGGGTTCACCAACGCTCGTAATAGATGGCCATTTTTGCCATGGTACACTTTGATAGTGGCAGTGGGTATAAGGGTCTGCCTTAAAAACATGCTTGGGTTAGCAAAAGGTGTGTGGTTTGTGGAATTGCCTGGATTCTCAGCGGGTCACTTGTTGCTTGCGTTCGCAACGGGTCGTTTAAATCCTGTACTGCTTGGGTTCCGGTCGCCTTGATTGAGTCGCGAATGTCCATGCAAGCTTGTGTGGTGCCTTTCTTGGCATATCGCACACCTTTCATTGCTGGTGCAGCTATCAATAAGATGCGACCGGGCCAAACAGTTAATGCAGTAATGATACTGCATAACCACCTCATACTTCTCCACCAGGTTCTTCTCCCTGAACCTGAAGCAGGTGGACAGGCGATGATCTTGGCGGCAAATTCCACACGCCACATGTTGGGTCGAGTGTATCGTCCAGTTGAATCGGAACGACGGCTAGAGTGGGCGGAGTTAAGTCGGGAAGCCCTCGGTGCGACTGCCACTGCTCGTGCTGGCATTGTTGTCGTTGGTGTTGTTGCACCGCTTGTTGTTGGGGCGCTTGCTGTTGGCGCGCTTTTTATTGGCACCGCTGTGGTTGGGGCGCTTATTATTTGCGCGCTTGGTGTTTGCTGTGGTTGGGGCGCTTATTATTTGCGCGCTTGGTGTTTGCACCGCTGTTGTTGGAACCGCTTGTTGTTTGGGGCCATGGCTACTGAAAAATAAGGGTGGGTCAAATTGTATATTGCCATGGCGACCTAAATGGGTATTTATTGGGTGGGTAGGACTATTACTTTTGTAATGGGTCTAGTAGTAGTCCCTTTGGCCGTTCGAATATTGACGACTCTGGTTCTTGAGTCTGAACCTAGATACGTTTTTACTAGTCGCCCTAGGGTCCACTTGTTTGGGGGTAAATTCTCGTGTCGAATAACAACGAGATCATTTACTTCAACGCATTTCTGCGGGTTTTTCCATTTATAGAGTTTATGTAATTCTTTAAGATATTCATCTTTCCATCTGTAACAGAAATGGTGATGTAATATCTTCAGCTTCTGCCAACGATTTACAACATTTAGGGTCGAGTTGCTTAAATCGGGTTCAACTGGGGTCAATAACGGAGTACCAATTAGAAAGTGTCCTGGGGTCAATGGCGAAAAATCGAAAGGATTTTCGCTTGAAGGGCTTAAGGGTCGTAAATTAAGGCAACCTTCAATTCGTGCAAGCAAAGTCGAAATCTCTTCGAACGTAAATCTTTGACTTGCAGATATCTTTTTTAAATGTGTCTTGAAACTTTGGACGCCGGCTTCCCAGAGTCCACCCATGTGTGGAGCTTCGGGTGGATTAAAATGCCAGGTTAGTTCTTGATGACTGTGGGTCGCTACTACTTGGGTCTGCAGTGTCTTTATAAAATCTTGCCGATCTTTCTTCAGCATTTGTGCTGCTCCGACAAAATTAGTTCCGTTGTCGGAGTAAATGGCGGCAGGACATCCGCGCCTCGAAAAAAAATCGGGAAAAAGCCGCTAAAAAGGCTTGGGTCGTAAGATCACTGGCTGGTTCAAGATGAACCGCTTTTGTTGCAAAGCAAACAAACACGCACACATAGCCTTTTGTAATCAAACAGGCTCGCCCGGTGTAATTTTTGATTTCAACGGGTCCTGCGAAATCTACACCTGTGTTTGTGAATGGGCGCGTGAGTGTGGTGCGCTCTGGAGGCAATGCAGCCATTATTTGTGTTTGTTGTTTCTTTTTGTGCAACACACAAATTTTGCAATTATTGATCGTAGTTTTGATCAGGGTCTTGAGCTTAATAATCCAAAATTCAGCTCGTAGTAGTCTCAAAACTAATTGGTTACCACCGTGTAGGGTCACAATGTGGGTCATATGGGTCAAGAGTTTAGCAAGTCTGCAATGATACGCTAAAATTATTGGGTGGCGTTCATTATATGTAAGGGTCGGTGACTTTGCTAATCTACCATGTGCTCTTAACTGTCTATAAATGGGTTTAGGGTTAGTAGTGAACTTTTGTACGAAATTTGGGTTTTATTCGTCAAAGCGATATATTCATCAGAAAAACATATTTTCTGACTCACTACTATGAGTCTTTCTTTTACCATCTTAATTTCCTCGAGTACTATTTCAATAGTTGAGTGGGTCATTTGAGTACGACGCGATGGTAAAGAATTTCTCACGAATCTTAGAACGTACGCTAAGACTCTTAATGCTTTCGGAAGTGTGGAAAATCGTTCCAACACATCCTCTTGACTAGGGTCTTTGCATTACCTTGACATTGCTCAGATAAATTGAGTAAATCTGTTAGCAGCAAGTGTTCTTGTGGCAGATTTTCCAATATTTCGGGTGCGTTCGCAATCCACTTGCGCAACGAAAATCCTGCGGATTTTAAAGCAGCGATTAGCTCATCTCGAGCATTAATAGCACTTTCAATCTCATGAGTGCCTGCCAGAACATCATCTACGTACATGCAGTTTCGTAGATTATACGAAGCCTGTGGGTGGGTCTCATGTACGTCTTGCACTAATTGCTGTAGGGTCCGAATGGCAAGATAAGGGGTACAGTTAACACCAAATGTAACTGTTTACAACTCATAATCCTGATTTCCTAAACAAAATTCTTTGATAGGGTGAGTGTGCAGGGTCGACGCAAATTTGACGACATATTTTTTCAATGTCAGCATTAAAGACAAATTTGAAAAGACGCCATTTAATAATTTGCAAAACTAAATCTTGTTGTTGAACGTTCCAGTATGCAACATATCATTTAGGCTCTTGCCGTTGGCAGTATTGCTGGATGCATTAAATACAACACGCAGCTTTGTTGTGACACGATCGGGTTTTATGACTGCATGATGTGGTAAATAGTAGTGGGTGGGTGTGCAAGATTTAGCTGGCGAATGAGTCACTTTTCTCATATGACCAAGTTGCAAATATTCGCAAATCGCTTGGTCATATTCTGCTTTAACAGCGGGTCTTTTGAGTAAGGACTTTTCATTTCTCAAATATTGCGCCATTGCAATATGTCTTGATAGTCCAAGATCAATGCAATTTGGGTCTTTAAATGGCAGGGTCACTACGTAACGGCCTGAGGGTTCTCGGCGTAATGTCTGTATGAAATTGTTTTCACAATTCATATCTGCATTTGAGAGGGTCGTGGATTTTGGTACTTCTTCAATTTCCCAGAAACGAGTCAATAAAGTATCGAGGGTCACTTTATTAAAAAATGTAACAATTTTGTTGGGTCTTGACTCAGGAATTGGCCCAGAAAGTATCCAGCCGAATTCAGTTTCTTGCGCCAAAAAAGATTCTACAATGTTGTGCTGAACACCGTTACGTATAATTTGTGGGTATAGATCACATCCTATGATCATATCCACGGGTCCGGTCTTATAAAACTGGCTATCAGCCAACTGTATACCATTTAAATTTCCATAGAGGGTCGGGTCGATTTGATATGATGGCAAGTCACTTGTGAGGGTCTTAAGTACAAGTGCTTGTGTTTTGACTCTGAAATTCGGGTAAATTGTTGAACGCAATGTCAATGGACACGATTTGGACGGGGTGGCTGCAACTGTTTGGTTGAGTCCTGTTACCTGAGCGCCTATGGCGTTAGTTGGAAGTCCTATCCGCTTCCTCAACTGCTCCGTGATAAAAGTCGCTTCTGATCCAGAGACGATTAGAGCGCGCGCCAGGAACATTTCGCCTTCGTGTTCAATGTTGAGCATTGCTGTTCCCAGAAGAATGCTCTTCATCGCAAAACGTGTCTCTTCGATGTCTTGGGTGGGTCTTGAGTCAGTGGACTGTATAAGGGTCGTGAAAGCTTGCCACTGTGAAGTTGGCGGCTGATCAGATTTAGATGCAGCTGCACTTGTGCTTGGGCGGTCTTTTGCTTTTTGCTACAAAAGCGACATTTATATCCGCTCTTACAGTCCCTGATGCTGTGAGATACTGCTAAACAATTAAAACAGCACTCAAATCTTTTCACAGCATTGTGTCTATCCTCCACTTTCATGGATATGAATCTGGGGCACTCACGAAGAGTGTGCTTACCATTGCAAATTCTGCAAATGGTTTGAAACTTCCCATTTTGATGGCTTGGCATGGATGGGTCTTGGCTCAACAAATCTGGGTCTTGTCGTTTTTGTTGTAAATGGATTTTCATATACATTTGTGTGAAATGCGTTCACACGTTTGTCTACCCAAGTTTTGGGTCCAGCATTACTGGAAACCGTTTGTTGACTAGTCTTCGTAGTCGAAGACTTAATGTCGCCAACAGATTCAAGGGTCTTGTATGTTTGGGTCAAAAACTTGTCCAAAATTCTCCATTCAGGAATTTCTGAACTATCTGCTAGAGATCTTTCAAATATCTCTAGCGTGTTTTTGGGGAGACGGGTCGAACACAGATAAACTAGAATTTTACTCTAGTTATCTGTGTCTATATCCAACATTTGCAGGGTCGTCACACAGTTGTTGATTGTCCGTTGTAGCTTTTTAATAGAGCTACCGGACTCAAACTGGTGGCAAATTCAATAGGGTCTTGAGTTGAGCATTTACTTGCATTCTTTTATTCTCGTATTGTTCAACGAGATTACTCCATGCCAGTATAAAACCATTATTGGTAAGAGGAGCATTCTTCGCAATGTCTCTTGCTTCGCCTCGGGTCTTTTGATTAAGATGGAAAAGTTTTTCCACATTGCTTAATCTGGCGTTGTTGATGTAGAGAGCAGAAAACATATCTCTAAAAGTGGGCCAGGTGACGTAGTCACCATCAAAATTATCCGTACCACACGGGGGTAAATGAATAGAGGGTGCAAATTGAATTGGGGTCGTTTCTTCTCTTGCCTTAGGAGTTTCAATCGGTTGTTTTAGGGTCTCCATTATTTCTGAAAGGGAAGAAATACAGCGTATATATGCGTTGTATCCTTTCGTATATTTATCTTTCAGATTCTTTCGGTCCACATCGGAACTGTCGGGGTCACTTCGTATAGTATTATACGAAGTTAGGAAATTATCCCACAGAAAAGTAAGCTGTTTCCGATGAAATTCTAAGGCATGAGGTACTAAATCTTGGGTAGGGGTCTCGCAAATAGTTTGCTCAAATTCAATAATGTCGTTTCCGAATTGAATAAATGCTGTCAGAGCCGCCATCTGTTTTATTATTGGGGTTGTGTTTAAATAATATTCAATTTAAATAACTTCACAAATTCTGAAAAAATTCAATAATAAAATGTTGGGTCTGGATGGCTTAATTTAAAAAATGATTTTTAAATTAATAACGAGTCGCAATACTTTTTCAAAAAATAAATTTGAAAAAATTCACAAAAAATGTATAAGCAAATTTGATGTGTGGGTCAATGTGATTAATCTTCAAAAATTATTTTGGATTTTCACGGGTCGTATATATTTTTTCAGAAAACTTCTAAAAAAATTTAAAAACTTTTTATAAAAATAAATAAAATTATTTTTGGGTGTGTATGGGTTAACAGCAATTATTATTACCAACGAAACGTATTGCAAAACTTAGTTTTTTAGATAAAATTTCAACAAATTTTGAAAATTTTATCTTTGGGTCGCAATGGGTTAACTTTAAAATTTTATTTAGTGGTAAACCGCGTCGCAAATAATATTATATAGCGCAGTTAAGCTTTTTGGGTCTTACTTACTTACTTAAATGGCCCTTACAACCGTGGATCGGTTTTGGCCGCTGAGATGAAGCCGCGCCAGTCGGATCTGCTTTGCGCGCGCTGACGCCAGTTAGAAATACCAAGCGTTGCCAGGTTGTCCTCAACTTGGTCTTTCCAACGCAGATTTGGACGCCCTCTTCTACGCTGTCCACCTTCGAGTTTCGATTCAAGCACCTTCTTGGCTGGAGTGTTTTCATCCATTCGTTCGACATGACCTAGCCAGCGAAGCCGCTGGATCTTGATGCGCTTGACTATGTCAATGTCGTCGAATAACTCATACAGCTCGTGGTTCATCCTGATTCGATACTCGTTAGCAAAGCAGATAGGGCCAAAGATTTTACGGAGAATATTTCTCTCGAACGCTCCCATCGTACTCTCTCATCGGTGGTGGCCAGCGTCCATGTTTCTGCACCATAAAGTAGGACGGGCATGATGAGTGACTTGTAGAGCGTTATTTTTGTCCGGCGAGAGAGGGCTCTGCTTCTCAATTGCCTACTGAGCCCAAAGTAGCACCTGTTGGCAAGAGTTATTCTCCGTTTGATCTCCAGGCTGACGTCGTTGTTGCTGTTTACGCTGGATCCCAGATAGACGAAGTCCTTCACAATGTCGAACTTGTGGGTGTCAAAATCAGCTTTTTGTCCAAGACGCACGGACTCTTTTTTGCTTGTTGACACAAGGAACTTCGTCTTGTCCTCGTTCACCGCTAGACCCATTCGACGCGACTCTTTCTCCAATCTGGAGAATGCTGCGCTGACTGCTCGTGTGCTCCTGCCAATGATATCAATATCGTCGGCATATGCGAGCAGCATGACACTTTTGTTGAGGATAGTGCCGCTTTGACGGAGTTCGGCAGCTCGAACTATTTTCTCCATCAATAAGTTAAAAAAGTCGCACGATAGGGAGTCACCCTGTCTGAAACCTCGTTCGGTATGAAATGGCTCGGAGAGGTCTTTTCCTATTCTCACTGAGCAACGTGCGTTGCTCAGGGTCATCCTGCAAAGCCTTATAAGTTTCGCAGGTATACCGAACTCAGACATTGCGGCGTATAATCGTTCCCTTATCGGAGTGTCGAAGGCGGCTTTATAGTCGACTAATAGGTGGTAGGTGTCGATCTGTTTTTCTAGGGTCTTTTCCTGGATTAGGCGCAATGTGAAAATCTGGTCTATGGTGGACTTTCCAGGTCTGAAGCCGCACTGATAAGGTCCAATCAGTCTGTTGACGATGGGCTTCAGTCTTTCACATAATACGCTCGATAGAACCTTGTATGCGATATTGAGTAGGCTGATCCCACGGTAGTTGGCGCAGATAGTAGGATCCCCTTTCTTAAGGATTGGGCAGAGTACACTGAGGTTCCAGTCACTTGGCATGCTTTCATCCGACCATATTCTGCTTACGAACTCGTGCATGCTCTCTATTAGCTCTTCGCCTCCGGTCTTAAACAATTCAGCAGGCCATCAGCACCTGCGGCTTTGTTGTTTTTCAGCCGAGCAATGGCTGTTCTGACCTCGTCATGGTCGGGTGGCGGAATCTCAACGTAGTCATCAAGTACTGGGGTTGCCGGGTTTGCTTCTCTATCGGTGGAATTGAGGTCATCATCACCGGTCAGAAGTTTAGAGAAGTGATCCCTCCATATTTTCAGCGTCTTTCTCTGCAGTGGCCGCGTGACACTCTTGGTCATACCACTGATTCCTCAGGGGGCGTTGGAATCCAAGCACCTCTTCGGCAGCCGTACGCATAGAGCAGGAGATATGATTCCACTGCGCGCTTATATCATCGAGAGGAGGAGTGCTTTGTCTAAGCAGGTTTGAGAGTCGAGTGGAAAAGGCTTGCGTTGTCTGTTGTGATTGCAGCTTTCCGACGTCTAGCTTTCTCTGCGTTTGGTTCCGTACGTTCTTCGCAGCGCTTAAGCGTGTGCGGACCTTGGCTGCTACAAGGTAATGATCCGAGTCCATATTCGCACCTCGGATAGTGCGTACGTCCATCACGCTTGAAGCGTGCCTTCCGTCAATCACAACGTGATCAATTTGATTTCGAGTTTTTTGATCGGGCGACAACCATGTGGCCTTGTGGATATCGAAATGTTCGAATCTAGTGCTACTAACTACCATGTTTCGTGCTGCGGCGAAGTCGATTAGCCTCGTTCCGTTATCGGAAGTGTTGGCATGGAGGCTAAATTTTCCGATTGTGGGACAATAGATGGCTTCTCTGCCCACCTTGGCGTTAAAATCGCCTAGCACGATTTTGATATCGTGGCGGGGGCAGCGCTCGTATGCGTTGTCTAGGCGCTCGTAGAAGCGCTCTTTTGTCTCGTCATCTTTCTCGTTCGTCGGAGCGTGTGCACAAATTAGGCTGATATGGAAATATTTAGCCTTGATGCGGATTGTTGCCAGCCTTTCGTCCACGGGCGTGAACCTAGAGACAAGATGGCGGAGTCTCTTGCCGACCACAAATCCACATCCAAATTCGTGTCTCTCCGCATGGCAGCTGTAGTAGATATCACAGGACGCTTGTTTCGAACAGCCCTGTCCCGTCCATCGCATCTCCTGGATAGCGGTGATGTCAGCCTTATATTTTTCGAGGACATCTGCCAGCTGGATAGAGGCACCTTCCCTATAAAGGGTCCGGACATTCCAGGTGCATATCCGTAAATCATGGTCCTTAAAACGTTTGCGTGGGTCGTCATCGTTGTAATCGGTCGTTATCCGAGGCTTCTTTTTTGTTTTCATTGGGCGCATAGGTTTTTTCCGTGGTGGGACCCAAACCCAACTCACGAACCCTCACTCTGAGGGAGATGCTCGCCACTCACTTTAGCCGACTTCTACACCGGGTGGTGTAGAGCGCCGTTTCCAAGGACTTCCACGAGGAGGACTTCCACCGAAGTGGAGGTGTCACCATTTGACAATTTGTCAATTCAGGTGACCAGTGAGTTGACTTGAGACGACACCGACAAGGATTGCGCTGGCTTCGCCATGTTGAAGCACTCAGACATGTTGCCTTGTGATAATTGCCCCCATAGTCCCCTTTTTGGGTCGCAATGTGTTAAAAATCAAAAATATTTTTTATAAAAATTCGAAAAGAATTTATTTTGTAAAAAAAAAATTCTTAAACTTTATTTAAAAAATCAATTAAATGATTTTGGGTCACTATGGGTTAAGCTTTAAAAAATATTTTTAATAAAAAACGGGTCTGCTAATTTTTTATAATAGTTTTTCTATAAAAAATTGTTAAATATCAATAAAAATGATTTTTTGGGTCTAAAAGGGTTAAAAAAGCTTAAATGTGGGTATAAACGGGTTAAATATTGCTCAATAGGCAATTTCCAAAAAAATATGGGATAATTTTTTGGTTCCCACGGGTAATTTATAAAATCCCACGAAAACACTATTTTAGTGAACAACGTGGCAATCCTGTACACACTTGACAGCAGCTCTCTTTACTGTGAGTGTATAAGTGTGTATGTCTATTTGTTTTATGAGCAAATAAAGCAAATAAACAAACGAGTGCAGCGGCGAGTAGATAGCTGATACAAATGAAACAAAAATGTTTGGCGATTTTGTTAAATAAAATATATTCTAACAATTTAAAAATGTGAAAATAAATAAAATCAATTGGTTTTGTTAAATTATATTTAACACTTTGTGAACGTATATTTCTTTTAAAACGTATCGTATTCGTTTTGTTTGGGTCGGGTCGGGTCGGTTTGCAAAAAATACGATTTTTTTTGCAAAAACAATTTCACCTGTAGTTTTATTTTGTTATTATTTTCACTTTAAACACGGGTCGGGTCGTTTTTAATTAAATTAAAATTAACGCCAAATATTTTTATTGTTTCAGGGGGTCAATCCTTGCCAAAACTATTTCGTAGTCCTTTTAATAAAGGCTCGAAGTGACCAAATGTTCGGCTGGCGAACGAAGTAATGGCAATTGGTGGATTGGCGGAAACACGAATTGAAATACGTAAATTTCAATTGTCGATTGGGTCGAATGGGTCGCGGCAAATACAATTAATGCAAATATTTTACCATATTTTCAGTGTTTGATGCCAAGTGTGTTGTGTAAATGTTGTAATTCCGTGTTGTTTCTGTTGAAGTGTTTGTAGTGTAGGATTCCTCCTGTGGTTGTTGTTGTGAGTTTGTGTTGATTGTTGAATGTTTGTTTTAATTGTTTATGTTACTTGTCGCGGGACCGATTTGGCGCGTTGACGGGTTTTTGGGTTGTTTATTTAGTTGTCGCGGTGACGGGTGATTTATAAACTTTAAAACTTTAACTTTGTCGCGGAGACGGGTGAGTGTACGTGCGTTCGGTTTCAATAAACGTAACGAGTGAGTGTTATGTGCGGCGAACGTTGACAGAGCCGACGGTCGATCGGTTCGCCGCAGTAATCAATAAGTAATCGATTGTGTGGATATGACGGACGGAGATGTTCAAACATATCGAGTTTACCTTTGTACGTAAACAACTCGAATTATATATTTCAGAATGTTCGTCAAAATACAATGACGCATATTCGTAGACAATTTAAAGACAACTTTTATATAAAAGAATACCCGCTATTTTGGACAATTTTAAGATTTTTATAATTTATTTTAAATGTCGCAAAATTAAAAAAAAAGCGAACAAAAGGCGCGTGATTTACTAAATATTAATAATCTGTAGATAGTAAGTAATATATAGAGAAAAACTCCAAAAGGCGTAAACCAACTATTCAAATAAAAATCAAAATTAAAACAGCGCATAACTTACAGAATTTGTGCGCCTTTTTAAAAGAATACAATATATAGAGATAAATGCAAATTTTTCAAAACAAACCAAAAAGGGTTAAGGCTCCATTTTGTGATCTATTGAAAAGCATGTGCCTTTCTGTATATTTTGAGCTTTTTTAAAAATGCGCAAAAATTCAGAAAAATATTTGATTTTTTTTATTATTTTGTCTTTTTGAAAATTTTTGCACCATTCTCTATATTTTTTCGGCCTTTTGTAAAGGCGCAAAAATTATGTTTGTCGAAAAAATCAAAAGTGCGCCTTTTTTTGGGGGGCGATCACTCCTTCATTCCCACCCCCTCGGAATCCACACTTGATTACACACCGACAGTTCTTCGGCACTTGAAATTACAAATCACAATGAAGTTCTACAAAAAAAAGTTTAAAAAAAAATAAGTTAAAGTAAAATTTACCTCATAATAAATCTTTCCTTTCTCAAGTTTCGATACTCTGTCCCAAACATGAGTATTCGTTTTTTCATCATATAAGCGTATTGGTCTTGACTCATCGGTAAAAAATTTCGGTTTTCGAGCTTGCACAATAACAACGTCAAAGTAATCTCTCCAAAGGGGGCCGGCTAACAAATTCATTCCCCTATCACTAATTGATAAAGAAAGAAATATTAATTTTAAAATTAAATATGAACTTTAAGAGTTTACATTACTTACACAAAGAAAAATGGACTGTTGGTAACCAAAAATAATTTTTTTCCTGCACTTAACAATCTATCAAAGTATCCAGGTAATAAAGAATTTGATTCAATATATTCCTCAGTATTCTTCATAACAATTTGATGCATAATAGGATGACATGTTTGGACAGAATTCTTGATATCATGAAATAATATTTCTGGGTGATAATCAATGTGATTTCTTTCAAAATATTCAGCCACATTACACAAAAGGCACATTTCTGGAACCGAAAATAAATCAGCAAGCTGCACCATTTTAGATTTAACATCAGGCTTTGAAAGAAAAAAAATATATATTTATATATATATATATATATATATATATATATATATATATATATATATATATATATATATATATATATATATATATATATATATATTAAAATGCGTCCATTAAACATCAATTTGAAGTGCAAGGATTATGACCACGGGCCAAATGTTCAAGTTTTTAAGTTACAACTTAATTGCTCTAAAAGCTTGTTATATTAGCGTTAAAACGAGCCATAAACGGAATATATATATATATAGATATATAATTGTTTGTGTTTTAGTAAAATTTTATTTGATTCATTACTTGTTCTTACATACTTAATTCCATCTTCCAGCACAAATAAATCGTACCCTTCCTTTGTCCTTGCCTGAGGATCCCTACCATCCGACAATAGAACTTAGTTTGCAAATACTCAACAACTCAAATAGTCCTACTGATAACGATATTGTTCCTAAAGAAAATAATTATTGCTTTAAAAGAGCTAATTATACAACTCTTAACACATCTCTTTCCAAAATTGACTGGTCGCTGGTAATTACGGAGCTATACTTTGTGAGTTATGTTAAAAAATTTAATACCTGTTTACTTGATTGTTTTAAAGAAAATATTCCCAAAATAAAACAATTTCGTAATAATGCACCTATTTGGTCAACACGCGAGTTGAAATAAGTAAAAAACAGGAAAAACCGGTATTTTAAAAACTACAAGAAATCCGGTTGTATCAACGATTACATTTTATACTCACAGACACGACATATTTACCAATATCTAAACAAACTCTGCTACAATAATTATATTATAAAATTAAAATATAATTTAAAAACCAATCCCAAACAATAACTTTATCAACATGCAACGAAAGTCTTCTGTGTATCCTTGTCAAATGGCATGGAACGACAAAGTCTACAAAACTTTCTTTCTTTCTTCTTTCAAACAACTTATTCCTCAGAAAATCACAAACATGATATCATCTATCCTTTCACATTAAATAGAAGCAATTATATTAAAATGCCGACTATTACATCCAATACAGTTTTAAGGTACCTCAAAACAATTCCAATATCATATTCCTAGTTGTGTATTAATGCGGTGTATTTTACATAAACCATTAACCACATTATTTAATTTGTTCCTTAAGACAGGTATATTTTCGGATATATGGAAGGAAACATTTATTATTCCCCTGTTAAAAAGTGGTAGTAGATCTAACGTTGTAAATTACAGAGGTATTTCAAAACTAAGTGCTATTCCTAAATTATTTGAAAAAATTTTAACCGATCAGCTCACAGATAGTTTGCTATCTATTGTTTCACCGTATCAGCATGGATTCTGGAAAGCATGTACCAATCTGTTAGAGTCCACAACTACAGTCATAAATGACTTTAATTGTGGATTACAAACAGATGTAGTATACACAGATTTTGGCAAAGCTTTCAATAGTGTTAATCACGAATTACTTTTAATAAAATTAGATGTATTCAAAATTCCAAAATGTCTCCTAAACTGGATAAAATCTTATCTGACATCCAGAAAACAGAGTGTTATTTAAGGAAGCTACATCAAGGTATGCAGATGATGTCAAATTATTCCATTTATTTAACGATGCAGTACAGCAATCTTGCATTTAAGAAGATCTAAATAGGTTAGAAGATTGGCTTATAACCACCTTAACCTTAATCTTAAGAAATGTAAGCAAATGACCTACTCTCGTAGATGCCCTATTTATATAAGTTATAGCATTTCTGGAATTAATTTAGATACAGTTTAAATCTTTGACGACTTAGGAGTATCAATGGACCCTAAGCTTCGTTTTCATCTACACATTAATAAAATGACAAATAAAGCTAAAGGTGTTTTAGGATTTATAAAACGCTGGTCTAAAGAGTTTGACGATCCATATACGACGAAATTGCTTTATACCTCACTTGTAAGTCCAATTTTGGAATATGCATCCATTGTTTGGAACCCACTATAATATACATAATGACACTATTGAATCAGTTCAAAAACAATTTTTATTATTTGCACTTCGAAACCTCAATTGTAATCCGGATATACACCTACCACCTTATGAAAATCGACTAAAATTACTCAATCTTCCAACTTTTAAAAGCAAACAATGCTTGGTGTCATATTTGTATTTAAATTAATTAATGGTGGCATATAATCAAGTTATTTACTTCAAAATATATCTCTAAATTGTCCTACAAGACAACCCGGACAATATATTCCAATAAAAATGGGCATATGTAGCTCTAACTACTCTTTAAATGACCCGTTCCGTTGGATATGCAATGAGTTTAATGAATTATATTTTCTTTTCTATCTTTCTGACTCGATTGAGGTAGTAAAAAATAATATCGTGCAACACCTAAATACTTTATTAGACTTTGTATACTTTAATGAGATTTTTTTTAGTTAACTGATGATATTTATCTGTAGTTAACTCGCGAATTCTCGTGAATCTGACCAGCTCGGGCTGCTCAAGAAACGGTCACCAATGCGCGCGATATGCGTTCGTTAAAAACGCGGATCCTTCTGGCACCGGCATATGATTCCATAAGGATCACATGTCAACCCATCGCATGGCCTCCCTGCATGCAAAGATAACCATGGGATCATACCGCGACTACACACCGAATGGAGATAGCGGCTCTGAATTTGGACATACTGAATGGACAAAAACAACCAAAATAAAAAACTTTTAGGAAAGGGTGAACTAGACCCATTCAAGAGGAACTCGGTGATAGTGAGATCACCATCCGCAAATTTGGCAAAATGCGGTGAGAGTACCGACAAGCCGCGATGTAACTGTCTAAGTAGGCTTGAGAATAAAATATCGCAACTGATTGACTTTATCAAACCCCATACGAATATTCACAAGGATATTCACACGATCGCACGTCAGATCCAAGCATTGTACCTGCAGGCATCTGGTGAGGTAAATGCTTTTGATAAAGGCAATGTGAGCTGATTACCACACACACTCAAACAGAGGAAGTAGTATGGCCGAAACGGAAGAGAGACAACGTAATCTTCAGCCCTAAGGAGAACAAACCAAAGAAGTTAAACCAAAAAAACTGGCAATGATGTAGATGCCTGCACGCCGAGCGGTGCGATATCCAAACCATTGGAGACAGTTAGCGCCAACTCTGACTGGGTTAAGGTTCGCCCAATAGCTAAAAACAAAAAGAAACCAAATTCAAATAGCAGAATGAAATCGGTCAGGCCAGATGCTCTCATTAGACAGACGTGTGGGGATACCTCAAATGCTGACATTCTGAAGAAAGTTAAAAGTAATCCTAAACTAGATACTCTTGGCCAAAGTGTAAATAATATAAGGAAAACTGCGAAGGGCGAATTGCTTCTTCAATTTAACAAATCAGCCCACGAGAGTACATGTGAATATAGACACAACATTGAAAAAGTTCTTGGCTCAACGTCACAAGTCCGGGCATTGACACACGAAATAGTGCTCGAAATAAGATGCATCGATGAAGTCACTGATACCCAAGATGTACACAATGCCTTGCGAGCATTCAATGCTCGCGAAATTTTATTTTCAACATGTTTTGTCCAAAGTAGTTTACTATCTAGAGTTAAGCCCAGTTATTTTACTTCGTTAGACAGAGGAATAGTGACACCCTTAAGTACTGGTAGAGAAAATCCTGTCATTATTCTTTTCCTAGTGAAGAGAACAATCCCTGTTTTGTGAGGGTTGACGGAAAGTCCGTTTGCAGTACACCAGCTGTCAATTCGGTTCAATGAGTTTTGTGTTTTAACACAGGCCTCATTGAGGGAAAAGCCTGTGGCAAGAATGGCAACATCATCTGCAAAGGCCTGGGAATAGACACCTGGTCCATCGAGATCGTTGACTAGAGAGTCAATCAGCATACACCAGAGCAGGGGGGAGAGAACGCCTCCTTGAGGACAACCTCTATTCACCCCTGCCATAATATACTGACCGCACTCCGCCTCAGAACAGATGGTCCTAAACATTAGCATTGACCTTAGCCATTTGACCAATGTTTCATCTATTCCATGCCTTCTGGCTGCGTCACAACCAGATGTTTCACAGAATTTTCCACGTTGGTAGGCATGTTGTCTTGATTACAGTGGGTACCTCGACAGCGATGTTTTTCTGATGTGCAGCTCAACTAGTCTTTCTAGACACTTTAGTATGAAGGACATCATACTAATGGGTCTGAAGCTCTTGGCTCAATACACACACAGTGATCACTGTGTTATAACTATAGATCTAGCAATTGAGCAACCATCCGTACTTGTCAATATGAGCACATAAAAGCTAGTTGGCTGAAAGGTCAACACCCTTGATAAAGCTGTATTCCAAACTGCAATAGAAGATATGAATCTGCTTGGCCCACCCGAAGCAATGGCGAAACAATTCGTGAACGAAATTTCCCGTACATGTGATGCGTCAATGGTGAGAAGGAAGCACACCAGAAGTAAACAACCAGTCTATTGGTGAAATAGAGAGATAGCTGAAGCGACAATATACGAGAACGAGACCAAAACGTTCGCGAAAATATATATAACTATCCTCTAGTGACAAATGCTGAAATCGAATATGCAATCCTAAAATTTAAGGATAACAAAGCCCCTGGACTGGACGGTATCCCAAACCTGGTACTGAAACAAGCTTTTAAATGTTGCCCAGACCAATTTACATCCATGATATATTCGTGATTGGAACAAGGAATATTTCCATCAATGTGGAAAAGACAGAAGTTTGTTTTGTTGCCAAAACAAGGGAAATCCCGTCAAACCGTCCTCCTATCGACCGCTATGATGATAGACACGAGTGGGAAACTACTGGAGAGCATTGTGTGCAAAAGATTGAAAACCTGTGTCAAAGCCGCCGGAGGTCTATAAGACAACCAATTTGGCTTCAGAAAAGCCAAATCAACTGTCGATGCCATCAACGCCGTTGTGGAAACTGGTACCAGGGCAATCGAAGGGAAGTGCTGGAAAAATGGCACAAAAGAATAATGCGTGTTTGTAACTCCGGATATAAAAGACACCTTTAATACTGCGAATTGGGAAGTTATCGTAAACACTCTTATGCGATTGAGCACTCCGCGCTATTTATTGGCCATAATAAGGGATTATTTCCGAAACAAGAGTATAAAATAACAATGGGCGTTCCCCTGGGATCGGTCCTTCGGCCGTTGTTGTGGAATGTTATGTATGATGGTGTGAGGCTTAAGCTACCAGCAAGAGTTTCAATTGTTGGCTTCGCGGACGATATAGCACTATTGTGTGTGGCAAGAAGCGGAAACTGTCTCCAATGCTAGCATACAAATAGTGCGTTCGTGGCTCTCTTCTGTGGGATTAACCTTGGCCGACCATAAAACTGAGGTGGTTCTAATTAGTAGTCGCAAAAGGAAGGAATCGTTAAAGCTCAACATTGGATCATGTTGCGTGGAGACAAAGCCCTATATAAAATATCTTGTTGTTATGATTGACTGTCGTCTGTCATTCAACGACCACTTGCGGTATGTAAGCTCAAAGGCTACAGGAACATGTCTGGCATTATGCAGAATAATGCCGAACGCAAAGGGTCCGAAATACCTACAGAGGAAACTCTTATCTGAGGTGGTGAAAAGTACCATCTTATATGCATCACCCATATGGGCAGATTCATTGCAGTTTGCATCCTATAAAAAACTTATCACTTCTGTGTATTGGATTGCTGCCTTGAGTGTCTGCTGTGCTTGGTGGTGGTTTAAAACCACTTGACCTTCAGGCTCAGAAAAATACAACACCTACAATGGACATTCGGGAGGCAAGGAATGGAAGTGTAGCCAACTGGTACGTTGGGAAACATCTAATAAGGGTAGGTGGACCCATCAGTTAATCCCCGACATAAATCTCTGTCTTGACAGAAAACATGTTGACCTGAATTTCTACCTCACACATCCTAAGTATCTGTACCGTTTTAAGCATGACAAAGATCATTTTTTCCCGTACTGTGCTGGCAATGAGCAAGAAGATACTGGACATATATTCTTTATCTGTCCAATGTTCCAAAATGAGAGGGCAGACCTAGAGGATATAGTAGGATGTAGTGTCTGTCCGACAAACATAGTGAGTGTCATGCTATCCTCTTTGAGTAATTGGGAAGATGTAAGTCACTTTGTAAAATTGGTTCTAGTTAAACTTCGTTAGGAAGAAGAGATTCGAAGAAGAATCGAATTAGCATAGAATAGAGTAAGTTTCTACCTTCCCCCACCCTCTGAAGAAACACCTTACGGTATTCCCACAGGGTAATTTGGATTGGTGATAGAGGTTTTAGTCTCGCACTTCTGGTTTTGTACCAGAGTCAGTCTTTTGATGATTTTAATATATATATATATATATATATATATATATATATATATATATATATATATATATATATATATATATATATATATATATATATATATATATATATATATATATATATATATATATATATATATATATATATATATATACCAGAGTCAGTCTTTTGATGATTTTAATATATATATATATATATATATATATATATATATATATATATATATTGTTACGAAAAGAGGTAATTTGCTCCACTGTGCAAGCAATCAACAATAGTAAATGAGACGCAAGACAATTCAGCGCACTAAGCAATGTGTTAGAAAGGGACGGAAGATCATTCAGCGCACTGAGGCAGTGTGCAAGAAAGAGATGGAAGATCAGCGCATTAAAACACATGAGTGCGAATGAGATGCCAATAGCATGCGTCAATCACGAAACGAGTAGAAGGTTCTCGAAACAAGTCGAAGCTTGTCGAAACGTGTCGAACTGATGCATGCAGTATATAAGGCCGCGCATCTGATTACTGTAGTTCAGTTGTGATTTAATAGTGAATTAGTGCGTCTCGTGAGTGAACTTTGTAAAGATAAATTGTAGTAATTCAGCAGTTGATATAAGTGATTATTCTTTAAGTTGTTATTTAAATAAATAAAGTTAATTAATAATAGTTGAAATAATACTAGTTAAAACCAAATATTAGTGCGTTTTTATTTTGTACACAATCCAGCGATACGAACTCGTAGAACAGTTTTCCGTAGACTGAATTTTCGTAACATTGGTGTCAGAAGTGGGATTGTGATACAAAATGGTTAAATTAGAACAACTTAAAGTCGACCAGCTAAAGAAGGAGCTGGCGAATCGTGATCTTCCAACTGCTGGTACGAAAGTAGAGCTGCAAAAGCGCCTAATGGACGAATTAGAGGCGCAGGGCATTGATCTTACGATGCACAATTTTGAAGTGGAAGTTGCAGCACCGTCATCGAAAAATCTGGACTCAGAGGAGAAAGTACAGACCCAAGTTTTTGATATGAGCCAGTTGATCGGAGCTATGCAACAACAATTTCAGATAATGGCTTAAGAAAATTCCAGACAGTTTCTAGAAAATTCCAACAAAATGGAACAGAAGCTCCAAGAAAATTCCAATCAACTTAAAACAGAACTTCTAGAAAATTCAAATCAGCTTCAAACTAAAATGGAGAAACTTCAAGAAAATTCCAACCAACATCAAGTAAAAATGGAGGAACAGATGCAGGAACACTCTAAGCAGCTTCTGGAAGTTTCTAATACACTCCATGGCAAAGTAAACGAACTTGAGGCACATGTAAATGACATGGAAGGCAAATTTGAAAAATTGGAAAATGGCATCGACAAAAAGTTCCAGAAAATGCAAGAAGATTTCGGTGCGTTACAGCTAAGTGGACCTACACAGCATGTTCTTAGTGGTTCGAAGCTGAAATCGCCGATTTACGATGGAACCACAGCGTTCAACATTTTCAAGCTCCAATTTGTCCGTTTGCAGTACACCAGCTGTCAATTCGGTTCAATGAGTTTTGTGTTTTAACACAGGCCTCATTGAGGGAAAAGCCTGTGGCAAGAATGGCAACATCATCTGCAAAGGCCTGGGAATAGACACCTGGTCCATCGAGATCGTTGACTAGAGAGTCAATCAGCATACACCAGAGCAGGGGGGAGAGAACGCCTCCTTGAGGACAACCTCTATTCACCCCTGCCATAATATACTGACCGCACTCCGCCTCAGAACAGATGGTCCTAAACATTAGCATTGACCTTAGCCATTTGACCTTCTAGAAAATTCAAATCAGCTTCAAACTAAAATGGAGAAACTTCAAGAAAATTCCAACCAACATTTCGGTGCGTTACAGCTAAGTGGACCTACACAGCATGTTCTTAGTGGTTCGAAGCTGAAATCGCCGATTTACGATGGAACCACAGCGTTCAACATTTTCAAGCTCCAATTTGAGACAACGGCTGTAAGTAATCGATGGAACAATGAAGATAGCGTAGCAGCGCTTATTGTGACCCTGAAAGGTGGAGCTGCCGAAGTATTGCAGACTGTTCCAGAAAGCGATAGAAATAGTTACACAGCGGTTATGGCTGCACTGCAACGGAAATATGGAAGTGATCACATGAAGCAGATCTACAGAATGGAACTAAAGGGCCGAATGCAAAGAAATGGAGAAACATTGCAGGCGTATGCAGCGGACATCGAGAGGCTTGCCCATTTGTCGTATTCAGATTCAGCAAGTGATTTCATAGAAAAGTGCAAAATCGAAGCGTTTGTTGATGGCATACGCGATCAGGAGACAAAACGTGCAACAGTGATTGCGCCCAAGGTAACATTTACGGAAACGGTTACCATCGCTCTAACACAGGAGACAGCAAATACGTTGTGCCGATCGGCTCCAAAGGCTCGTAGAATTGATGTGGAGAACGATGATTTATTTCAAGTAGTGTGCCAAGCAGTTAAATCAGGCGTTAAAACCGAACACACATCAGCCAACAAAGATACCCAATTCAAAGGTAAATGTTACAACTGCGATACATATGGGCATATGGCACGTGATTGTCGTAAAAAACGCAAGCGCTCAATCAATCCATTTGCAAATGAACCCCGACATGAAGAAACCCAGGATCATGTCCAAAATAACGTAAATTTTAATCAATCTTTAAACTAAAACGAGTCAGTTCTGCGGGGCACGATCTGACTCCCATAACCGATTGCCCCAGAATCTCCATTTCACAAATTGCTCGAAAGCCAAATAGCTTAACTGTCGAAGGACTCATTGATTGTACAGCATATATGGTAACATTGGATACGGGAGCTTCACACTCAATAATAAGAAGTAACCTTGTTAAGGATGAAGTAGAGCCGCTTGTAGGAATAAGATTACAAACAGCTACAGGTGAAGAGGCCCCTATCAGAGGAAAGATTACCAAGAAAATAACGATTGGTACTACGACAGTTAAGCATGATTTTATTGTGGCAGAAATAGTAGACGAAATAATACTTGGCATGGACTTCATGATAAAGAACGGTTTCACACTTGATTTAACAAGAAAGATTTTGAATTATGCCAACACGGAGATCCAACTAAATATTGATTGTGACCAGAGCCCGAACATGAAACAAGTTATTGCATATAAAAATAGAAAAATACCACCTAATTCAGAAGCAATTGTTTGGGCGAAATTAAATGGAGATTGTGGGATAAGCAAGTTGTGGGTTATTAAAGCAAACGAAGAGCTGTATAAAAGTAACATAGTGGTAGGAAGAACACTTATTGAGGCGAAGAAAGACAGAATTGTACCTATAAGAGTTCTCAATTTGGAAAACTCGTCAAAATTAATCAAAAAGGGAACAGTGGTAGGCCAGTGTCAAGAGGCGTCAGCGATTATAAATTGCGAGTCAAATACATCAAAGGACTATGTCACACCGCAAATAAACAAACAATCTACCCACAGGTTTATAAATGAGTGGACGAAGGATTTGGGTGGCAAAGAAAAGAGTCAAGTGCAACAGCTAATTGACAAATATCGGTGTATATTTGCTGAAAAGGGCCAAAAGGATGGCAGAACTGCCATTGTAAAACATCGAATAGACACTGGTGATTCTAACCCAATTCGTCAAGCACCAAGAAGGGTACCACTTGCGAAAAGAGACGAAGTATCACATTTGGTTGAAGAAATGCACACAAATGGCGTGGTGGAACCATCTGAGAGTCCATGGAGTTCACCAGTAGTATTGGTGAAAAAGAAGGACGGTAGTACTCGGTTTTGCGTTGATTACCGAAAACTTAATGATGTCACCAAGAAAGATAGTTATCCGCTGCCTAGAATCGATGACACCTTGGATACACTATCTAATGCTAAGTGGTTTTCAACGTTGGACTTGCAAAGCGGTTACTGGCAAGTGGAAATCGATAAGAAAGATCGAGAGAAGACTGCATTCAGTACTGGAGATGGACTATGGCCATTTTTGGTAATGCCGTTTGGACTATGCAATGCCCCAGCAACATTCGAGCGGTTAATGGAGCACGTATTAAAAGGTTTACACTGGAAAACATGCCTAGTATACCTTGATGACATAATTGTTATGGGCAAGGATTTCAACGAACATCTAAGAAATCTAGAGGAAGTATTCCTTCGATTGAAAAATGCGGGTCTACAACTTAGCCCAAAGAAATGCTCACTTTTCAAGAAAGAAGTCAAGTATCTGGGCCATCGAGTTACCACGGAAGGAGTGCATACCGATGAAGATAAAATAGTTGCAGTGAAGGAGTGGCCCAGACCGCAAAACCTACATGACCTACGAAGTTTCTTGGGGCTATGTACATACTACAGGCGATTTGTTCCAGGTTTTGCCAATGTTGCTAGCAGTCTTCACGAGCTGACAAGAAAGAACCGCGTATTTCAATGGGGCGATGATCAAGAAAGGGCGTTTTTGAAATTAAAAGATCTGCTGTGCTCGGCACCAATTCTTGCGTATCCAATTCCAGGGGAGAAATTTATACTTGATACGGATGCGAGTGGATACGGAATCGGCGGAGTTCTCTCTCAAGTGATCAATGGACAAGAAAAAGTGATCGCATACTACAGTAAAACCTTGTCCAAACCCGAGCGAAATTACTGTGTCACCAGGAGGGAGCTTCTTGCTGTAATCGAAAGTGTTAAAAATTTCCACAAATACCTGTACGGGCAACAGTTTCACTTGAGAACCGATCACGCTGCACTGAGATGGTTACTTCAGTTCAAAGACCCTGAAGGATAGAACGATTACAGAGCTACGATTTCACCATAGAACATCGTAAAGGAGGTCATCATGGAAATGCAGATGCTCTGTCACGACGCCCATGTAAACTAGAATGCAGACATTGTTCAAGAGCGGAAGGAAAAGAAACCATAATTGACATTCGTTTGCTAAATGTTTTGCCCGATGAAAAATGGACTCCGGAACAAATTCAAATTGATCAAAAGAGTGATCCCGACCTCACAAAAATCATGATGTTCAAGGAACAGCAAAGAAAACCAACGTGGGAAGATATAGCGGCCGACAGTCCAATAACTAAAGCTTACTGGGCACAGTGGCAGAGCTTAAAGCTACGAGATGGTTGCTTATATCGTGTATGGGAAAATGAAGATGGCACATCCGCTCGAAGTTTCATTGTTGTTCCCAAGTCAAAAATAAAAGAGATATTAGCGGAATACCATGGTGGATCTAGTGGTGGTCATTTGGGCATTAATAAAACGGTCGAGAAGGTAAAGAAACGTTTTTATTGGATTGGATGCCAAGAGTCAGTCGCAGATTGGATTCGCAGTACCAGCAAAAGGACCAACAGTCAGAAGTCGCGGCAGGATGCATCAATACAACGTGGGAGCACCATTCGAGCGTATTGCCATGGATGTCGCCGGGCCGTTTCCAATCAGTGATGCGGGGAATAAGTATGTGCTTGTCGTCATTGACTACTTCAGCAAGTGGCCTGAAGTGTATCCCATGCCGAATCAAGAAGCCACAACAGTTGCGGATGCATTAGTTAACAACTGGGTAAGCCGTTTTGGAGTACCGTTAGAATTGCATTCAGATCAAGGAAGAAATTTTGAGTCTGCTGTATTTAAAGAAGTATGCAAAGTCCTCAACATACACAAAACACGAACAACGCCTTTGCACCCGCAATCGGACGGCATGGTGGAGAGATTCAATCGGACTTTGGAAGAGTATCTCAGAAAAGTGGTTGATAAAAATCAAAAAGATTGGGATACACACATACCACTATTCCTCATGGCTTATCGAACGGCGGTTCATGATACCACAGCAGCTTCACCATCTAAAATTGTTTTTGGAACAGACTTAAGATTACCTGCGGATTTAAAGTTTGGTGCGAGTCCTTCAGCTGGAATTCCTGTACACAATTATGTTTTCAGAAAAAGTGAAGTAATGAACGAAGTGCATCAGTTTGTAAGACAACGTACACAATTTGCGAGTGATAAGATGAAGGCCAGATACGACTTGCGCACAAATTCAGAGGGATTTACGGAAGGACAACTTGTTTTGCTCTATAACCCACAAAGGAAGAAAGGCTTATCCCCTAAGCTACAAACACACTGGGAAGGACCATACAAGATAATTAAAAGAATTAACGATGTCGTGTATCGGATTCAGAATACTGCAGGCGTTAGAAGAAAAATGAAAGTGGTACATCTAGAAAGGTTGGCGCCGTATAGAGAGAGAGAGGATTAACATCTGTTCGGGACGAACAGATTTAGGTGGAGGGCAGTGTTACGAAAAGAGGTAATTTGCTCCACTGTGCAAGCAATCAACAATAGTAAATGAGACGCAAGACAATTCAGCGCACTAAGCAATGTGTTAGAAAGGGACGGAAGATCATTCAGCGCACTGAGGCAGTGTGCAAGAAAGAGATGGAAGATCAGCGCATTAAAACACATGAGTGCGAATGAGATGCCAATAGCATGCGTCAATCACGAAACGAGTAGAAGGTTCTCGAAACAAGTCGAAGCTTGTCGAACTGATGCATGCAGTATATAAGGCCGCGCATCTGATTACTGTAGTTCAGTTGTGATTTAATAGTGAACTAGTGCGTCTCGTGAGTGAACTTTGTAAAGATAAATTGTAGTAATTCAGCAGTTGATATAAGTGATTATTCTTTAAGTTGTTATTTAAATAAATAAAGTTAATTAATAATAGTTGAAATAATACTAGTTAAAACCAAATATTAGTGCGTTTTTATTTTGTACACAATCCAGCGATACGAACTCGTAGAACAGTTTTCCGTAGACTGAATTTTCGTAACAATATATATATATATATATATCTATATATATATATATATATATATATATATATATATATATATATATATATATATATATATGTATATATCCAAAGAAATATATATTTATATATATATATAAATATATATAAATATGTATATATATATATATGTATATATCCAAAGAAATATATATTTATATATATATATAAATATATATAAATATATATATATATATATATATATATATATATATATATATATATATATATATATATATATATATATATATATATATAAATATGTATCAGATACCTCTTCTATATATTTGTTTTAAGAGTTTATATTATATATAATAATGTCCACACTATTTACTTTAAATAAAAGTAAATACAGCCATAAAGAAAAGGTCACTGGACACCTGGTGACCTAATTCTAACACTGACATTACTTGAACGCAAAAGAGTGTTCCAACTGGTTCCAACGGACCTGCATATCATTCAAAATTATATCAATCGAACGAAAGCAGGTATGTACCAGAAAGGAAGTACAATTAAATACGAAAATCTTTTAAAATTACTTTCAATATAACAACGAGATCAAATTTTGGTTGATTTTGTATATTCAGTTTGTCCAAACTCAGAGCACCTATCTCCATTCGGTGTGTAGTCGCGTTATGATCCCATGGTAATCTTTGTATGCAGGGAGACCATGCGATGGGTTGACATGTGATCCTTATGGAATCACAATCCAGTGCCAGCCGCGTTAGTCGGAAAATTCAACCGAGCCTACACCGCCAACTTAACGGCGACGAATTTCGTGCGCACTCCGAGACTTGCCATGTTTTAAGTGGAGGAGGCTGTTGTGGCATTAGCCTGAAAGCTATTTCTGAGGAGTTTCACCTCCTCGTACTGAAGTTTCAGAATTCCACAGACCGTCGGCCCAGGGTACGTCTACTCCATATCATTTTCCAGTAATGCCATAATGAAGACAGTTCTGAACTTGATCTTCATGCCATATGGCCAGGGTTGTCAAAGCAGCCATTTTATAGCTAGATTTAGCCATTTTTGGATCTTTTTGTTAAACGAAAAAAGTATTAATCGATTATTAATATAACAAATATTGAAAAAAAAGACTGGTTCGAAGTATGTAAAAGTACAAAGAGGTAAAAAATCGCTGTAAAAAGGTATTTTTTATGAGTATCAAAATCGATTAATGAAAGAAACTTTGTTTCACACTAATTAGACAAAAGAACTGAATATTTTTATTAGAATAAACTGTATACTTTTTCAAACATGATATCATTGTAAAATGAGTATTTTCAAAATGTCCCTTGTTTATTAAATGAAAATGTTTTCACTGAAAATTAATAAAAAGATCAACATTGTTAGGATTCGACATGGATCCTGAATAGATGATATTTGCATTAAAGTGGTTAACAAATGAATATTAAAGTACTTCAGGAAACATAAGCGGGATTATTTAGTGCCCAATCCGCAAAATTATTCAAAAAATGAGGCAGTTAACCAAGGAGTTTCTAATCTGGTGTTTTGTATAAAATAAAATTTAGCCATTTTTAGAGAAATTTTAGCCACATTTAATCATTGGGTGATGGCAACACTGCATATGGAGGAGGTACATTCGGGCGGTATCCACTCGCCCTGTCACAGGAGTTCATCGAGCTCTTAGGAGGCGCAGACACTCACATTATTTTATTTTAGCTTCACTTAATAAGCGCAAACACGCACAAAAAAAAGTGGTAGGCGCCGAAACGAATAATAACTCTTCGCGCAAACACGCACATTATTTTAGCTCCACTTAATAGCCGCAAACACGTACAAAAAAAGGCGCAAACACGCACATTATTTTAGCTCCACTTAAGAGACGCAAACACGCATAACAGTGGGAGGCGCCAGAAACTCACAGCCCAAACCACTCCCCCTCTCGATGATATAAGCGCGCAGTGGACACACGTCTCCCGCTCAATGCGTACGACTGCCGAAGAGGTGCTTGGATTACAACGCCCACTACGGAACAAGTGGTCCTATGAAGAGTATCGCGCAGCCACTACAGAGAAAGACGCTGCATATAGAGCTACCCTGCATATAGAGCCACCGGTAGTTACGAGCCGCGAAGGAGCGATACAGAGAGAAGAGGAGGGAAGAGAAATATATTTTCCGGCGCAAGAAAAGAGAATTAGAAAGACGCGAGTGTGAAGATATTGAGACGCATGGCGACAGGAACGAGGCTCGAAAATTCTTTCAGAAGATAAGACGCCTGACCGGAGGTTTAAAGACCGGACCCTCTTCCTGTCAGGACGACGACGGGAATCTAGTAACAGATGTCCAGGGTATACTGGAGAGAGCACTTCTCTGATCATCTAGCAGGCGATGTTGACAACTACTCCGCTGATAGAGAAGACAGCTTGACAACCCCAGTTACTGACGACGGCGTTGACATACCACCGCCTGACCGTGATAAGGTCTGCACAGCCATCAACAGGCTGAAAAACAACAAAGCCGCAGGATCGGATGGTCTGCCTGCTGAGTTGTTTAAGACTAAAAATTTTAATTTTTAAGTTCGACATTAGTCGACAAAAGTAGCAAATTATGAAAATGTTCGGTTTTTTTTTTCTTTAAATGGAATGCAACTTGTGTGGCTAATCGTGGCTAATGCAAAACACACTAGGATCGATAACTACAGATCTTTAGCCATATGCCAGTATAAAAACTTGGGCCCGGAACGCCCCGGAGAGGTAAAAAAAACTTAAAAAAGTGTCTTTTTTTTTTAAAATAGATAAATTTATACTTTTAACTATACCCCACACCTATCAGGTACAGGGTATATTAAGTTTTTGCAGATATTGTAACGCCCCTGAGGAGGCATGGTCTTTAAGGAAAAGTATATATATTCTTGATCGTAGTATATATATTTCTTGCCGACTTCGTTAAGCCATGTCCGTCTGTCTGTCTGTCTGTCTGTCCGTCTTGCTGTCCGTATACGAGGAAACTTGAGAAATACTTGTCAGAATGCGATGAAATTTGGTCACAATATTTCTTAGAAAATCAGTCATCGGATACGCCCACCCATACAAGATACTTTTATATAACACTTTAGGAACGTAAGACTCGAAAAGTACCGAGGATATAATTACAAAATTTAAAACTTATTGTTAGAATTTACCTAAAAATATTTCTTCCAAAAATGGGCGTGATCAGCCCACATTTTTTTTTACATTATTTCCAGGTTTTTTATAGTGAGAATTTTAGTCGTATTTAACATTTTGTTCATGAATTCCTTAATTAATGAACAAAATGTAACGGATTATGCCAGAAATAAGAGAATTATATAAATTAAAATAATTTAATGATATTTTGTTGAAAAACTAGGAATTTATATTTTTTTTATATACTAGTAAAAACCATCCAGCTAGCTGAAATTTTGTTTCTAAATAAAAATGAAAAACATAGATTATATGAAAATATTTTATATTTTAATATTAGAGACACTCTGTGAGTATCAAAAATTCCAAGAAAATTGTAAAAATTTTAATTCTTCATACATTTATTGTGAAACAGTAGAAGACAATTTGTAATGCATAACTGTACCTTGATATTTCCATATTTCGTAAAAAAATAAACAAAATCTACCGATTACTTTTAAAGTTATATATTTTCGTACACCATAAAATTCTTTTCAAAAAAATAGATTTATAATATAAAAAAAAATCACCCGACACAATTTAATAAAATGACTTTTCTTTGCAACTTTATATATTTTTAAAATTGAATCACAGTTCTGTATAATAATTTTTTTTTTAATTTATTTTAAATCATTTTTGTATTTTTTAAAATTTCTGATAACACTTTTAATAAATTTTAAAATTAACTTTCGATTTTTTTCTTTAAAATTTTTATTAATTTTAATTAAAATAGTTGTAATCGCAGTTGGTTATATTTATTGTTGTCGAAATATTTGTTTTTTTTTTTCATTTCACTTAATAATTTTCTAACTTATTTTCTGAACAAAATCATTGAAACTCTGTTTCGTTGAGTCTTCTGTTTTTTCCCTTTCTGATTGCTGTGTTGAAGCAGCCACAACAACCAAAAATATATGCGGCAGAGTTGTTGTTGTTCTCATGTGTGCAATTGTTTCTGCGAGAGTATTATACCCTGCATAATATACCCAGCGCAGTCAACTGGAGTTCTCTTTTTCATATGGTTGTTGTAATTTAGTATTTAGCTTTTTCTGACGATATTTGTTCTAAAATTATAAAAAGTAAGTATAGCACGCACTACATCTGATTAATACGAATCGTTTGATACCAGTATCATTAAAATCTGTTCAGAAATATGGCCGGTTAGTGCAAGAGAAAAAAACACGTTTTGTTTTATTAATTAATATATATATTTTTTTCATATCTATAAATCAGTCAACTTTGCCTTTCAATTACGTGTCATGGAACAAGTTTAAAACTAAAAAGTTACATACAAAAAACTTTGATGCGCGCCTTTTCCATACACTCAGCCCAATGTGCTACCGTGGGATAAGTCTCTCAATAAAGTTCTACCGAGCGTATTATGTGAAAGACTGAAGCCCATCGTCAACAGACTGATTGGAACTTATCAGTGCGGCTTCAGACCTGGCAAGTCCACCATAGAACCTATTCACATTGCGCCAAATCCTGGAAAAGACCAAAGAGAGGCAGATCGACACTAGAGATGGGCACGTGAGTGAGTTTTGACTCACACTCACTCACGAACGAATTTTTCTAATCACGCACACTCACTCACTCAGGGTCTTTTTTGCTCTACTCACACTCACTCACAATCACGTGAGTAAAATTAGGATTCAATTTTCTTTTTTTCGGAATGCATAAAAATACATATTTCATTTGTATATGTTGGTGAGATTGGTGTACCGAGCGTGACACCTCTAATAAAACCCACATCTTTAAAACGCAATAATGATATTATGATGTCTGGGAGTTTGATAAAATATATCTTAATATTTAACGGTGATGGAAATATGAAAGACCTTCGATATGCTGTTCATATAAAAACCAAAAAATTGCCTCGAAAAATAATTCTCCGGTAAAGAATTCGTGTAAAATCTTTGAGAATTGTCCCTGGAAAAATGATGTCTGGAAAAAAATTATAAATAAACGAATTGTTCGGGGTAGAATTTACCAGGGATGAATTTACTTTGTGAACAACTTTTTTTGAAGCGATTTTTTTGGTTACTACATTTATAACTCGAATAAAAATTGGACCCCACATGAACCTCCGAAACAAACTAAACAAAAGGAAGTCAATGCAGAGTTATCATGTATAGTTGAAATTGAAAAATTTAACTTTTTACAAAAACGAGTATATCGAAAAAAAATGCGTTCTATGTCCATTACCATGAACGGTCGTATGAAACCAAGCAAAAACTATTGACATGACCCCACAAAAATTGACTAGTCCATACTAAGTACGGCCGGTTGGCAGGGGTTAGATCAATTGTTGACTGAAACCTTGCAATTTATTCTGAGTTGAAGAAGGGGTGGGTATATGACGGTCGTTAGAAAGGAATTGATTATAGTTCTGAAATGTGGGCAGTCGCCTCCCCGAAGCCTTCTGAGTTCTGAGCCTTGTTCTGTAGTTCAGCAAAAATATACAAAATTGCAAAAAAAATAAAACTGAGATTTCTTATTTTATGAAATATTCGACTCACGCACACTCACTCACGGTATTTCTTGGTCTACTCACACTCACTCACAATCACGTGAGCAAAATTAGGATCAATCACGCGTGATTCACGTGAATCACGCTCACATGCCCATTTCTAATCGACACCCACCACCTTTTCGTCGACTACAAAGCTGCCTTCGACAGTCCGATAAGGAGTCGCCTATACGCCACCATGTCTGAGTACGATATACCTGCGAAACTTATAAGGCTTTGCACGATGATCCTGAGCGACACACGTTGCTATAACGCCTCTAGCGGCCAGGTTTAAAACAATTTGGAAATATAAAATAAAAAAAAATGCATCTTATAAAATTTTAAAGTTTTTGAGTTAATTTCAACGTGAAAAGTATGGTTTTTGGTGGATAACGTTCAACTTAAAAAAATGTCGACTACATTCAATTATAACACCTCTAGCGGTCAGGGTCGGAACGTCCCGGCAGTACGAGTAGGCATGGGGTGAAAGAGTATTCATTCACATATAACTTAAAGTAATTCCTTTTAACTAGCAGATGTTATGAACTTTGAAAATAGAAATTTTGAAAAAATTGACTTTTTTTATATCTTTCATAGAATCCAAAATAAAAAAAGTATGACAATTGTCCCTGTAACCCGAGCGCAATATTTTAAAAATTCACGGAGGTATTAAAACTCAAAGTAAAAAAAAAAAAATAACAAATTTTCACTTTTGATACATTTTCAGAGGTTTAAAATTTAAAACCAAAAAAAAATAATTTCATGCCAAATGGTTTGGTTAATTATACAGCGTAATCTAATCGGGGTTCAGAATGGTGTAATGCACGCGCAAGCCAGTAACCGACTTCTGTTAGTTGCCATAGCCTCTCCAACACAATTCCTAGTCTCACCTTCGTGTTGGTGAACCCCGTTAACCCGAGCAACCAGCTGAAGATCGGGTTTCAACCCCGGTGGGAGGTCTGGACGGGGACAAACGAGACAGGGATATTGGCCCTCCAAAATAGGGGTTGTGCGTTGGGCTTGTGGCTTGCCATATAAAAAAGCTGATTCAACGAAAACAGAAAAAATGCTTCGGATATCGACCCGAAAACACGATGACAACCTACGCAAACGTATAAAGGACCATGATTTACGGATATGCACCTGGAATGTCCGAACCCTTTATAGGGAAGGTGCCACTATCCAGCTGGTTGATGTCCTCGAAAGAGCAAGGCTGACATCACCGCAATCCAGGAAATACGATGGACAGGACAGGGCTGATCTAAACAGATCACAACCAAATTCAAGCCATGCGGAGAGGCTTGAATTTGGTTGTGGATTTGTAGTCGGCAAGAGACTCCTCCACCTTGTCTCTAGGTTCACACCCGTGAACGAACGACTAGCAACAATCCGCATCAAGGGTAAATACTTCTACATCAGCCTAATTTGTGCGCACGCTCCGACGAATGAGAAGGACGATGAAACTAAATAGACTTTCTATGAGCGCTGCCCCCGTCACGACATCAAAATTTTGATTGGCGACTTTAATGCCAAAGTGGGCCATGAGGGTATCTTTGGTTCAACGGTTGGACAATTCAGCCTGCACGACAACACCTCCGACAATGGAATGAGGCTTATCGACTTCGCCGCAGCACGAAACATGGTAATTAGTGGTACTAGATTCAAACATCTCAATAATCGCAAGGCCACGTGGCGGTCACCCGATCACGCGCAACCAAATTGATCATGTTGTGATTGACGGAAGGCACGCTTCTAGTGTGATGGATGTACGGTCGATCCGAAATGCCAACATCGACTCGGATCACTTCCTTGTAGCAGCCAAGGTTCGCACACGCTTATGCGCTGCGAAAAACGCACGGAAACCCACGCAAAGAAAGCTAGACGTCAGTAAGCTGCACACACAACAGACCGAACAAGCCTATGGCGCTCGACTCTCACACCTGCTTGCCCAAGGCACTCCCCCTCTCGATGATATATCCGCGCAGTGGACATACGTCTCCGCTCAATGCGTACTGCTGCCGAAGAGGTGCTTGGATTCCAACGCCCACTACGGAACAAGTGGTATGACGAAGAGTGTCGCGCAGCCACTGCATAGAAAGACGCTGCATATAGAGCCACTCTGCAGTCGGTAGTTACGCGAGCCGCGAAGGAGGATACAGAAGGATACAGAGAGAAGAGGAAGGAGGAGAAACATCTTTTTAAGCGCAAGAAAAGAGGATTAGAAAGACGCGAGTGTGAACATATTGAGATGCATGGCGACAGGAACGAGGCTCGAAAATTCTTTCAGAAGATAAGACGCCTGACCGGAGGTTTAAAGACCGGACCCTCTTCCTGTCAGGACGATGACGGGAATCTAGTAACAGATGTCCAGGGTACACTGAGATTATGAAGAGAACACTTCTCTGATCTTCTAGCAGGCGATGATGACAAATATTCCGCTGATAGAGAAGACAGCTTGACAACCCCAGTTGCTGACGACGGCGTTAACATACCGCCGCCTGACCGTGAAGAGGTCTGCACAGCCATCAACAGGCTGAAAAACAACAAAGCCGCAGGATCGGATGGTCTGCTTGCTGAGTTGTTTAAGACCGGAGGCGATGAGCTCATAACGAGCATGCACCAGCTTATCAGCAGAATATGGTCAGAAGAAAGCATGCCTAGCGAATGGAATCTCAGTATACTCTGCCCAATCCTTAAGAAGGGGGATCCCACGATACGCGCCAACTACCGTGGGATAAGTCTCCTCAACATCGCGTATAAAGTTCTAACGAGCGTATTATGTGAATGACTGAAGCCCATCGTCAACAGACTGATTGGATCTTATCAGTGTGGCTTCAGACCTGGCAAGTCCACCATAGAACCGATTTTCACATTGCGACCCTGAGCGACACACGTTGCTCAGTGAGAATTGGGAACAACCTCACCGATACGTTTAATACCGAACGAGGTTTCAGACAAGGCGATTCCCTATCGTGTGACTTCTTCAACCTAATAATGGAGAAGATTGTAAGAGCTGCACAACTCCATGACAATGGCACTATCTTCAACAAGAATTCCATGCTGCTCGGGTACGCTGATGATATCGACATCATTGGGGAGAGCGTACGAGCAGTCAGTGCAGCTTTCTCCAGTTTAGAGAGGGAATCGCGTAGAAAGGGTCTTACGGTGAACGAGGACAAGACGAAGTACCTAGTGTCAACAAACAAAGAGTCCCGGCGTCTTGGACAACACGTCACTATTGACAACCACAACTTCGAAGATGTGAAGGACTTCGTATACCTAGGAATCAGCATCACCAAGGAAAACAATGTCAGCCTGGAGATTAGGCGAAGAATAACTCTTGCCAACAGATGTTACTTTGGGCTCAGTAGGCAATTGAGGAGCAGAGCCCTTCTCCCGACGGACAAAAATTACGCTCTATAAGTCGCTCATCATGTCAGTTCTTCTCTATGGATTTTTCAGTATTTCAGTATTTTTATAAAAAAACATTTCCTTTAAATGCAGTGAAAAATGCAAAAATAATAAATTGCATTTTTCTCCAAAACATTACGTATAGGGAAAAAACTAAAAACGAAGTTCGAATCAGCACATTAAAATTATGTAGATATGATATGAATGAAGACAGGAAGGAATAAAAGTGCTCATTTTTCCGAACAGGTTTAGTCGTAAGTGACGTAATTTTGAACAATTGTGAATTTGTTAAAAGTCAAAAAGCATGTAATTCAAAGTAACCCACATAAAGTAAACGCATTTTTGTAACATTTTAAACATTTTATTAATACATAATTTTAGTTTAATGAATTAGAAATGAGTAACACCACCTTGATGTTCAATAACTTCAAGTAGTCTGTTGTGCATCGAATCATAAAGCGACCCCAAATAAATAAGGGAAATTTCTTCCCAGGCGGATTTTATTGCGTCAATTAACTCATCCTTACTCTCGAACTACTTCCCTCCTTCGTAAACTTTCCTTGAAAGCCATCCCCAAACGTTTTCTATTATATTGAAATCGGGTGAGTAAGGCGGCCACGCCATCATATCGATATTTTGTCCCTGAATCCACTCTTTTACAATTCTGGCAGTATGAATTGGAGCGTTGTCTTGCTGGAATGTCCATCGTTGTCCATTAAAAATTACAAAAAGTCTGGAAAAGCTCGTTCAAGAATAGGTTTGTAGGAAGATGCAGTCATTTTAATGGACTGAAAATTCAAATTAATACCACCATAAAAAGATACCGCTCCCCAAACCATTACACCACCTGCTTTACTGTGTCTCCTGTCCAAAATAATTTCATCTTTTCTTAAATCATGGAAATAATAATTATATTCATCGGGTCCGTCCAAATTAAATTTCTTTTCATCAGAAAAGACAACCTTATGCCACTCTCTTTCCCACTTTATGTGTTCCTTCGCAAACATAAGACGTTGACTTTTGCGTACTTCATTTAACGGCGTTTTTTTTTTATTTTTTTTTAAGTTTTAAATGTGTGGCACGCTGTATTAAACGATGAACAGTTGCGAGAAAAAATGGGATATATAAAAATATTTTAATGTTATTTAAAAAGAACGATTGAAATATCGATTGAAATTAATTGACATTTTAATGTAATAGTTCGAAAAGTACAGTTCGCATTAATATAGAACAGTAGAAATAGTATGTTTACAAACCCTAGTACATAATAATTGATATCACATACTTAGAAATAACAGTAAATACTGCTATAATTAATATTTTTTAAAATAAAAAGTGAATTATTTTCATACAGTTGAAATTCAATAAAAAATGTAATCATCTCAAAGATGAAAAAGCCACCGAAAAGTAATACCATTGTTCAAATGAGTAGAATCTATAGTTATTTTCATATTTTAAAATAAAAATAAAATATTTTTTACTAAATATGATTTTCCGGTAATTTCACAAATTCCGTTTTTCTCAATTTTTAAACTTTAACCGGTTATTGCAACCAAATATATATATATATATATTTATATATATATATATATATATATATATATATATATATATATATATATTTTTATATATATATATATATATATATATATATATATATATATATATATCTGTTTGTTCTTTGTACGTTTGTTCCGCTTCTCCGTCTAAACGGCTGATCCGATTATCTTGAAATTTTTACCACAGATGCGGTATGGTCTGGAAGGAATGATAGGCTATATACGGGAAGGTTCGGACAAAGAGGCGTGGCACCTCCCATACAACCTAAACTTTCAATACGATATAACTCGGCACTTTCACCAGCTACGAACATGAATTGAAAAAACAAAAAAAGCAAAAGCACAAAACAAAACAAAGCTAAAATACAAAAACAAAACCAATCACATAAAACCACAATCCAAACTAAATGAAAAACAAAAAAAGGAAAGAAAAAGAAAAACAAACTCGCCACACTAAAACTAACCAAACTAAAACTCACCACACTAAAATTCACCTTTAAATTCACCACACTAAAACTCAACACAGTATAATTCACCACACTAAAACACACCACACTAAAATTCACCACACTAAAACTCACCACACCAAAACTCACGACACTACAACTCACGACACTAAAACTCAAAACACTAAAACTCACCACACTAAAACTCACCACACAAAAATTCAACACACTTAAATTCACCACACTAAAACCCACCACACTAAAATTTCATCACACTAAAACTCACCACACTAAAATTCACCACACTAAAACTCATCACACTAAAATTTCACCACATTAAAACTCACCACACTAAAACTCACTACACTCAAATGTCGCCACACTTAAACTCACCGCACTAAAATTCACCATACTAAAATTTCACCACATTAAAATTCACCACACTAAAACTCACCACATTAAAACTCACTACACTCAAATTTCGCCACACTAAAACTCACCACACTAAAACTCACCGCACTAAAATTTACCACACTAAAACCCACCACACTATAATTAACCACACTAAAACTCACCACACTAAAATTCACTACACTAAAACTCACCACAATAAAATTCATCACATTAAAATTCATCACACTAAAACCCACCACAACAAAATTCACCATAAAATTCACCATAAAATTCACCACCTTAAAACACGCCACACTAAAACACGCCACACTAAAACACGCCACATTAAAATTCACCACACTAAAACCCACCACACTATAATTCACCACACTAAAACTCACCACACTAAAAATCACCACACTTAAACTCACCACACTTAAATTCACCACACTGAAACTCATCACACTAAAACTCACCACACCAAAACTAACCACACTAAAACTCACCACAATTGAACTAACCACTCCAAAATTCACCACTCCAAAATTCACAATTGTTCAAAATTACGTCACTTACGACTAAACCTGTTCGGCAAAATGAGCACTTTTATTCCTTCCTGTCTTCATTCATATCATTTCTACATAATTTTAATGTGCTGATTCGAACTTAGTTTTTAGTTGTTTCCATATACGTAATATTTTGGAGAAAAATGAAATTTATTATTTTTGCATTTTTCACTGCATTTAAAGAAAATGTTTTTTTTTTATAAAAATACTGAAAAGACATTGAATAAAAATTAAAATAGTTATTATCCATGAACAAGTCAACTTGAATGTCGTTTAAGATTTGGTTACAATAACCGGTTAAAGTTTAAAAATTGAGAAAAAACGGAATTTGTGAAATTACCGGAAAATCATATTTAGTAAAAAATATTTTATTTTTATTTTAAAATATGAAAATAACTATAGATTCTACTCATTTCAACAATGGTATTACTTTTCGGTGGCTTTTTCATCTTTGAGATGATTACATTTTTTATTGAATTTCAACTGTATGAAAATAATTCACTTTTTATTTTAAAAAATATTAATTATAGCAGTATTTACTATTATTTCTAAATATGTGATAACAATTATTATGTACTAGGGTTTGTAAACATACTATTTCTACTGTTCTATATTAATGCGAACTGTACTTTTCGAACTATTACATTAAAATGTCAATTAATTTCAATCGATATTTCAATCGTTCTTTTTAAATAACATTAAAATATTATTATATATCCCATTTTTTCTCGCAACTGTTCATCGTTTAATACAGCGTGCCACACATTTAAAACATAAAAAAAAATAAAAAAAAAAACGCCGTTAAATGAAGTACGCAAAAGTCAACGTCTTATGTTTGCGAAGGAACACATAAAGTGGGAAAGAGAGTGGCATAAGGTTGTCTTTTCTGATGAAAAGAAATTTAATTTGGACGGACCCGATGAATATAATTATTATTTCCATGATTTAAGAAAAGATGAAATTATTTTGGACAGGAGACACAGTAAAGCAGGTGGTGTAATGGTTTGGGGAGCGGTATCTTTTTATGGTGGTATTAATTTGAATTTTCAGTCCATTAAAATGACTGCATCTTCCTACAAACCTATTCTTGAACGAGCTTTTCCAGACTTTTTGTAATTTTTAATGGACAACGATGGACATTCCAGCAAGACAACGCTCCAATTCATACTGCCAGAATTGTAAAAGAGTGGATTCAGGGACAAAATATCGATATGATGGCGTGGCCGCCTTACTCACCCGATTTCAATATAATGGAAAACGTTTGGGGATGGCTTTCAAGGAAAGTTTACGAAGGAGGGGAGCAGTTCGAGAGTAAGGATGAGTAAATTGACGCAATAAAATCCGCCTGGGAAGAAATTTCCCTTATTTATTTGGGGTCGCTTTATGATTCGATGCACAACAGACTACTTGCAGTTATTGAACATCAAGGTGGTGGTACTCATTACCAATTTATTAAACTAAAATATTAATAAAATGTTTAAAATGTTACGAAAATGCGTTTAGTTTATGTGGGTTTATTGGCGTTCTTAAACAAGTTAGACAAAAAACAATAGATAATTCATGAGTGCACTCAGAGTTGAGGAAAAAAATAACTGTATATTGGCACAACTCTAAATTTTCGCATGCAATATTTTCAGAATTATGTTATCTTTAAAATTTGGAACTAAAATTATAGAAATATACTGTTATGTTAAAAAATGGAAGTGTTCTTAAGTAAATAAGAAATATATTAGGGATGTCAATCCCGGGTTTTGAGTCAAATCAGTCCCGAAAAACTCATCCCGGGATCATCGTTAAATCCCGGGATTTTCGGGATTACAAAAAACGCTAGTAGATCAATTTTTAATAGTTTATTCAAAAGTCTTTCAATGTTTTTATACAAATTTTATGTAAAGGTAAATCTAACATTTAATGGACTAAAATCTTAAAACACTGACATCAAAAATAATGAATTACATGCTTTTTGACTTTTAACAAATTCACAATTGTTCAAAATTACGTCACTTACGACTAAACCTGTTCGGAAAAATGAGCACTTTTATTCCTTCCTGTCTTCATTCAAATCATTTCTACATAATTTTAATGTGCTGATTCGAACTTCGTTTTTAGTTTTTTCCCTATACGTAATGTTTTGGAGAAAAATGCAATTTATTATTTTTGCATTTTTCACTGCATTTAAAGAAAATGTTTGTGTAATGTTTTGGAGAAAAATGCAATTTATTATTTTTGCATTTTTCACTGCATTTAAAGAAAGTGTTTTTTTTATAACAATACTGAACAGACATTGAATAAAAATTAAAATAGTTATTATCCATGAACAAGTCAACTTGAATGTCGTTTAAGATTTGGTTGCAATAACCGGTTAAAGTTTAAAAATTGAGAAAAAACGGAATTTGTGAAATTACCGGAAAATCATATTTAATAAAAAATATTTTATTTTTATTTTAAAATATGAAAATAACTATAGATTCTACTCATTTCAACAATGGTATTACTTTTCGGTGGCTTTTTGATTTTTGAGATGGTTAATTTTTTTTATTGAATTTCAACTGAATAAAAATAATTCACTTTTTATTTTAAAAAATATTAATTATAGCAGTATTTACTGTTATTTCTAAATATGTGATAACAATTATTATGTACTAGGGTTTGTAAACATACTATTTCTACTGTTCTATATTAATGCGAACTGTACTTTTCGAACTATTACATTAAAATGTCAATTAATTTCAATTGATATTTCAATCGTTCTTTTTAAATAACATAATTTAAAACCTTATAATAATGCATCGACCACATATTTCATTCACATCATCATTATATTCTGTTGCAATATCTCGAGAATAAAAATTCTATAGAAATATGTTAATAAATATATATTCATTATTTTAACTTAAAAGACAAATTTTAATTCACAGTTAAGTTTTTGAAATGCATATAACTCACAAAGTAGAAAGGACACAGAAAAAGCAATACAATGGTCGAAATAGGTATTCTCACTAGTATTACCAATGATTTAAAATATAACATTTATTTTTTACTAAATATTCCGATAATTCCATAAATTGCCCTTATTTTCTAAATTTTTCATTTTTAACCATACCATAAACCATTATTTTAACCAAACCATAAACCAAACCATATTAATTAAAAATCACATATAACTTTAAAAACATGTGTCCACTATAAACTTATTTTTTGTTAAATTACATTTTTATACCCTACACCTATGAGGTACAGGGTATATTAACTTTGTGCATATATTGTAACGCCCCTTAGGAGGCGTGTCCGGTATGGAAAAGTATATATATTCTTGATCAGCATCACTAGCCGAGTCCGTTTAGCCATGTCCGTCTGTCTGTCTGTCTGTCTGTCTGTCTGTCTGTCCGTCTTGCTGTCTTGCTGTCTTGCTGTCCGAATACAGAATAACTTGAGAAATACTAATCAGAATGCGATGAAATTTCGTCTCAATATATTTTAGCCAAAAGTAGGAACTGAGTTTGAAAATGAGCCAAATCGGTCAACGGACACGCCCACCTCCCATACAAGTCCCTTTTGTATAACTCTTTCGAAACTAATATTTCGAAATGTATTCAAGGTATAGTTATAAAATTTAAAACGTATTGTTAGAATTTACCTAAAAATATGTGGTCCAAAAATGGGCGTGATCCGCCCACTTTTTTTTTCATTATTTCCCGGGTTTTCATAGTGGAAATTTGATCCGTAAATTATTAAAATCAAATCTATGAAATATTATCTATTAAATATAGGCGTGGTCCGCCTATATTTAATTTCAATTAAATATTCCTCATTAATATCTCCACCAAAGGTGTAGGGTATTCCATAGTCGGGCCCGACCGACTATAAAAATCCGCCCCATATGACCGAACTTACCCATGTGACTTAACTTTCCCAACTCGTTTTTTATAAAATATTGTTTTCCACAAAAAACCAATATCCCAATAAATATTTCATTGTTCATTCAATATTAAAATTGTATTATATTTGTACTAAAAAAATAAATTTTCAATAAAAAGTATTAAAAAAATATTTGATGATGGGGTTTATATATCGCGGATTTTGTATTTTGGATACCATGTATATTTGCATACCCACCCTAAACACAGATGCATTTGAACAGTTTTGTTTGAGCCTTAAGCATTATAATTGTTTATTATTCAAACATAGATTTGGTTATTTTATGCCTTTGCTATTATTTTTTAAATCCCGGGATGCCGGGATTCAAATTTTTTAGTCCCGAAATGTACACACATGATCTTTAGAAATTGTAACATATAAACACAGGCTTTACAATTTAAACCAGTTTAGAGACAGATATCTTTTCACCAGTCGCGTGACCAGTTGTTTAACGGTAATTTACACTGCCATACGGGGAAACAGACTGGTAACTTATGTATGAAACAAACCGGCAACATTAACACGGCCTCCTAGGAAGGAGTGAATTAACACCGGACCTTTCGCAGACCTTTGGACTTATCACAGAACTGGTCTTCAAGATTCTATTATTAGTCGGAACTAATGGCACCTGTCACAGAACATGTATAATGATTACGAATTGTCTCCATCCTGCATACTTTTAGACTAGAGCCATGACAAGTCCTCTTATCAGCAGTCACTTGAAAAGAGGACTTGTCACAGTTCTAGTCTAAAGGTATGCTGGATGGAGACAGTTCCTAATCATTACACATGTTCGACGCGACTCTTTCTCCAATCTGGAGAATGCTGCGCTGACTGCTCGTGTGCTCCTGCCAATGATATCAATATCGTCGGCATATGCGAGCAGCATGACACTTTTGTTGAGGATAGTGCCGCTTTGACGGAGTTCGGCAGCTCGAACTATTTTCTCCATCAATAAGTTAAAAAAGTCGCACGATAGGGAGTCACCCTGTCTGAAACCTCGTTCGGAATGAAATGGCTCGGAGAGGTCTTTTCCTTTTCTCACTGAGCAACGTTTGTTGCTCAGGGTCATCCTGCAAAGCCTTATAAGTTTCGCAGGTATACCGAACTCAGACATTGCGGCGTATAATCGTTCCCTTATCGGAGTGTCGAAGGCGGCTTTATAGTCGACTAATAGATGGTAGGTGTCCATCTGTTTTTCTAGGGTCTTTTCCTGGATTAGGCGCAAAATCTGGTCTATGGTGGACTTTCCAGGTCTGAAGCCGCACTGATAAGGTCCAATCAGTCTGTTGACGATGAGCTTCAGTCTTTCACATAATACGCTCGATAGAACCTTGTATGCGATATTGAGTAGGCTGATCCCACGGTAGTTGGTGCAGATAATGGGATCCCCTTTCTTAATGATTGGGCAGAGTACACTGACGTTCCAGTCACTTGGCATGCTTTCATCCGACCATATTCTGCTTACGAGCTCGTGCATGCTCTCTATTAGCTCTTCGCCTCCGGTCTTAAACAATTCAGCAGGCAGGCCATCAGCACCTGCGGCTTTGTTGTTTTTCAGCCGAGCAATGGCTGTTCTGACCTCGTCATGGTCGGGCGGCGGAATCTCAACGTCGTCATCGAGTACTGGGGTTGCCGGGTTTACTTCTCTATCGGTGGAATTGCGGTCATCATCACCGGTCAGCAGTTTAGAGAAGTGATCCCTCCATATTTTCAGTGTGCTCTGGATATCTGTCACTAGATTCCCGTTCTCATCTTTACAAGAAGAGGCTCCGGATTTTGAACCTCCGGCTAGGCGTCTTATTTTCTCGAAGAATTTTCGAGCCTCATTCCTGTCCCTATGCATCTCAATCTCCTCACACTCACGTCTTTCTGCCTCGCTTTTTTACGCCTGAAAAGACGTCTCTCTTCCCTCCTCTTCTCTTTGTATCGCTCCTTTGCAGCTCGCGTAGCTACTGACTGCAGGGTGGATTTGTACACAGCGTCTTTCTCTGCAGTGGCCGCGCGACACTCTTGGTCATACAGAAAATAAACTGGTTCATAATATTAGCGAATCCTGTTCATAGGCGCAAATTCATAAGTTTTAATGCAGGATACATTGTGACAATGTACATTGTCTTGTAACTTGTTTTTGAATTTAATGATCAGTTCATTTTAGTACGAATCTGCGTTTATAATACGCACAAATAAATTTAATGAATTTGTTCATACTTCAATGAATTATATTAATCTGTGCTGCTACATAAAAAATAGAAAGACTGATCTCGTCAAATTCAATTCGAAGCATACCCGGGATGACATTATGCGTCGGTACTTCAAGAATCGTTTACTGAAACTATGTGAAGCAATTGGCTTGAGCTCGTCGGTGCTTATTTACGTGCCTATTCCAAAGAAGAATGTAAAAAAAAAATTGAAGAAAATAACAAAAAAATAATAATAGCGGATCAGCAAGGAAGCAGTTGTTGAATCTAAAAATGTAAAGAGTTGAAAATAATTAGGAATTACATTACAATTTTAACTCGAACTTCTTTACCTGTAAGATTTCTCCCACTTTATTATTTTACAGATGCCCCTTAACCCACTACCGTTGCTTCCTTTTATTTGTTTTTACTGCATCCTCAACCAAACGATCTTTCAACCTATTCGCTCATTTTTAAATAATTAAACGTTCATAGAAATGATTTAGTAGATAGCATATAGATGCTGTATTTACCAGAGCTCGATCTCATACGAGTATTTTCGAGTGGTCAATATCCCCCAAAAGGGGGTCAAAAACCCATCTATGATGTACGCTATCGATTTCAATTTAAAAAATGTTGGTCATATATGAGTTTTGACCATTTTGGGGGTCATGGACCACCGAGAGTGGTATCATTCGATTTCCCACGATGTCTGCTACCGATTTCTGCAATAAAATGTTTGTCGGTCTTTTAATCACTTTCCGCCCACTTTTATCCACCCACATTTTTCCAACCACTTCCGATCAACTCCCACATCAAGCAAACGAACGGACAGTCAAATTAACAATCGACAAATGAACAATCGAACAACGAACGAACGATCTACTCGGGAAGCTCGAACAACGAACGTATTACCCGGGTAGCTCGATCGAGAGCTCTGGTATTTACTGACTAAAATAATAGCATTGTTGAAGTTACAATAGTTGAAATCTTAGATATACAAATTTTTCGTTCTATCTATAAAACAATCTTATTCAAAATACACAATGCGAAGTTAGCTTGTTACAATTATATCTAGTACCTTTATTTATTTTTAGCATATAACTAACATGCTAGTACATTAGTATTTTTAATTGTTTATTTATATACTTGTTTGTGTTACTTTAATTTTTTTTTATTTATTTTTTTTATTGTCAAAGAAAGTTGTTCTTTATTAGGGATTTTGAAAGTGTTTTATTATTTCATATTATGAATTTCTCAATAATTTTACTACGTTTATTTCATAGATATTTATTTATATTGTTTTTAGATATATTATTTATATTGATATTATTTATATTACACATCATATGTTAGAAGATGCATAGTTTAATTGGGTTAATTTAAATATATGATATTTACTTATAATATCGTATAAATAATGTTATTAAATTATATCATGATATTTTAGATGATGATATTTTATTATATCATCTGCTATTTTAAATTATGTTATAGAATTATTTTATGACATTTTATTATGTTATTTAATTAGTACATGATATTTTAATTATGTTATTTGTTTCGGTTAAAATTAGTTATCAGAATTACGTGTTATTTATTAGTTCGATGTTTAAGTAACGCGTTTGGTAATGTAATTAATTTGTATTGTGTTCTTTTAAATAGTTTGATTATGTTATAGGTTGAAAAGCAAGTTGCTTATTTGTTCCTCGATAAATTTTGACTGATATATGCTTGAACACGGGCAAGTGTTTCTTGGTTGCATTTAGTTGATTAGTGCATTCAGCGGTCAGTGTTTCAGTGCAATTCTTAACATTCCTGCCCACCTCGTTCAGGATTTGCGACGACATCTGGATCCGAAGGAGACCGCCCATCGTCTGGACTTTGTACCGATTGAGGAGACCGCCCACCGTGTAGAGAAGGGTCATCGGTACGATTGGTAGTACAGATATTTTGGTTATAGGACGTTTTAGTGTTGAATGTTGCGTTTATATTGTCACAACTCGTATGACTCCATCATCACCTGAATGAGTGGCGATGACTCGACTAAGAGCCCATTGATTTGGCGGAGCTCTTTCATCTCGAAGTAGTATCAATTGTCCAATAGCGATATTTGTTTGAATTCTATGCCATGTATTCCGTGTCTGCAGTTGATGTAAGTATTCACTAGACCAACGAAGCCAAAAGTCTTGATCCATCTTACTCAGTTGCTTCCATATATTTAAATGTCCACCTTTGCAGTCTAAAATACAATGGCTGATGCATGCGACGCTGCGGCATTAAATTGAGTTTGTAGTGCTTTAAGTGGGTCTAGTACGATAAGTCGAAATTTAAAATATCGAAACTAAAAATACCGAAGACAAAAATGTAAAAAAATAAAAATGCCGAAACCTGAAAATGTCGAAAACAAAAATGTCGAAAACCAAAATGTCGAAAAAAAAAATGTTGAAAAACAAAATGTCGAAAACTAAAAATGTCGAAATTTAATATGACGAAATCATTTTTTGCCGAAAAAATGATGGAAAATGTCGAAAAAACTCGAAGATAAAGATATTAAAAAAAAAAACGAATTCTGATTTTTAGCTACTCTAGGATTCATGCGGAGATTTTTAAATATGCTGCCTTTAAAATTCCATCTTGGAATTTAGCTTCAACACTTATAAAAAATCAACAAAAATTTCGATTTTTTTTTTAAAATACTTTTTTTAAGGACATGCAATTCGAAGTTTAAGATTGTTTTGTTAGTTTTAAAATGAAACCTTATCAAAGTTTCTAGCATCAAGGGATATTTCAATAGGAACCACCATACAAAAGTTATCATTGACAATGTTTTAACATTGAACTGTTTCTCTGGAAAAAGTGATATATTTGGAAATAGTGGTCGGAAAAAAATTGTGAATGCAGATCCCGATACCCTTTATCTGTTGCCAAAATATCATTGAAATCGAAGAGAGTGAGTTGCAAATCCTACGAGATTTGGTGTGGACTTGCTCATATAGGATTTGAAATTTGTATTTCAACATTTTGATATTTCGGCATTTTAATTTTCGACATTTTTTGATCCTATAAAAAAAATGTTTTTGTATTTATAGTTTAAAAAATTTGTCGACATTTTGTAGCTTTAAAATATTTTTCGACATTTTGTGATTCGCCCAAATATTGTTTCGGCATTCTAAGGCTTTTATAATTTCGACATTTTAAGGTTTCGCCATTTTTTTTTTTCAATATTTCGTACGGATCCCACTTTAAGTTCATCTTTCAATAGTGCATCCGCTTCTACAAACGTAGTTCCACGATCGCTATACAAATCATAGCAAAGTCCACGAACGGAAGTGAATCGGTTTAGAGCTGCAATGGACGCTTCTGTAGTTATGTCGCTTACGAGTTCGAGATGTATAGCTCTAGTCGCAAAACATACGAACAGCGCAACGTACCCTTTGTTGCTGCGATAGCCTCGACCTTTTGTGGCTCGAATATTAAATGGCCCTGCGTTGTCCACTCCAGTATGAATAAAAAGTGTGCGTACTATCCGCTTAACTATAGCTCGTCCATCAATTATCCAAAATTGTCGTCGAATATAATGTAGAGTGAGCTTGTTTGATGGCTAAATCAGTGAGATAATTAATTTTCGGCAATAGCATGGGAAATCGTTAATTGAATGGAATATGTGCGTATTTTAGTCGACCCCCTAGACGTAAAATTCCCTCAGAATCTAGTATTTGATTTAATTTTAAAAGTTCACTTTTCCTATTGATCTGTTTTCTATCCCTGAGGTCGGATATTTCATTCTCAAAAACTCTTCGTTGTACCGTTTTTACCCAAGACTTGAGTGCTTCATTTCGTTCAGGCTATAGACAAAATGACTCGGTCAAATGAAATGTGTTGCGTTTATAAAACGCTGGCAGCATGCGGTCACAGCGAGAAGCTTTTCAAGCGTTGATGTACCATGTATCTATTGGTTTGATATGAGTAGTCAACAGCTGCACGAACTTTGTATCAGGTACGATTTCCGGGTGAATTAATGTTTGCTGCGGCCAATTATTCGAATCGTGCCGAAGCCAGTGTGGTCCCGTCCACCAAAGTTCAGTTGCCTTGGAGATATACCTCGATATGCACTGTCAGCTGGGTTCTCAGTAGTTGGAACGTATTACCAGTCGCTGACGGAAGTTAATTCCTGAACCTGCAAGACACGATTTGCGACAAATACTTTAAGTTTGCCAGGATCCGAGCGAATCCAATATAAGGTAGTCGTGGAATCCGACCACAAGTATGATGCCACTGGCTGTAATCTAAGCGTATCCTGAGTTTTTTTTTAGAAGTTTAGTTGCTAGTAGTGAGCGTACAATTCAAGCCTATGAATTGTCACTTTCCTTAACGGAGCAACCTTTGTCTTTGCAATGAGTAGATGAATGAGTAGATATACAACAGCAGCGTATGGTTGCACCGAAGCATTGGCAAACGCATGAAACTCGTAATCAGCTTGGTCCGATGATATGTTAACCCATCTTGGTACCCTGATTTCAGAGATAAAATTGGAAAATCCAAATGGATCAAACAACTTTGCCACGTCGGAAAGAAGCTGTCGCTTAGTAAAATTATGGATGCTATAATCTAGATTCACATTATAGCTAAAGTGATCTGGTTTCGTAAACCAAACTATTCCTAGCGTCTTCGATTTTCCATCGAGATTTAGCTCATATGAGTTATTTGCTTCGCACTCACTTGGATCGATATTTTTCAACAGTTCAGGTGCGTTCGAGTTTCATTTGCGTCCGCTTAGTTGTGCGTTTAAAAAATTAGTCACAATAGATTTCATCTTGAGTTAATTTTCGTTCAATGTAGATTGCATCAGATCCACCAATTAAACAGATTAATAAAAAAAGCTAAAAAACAATATATTTTGTACTTTGTTTATAACGTTGCAGGCACATTTCACAAAGTTTTTCGAAAGCCGAAATAAAAATTATATATTCTTGTGAATTTCGACATTCTACAAACAATGGCGTATTTACTTTTCTTCCTATACATCCTGTTTTAAGTATTTGACAATAACGAAAATTTCGGTTTTAGGCATGATTTTGCATGGTATCCGTTAGGTGGAAAGTCACACTCATATTTCTTGTATATAAAATTTACATAAGTGCTCACACATTTAGTATTGATATTTATTTTAAAAATACTTATCATGGTTTTCGAGATATATTTAATAAAGTATCAAATTTTGGGATAAAAAAATCATTTTTGGGTATTTATTTCTTGGCATCCAGGTGAACACCATTCTTGTCTTTAAGTTTTAGCTTAGCAAATAATATCAGTTTTAAAACTGCATTATAATAATAATTCGTCTGTGTTATTTTGGATCCAAAATCTATAAGCTTAACATCTACCAAACAAAAGTATGCCTTAAAACACAGTATTTCGCTTATGTCGTATATCCTTGAAACATAATTTTTGATTTTATTTTTATAATAATGGAATTCATAAGACTATATATCATTTATTTTTGCTGCCGAAAATTTTGCACACAACGTAATGAACAAAATACAAAATGTATGGTTTTTTTATCATTCTGTTTAATAGCTGAATCTGAGACGATTTTGTTGTTTAAGGACCTCATCTCATTTTTTATGGGAACATTTTTTTGCCAAAAAGAGTATGACAGGTTTCTCAAGAGTTCACGCTGTATGTTCAAATTTGTAATTTGTAGGATTAAAATTCGAAAAAAACAAGGGTTATGAAAACCGTTGGGACGATGGTGCCAAAGTAAAAAATTGCACCTGTTAATGTAAACATCATTGCTGAAGAAACCAAACCAGTATCTTTTGAAATTAGTTTATTTTTTGTACTCTTAAACACACTAATTGTTCATATTTGACCCCAAATTGTGAGGAACCCACAGCTGATGGAGCAAAACGAACTTCAATATCGAGATTAGCGACCCCACGACCCTAAAATCGTTATAAAATCGGAAGATTGTATTTTTTGCTACACTGTGTAATCAAAGAAGCGTTATCAGCAGCATTAAGTATGATGTCGATGCATCCAGGTTCATTCAGCTTAGGATCGGCTAGATTTAAATCGTAAAAATTTGAGAATTGAGCTGGAATTTTGACAGGCGGTGTTAAATTTGCATGGTAATACTAAAGCAGTGCATTTCATTTCATATGATGATTTTAATGACCTCAATGAAAATTCCATTTTGCCGGTAGATGTTGCTTTCTTACTACCACTTGCACCATTGACAGGGACGTGAACCGGAGTTCTAGATAATTTCAATTGTTTAGCCGCACACTAATAAATGAAGCTTCGGCACCACTATTAAGTAAAAGGCGTAGAATAATATTATATCCGTCATCTGACGTTACTTCTATTAATGATGTGCCTATTAAGACTGGTGTCAGCATCGGGTGGACCTTGAGATTTCTATCAGTAACAATCTATTGTTAGATGCAACTGCCGATGAGCTAGGTTGCTCGGGATATTACGACGTAGTACTTGTAGATCTACCCCTGAAATGTTCATGTAGCATAGTATGGTGAGTATTATTGCATTTTTGACAACGTCGATCGGAGCTGCATGTTTGCGCTTGGTGTCCAAATTTCAAAAAATAGATTTTGTTCTGCATTCGAGAAATTCAGTTAGTTCTTTCAAAGTAGAAAGATCTTTGTTAGACTTTAGAGATAGCTCCCACCTTTTACGAGTTACACAATCAAGCTTTTGGACGATAGTATATACCACCCAATCATCCCAATGTTCGGCTGGGCGTCCAAGTTGCGCGTAATGCGGATGTGATGCAATCTAACAGTGCTCTCAATTGAGATGCGCACACTTTTAACACTATAAGTATTTTAACTACTTCCGTGAGATGAGCACTAACTATTACGCGCTTGTTGTCATATTTGTGTTCTAACAGTTCCCATGCTACCTTAAAATTAGCCTCGGTAGTCGCTACGTTATCAAGCGCATGGCTGGCGTCTCCATTGAGATTATCCTTCAAGTATTGAAGCCTTTGTGTATCGGTAAGATTCCAATTTTTGTCACTACCGTGGCGACAATCACTTGTAACTTTTCTATTGAATCGTTGAGTTCCCCCATGGTTTCACCATACACATACATTTTACAGACTCAAAATCATCTGCAGCCAACAATGCTTTCAACTCTACATCTGTTTCACTCGCAGTTGTAGATGTAATTTCGTCGTGCAATATGATGTATGTACACCCAGAAAAAAATACTATATAAATAATAGTTTTTTACTATTAAAAATATACAATAATATAAATTATTATTTTAATCGGAAAATACCATTAAATACTAGAAAATACCATGACATTGCCATTGAGTTTATATGAAAATTTTTATTTTTTGTATACTATTAAATCAATAATTGTCCAGTTGACCAATTTTAATGGGATTTGAAGGATTTTTTTTCTGGATGTATCCCAAAACGCGTTTAGTAATGTAATCAATTTGTTATGTTAAATAGTTTGATTATGTTATAGGTTGAAAGGCAAGTAGCTTATTTGTTGCCCGATAAGTTTTGACTGACGTATTCTTGAACGCGGGCAAGTGTTTCTTGGTTGCTTTTAGTTGATTAGTGCATTCAACGGTACGTGTTTCAGTGCAATCCTTAACATTATTTAATTATATCATGATATTTTATTAACTCGCTTGTTACATTTTTTTTCTTATATAGAAATATAGTTTTTATTTTTTAATTTTTTGGGTCACATGCCTTCTAATAGGCGATCCAGCAGCCTGATATGTGTCTACTGGTATGAATCTACAGATATGATAATTTGGGGCCAACTTGCTCATAAATGAGTTATAGTCAACTATTTTCATTTTATTTTTACTCGAATTTCAGTTTCGTGCACGCTGCAAACAAAGGGCTCTCCCAAACATAATTTTGCAGGCATTCACATGTATGTTTGGAATTTTATGTAAACATAATATATAATTGACTGATAAATCATTTGTAAACATGGTTGTATTGAGACTTGAACACTGTTGTAATGAGCTCTGACTTACATTATAATACCCCGGAAACATTTTAATTTTGCCCCTTAAAATGGATTATGTTCAAATGGAAACATAATAATTACTACATCCAAATAAAATAAATATTTGATCTGAAACATAAATATGTTCAAAATAAAACATGATTTTGAACGACCTGAATATAAATATGTTTCCAGTGTTCAAAAAGTAGTATGTTTGCATAGAAACATATTTAAATATTTTTGGAAAGAAATCCTGAAAATAAAATAAAAGTAAAATGTTGTTTTTTTATTAATTTGTATTTAAAATCTTTAAACATGCACAGTGGGAATTTATAATAATTGAATTTATATACAAATTTTTAAATACATAAATAATTAATTCGTTTAAAACTGCAAGTACAGTAGGCCAACATCAATGAATGCACAATTGCACCAGCAGACGCTAAACCAGACCATCCAGGCTCGCTTTATATTTGGTACAGTTACAGTTGATTTCAGTACAGCACATAGCGTAGGCAAGGAATTCACTGAGGATTTTGTAAAAAAACATGCCAAATTCTGTTTGAAAATCGAAGCACAGATTATTATTTCTGGTTTTTTCACATTAGTTTTAGAAATTTATATATTTATTTAATTTACAAATAACAAAATTATTACCGACGCGAACACGTTTTCTCAACGAACAACAAAAGACACGTACGCAGAAAATGCCGATCACCGAGTGCTCACCGAGTGCTCAACGAGTGCCAACTTCGTATACAAGAAGAATGTTGCAAGAATACACTTATTTAAATCCAATTTCTTTTTTGTTTGTTTTTAAACATCAATATGTTCAGACGATGGCAAAAGATGGCGTAGGTAGAAAATGCAGCACGACGTTGCCAACTTCGTCAGTCGATAAATTATCGAATTAAGACGAGCGTTGGGAACATACGTTGTATTTAGATTTTCTGTGTTTCGAAACATAGTTTTAACCAAGTAAATTGCCAAGAAACAGTTTATTCGAATGCAATTAAATTTTTATGTTGCTATTGTAACATATTTATGGTAAATTTGACAGATTCTGCTGGACAATATAATAATGTTTACACCTCAGCAAATATAAATTCAATTTCGATTATAATTTAATTACACTTCATTCCTAATACATGTATGGTAATTTCGTATTACTGTTTAATTACATTCAAACATATTCAAACCAATCTTTTCTATCCGTGTGTGTACCTTAAATAAAAATCTTATATTTTTTTCATTCTGTTCTCCTTTTTTTTAGTAAAAATTATATTTTTGTGATTTATTGAAACTTTTGGGTTTAATAGTTTATATTTGTGTAGATACTTAAATTTACATGTGTTTATTTAATGAACTATTTATATTTTTTCAAAGTTGTTATTTTCCCTTTTTTTTTATGTATGTTTTTTTTGTTCATTATGGTACTTGCGATTCGTGGGCATTAGTTTTTTTTTTTGCTTCTTAAGTTCTCTTGTATTATTGCTGGGAACAGTCAGTGTGTTGCGAATTTCTCTATCGTGGGTGTGCGGTATGCGACGTGCAGTATGTGACGGGCGGTATGAAACGGGCGTCGTTAAATCATCCGACCTTGTTCAAGAGTAGCTGTCAAAATTTGACGCACATGGAGCTACGTAGCAACGACAGGTTCCACACGTGGTTAGTTCACAGGGAAAGTATAGTCACACTGAATCTGATGAGTAACCTAATTTATAAGTTGAAACAATTAATTATAGTCTCTACTCAATCTGGCTCTTATGGCAAATTTGGATTAACTTTTTAATTCCTGCCTGTCTGATTTTAATTCACATTAAGGGGCACTAATCTGGCTTACTGGGATTACGGCATTGTAAAAGATTTTACGTTGAATGAAATCCACAGATCAGCTGGTGTAGTTTTGTTTGACAACTCAACTGGAGATAATGTAATATTTTGTTTATTATTTTATTGGATTTTTGTGTTTTGGGTGTCCACACATATTTTTTTTTTATATTTTTCCCATACGTATTTATCTCTCATATAGATCATTCTATTATTATTTTGATCGATTATTTTGTATATTAATAAATGAATTTTTTAATGTATTTTTGTATGATAATATTTTTGAATTATTTATTCATAGTTAGTTTTAATTATAAATATTTAGGATATGCAACACAACTTCCCATTATAATAATTAAATTTGATGTCTCTTGAATCAAACTTAGGTCCTATAATCAGCGACAATTCCTTATTAACTAGTAAATTCTTAAATCATATGCAAAATCTCAATCTTGCACACTTTAATTGTCAAAGTATTAAACCCTCGTTGTCATCTACCAAATTTGATTAATTGAAATGTATACTTGAAGATTGCATTTTTGATGTTGTCGGTATCTCAGAAACGTGGCTTAAAAATACAATGTTAAGATTATCAAATTTTCTATTGATCTTCGTTAAAAGCGCCGCAGGCGACATTTTTTGTAAAAAATTGTGCGATTTTTTTCTGTTTGAAATAATTGAAAAAATGTCCGAACTTCGGCAAAATTGTACGATATCAAATTAGATCTTGTACCAATATCGAAGGCCAAATCGTACTGAAACTGCAAAAATAGTTCAAAGTGACATATCGCAGTTTTTTTTTTTCGAAACGATAATAAAAACTATTCCTGAGAAATACTGCATCATATAGTTAAAATATATCGATATTTATTTGAAAAGCATTGCAATATCGATGTGGAAAATGTTTAAATTATCCTAACATAAAATTTTACTCTACGAAAATTACAAAATTTTAAAAATTAGCAACAAGATTGGATTTTTGTTATCCAAGTTTGTTCGAGGAAACTTCAAGGCATAAATGACATGTCAGACTGGTAACCATTTTTTAAGATTTTTCGATACAAACAATACTTAAACTATTGAAAAGTTTGTTTTTTTAAATTCCGTATATAAATTTGATATTTGAATAAATTTGAAAAGATTTCCTTTTTATGAACAATTAATTTAAATTACAATGACAGTGACCATTGATTAGATGTTCAGATTTAGCACTTATGACGAAGTTGGTTTTATATCCTTAGTGCGAGGTTTGCTGCATTCTACGGTCAAGAGTTTTTTTTCTACAAAAAGTGATTATTGATTCATTTTTTGAAACTTTGAACCAATGTATCTTTGGAGAAGGTAAGTGTTGAACTCTGGTAGTTTTGGTGTGGAATGTCTCTAATACAAAAAAAAATACTTACTATAAAAACAATTAAAATGATGCAAAGCAAGTTTCTTGGTTCAAAACTTGTCGTTTTTTTTATAAAAGTCCAAAGTCTGTTGCGGCTTTATTTGATACTGGAGCTAATTCTGAAAATTATTTTGTTAAAAAGGTTCCAGTTTTTAAAATTTTTAAGTTTTAATTATTTTTCTCTCCTTTTATTTTTAATTGTCGAATCAAAAACAATAATGTAATGTTCTTTTCGGTGTTAGACGTACAAAACTATGCGCCAATATATATTTTTAATATTCAAAACTTTACAATAAATTTTAAATTTTATGAATAAAAAACAATATTACTTCATGAAAAAAATGTAAAAATTATTGTTGTGCAATTTTGCAAAGTCATGTATAATATTTAAAATGACAATTAGGAAAATAAATTAAGACTCTATATCAAAAACTTATTAATATCTCATTATTAAATTTTAGAAAATAATGTACCTACAAAAATATTGATTTTTTTAATAAATTAATAAGTTTTTAACCAAGATTAGTAATTTAATTTCATATATGTCATGTTAAATTGGATAAATGGCACTGCACAAAAATGCACAACAATACATAATAATCATTTTAACGCCTGAAAATAAAATAAAAATTTAATATTATTAAATATTTTAATAATAAATTGTTTTTGTTTTACGACCCCTTTTGATTATTTAAAGATATTGTCTTAACGTGCTCAAGGTCCAGTCGGTACAAATTGGCAAACTGCTGCACGCAACAACAACTTTGGCAAAATCTTGAGTTGATGCATTTTTGCTTTTGGTTCTTTCTTCAATGCACATAATTCTTATTGTGTTTGTGTGACAGAAAACTTAAGCGACTTGAAATGTAGAATCTGCAGAGAAAGATCGCTGATGAAGGGATTTGGCTGTCTCTGAAACAGCTGTACGATCTGCCACTCAATGCCTTTTTTCCAATTGTTTGTTTTTTTATTTGTTGGTACAAAACACCCAATTTGTACCGACTGGACCTTGAGCACGTTAAGACAATATCTTAAAATATATTAATAATATTTAAAAAGTCTTCGCGGGCCTCAGATGAAAGGTTGGCGGGCCGCGTGTTTGAAATGCCTGCTTTATTTGAATTACTTTACTGAGAGTGTCGATTGCAACGAATGCTCTTCCTTTATCTTTACTGATGATATTCAGTAGCGCGATTCTGTAACTTTTTAACGACAAATGTCGATATCGCTAACTAACAAGAATTGTAGCTTGCGATAACGATCGAGTGATTCACTAACATTACTTTAACAATTATTGTAGATAAAAAATTCGATATGATTTTAATGTTAAAATTTGTGAAACATATCTAAATTTAAATGTCAAATAAATTAAAATAGAATTCAATTTAAAAAAGTCAATATTTTTGTTTAACAAACATTAAAAATTAAGTGCATCTATTGAAAAACCTTATAACCAAAGTAAATATGAAAGAAGTGGGGGTGCACAACAATTTTAGCGGATTTAGGACATGTTAAAGTCAAGTTTCATCGAGATTCATAGAAATGCTACATTTCTCGCCCACCGGACGTTGAAAAAATAATTTTGAACGTCAAACTTTTACTTAACGACTATCGTTAATGTTAACAAGTATAAAATTTTCATTGATAGAGTATCGACATTTGTCGATACATAACAACAAATTTTATCTATTAATGTTGTTACGAATTTTGTACAGAATAGCACTTAACGTTTTTTTGTCGATATCTGTACTTAACGATATAGATTTTTGTAGTTATGTCTCAGCAATAAAGGTAACTGGTAACTAACCGGTTAGCTAACTGGTAATTGCAGGTTTTTCTGCCGGTTACCTTTGTTCTACCATCGGGAGAAAGGTAACCGGCAGATTCCTATCTGTGTGAAGTACATGTGACAAGACATCCCTTTCTAACTAAAGCATTGCGCTCATTTAAAAATAATCTTGTTGTCTCTTTTGCACCTCTTGCTATTTTTATGTCACATTGCCAGACCAAAAAAAATATTTTACAGAAAAATAAAAAAAATATTGCCATAATTACTTTTTTCATATATATTTTTATTTGGTATACTAAATTAAACAATTGTTTTAAAAAGTAATTAAATTAATAAAAATCATAAAATAATGTCCACATCATCGTTAAAGACGCCTTTCTGATCCTTGTTGTAAATTTTTTCACGAATTTCTTGTTGTGTCGCTGGAGATCAGCACCAGGTAGTCGAGTGCGCGACCTTCGCAGCTCATCTACGGGGAACTGTACGAAATGTGTATGAGAGGCGGTGGCATCATAAACACGTGCACATGTGAAGCTTGATAATTTGTTTTTCTCATTCTTGAAGCACTTAATTATTTTGTTACCCAGATTTTAATTAGTTGTCATTCCTGAATTTTCAAATGAAAGAAGTTTATGATCAATAAAGTAGTAATATTTTTGCAGACCACGTACCTGGCCAATGTGTTGTCCTGCATTCAGCGCCTGATTCTTGCTTATGTCTAGTGAAGAAATTTGCATCCAGACATGCTAGTGAATGGCGACTCCGCATCTGCATAACAACTCCAGCGGCACGGTGTGCATTTTTTTGCCCTACAATGTGCGCCAATGCGCTCGATGTGTTTCACGAATTTAAATTTTGACTATTTTTTATTATTTAACAACCGTTAAAATCTCTTTAATTCTTTTCCCTTTATTTTTCTTTGGCTTTTACCTACTATTCAACAATATATTTTGTTTTGATTGAAAACATAAACAAAATCAAATCTATTGCTATCCCTTTCTCACCTAAGAAAGTCTGCTTCCGATGTGTTTGTGAACATGTACATTTCTTTGATAGTGTGCGAACCAGTTCGAAATATCGCACGCGCAAAGCAGAAGCGACTGACGCGGCTTTATCTCAGCGGCCAAAACCGACCAACGGTTGTAAGGGCCATTTAAGTAAGTAAGTAAGTAGTTACAGAATCGCGCTACAGATCGTGTTTTCAGTTCAGCGCCAGTTCTTAGATGTTTTGGATTCTATTATTAACTATAATACTGTTAATATATCTTCATGGATGGAATTCAACTGTTTAAAAATTAATGCGTCGAAAACAAAAGCTATGCTTTTTCATAAATCTTCTATGAACCCATTCTATATCTTTCTATTAAATGTTTGGGTGTCGTAATTGATAATTAATTGACTTTTACCTCCCATATTAATAATGTGAGTTCAAAAGTAACATTTACACTACGACGACTGTATAATTTGAATTTATATTTGCCAGTTTATATTAAAAATGTGTCTGTACATTAGACTGATTCAAATTTGTATGAAAAATCTAGAACTATTTTTTCTTTCGCTCCGCGTCCACTTTCCAAAACTATGCCCTCTATACAGAGAAGAAACTTTTAAAACCCAAAAAAAGTGACCCTGTGATGTTGCGCAACGAGCTTAAAGGAAATTTTTGAACTTTTAACGACTATTTTCAATAAAATTATTATTACTCCAAGTATAAGAAGATATCACTGCATTTTATTTTTTTATTTAATTTAAAATCTCTTACTGAAATTAAGGTTTTTAAAATTATAAATTTTTAGTTAACCGTTACAATTTCATGGCTTACCAAACACGTAAAATGTAGACTTTTTTTTACTATAGTAATTTTAACTGTCGAAATTTGTCTAATATTATTCTAAGGAGTTTGGAATAACATTTTTGTATTATTGCACACAAACTTTTCTTTAAAATGATGTGTCATACATACCTTTATAGAAACCGTCTTATTAGTAAATAGTAAAATATTGGTTGAAATAAAAATAAAATTATACAAATGGTGATTTTCTGGATACAACATCTATGAAAATATCCACTAGAGGAGTTAGATTTTTATTCAAGCATGTAAATAATAATGTTTACTGTTAGAAAATGCGGTTCAATAAAAAATGATAAATTTAAACTTCATTCATTTATGGTTTACTAAGATTTTAAAATATGTTATACTTAATTTTCTTGAAAATTTTAATTTGAAGTGTAATATCTCTTCAACTATTAATTTTAGCTGATTAATTATTTTTTTGTTTGGTAAATATTTTTATACACGTTAATCCATGTAGGACTACTTTAGGATATATTGCTCATAAGAGGACTATTTTTGAAAAAACAAATTTTTCGCACTTATTACCATCAATTAACTATGAACCATAATCGTGGACAAATTATGTGAAACTTTTATAAGTTCTTTTAGTGGAAAAACTAGTTTAAGCACAAAAATGTATATTAATTACACTTATAAAGATTTCAAAAAAACGCAAAAAAGTAATTAAAACGTAATATTAAAAAAAAATGCTAACGATTTTTTATTTTTTTTTATCTTAAAAAACACCGATTAATTTTTTTTTGTAATTTGGAGTGGACATCGACTTTTGAGTTGAGAGTGTTTTAGGCAAGGTGGGAATAATTTTACTATCTACCAGAGTTGGTAAAGAATGCATTCTTTTGGGAATGCATTCATCTAAAAAATTGAAAAGAATGGGAATTCAAAATGAATGCATTCATTTTTGTCAAATGAATGGGAATTCAAATGCTTGAATTCCCAATCAGATGGCCTTCATAATGAATGCATTTATCAAAGAATGCATTCATTTCAGGCTGAATTCTTTTTTGGCAAAAAAGAATTCAAAAAACAATGAATGCATTCATTTTTTGGCATTCATTTGTTTTTGTAATTTGTCAGAAAAATAAGGGTTACAATATAAAAGTCGTAAAATACGGCCTTTTCCGGACTTTTTGTTGTTATTGACATTTTAATGAAAATATATCATTGCTATTGGAAAATTATGAGAGTATATTTTATTAAAATCTGCGTTTTTACAAATATGTGAACAATTACAATGAATTCGACAACTTTGAGGCAATTATGGGATAGTGGGACTAGAAGCTCTTATTTGTCAGCGACACACATACGGCAAATTCCGTGAAACTCAAATTTAGTATTTTGAAGCAGGGCAGCGTCAACAGTGTTGATGTTGCGTATTTTTGTTTAGTAGCGAAATAATAAAAAGAAAGTACTTAACAATACTAATTATGTATATACTGGCATTTATTAAACAATTTAAATATATTTATTTATTGTACTTATTAATCTAAAATGTGCGTACGTATAGTGTTTTGAAAAAGAAAAAAAACATTGTCAAATTTAATTACATATCAACTGGCTTTTTTTTTACTATCTTATTGGCAAATAATTAACACATTTTAATAATTAATAAGGGTATGTGCGAGTTCGAATAAATTGCTGACTAAGCTAAACTATTTTGGTAATACAGCGTTTACTTTTCAATTTAACTAATTTTCGAGCAAACTAAATTGGAAAACATCAAACAGACATAAGATAATCGATTTATTAGGGACTTTAACAATTACCTCTTACTGAATGGCGATCGAATTAAAACCCATACAATTTAGTTTAATCAGAAATTTAGTCGAACTCTACAAATGAAAAATATGCATTTTAAAAATAGTACTTTTCTAATTCATAAAGGCGAAAAGTACAAACTTATTGCTACTAGTGATGTAAATGTATGGAGTAAATGAGTAATCGAATACTTGATATCAGATTTAAAGTAGGTATTTGATGAGTAGTTGAAACTACTACTTCTATTATTAAGCGGAAAATTATGGAATGAAAAAAATACAATTACTGCACGTTACCCCTTTTTTGTAAAGTATAGCACCTAAACATAAAATTAATTTTCTTTTGTTTTAGTTTTTGGATAACATTTCACATCACATTAAATAAAAAATAAAAAAAATTAAACTATAGATATTATTTAAATAAAAAAAAAGTTTCTGACATCGGTTTGGGTTATATTTTATTTTATTTTACACAGTATGCCCCTTTCAGTTGGTCCGGCAAATTTTTAAATGGTTTTTTTTTTTATTTCTAAATGTGTGTGTTTTGATTGCATACATAGTTTAATTTTAGTATAAGAACTAAACATTTGAAAATAAGGTAAGTATCGAATACGAGAAAATAGCGATATTTTACATCACTAATTGGTACGCGCAACGAAAATTACATACTTAACGTTTTTCCAACGTTCTTCGCAACAATTTGATCTTTGCGTTTCTTGGTATTGTCATCAATGTTTTTGCTATGCGCAATTCGGGCGCGCTCATGTTCAGCGCGCGAAGTTCACGAACTTATTTATTAAAAAATGTAATACCCTTTTACATGATAGCGGCGATATGTATATGTATATATTTTAATTACGCAAAAAAAATTTACTTTATACATAATTAGTGATTGGTAACAATTTTTAGTATTTCGCTACTAAACAAAAATGCGCAACATCAACACTGTTGACTCTGCCCCATATAAGAAATACGAGGCCTGACGACGGGCTGAAGACTCAACCAGCACAGGCATACCAATGCTTGATTAAAAAACCTTCGCCCAAAACTTATTCAGAACTGGGAGACCAAGTCCTGGTAAGGTAGTTCTCGCCCAAGACTCTGCCAGAACTGACAAATTAAAGCTTGGTAAAGAAGTTCTCGCCCTAGACTCAGCCAGAATTGACAAATCAATGCTGGGTTAAAACACCTTTGCCCAAGTCTCAGCCAGAAGTTACAAATGCAGATCTAGTAGGGTAGTATCTGGTAGGGTAGTTCTCGCTTAAGACTCAGCCAGAACTAACAGACATTTGCTTGGGTACCCATGTAGGAAACGCCAGGCTTGACAACGGGCGTAGGGAATATCCAAAATTTGCCGTCCATGGCATGGCTGATTGGACTTTAATAGTCTCAGCCATGATTGGATTACCAATCTTGGATAACTGATATTTTTCCAAAAGTTACCCAAGACTTATTGAATATGTCTTCGTGAATGGAGATTTAGCCTGAACCAAGCGGTCAAATACTTCAATTAAAAAAATATATAATAATAAAAAAAAAATCGGATGGGACTCGAACCCGAATTTCCTGCGTGCAAGTCCGGAGCTCTACCCGCTACGCTATCAAGCTCACTTGTATGAGAGCATTTTTTCAAAATCTTGAACTTTTTAATTTGAAAATGTCTGTCACATCAGAAAAAAATTGTCAAATTAGAAAAAAAAACATAAATTTTGATTTTGAAGCAAAAATTTCAAACATTATAAGTCAGATGCGTAGCCAAAGGGGGGGAGCAGTGGACGTTAACTTCCGAGTAAGAGTTCGATTCCAGTTTGTGACAACTGAATTTTTTCTACAATTGTTAAATTACTTAAAATTGGAAAAATTGGAAATTGTATAAAATAAATGACAAATAAATTAAATAAATTGGAAGAAGAAAAAGAAAGTAAAAAGAATTTTTTTTTTGCATTTTTAAAATGGTTCAGTCCTGCCACACTATTGTTATATTATATTGGTCAAGTATTTTTTTACCAGTTTTGGCCGAATAGTTAGAGCCAGTCTTGCGCCCTTCTTATCATTCCAAAGCATAACCAGTATTCAGCCAGTTCTGGGTACCAGACCTGGCCCAGAGCAATGCAATCTTGGCGCAAAACTGGGCGAACCTTGGGCCCATCGTTTTTTCCTACATGGGGGGCTGCTTCAAAATACGAAATTTTGAGTTTCACGGAATTTGCCGTATGTGTGTCGCTGACAAATAAGAGCTTCTAGTCCAACGATCCCGTAATTCCCGAAAATGTGTGCCACAAAGTTGTCGAATTCATTGTAATTGTTCACATATTTGTGAAAACGCAGATTTTATTAAAATATACTCTCATAATTTTCCAATAGCAATGATATATTTTCATTAAAATATCAATAACAACAAAAAGTCCGGAAAGTGCGGAATTTTACGACTTTAATATTGTAACCCTTATTTTTCTGACAAATTACAAAAACAAATGAATGCCAAAAAAATGAATCCATTCAATGTGTGTCGCTGACAAATAAGAGCTTCTTGTCCAACGATCCCGTAATTCCCGAAAATGTGTGCCACAAGTTGTCGAATTCATTGTAATTGTTCACATATTTGTGAAAACGCAGATTTTATTAAAATATACTCTCATAATTTTCCAATAGCAATGATATATGTTCATTAAAATGTCAATAACAACAAAAAGTCCGGAAAGTGCGGAATTTTACGACTTTAGTATTGTAACCCTTATTTTTCTGACAAATTACAAAAACAAATGAATGCCAAAAAAATGAATCACTCATTGTTTTTTGAATTATTTTTTGTCAAAAAAGAAATCAGACTGAAATGAATGCATTCATTTTGAAGGCCATCTGATTGGGAATTCAAGCGTTTGAATTCCCATTCTTTTGACAAAAATGAATGCATTCATTTTGAATTCCCATTCATTTGAGTACAAAAGAATTAAAGAATGCATTCTATAACAAATCTGCTATCTACTAATAATACGATATCCTAAGATAAGTGTGTTTATAATTTTAAAGATAATTGTATGTGCAATAATACAAAAATGGTTTTCCAAACTCGTTAGAATAATATTAGAAAAATTAACTGTCGAAATTTTATAGTTTACTATAGTAAAAAAAGTCTACATTTTACGTGTTTGGCAAGCCATGAAATTGTAACGGTTAACTAAAAATTTATAATTTAAAAAAGCCATAATTTCAGTAAGAGATTTTAAATTAAATAAAAAAATAAAATCTAGTGATATCTTGTTATACTTGAAGTAATAATAATTTTATTGAAAATAGTCGTTAAAAGTTCAAAAATGTCCTTTAAGCTCTTTACGCAATAACACAGGATCACTTCTTTTTTTGGGGTTTTAAAAACTTCTTCTCAGTTTTAGAGGGTCTAGTTTCAGAAAGTGGACGCGGAGCGAAACATTTTAAGATTTTTTGTTTTTGAACCATGCCTTTTGCAATTATTAATAGTTAAATGTTTTGATTTTGATTTTTGATAATCTCGCTGAGGACCTTTATATACCAAAAAAAAAATAAATCTTTTTAATATTTGTACAAAACATGGATGTTCGGGGAAAAAACAACATCAACAAACAACAGAGTTCTACGGTGGACATTGAATCACGGAACTAACACGATTACAACAAACAACGTTGGACTCAGCACACGATCCTACACATGATAAAGACAGCAGACAATCCAAGGTACATTTCACAATTTACTATATATTTATACACATTGAACCGCGCCCTTTCCCATCGCCGTATTACGAGCACCCACCCAAACAGTATGTATTCGATTCATCGCATTCAATATAGCTAATGAAATATTCATTGTGAATATGAGTATTTGTCATTCTGTTTAATGATCCGTAATTCAATGAATTACGGATCATTTATATTGAAGTATTACCGGAGACTCGTTGTGACAATGAACAGTTACATTGGATCAATTTTAACGAAATATTGTACTTTTTCATTGTAGATATGTACTTTTTTTTTAGTTAAAGTGCATTTTACATATTCTATTTGGCCAAACAAATAAAATAACGATTTATATCGAAGCTAACGGGAAATTTTCTAAATAATTGAATGCAGATCCCAATTATGACTAGTATATTTCAGATGATATCTGTGACAGGTTTATTTTCTCCTATCTCTTTACTCCTCCCTTAAGGAGACTGGTCCTCTAAGGACAGTGACTGGTCATATAAGGACAGTACGGTGACTAGTTCTCTAAGGACGGTACGCACTCTGGTCCTCTAAGGACAATTCGGTGACTGGTCCCCTAAGGACAATACGAGTACCGGTCTTATGGTATCTAAGAGGTGTCAATTCGTCACCGTCAATGACAATGCCATGTAAAATTTACCGGTAGGTTTCATACAATTGGTTCAGAACTAGAACCAGTCACCATTTCGTCAGTCACGTCATCAGTCACGTACCGGTTCATTTTCCCGTAGGGACAGTTTATTTAATCGTGGGATTTCAAGTTATTCAGAAGTTAGAGATTTCTATGTGGACGTAGAAAATAATTTATTCCAATGTCCTGCAACTGTTTCAACCCAACAGTCGATTTTTTTTAGAATACTAGTTTGGACATTTTTTAACCAGTATTTTAAGACCAAAATAAATAAAAAATCGATTCCATATTTTGTTTTAAATTTTGGGAGTTATAAAAAAGATTAAAGGTTCAATGTTAATTTTTTTGCTTAAACTATTGTTACGAAAATTCAGTCTACGGAAAACTGTTCTACAAGTTCGTATCTCTGGATTGTGTACAAAATAAAAACACTCTTATGTTTTGTTTAAATTATAAGAATTAACTTTATTAATTCATTTTAATAAACAACTTTACTGAATTGTAATTAAATTATAATCGAAATTGAATTTATTTTTGTTCACGTGTAAACATTATTATATTGTCCAGCAGAATCTGTCAAATTTACCATAAATATGTTACAATACCAACATAAAATTTTAATTGCATTTGAATAAACTATTTCTTGGCAATTTACTTGGTTAATACTATGTTTCGAAACACAGAAAAAGCTAATCAAATCTAAATACAACGTATGTTTGCAACGCTCGTCTTAATTCGATAATTTAACGACTGACGAAGTTGGCAACGTTGTGCAGCATTTTCTATCTATGGCCATCGATTGATATTGATGTTTAAAACAAACAAAAAAGAAATTGGATTTAAATAAGTGTATTCTTGCAACATTCTTCTTGTATACGAAGTTGGCACTCGTTGAGCAGAGTTTTCTACCTACGTCTCTTTTGTCGTCGTTTGAAGTATGTATAGGGTCATTTTAAACATACTGATGTTTGAAAACAAAAAAAAAATTAATTCAAATGGAAAAAAGGTATTTTTGCAGCTTCTTCTTGTATACAAAGTTGAAACTCGGTGATCGGCATTTTCTGCGTACGTGTTGAGAAAACGTGTTCGCGTCGGTAATAATTTTGTTATTTGTAAATTAAATAAATATATAAATTGTATTACAAAAAGTACAAATAGTAACAGAGTATAATATAGTGCAGTATATAATTTCTGAAACTAATGTGAAAAAATGTTTATATATTCTATGCAAACATACTACTTTGCAAACTGAAACAACTGATATGTTTCACTGAAAACATATTTATATTCAGGTCGTTCAAAATCATGTTTTATTTTGAACATATTTATGTTTCGGTTCAAATATTTATTTTATTTGGATGTAGTAATTATTATGTTTCCATTTGAACTTACTCCATTTTAAGGGGAAACATTAAAATGTTTCCGGGATATTATAATGTAAGTCAGAGCTCATTACAATACTGTTCAAGTCTCAATACAACCATGTTTACAAATGATTTATCAGTCAATTATATATTATGTTTTAATAAAATTCCAAACATACATGTTAATAACTGCAAAATTATGTTTGGGAGAGCCCTTTTTTTGCAGCGTGTAATAAAAAATTCTAACAACTGCTGCATGTCCACTATTTAACTTGACATTGTTTTCACACGAGAAGTACTCGACCACTTTACAATTACTACTCTAGTGCTGTGCCTCAGATGCGGCGGCCTTATATACCGAAAGCATCAGTTCGACAAGCTTCGACTTTTTTTCGAGAACCTTCTACTCGTTTCGTGAATGACGCATGCTATTGGTATCTCATTCGCACTCATGTGTTCTAATGTGCTGATCTTCCATCTCTTTCTCGCACATTGCTTAGTGCGCTGAATGATCTTCCGTCTCTTTCCAACACATTGCTGAATATTCTTGCGTGTCATTTATTATTGCTTGCACTGTGGGTCAAATTACCTCTTCTCGTAACACTGCCCTCCACCTAAACCTGTTCGTCCCGAACAGATGTTAATCCTCTCTCTCTATATACGGTGCGAACCTTTCGAAATGTACTACTTTCATTTTTCGTCTGACGCCTGTAGTGTTCTGAATCCGATGTCATTTATCCTTTTAATTCCCGGTGTGTTTGTAGTTTTGGATTTATCAATTTCACTCGTGGCGGGCTACAAAGCATAACTAGATCTCCTTCCTTAAATCCCTCAGAATTTGCTCTCAAGTCGTATCTGAACTTCATCTTATCTCTTGCAATTTGTATACTCTTCCTTAAAGACTGATACAACTCGTCTCGATCTTCACTTTTCTTCTTGCCCAAAACCGCTTTGCAAGTCCAACGTAGAAAACCATTTTGCATTGTATTCAAGGTATTGTCGATTCTAGGCAATGGATAGCTATCTTTCTTGGTTACATCATTTAACTTTCGGCAATCAACGCAAAACCGAGTACTACCATCATTCTTTTTAACTAACACTGGTTCACTCTTTTATAAAAGTTTGAGCAGATTTATTACCTACATGTGGTGTAGTGTTGATATTTGATTGACTTTCTTCACAATTTATTATCGCAGATGCCTCTTGACACCTACCTAATACTGTTCCCTTTTTAATTAATTTGGACGAGTTTTCTATGTTGAGAACTCTTATTGAAACAACTTTGTCTTTTGTCGCTTCTACTAATGTTATTCCGACAACAATATTACTTCTGCTCATTGGCTCATTATTCGCATCTATAACCCACAACTTGCTTATCCCACAATTTCCATTTAATTTCGCCCAAACAATTGCTTCTGAATTAGGTGGTATTTTTCTATTTTTATGAGCAATAACTTGTTTAATTTTCGGGCTCTTATTAAATCTAGTGTGAAACTGTTCCTTATCATGAAGTCCAAGCCAAGTATTATTTCGTCTACCTTTTTCGTCAATATAAACCTATGCTACGATAGTTAACCAATCGTGATTTTCTTGGTAACCTTATTCCTATAAGCGGTTCTAAGTCGTCCTTAACAAGGTTATTTCTTATTATTGAGTGTGAAGCTCCCGTATCCAAAGTTACCATATAGCTGTACAATCAATGAGTCCTTCGAAAGTTATTTGGCTTTCGAGCAATTTGTGAAATGGAGATTATGGGGAACCGGTTATGGGAGTCAGATCGTTCCCCGCAGAACTGACTAGTTTTAGTTTAAAGATTGTTTAAAATTTACGTTACTTTGGACATGATCCTGTCTTTCTTCATGTTTGGGTTCACCTGCAGATTGATTTATTGAGCGCTTGAGTTTTTTACGACAGTCACGTGCCATATGCCCATATCTATCACAGTTGTAGCATTTACCTTTAAGTTGGGTGTCTCGGTTGACAGCCGTGTGATCTGTGATCTTAGCTCCACTTTTTAATGCTTGGCAAATTACTTGAAATAGGTCTTCATTCTCCACATCTAGTTTACGAACGGCGGTAAAACGTAGTTGCTGTCTCCTGCATTAGCGCTGAGGTTACAGTTTCCGTAAATGTCACTTTCGTCATAGTCATTGCTGCCCGTCTTGTCTCTGGATCCCGTATGTCATCGATGAACGCATTTATCTTGCATATTTCCAAGAAATCACTCGTTGAATCTGCATACGACAATTGCGCAACCCACTCAACGTCCGCTACATACGCCTTCAATGTTTCACCATTTCTTTGTATTCGGCCCTTCAGTTCCATCCTGTAGATCTGCTTCATATGATCACTGCCATATTTGCGCTGCAATGCACCCATAACCGCTGTGTAATTATTTCTATCGCCTTCTGGAACAGTCTGCAATACTTCGGCTGCGCCTCCTTTAGCGCCACGATAAGTGCGGCTACGCTGTCCTCATTGTTCCATCGATTACATACAGCCGTGGTCTCAAATTGCAGCTTAAAAATGTTGAACGCTGTGGTTCCAACATACATCGGCGATTTCAACCTCGTACCACAGGCAACATGCAGTGATGGTCCACTTAGCTGTAGTAAATTGACATTTTCTTGTATTTTCTGTAGTTTTTTCTCGAAACCATTTTCCAATTTCTGATATTTCTCATCAGCGTTATTTTTCAACCTTTGAAATTTGTCATCAATACTCACTTCCATGTCATTTACATGTTTCTCAAATTCGTTCACTATTGCATGGAGTGTATTAGAAACTTCCAGAAGCTGTTTCGAATGTTCTTGAAGCTGTTCCCAATTTTCCTGAAGTTTCTGCTATATTTTATTGGAATTTTTCAGAAGTTTCTGTTCCATTTTGTTGGAATTTTCTAGAAGCTTCTGTTCTATTTAGTTGGAATTTTCTTGAAGTTCTGTTTTAAGTTGATTTGAATTTTCTTGAAACTGTCTGCAATTTTCTTGAGCCATTATCTGAAACTGTTGCTGCATAGCTCCGATCAACTGGCTCATATCAAAAACTTGAGTATCCAGATTTTTCGATGACGATGCTGCAACTTCTACTTCGAAATCGTGCAGTGCGATATTAATATTTTGGGCCGCAAATTCTTCCATCAGGCGCCTCTGCAGCTCTACTTTCGTACCAGCAGTTGCAAGATCTCGACTCGCCAGCTCCTTCTTCAGCTGGTCGACTTTAAGTTAATCAAATTTAACCATTTTGTATCACAATAATAAAAAACCGATGCCATTTTTGGAATCAGCGTCAGAATTTTAACTAAAAATTGATGCAATTTTCACTGAACTAAAATAATTGTAATAATATATATCTATGACTTTATTCAAAATTGAAGTAAGAACTATTCTTCGTTCTTAGTAGGCTTATATTTCAGAAACAGTACGTGTTGGAGAATTTAGTTGTTTAAAGACTCTAGCTCAATTTTAATGGTGAATATTTTCCCCAAAGACATTATGATAGTTTTCTGACTTATTCTACTGGTTATAACTCCTTAACGAAATTGTTAAAAGAAAACCATTAAAAATAGTGGTAAATCGTTAAGATACAAATTTAAAGTGTTCCGTGTAAATCATCCATATGAAGTTCCCTATAATCGCCCCTTAGGCATCAAAAACGTACTATGAACCATTTCGCTTCAAAATGACGAACTATATTGGTTATCCTTTGAACCCTTTTGGACCCAATAGCGCCTAACGCAGACGTGTGGGGGTATAAGTTTATTTTACATTTTTGTTCCACTGACTATAGAGAACCTGTAAATCAAAAAGATTGGAGTTAAAATTTTAGTGCCGCACATTAGTCTACCTTCCTTAATTTTTAAAATAAAGAATTTAGTCCAGCGAAATAGTAAAAATCTCACACTGTGTGGCAATAGTAGCGACACAGTGTCAGTGCAGAATTACGGAGATATTTACTTTTAAATTACTTTTGAATGACATATATATGAAACAACATTTTTTGTATTTTTTTTTATATACACTCAAAATATTCAATGTGACAGTTAATCAAATACTTTTTCGTAAATCTAGATTTCGTAAAATATACGATTGCAGTCAAATCCCGGTATAACGAATACGTGGTTTAACGAAAACGGCATATAACGAACGACCAAAGTCTTAACATTGACTACCTTATATAACGAATATTTCTAAAATTTTATAATTGATATAATGAACGGTTAGGGATAAAAATATTAAGACAAAAGCAAAAACAGTAAAAAATCCAAAGAATATAAAAAAAATATATATATTTTACAATACCGTTAAAATGTTAAATGATTGCTAATTTATTTTTGTGTCTACACTTTCTCCACTTACTGTAAAAGCTTGGGAAACAGAAATAGAATGCCGCATATTCATAGACAATTTTAAGTCGATTTTAAACTAAAAGTCTCCTTTTTTGATAATTTTCACAAATAATTAAGTGTTAAAAACATAATTTAAATTTAAAATCGACTATAAATTGTTTTTGAATATACTTCAATATATTTAAGAGAAAACCAGTTGGGAAGGTTAGATCACATGGGAAATTTTAAATTAGGTGTAATTATGATAGTTAGGATTATCAAAATTATAGTCGGTCTAAGCCGACTATAAATACCCTACACATATGTGTGGTTACCATTCAAAATGGTATATAGGTCACCAGGGTATACAAATCCTGAAAATAACTACAAACTTTCAATCGCTGAAGAATTTCCTTTTATTTGATACCCATATTTACAAATGGGTAGGTGTACCGAATTTCGATTTTTTTTTGTGAACCACTAGTCTTTTCGCCGGAAAACATTATTATCATGTATTTGAGCATGATATCAATATATATTTGACCAAAAAAGTTTACCTAAGCACGTATAAATAAAAATTGATCTTTATATGTACATTTTATATGAGGTATTTGAACATAAGTGGTCGGATCATAGGTCACAATGGACCGATCTCGCCAATTTTTTCGCACATACAGCGTAGGTATATTAGTAATCTAAGTTATAAGTTTCATTTATCTAGCTCTTCAATTTTAAAAGTAGTAGGGATTTCAACAGACAGACAGACAGACAGACAGACGGACAGACAGACAGACGGACAGACGGACATCGCTAAATCGACTCAGGAGGTCATGCTGATCAAGAATATATATACTTTTCCATACCGGAGATGCTTCCTTCTGGGTGTTACAAACGGCGTACCAAACTGAATATACCCTTTCACTCTTAGTGTAGGGTATAAAAAAATAAAATTTTTGATGGAGAAAATATATCAGTAGTAAAGAAGACCCAATATGCCACAGGGTAAGCGTTTGAAAAAATAATCATAATTGCCTTTAAGTTATAGTGTGTTTTTCAAATCAGTTTCAAATATAAAATAAATGCTATTTTTAGCGCTTACTCTGTATTTAAAAATGATTTGATAATAACATTTCCACAAAAGGGCAGTGGAAATTAGGAACAAAAATGTAGTGACGCTAAAAACAGTATGTTTTTTATGATTGTAATATAAACCCTTACAAAAAATATAAGATAACAACGCGCGTCCAAATCTACTAGTACTACTGTTTGGACTTCTGTGAATCTTTAAAACAATCCACCGACCGCCCCCGCCAACCTTGATTAGGCTCCAGAAGAGCATGAAACATACAAGTTTACAACAAAAACACGTCTTTTGACTGCTGGCATCGATTTCCTGCTGCTATCTTGACGCTCGGTATTGAAGTCTACGATATTGGTTGGATGACATAGAACGGGATAATTAATTAAAAAATGCCCTTTTTGTTGTCCTATAGTAGGATCCACTTTTATACTTATTTTGTAGTATTAAATCAATATTTAAAAGCAAAAAAGTAAATGTAGGCTAACTTGATTTCGAGTTAAAAATAAGACTAAATCTTGATTTGAAGTAAACGTTGAAATCAATTTTAGAATTAGTGTTAATATTGATATGAGAATAAGAAAATTTTAAAGTTAAGGTTAAACTACCAGTTTTTACTGAAAATGCTATGATTCTTAAATTTAGGTTAAAGGTGTTTCATACATTAACCTGAACTCTATGATTTGAAAGTAATGATAGATTTCAAAGCATTCGCAAGTGAATATTAAGTGCAATGGCATATTGGGGATGCTAAGGTAGCATTGATTCTCAAGTTGGTAGAACCCCTTCCCGACTAAATGATTTCCTATCTTTTTTTTCATATGAAATTAACAATTTTGCATTCGTTTGACTCATTACTGCTATCATTTGGCAGTTTTTCCTTTGTATTTGAAAAGTATTTGAAAAAGATTTGAAATATTCATTAAATCTATTGGCGCTTATTATTTAAAAGGTGTGTTGGAAATACACTAGGTTTAGTGACTGCAGAATGTGCATTGGGCATGCTGAGAAGTTATTATAGCAGGGCTTCTTCTGGCAAGGCCTGGACAATTTTACTGCTGGGATGTACAAATCTTCTTCTTTTTTGTATTTTGTCAATGTATCATTCAAAAACTTAATAAATTTAATATAAAAAAATTTTGGGATACAACGAATTTTTCGCTATAACGAAAGAGCCTGACGATATTTCAATCGTTATACCGGGATTTGCCTGTAATTGTAAATACAACTCAGTCAGCATTTGTCATTTTTAAATTCGTTCCGATTTTTATTTTACGATACTTTCGTATATTTTACAATTTCATATTCTTAAATAGAAGCAGCAAAATAGAAGCAGCAAACATGAAGAAATCTAGAAAACAAGACAGAACATATCAAATTTTCTTTTCTCTGTCGGAATTTGGACAAATGTATTGAATTTAATTCGTAAATCAATCGCGTGTGTAATAAAAGTATGAAATTATTAAATTAAAATTTGACTCTTTTGTATGTGTGCCAATGTTCGAATCGACCATCACGATGTCGAAAAATGTCCACATAGAGGACAATAGAGGACAAATATGTTAAAGTATGAGAGAGACACACAGAGTATGTGAATTCATTATACACTACACAGAAACAAATAGTAACGTAAATACAACGAACGAACGACGTATATACAATACGACACACAAATTAATCAAATGTCAACCGATGAGCGCATTCGTCAATATTACGTATTGCGTTAATGAATCGAGATTTACTAACACATTGAAAGATTTTGAAGTACGGTGTACGTTAATATTACGAATGCGTTTATCAACCTTCTTTAATCAATTGATGTACAACGTACGTAGTATTGACAATGTTTTTATTAAAAAAATAATTAATGAAACACATTCAACCAAATTTATAGTCAAATTAATCCACATAGTGATGAATTAAATTTGACTAACTACTTGAGAATTACATTTTTTGTTCACTAATAAAATAATAATTCCATTCTACATATTTAAATTATAAATTAAATATCATTAAGTATATTTAGTATATTTATCGCACTTTTTTTGCAAATAAAACAACGCATTTTTATTACTTTTTTATTGCTTTGTATGCATTTTTCACTTCACTAAATTATTAGCTTCACCACGGCTTGTTAGTTACACAATGCTCACCTATACATTAGGGCGGGTCGAAATAAAAATGTTGGAAAGTCCGCCCCTAAAATGAAAGCTTACCTCGTAGAAGCGTTATTATATAATTAAAGTTCTCGAAAAAATATAAAACTTTAGCGTTGAAAGTATTTAGTTTGCTGCTTCACAAACAAAAAAGTTACAGCTAACTCGTTTTCAAGTGACAACATTATCGAAAAATAATATATAAAAATTATATATGAAACTAACTCGCTAACTTGTTTTTAAGTGACAATATTATCGAAAAACGAGTTGGGAAAGTTAGGTCACATGGGTAAGTTCGGTCACATGGGGCGGATTTTTATAGTCGGTCGGGCCCGACTATGGAATACCCTACACCTTTGGTGGGAATGCTTACCCTCATAAAATTATTCATATATCAAAAATTTACGTCTTATATCCCCATAAATTAAAAATTTATATAAAGTATAAAAAACTTAAAAAAAAAATTGAAAAATATAATTGGGCTGGACCACGCCTATATTTAAAATTTTGAAAGGCTAATATTTCATAGATTTGATTTTAATAATTTACGGATCAATTTTCGACTATGAAAACCCGGGAAATAATGAAAAAAAAATGTGGGCGGATCACGCCCATTTTTGGACCACATATTTTTAGGTGAATTCTAACAATACCTTTTAAATTTTATAACTATACCTTGAATACTTTTCGAGTTATTAGTTCCGAAAGAGTTATTAAAAGTGACTTGTATGGGAGGTGGGCGTGTCCGTTGACCGATTTGGCTCATTTTCAAACTCAGTTCCTACTTTTGGCTAAAATATATTGAGACGAAATTTCATCGCATTCTGATCAGTATTTCTCAAGTTATTCTGTATTCGGACAGCAAGACAGCAAGACAGCAAGACGGACAGACAGACAGACAGACAGACGGACATGGCTAAACGGTCTCGGGTAGTGATGCTGATCAAGAATATATATACTTTTCCATACCGGACACGCCTCCTAAGGGGCGTTACAATATATGCACAAAGTTAATATACCCTGTACCTCATAGGTGTAGGGTATAACAATATATGAAAGTTCACCCCTAAAATAAAAGCTTACATTGAGAAATGATAAAAACCAAAACATTTTTTTTTTGTTGAGCCCGCCGAAAACCGACAAAATTGTTTTTTCGTCATAGTTTTTTTTTATTTGATGTACGATCATCAAGTTTTATATATCGTTGGAAAGGTCTCGGCGGTTAATATTGTCCTATATGTTTAATTGACCTCCAAATCAAGTTCAATAAGTGATGTTAGTTTTTTCTGATTTCTACCCCCCTAAATGTGTCTGTGAACTTAGCATATCAATTCCTAGAAGATCAACAAAAAAGGTGAGTTCTCTTTGCATGCAGGTGAGTTCTATAGTTCCTCATACTTTTTTTTAATAGTTCTGCCCATTTGAGTCCAAAAAAATACACTTACAAAAATGATCTGATAACTTCCGGTAGCATATCATTTTCCAGAAAATCAAAAAATTTTGAGAGTTATCTTCGCATGCAGTTGAGTTCTATAGTTCCTCATACTTTTTTTGAAAAGTTCCGACCATTTAAGCCATAATAAATACACCCAAAATAATTTGAAAATCCGTAAATCATAAAATTTTTCAAAATGCCAGAGTTCGTCAATATTACGAAAACAGTTTGATGTACGCCGTTTGTCAATATGATGAACGATACTTTTTTCTGTGTATTTGTCAGATGTTCGTGGATTTAAACATAAATATAGTTCGTAACTTTACGAAAATTCATACGAATGGATCATTTTTACGAATATTTTTGTCAAATACACTAACTTTTTCGTGTATTTTATGCATGATTTATTTTGAGCGTACACTAAGAAAACAAAGATGATTGCCAGAAATATCTCAGCCCTAAATATCAAGTTATTTACAAATTATTTAGATCGTCTTTGAGACAAACATCTTTCAAACATCCGTCAAATATGATATATATTGCTAACAACCATCTTTCAAATTTACGATAATTTATAGCAAACATCACTTAAACATCTTACAAATAGGAAGATAGTTGTGGAATAAGTACTCCATTAGAATTCGCGGAGTCATTTTTATTGAGTTAAAATAAAATGAATCAAATGTATTTTGATTTATTCTAGAATTAAAACAGTATCTTGGTTATATATCGCCATCGTCTTTATAAATACTTTGTAGGAAAAATTGTACAACGACTTGAGAAATCTTCACGGAAGATCCAAATCCGTCCGGCGATACTGTCATCAAAGTAAACTCTGAAATGAAATAATTTTCCATCACGTGTTGATAATTTCCATACCAGGGAATTTTATTTTCACTTTTACTATTAAAATGTAATATTTGAGTTGACACTTCTTTAAACCATTGGATTTACTAAATTGTTGTGGATAAATCGAGCGTAAAGAAAAAGTAGCCCATTTTCCTTTTTTATAGTAGTGAACTGTCAAAATACCTCAAAGTTTTGTTGCAAATGTCCAAGAACTTAGTATGTTTGCCATCAGTCAACTGTAAATATCTCAATTTTCATTGCTGTTGTGGCAAACATCTCGTAACTATCTGCATATAAGTCATATTTAAAATATATTAATAGTTTTGCTGCAACTTTATTGACATTTATGGGATGTTTGAATATTTGATACAAGGCATACATTTAAAAGAATGGTTGACTTTCATAAACATCATGTTTTGTTAGTGAAGTAAACGTTCAGTTTCATTTACTGCACGGAAAACCATCGAATGCAGCCTTCGTTTTGTGCTGAAACATTGTGACGAATTATACTAAAGAATTGGATTTTTTTTTTTTTTACTAAGTAAAAAAAAATGTATTCCATTGATTCACAAAAAATTTTTAGAAATTTTTAAACTTTAAGAATTTTTCATTTTTCGAAATGAAGCATTTAATCATAAATTTTGGAAATGAATGAAGCTTTTAGTAATTGAAATTGGTGGCTGAGTGGTGGTTTATCAGAACTTTTGACTAGCAGTTGTAAAAGGATAAAATTACACAACCCAACAACATTTTTGCCACAGACATCCCACACATCAATTCGACGGCGATGCGATCTTCGTCCCTTTTTTTTTTTTGTTTGTCTCACTGTTTCAATGTTTGTGCTTTCGGCGATTTATTATTTATTACCACTTTTTAAATTCTCTCGCTGTTTCTTTTTTTTCTCTGTATATATATATATATATATATATATAACGAAATTACCGCCAAGAATATCAATTGTATATTCGGCGCCGCGAATAGGACTGGCGGATGAACTGGATGTCATCCGCCACATGTTATCGGGCACCGTACAGCGAGCGGCTATAGCAGTGAAGCAGCATAAAGATGCGTACCACAGATCAACGGGCATCGTACAGCGGGCGGCTGTAGCGGTGAAGCAACGAAGGGTTGCGCTCGAAGGAATTCACGCCACTCATCAGATGGCTCTAGCTGCTATGCAACAAAAGGCTAAAGAGCAGAATGCGCAGGGGACGCCTGTATCAGCTGTACTATCGTCAATGACAACGAGCACCGTACAGCGGACGACACAGCGGAAAGCTGCGTACCACATGTTTTCGGGCACCGTACAGCGGGCGGCTGTAGCGGTCAACGGGCATCGTACAGCGGACGGCTGTAGCGGTGAAGCAACGAAGGGTCGCGCTCGAAGGAATTCACGCCACTCATCAGATGGCTCTAGCGGCTATGCAACAAAAGGCTAAACAACAGAATGCGCAGCGGACGGCTGTATCAGCTGTATCATCGTCAATGACAACGAGCACTGCACAGTGGGCGGCTGTGCCCACAGAAGATAGTCGTCAGGTGACAAAAGAGAAGGCAACGAGCGCCGCACAGCGGACGGGTGTTATCGCTGAGCTCTTCGCAGCAACGCGGCAAGTGGTTGCAGACGTCGCGACCAGTGCCTCACAGCGGACGGCTGTGCAGGCGATGCACATACGACGACTACGCGGCAGCTGAATGTGAACAAGGCGACGAGCGCTTCATATTCTTATTCTAAATGCATAATCAGTTGTTCCTATTACGTAGAGTGTTCGAGAAAAATACAGGTGAAAACGACTATTTTTCAGTAATTTATATACATATATATATAACATATTAAAAAAAAAAAAAACTAAAACAAAAAGTTAATAATTTTCGTCGTTAGTTTGAACTAGCTTTGCATAACCATAAATCATTTTCTCCTTTATTATTAGATTCACTATGTTAAAAATCATCTTAAAATTTTTTGAGTTTATATTGAAATATCTTAAATATAATTAGTCTTGACAATTAAAAGAAAAATAGCGTTTACAGTATTTTGAAAAACTAGTTATTACCCTTAAATATGTCATAGAACTTCCAATAAAAATTTCTATTTTCACCTAATCCGTAATTTCTTCTAATCCGGGAACTATATTGCGATGAAATTTTTTTTATTTTTGACCACATTGATTGTGATTAGAAAAAAGTTAGTGCGAACAGAGGATATCGCTCGCAGTCCTTGGAATAAATTTACAAAAAAAAGGCTCAAATGTATGAAATTAGAATAAAAAAAGGTAATTTTTGACACGTAATTTCTCCTAATCCGTGAACTATATCGCGATGATTTTTTTTTTATTTTTTCCACATTGATGGTGATTAGAAAAAGGTTAGCACGTGTGAAGGATATCTGGAGGTTTAATTGATATAAAATTATTACCTTTAAATAATATTCCTTAAATTTGATGTTTTGGCGTCAAATTTTGCAAAATATGGATGTACTAATGGACTGTTTGTATTTTTATATTTTTCCTCAAACTATTGCAATAAATTTGTGTAAATATAAATTTTGTATAGTTAGTGTGTGTTATGTTAGAATAGCAAACACTAAACACTTAAAATCAAATAAGTAAATTTTTAACAAAAATGGTAGTATTTCACTACAAACCGGAGTATTTCACTGTAAACCGGAGCAAACCGGAAGCTATTTTTTTCAGAAGGTGAATTTCGTAAAAACCTAAATACAATTTTAAGGATTTGAGAGGATATGCAAGGATATTTTAGTTATGTTCCAATATGTATTTTCATATATTTTTGTATGAAATGTAATTTTTTTCCTAACTTTAAAGGCTCATATCTCTTAAACTGTTAATGTTATAAGAAAAATTGTTACAATTTATTCTTAGTGGGACTTTTATTTATGTAATAATAAAAAAATAATAAAATTTAAAATTTAAAAAAAAAAGTCGTTTTGTTCAAAAAATTCATCATTTTGTTCACCGTGCGGCGCAGGTGCTGTTGCAGCTGTCTGTTATCTCCCAGAAGCGAAAATATAATGTAGGACATACTTTGTTCGATCTCGGGAATCCCGAGATCGAACATTGCCGACGATTAGTTGTGCTGCTGACTTCGTGTTTGCAACACGTTGGAGCGCTAGGGCTGCATATATAAATACAACATATAGAAACACAATAGGAAGTACTCTGTAGAATAGTATGTCTCTGGTTGAAGAAAGTATATTTGAGCATGAAAAACCGAACAGTAAAAACGAACAAGCCTTAAAACAATTCCAAATTTTGTTTAAGACGTGGCACGCACTGTCCGCAGCACAAAACAAAAAAATAGTGAAAAAATCTTAAATCGCCTTAAAACAATTCCAAATATTGTTTAAGACTAAGACATGGCACGCGCTGTCCGCAAAACAAAACGAGTGAAAAATGTAAAGCTTGCGCGACTGGTGTTGGCCTGCTTTGGCATCGCTATTATACAAGACAACTGATTTCACAATTGAATCAAATAAATATTGGTTGCTACAACTTAATGTTATATATTTATCTGTTAAGTCAACTAAATATTGGTTAGGTCTCATTTTGAATTTAGTTGCCGTGGCAATGGAAGCAAAAAAATTGAAAATGGATAAAAAGTTTGTTTCCCCAATCAATGTTGCAGTTGCTTCAACTAATAGTTGGTTACGCTTCATACTATTGTTTACCACAAATGAATTTCAATTGAAACTGACTAAATTTCGTAGATGCAAATGAATATTCGTTGAAACAACTGCACGTCAAGCAATTATTTTTTTGTGTGTACCAGTTTTGCTGGAGAACGCTATTGTTTTCAAGCTTACAATTACAAAAATATGAACGCTTTTTTTCAGTGAAAGCTTCGATAACCATGTTCAATATACATTCGAAAATCACTTAATATCCAGATTTCTGGTTTAATGAATTGGGACGATGTTAAATATTTTTAAATGGTTCTTGATTTATTATTTGTAAAATTATTCAAACTTTATTTTGTAAAGAAACATTTGAAATATTTGTTAAATGTTGTTCCGACATTTGTTCAGGTCAAATTAATATTATTTTTTTATTGCTATATAATGTTCTAAATAATTCGGTTTATTAAGTTAATTAAGTATTTCATACCTGATAATTTTTCGATTGACCCTCAACATACGCAATAGGTATAATGCGGTTTTTGTAAATTTTTAAAACCTCTGAATCTGGTATTTTTGTACGACCTCTATAGACAGATCCCAATTGAATTTGCAAGAATGAATCTAATTTTAAGAGTAATCCTTTTTCAATGTCATAATGAAGACCACGTACAGCAAAGCCAGGAATGTATGCGAGTTTTAAAATATCCTGTGGATACTTGTTATTGCCAACACAACAACAACAAAAAATATTAAAATATTCGTAAATTTCAATCATATTACCTTAAATTTCTTCACAAGCATATCACGTCCTAGATTATACAATAGATCATGTAGACATGGCTTGTAACACGCCAGAGTATAATCGTAATCAAAACCATAAATATCCACTTCCTTTAAATCTAACTCATTACAGGCAAATACACCTACTGGATTTACATCTTTAGGTAGTTTTTTTGCTGTAAATTTTAAGATTAAAATTGTCAATTTTTAAGTAACATATAATTAAACAGTGACATATAAACGAATTTTTAAATGTTTAGATGAAGATAACTTTTGAATTTTGGGTATTATATTTAACAAGAAAAAAAAAACTAAGACAATTCAGCAATCCACTTCTACTTTGACTTGGCGAAAGCACTAAAGTATTTTCAATGTGAAAGCTGATAACCAGACGCAAGTTCAGGAATCAGTCAAAGTATTTTAACCAAATGAACAAAACTAATTCAAATACTTAATTTAAACTCTCAAATTGAAGTTAGGCTCAATTATAGGATCATTCATGACTTTATATATAAAATAACGCTAATATTAATATTTTGGTACAAGTGTATAAAATTACTTGTACCAAATATTTTAGTCAAGCTGAATAAATTAAAACGTGTTAAAGAAATAAATTTTTTAGAATATGTTTTCTACATATTTAGAGTCTGACGTATTTGCTTTTTGACTCCGTTTACTAAAATTTTCACGAAACAAAAAGTATTTTATATGCTTTTTAGGTGCAATTAAACCTATATATATATATATATATATATATATATATATATATATATATATACATATATATATATATATATATATATATATATATATATATATATATATATATATATATATATATATATATATATATATATATATATATATATATATATATATATATATATATATATATTCATTTCAGCTTATCAAATATGTCATGTTGACCGTCATTGCCCCCGAACTTTCTTGGACATTAATAAACTAATAATTTCTTCGCTTTGCGTTTTAATCGATTGTTTCCGTTTCAATGACATTATCTAATTATTATGCATACGTACTTATATGTTTTTCTCCCAAAATTTGCACACAATACACAACTTTCTTTTCTTTGATGTTTACGATGTTGCCGTTGGTAAATATAACGTCTATATATATAACGTCTTTTTACATTTAATTTCTTTTGTCGTTTTACGTTGCCGTTGGTAAATATAACGTCTGAGCGGACGCATTTTACAAACACATGTTTTTTAATTGCCTTTCTCTTTGTTAATAAGCTTATTAAAAAATATAAAGTAAGAGATTTGAAATCATTTACGAAATGGTTGTGAATTTTTTATTATTAATCTTATTAAGTAATCTGAGTCTGCAAACCTTTACAAAAACGTTTATTGGTTTTGAGTTTTGAGACTAGTTTGAAACCATGTCGTTCCAAATAAAAAAACATACACCTCAAAAAGTGACGAAATAAAAACATTTATTTGGTACTCGACCAGCTGGATCCGACCAAAAATCTTAAATTGACCGAGGTCGCAAAAAATTTACTGAGGAAATATTCAAGGCCGAGGAAATTAGAATTCTACTGGTATATCACATATTTTTTTTTTATTTTAATGTGGGATAAAAAATAGAGCCACTGCACTCAGACAGGGTTATATCCATTGTGCTGTGACCCAGTTCCCTGGTTTTTAATGATACTTCTTAGATTCATTATTGAATCTAAGAAGGCTATTGTGTGATAGAGAGTGAAGCTGATCCTCTCTCATCACGTCTGTGCCAAAGATCTGCTTTCTAATTCTAGAAAATGCTGGACAGTCACAGAGATAGTGCTCTGTGGTGCCAGTTTCTTCGTAGCAGGCAGAACATAAGGCGCTTTCGGCCAGGCCGATTGCGTTCATGTGTTTTTCACATGCGTTGTGTCCCGTTAGAAGTCCCGTCAGTTTTCTGCACTCCCTTCTACTTAAGGAAAGTAGAAACGAGGCCGATCTTTTGGTTAACGTCGGTGTCATGAGCTTGGAGAATCTGCATTTCGTCTCATTCAGCCATCTGCTCTTGTGTGCAGAGGCGACCCAAGAGCTGATGACGAATTTTCCCGTAGATGCAGGTAGTCCAAGCACAGGTTCTGGTCCAAATGGATTATCCTCAGATCCAGCACGTGCTATGTTTCATTGCCCGAAACTCCTTTATGGCCCGGCACCCAAATCAGTTTCAGTGTATTGTATTTACCAACACAATTGAGACGTGATCTGCATTGACGTACAATTTTGGATGTGATGACCTGGTTGTTCAAAGCCATAAGAGCAGCCTGACTATCGCTGCAAACTGATATAGCCCTCTTCTGCCATCTATTATCCGCAATGTAGTCCATAGCCATAAGTATAGCATAGACTTCGGCTTGAAATACCGAGGCATTGTCGCCTAAGGGGAAGCGAAGTCTGCGGTCATCCGGTTCCACAAACACTGCAGCACCAGATCCCTGATCGGTTCTGGAGCCGTCTGTGAAAATGCGGTGTGACCCTTTACCTGCTCTCAGTCAGGCGTTAGCCAGTCTTGAATGTCAGGTTGGCAGACCTCAAAATTTCGTCTTGGTAATATTTCTGTTATCATTGCATCAGAGGGCATCTCCAGTAGACAGGTGTCTAATGGAGTGTCAAGTGCAATGTCAGAGATATTCCAGGGAACATTAAACCATAAACCACCTCGTTTTAGTCTCCAGCAGCCTTTATGGCTTCGCCTCTGATGAAGATGTCAAGTGTTGGTAGGTTTAAGATTGCATTCAGTGCTGGACCAGGTGTAGTGGGAAAGGCACCCGTAACACCCAGACACACGGTTCTCTGAATCTTGGCAAGACTAGTTGTCACGCATTTTCGCGACAGCTTGTTCCACCAGACTACCGATGCATATGAGATCATCGGTCTTATCATTGCCGTGTAAATCCATAAGGTTTTGCTCGGCGATAGTCCCCATGTTTTCCCAAAAATTTCTCTGCATTGCCAGAAGGCATTCAATGCTCGCGAAATTTTATTTTCAACATGTTTTGTCCAAAGTAGTTTACTATCTAGAGTTAAGCCCAGTTATTTTACTTCGTTAGACAGAGGAATAGTGACACCCTTAAGTACTGGTAGAGAAAATCCTGTCATTATTCTTTTCCTAGTGAAGAGAACAATCCCTGTTTTGTGAGGGTTGACGGAAAGTCCGTTTGCAGTACACCAGCTGTCAATTCGGTTCAATGAGTTTTGTGTTTTTACACAGACCTCATTGAGGGAAAAGCCTGTGGCAAGAATGGCAACATCATCTGCAAAGGCCTGGGAATAGACACCTGGTCCATCGAGATCGTTGACTAGAGAGTCAATCAGCCTACACCAGAGCAGGGGGGAGAGAGCGCCTCCTTGAGGACCTCTATTCACCCCTGCCATAATATACTGACCGCACTCCGCCTCAGAAGTGATGGTCCTAAACATTAGCATTGACCTTAGCCATTTGACCAATGTTTCATCTATTCCATGCCTTCTAGCTGCGTCACACATTCCATCAAAAGTCGCATTATCAAAAGCACCCTCGATGTCATCAAATATGCCCATCACGTACATCTTCCTCTGAAAAGCATGCTCGATCCAGCCAACCAGATGTTGCAATGCTGTTTCACAGAATTTTCCACGTTGGTAGGCATGTTGTCTTGATTACAGTGGGTACCTCGACAGCGATGTTTTTCTGATGTGCAGCTCAACTAGTCTTTCTAGACACTTTAGTATTAAGGACATCATACTAATGGGTCTGAAGCTCTTGGCTCAATACACACACAGTGATCACTGTGTTATAACTATAGATCTAGCAATTGAGCAACCATCCGTACTTGTCAATATGAGCACATTAAAGCTAGTTGGCTGAAAGGTCAACACCCTTGATAAACCTGTATTCCAAACTGCAATAGAAGATATGAATCTGCTTGGCCCACCCGAAGCAATGGCGAAACAATTCGTGAACGAAATTTCCCGTACATGTGATGCGTCAATGGTGAGAAGGAAGCACAACACAAGTAAGCAACCAGTCTATTGGTGGAATAGAGAGATAGCTGAAGCGACAATATACGAGAACGAGAGGTAGACCGAAAAACGATTGTCATCACCAAACCTTTAAATCTAAGAGGAAATCTCTCAAGTTGGCGATACGCAGAAGCAAGTTAAGAGGTTTCGTTGAAATTTGTAATGATCTTCATGATAACCCGTGGGGACTTGCCTACAAATTGGTAACAAAGAAACTTAAATGCTTAAATTCGTCAGCACATACGGAGGAATTAGCACTTAATGGTATTGTAGAACACCTTTTCCCAATTGGGAGAACGACTTGCTGGGACCAAAACGCTCGAGAAAATATGTATATAACTATCCTCTAGTGACAAATGCTGAAATCGAATATGCAATCCTAAAATTTAAGGATAACAAAGCCCCTGGACTGGACGATATCCTAAACCTGGTACTGAAACAAGCTTTTAAATGTTGCCCAGACCAATTTACATCCATGATATATTCGTGATTGGAACAAGGAATATTTCCATCAATGTGGAAAAGACAGAAGTTTGTTTTGTTGCCAAAACAAGGGAAATCCCGTCAAACCGTCCTCCTATCGACCGCTATGATGATAGACACGAGTGGAAAACTACTGGAGAGCATTGTGTGCAAAGATTGAAAACCTGTGTCAAAGCCGCCGGAGGTCTATAAGACAACCAATTTGGCTTCAGAAAAGCCAAATCAACTGTCGATGCCATCAACGCCGTTGTGGAAACTGGTACCAGGGCAATCGAAGGGAAGTGCTGGAAAAATGGCACAAAAGAATAATGCGTGTTTGTAACTCCGGATATAAAAAACACCTTTAATACTGCGAATTGGGAAGTTATCGTAAACACTCTTATGCGATTGAGCACTCCGCGCTATTTATTGGCCATAATAAGGGATTATTTCCGAAACAGAGTATAAAATAACAATGGGCGTTCCCCTGGGATCGGTCCTTCGGCCGTTGTTGTGGAATGTTATGTATGATGGTGTGAGGCTTAAGCTACCCGCAAGAGTTTCAATTGTTGGCTTCGCGGACGATATAGCACTATTGTGTGTGGCAAGAAGCGGAAACTGTCTCCAATGCTAGCATACAAATAGTGCGTTCGTGGCTCTCTTCTGTGGGATTAACCTTGGCCGACCATAAAACTGAGGTGGTTCTAATTAGTAGTCGCAAAAGGAAGGAATCGTTAAAGCTCAACATTGGATCATGTTGCGTGGAGACAAAGCCCTATATAAAATATCTTGGTGTTATGATTGACTGTCGTCTGTCATTCAACGACCACTTGCGGTATGTAAGCTCTAAGGCTACAGGAACATGTCTGGCATTATGCAGAATAATGCCGAACGCAAAGGGTCCGAAATAACTACAGAGGAAACTCTTATATGAGGTGGTGAAAAGTACCATCTTATATGCATCACCCATATGGGCAGATTCATTGCAGTTTGCATCCTATAAAAAACTTATCACTTCTGTGTATTGGATTGCTGCCTTGAGTGTCTGCTGTGCTTTCCGCACTGTTTCTGACGAAGCAATTTCAGTTATTGCTGGTTTAAAACCACTTGACCTTTAGGCTCAGAAAAATATAACACCTACAATGGACATTCGGGAGGCAAGGAATGGAAGTGTAGCCAACTGGTACGTTGGGAAACATCTAATAAGGGTAGGTGGACCCATCATCATTTTTTCCCGTACTGTGCTGGCAATGAGCAAGAAGATACTGGACATATATTCTTTATCTGTCCAATGTTCCAAAATGAGAGGGCAGACCTAGAGGATATAGTAGGATATAGTGTCTGTCCGACAAACATAGTGAGTGTCATGCTATCCTCTTTGTGTAATTGGGAAGATGTAAGTCACTTTGTAAAATTGGTTCTAGTTAAACTTCGTTAGGAATAAGTAAGTTTCTACCTTCCCCCACCCTGTGAAGAAACACCTTACGGTAGTCCCACAGGGTAATTTGGATTGGTGATAGAGGTTTTAGTCTCGCACTTCTGGTTTTGTACCAGAGTCAGTCTTTTGATGATTTTAATATATATATATATATATATATATATATCTATATATATATATATATATATATATATATATATATATATATATATATATATATATATATATATATATATATATATATATATATATATATAAATATATATATATATATATATATATATATATATATCTATATATATATATATATATATATATATATATCAGATTCCTCTTCTATATATTTGTTTTAAGAGTTTATATTATATATAATAATGTAATTATATATAATAATAATATATATATATATATATATATATATATATATATATATCAGATTCCTCTTCTATATATTTGTTTTAAGAGTTTATATTATATATAATAATGTCCACACTATTTACTTTAAATAAAAGTAAATACAGCCATAAAGAAAAGGTCACTGGACACCTGGTGACCTAACTCTAACACTGACATTACTTGAACGCAAAAGAGTGTTCCAACTGGTTCCAACAGACCTGCATATCATTCAAAATTATATCAATCGAACGAAAGCAGGTATCTGGACTTGATCTTCATGCCATATGGCCAGTGTTGTCAAAGCAGCCATTTTATAGCTAGATTTAGCCATTTTTGGATCTTTTTGTTAAACGAAAAAATTATTAATCGATTATTAATATAACAAATATTGAAAAAAAGAGTGGTTCGAAGTATGTAAAAGTACAAAGAGGTAAAAAATCGCTGTAAAAAGGTTTTTTTCATGAGTATCAAAATCGATTAATGAAAGAAACTTTGTTTCACACTAATTAGACAAAAGAACTGAATATTTTTAGTAGAATAAACTGTATACTTTTTCAAACATGATATCATTGTAAAATGAGTATTTTCAAAATGTCCCTTGTTTATTAAATGAAAATGTTTTTACTGAAAATTAATAAAAAGATCAACATTTTTAGGATTCGACATGGATCCTGAATAGATGATATTTGCATTAAAGTGGTTAACAAATGAATATTAAAATACTTCAGGAAACATAAGCGGGTTTATTTAGTGCCCAATCCGCAAAATTATTCAAAAAATGAGGCAGTTAACCAAGGAGTTTCTAATCTGGTGTTTTGTATTAAAATAAAATTTAGCCATTTTTAGAGAAATTTTAGCCACATTTAATCGTTGGGTGATGGCAACACTGCATATGGATTAGGTACATTCCGGGCGGTATCCACTCGCTCTGTCACAGGAGTTCATCGAGCTCTTAGGAGGCGCAGACACTCACATTATTTTATTTTAGCTTCACTTAATAGGCGCAAACACGTACAAAAAAAAGTGGTAGGCGCCGAAACGAATAATAACTTTTCGCGCAAACACGCACATTATTTTAGCTCCACTTAATAGCCGCAAACACGTACAAAAAAAAGGCTTAAACACGCACATTATTTTAGCTCCACTTAAGAGACGCAAACACGCTCAACAGTGGGAGGCGCCAGAAACTCACAGCCCAAACCACTCCCCCTCTCGATGATATAAGCGCGCAGTGGACACACGTTTCCCGCTCAATGCGTACGACTGCCGAAGAGGTGCTTGGATTACAACGCCCACTACGGAACAAGTGGTCCTATGAAGAGTGTCGCGCAGCCACTGCAGAGAAAGACGCTGCATATAGAGCCACCTGCATATAGAGCCACCGGTAGTTACGAGCCGCGAAGGAGCGATACAGAGAGAAGAGGAGGGAAGAGAAATATATTTTCCGGCGCAAGAAAAGAGAATTAGAAAGACGCGAGTGTGAAGATATTGAGACGCATGGCGACAGGAACGAGGCTCGAAAATTCTTTCAGAAGATAAGACGCCTGACCGGAGGTTTAAATACGGGACCCCTCTTCCTGTCAGGACGACGACGGGAATCTATTAACAGATGTCCAGGGTATACTGAAATTATGGAGAGAGCACTTCTCTGATCATCTAGCAGGCGATGTTGACAACTACTCCGCCGATAGAGAAGACAGCTTGACAACCCCAGTTACTGACGACGGCGTTGACATACCGCCGCCTGACCGTGATAAGGTCTGCACAGCCATCAACAGGCTGAAAAACAACAAAGCCGCAGGAAGATACTGGACATATATTCTTTATCTGTCCAATGTTCCAAAATGAGAGGGCAGACCTAGAGAATATAGTAGGATGTAGTGTCTGTCCGACAAACATAGTGAGTGTCATGCTGTCCTCTTTGAGTAATTGGGAAGATGTAAGTCACTTTGTAAAATTGGTTCTAGTTAAACTTCGTTAGGAAGAAGAGATTCGAAGAAGAATCGAATTAGCATAGAATAGAGTAAGTTGCTACCTTCCCCCACCCTGTGAAAAAACACCTTACGGTAGTCTCACAGGGTAATTTGGATTGGTGATAGAGGTTTTAGTCTCGCACTTCTGGTTTTGTATCCAAGTCAGTCTTTTGATGATTTTAATATATATATATATATATATATATATATATATATATATATATATATATATATATATATATATATATATATATATATACATTTATATATATATATATATATATATATATATATATAAGAAAAGGTCACTGGACACCTGGTGACCTAACTCTAACACTGACATTACTTGAACGCAAAAGAGTGTTCCAACTGGTTCCAACGGACCTGCATATCATTCAAAATTATATCAATCGAACGAAAGCAGGTATGTACCAGAAAGGAAGTACAATTAAATACAAAAATCTTTTAACATTAGTTTCAATATAACAACGAGATCAAATTTTGGTAGATTTTGTATATTCAGTTTGTCCAAACTCAGAGCACCAATCTCCATTCGGTGTGTAGTCGCGTTATGATCCCATGGTAATCTTTGTATGCAGGGAGGCCATGCGATGGGTTGACATGTGATCCTTATGGAATCACATGCCAGTGCCAGCCGCGTTAGTCGGAAAATTCAACCGAGACTACACCGCCAACGTAACGGCGACGAATTTCGTGCGCACTCCGAGACTTGCCATGTTTTAAGTGGAGGAGGCTGTTGTGGCATTAGCCTGAAAGCTATTTCTGAGGAGTTTCACCTCCTCGTACTGAAGTTTCAGAATTCCACAGACCGTCGGCCCAGGGTACGTCTACTCCATATCATTTTCCAGTAATGCCATAATGAAGACAGTTCTGGACTTGATCTTCATGCCATATGCCCAGTGTTGTCAAAGCAGTCATTTTATAGCTAGATTTAGCCATTTTTGGATCTTTTTGTTAAACGAAAAAAGTATTAATCGATTATTAATATAACAAATATTGAAAAAAAAGACTGGTTCGAAGTATGTAAAAGTACAAAGAGGTAAAAAATCGCTGTAAAAAGGTTTTTTTCATGAGTATCAAAATCGATTAATGAAAGAAACTTTGTTTCACACTAATTAGACAAAAGAACTGAATATTTTTAGTAGAATAAACTGTATACTTTTTCAGTGGACACACGTCTCCCGCTCAATGCGTACGACTGCCGAAGATGTGCTTGGATTACAACGCCCACTACGGAACAAGTGGTCCTATGAAGAGTGTCTCGCAGCCACTGCAGAGAAAGACGCTGCATATAGAGCCACCCTGCATATAGAGCCACCGGTAGTTACGCGAGCCGCGAAGGAGCGATACAGAGAAGAGGAGGGAAGAGAAATATATTTTCCGGCGCAAGAAAAGAGAATTAGAAAGACGCGAGTGTGAAGATATTGAGACGCATGGCGACAGGAACGAGGCTCGAAAATTCTTTCAGAAGATAAGACGCCTGACCGGAGGTTTAAAGACCGGACTCTCTTCCTGTCAGGACGACGACGGGAATCTAGTAACAGATGTCCAGGGTATACTGAAATTATGGAGAGAGCACTTCTCTGATCATCTAGCAGGCGATGTTTACAACTACTCCGCCGATAGAGAAGACAGCTTGACAACCCCAGTTACTGACGACGGCGTTTACATACCGCCGCCTGAACGTGATAAGGTCTGCACAGCCATCAACAGGCTGAAAAACAACAAAGCCGCAGGATCGGATGGTCTGCTTGCTGAGTTGTTTAAGACCGGAGGCGATGAGCTCATAACGAGCATGCACCAGCTTATCAGCAGAATATGGTCAGAAGAAAGCATGCTTAGCGAATAGAATCTCAGTATACTCTCCCCAATCCTTAAGAAGGGGGACCCCACGATACGCGCAAACTACCCACAGTGGATCGAAAGCGCGCATTTAAGCCGAAAAAAATTTTTCGTCAATTTTTTTGCAATCATAAAATAGACATCCTAGTTAATAGAAAACCATTAATTGAATTGTTTTATATTTATTATTTTCAACAGGACATCAGTCAAAAGTTGGTTCCTTTTTGATTTTTTGTAAATTTTAATATTTTATTTAATACTTTTTAAAAATTACTTTAAAAATTAATTTAAATTACTTCTTGTTAAGTTATTACATTGAAATTTTCACATATTATAGCTAAAATCATGTTTTTCTTAAGCTCGAATCACATGAATAAACAGTCAACTTTTGAATCAATTTTCAAAACAATTTATATATCAATCGTGTGATAGCCTTATTTTCTACACAAAAGTTTGGCAATTACACGATTGATATTAAAATTATTTGAAAATTGATTCAAAAGTAGACTGTTTATTCAATCGTGTGATTCGAGCTTTACTCACTTTAAAAAATTACTAAAAATTTAAATTTTTAAGTTCGACATTAGTCGACAAAAGTAGCAAATTATGAAAATTTTCGGTTTTTATACCATACACTAAGAGTGAAAGGGTATATTCAGTTTGGTACGCCGTTTGTAACACCCAGAAGGAAGCATCTCCGGTATAGAAAAGTATATATATTCTTGATCAGCATGACCTCCTGAGTCGATTTAGCGATGTCCGTCTGTCCGTCTGTCTGTCTGTCTGTTGAAATCCCTACTACTTTTAAAATTGAAGAGTTAGATAAATGAAACTTATAACTTAGATTACTAATATACCTACGCTGTATGTGCGAAATCGGTCCATTGTGACCTATGATCCGACCACTTATGTTCAAATACCTCATATAAAATGTACATATAAAGATCAATTTTTATGTATACGTGCTTAGGTAAACCTTTTTGGTCAAATATATATTGATATCATGCTCAAATACATGATAATAAGGTATAACTTTTAATTACACCCCACACCTATCAGGTACAGGGTATATTAAGTTTTTGCAGATATTGTAACGCCCCTGAGGAGGCATGGTCGTTAAGGAAAAGTATATATATTCTTGATCAGTGATCCGTTTAGCCATGTCCGTCTGTCTGTCTGTCCGTCCGTCTTGCTGTCCGTATACGAGGAAACTTGAGAAATACTTGTCAGAATGCGATGAAATTTGGTCACAATATTTCTTACCAAATCAGTCATCGGATACGCCCACCTCTCATACAAGATACTTTTATATAACACTTTAGGAACGTAAGACTCGAAAAGTACCGAGGATATAATTACAAAATTTAAAACTTATTGTTAGAATTTACCTTAAAATATTTCTTCCAAAAATGGGCGTGATCCGCCCACATTTTTTTTTTACATTATTTCCAGGTTTTTTATAGTGAGTATTTTAGTCGTATATAACATTTTGTTCATGAATTCCTTAATTAATGTACAAAATGTAACGGATTATGCCAGAAATAAGAGAATTATATAAATTAAAATAATTTAATGATATTTTGTTGAAAAACTAGGAATTTATATTTTTTTTTATATACTAGTAAAAACCATCCAGCTAGCTGAAATTTTGTTTCCAAATAAAAATGAAAAACATAGATTATATGAAAAAATTTTATATTTAAATATTAGTGACACTCTGTGAGTATCAAAAATTCCAAGAAAATTGTAAAAATTTTAATTTTTTATAATACAATATACTTTTATATAACACTTTAGGAACGTAAGACTCGAAAAGTACCGAGGATATAATTACAAAATTTAAAACTTATTGTTAGAATTTACCTAAAAATATTTCTTCCAAAAATGGGCGTGATCCGCCCACATTTTTTTTTACATTATTTCCAGATTTTTTATAGTGAGAATTTTAGTCGTATTTAAGATTTTGTTCATGAATTCGGCCTAAGCCGACTATAAATACCCTACACATATGTGTGGTTACCATTCAAAGTGATATATAGGTCACCAGGGTATACAAATCCTGAAAATAACTACAAACATTCAATCGCTGAAGAATTTCCATTCATTTGATACCCATTTGTAAATATAATGGGTAGGTGTACCGAATTTAGATTTTTTTTTTGTGAACCACAAGTCTTTTCGCCGGAAAACTTGATTATCATATATTTGAGCATGATGTCAATATATATTTGACCAAAAAAGTTTAACTAAGTACGTATACATAAAAATTGATCTTTATATGTACATTTTATATGAGGTATTTGAACATAAGTGGTCGGATCATAGGTCACAATGGACAATGGACATACAGCGTAGGTATATTAGTAATCTAAGTTATAAGTTTCATGTATCTAGCTCTGCAATTTTAAAAGTAGTAGGGATTTCAACAGACAGACGGACAGACGGACAGACGGACAGACGGACAGACAAACAGGCGGACAGACAGACGGATAGACGGACAGACAGACATACGGACAGACGGACAGACAGACAGACGGACAGACGGACATCGCTAAATCGACTCAGGAGGTCATGCTGATCAAGAATATATATACTTTTCCATAGCGGAGATGCTTCCTTCTGGGTGTTACAAACGGCGTACCAAACAGAATATACTCTTTCACTCTTAGTGTAGGGTATAAAAAAAATCACCCGACACAATTTAATAAAATGACTTTTCTGTGCAACTTTATATATTTTTAAAATTGAATCACAGTTCTGTATAATAATTTTTTTTTTAATTTATTTTAAATCATTTATGTATTTTTTAAAATTTCTGATAACACTTTTAATAAACTTTAAAATTAACTTTCGATTTTTTTCTTTAAAATTTTTATTAATTTTAATTAAAATTGTTGTAATCGCAGTTGGTTATATTTATCGTTGTCGAAATATTTGTTTTTTTTTTATTTCACTTAATAATTTTCTAACTTATTTTCTGAACAAAATCATTGAAACTCTTTTTCGTTGAGTCTTCTGTTTTTTACCTTTCTGATTGCTGTGTTGAAGCAGCCACAACAACCAAAAATATATGCGGCAGAGTTGTTGTTGTTCTCATGTGTGCAATTTTTTCTGCGAGAGTATTATACACTGCACTAACAACAGTGAGCGCAGTCAACTGGAGTTCTCTTTTTCATATGGTTGTTGTAATTTAGTATTTAGCTTTTTCTGACGATATTTGTTCTAAAATTATAAAAAGTAAGTATAGCACGCACTACATCTGATTAATACGAATCAGTATCATTAAAATCTGTTCAGAAATATGGCCGGTTAGTGCAAGAGAAAAAAACACGTTTTGTTTTATTAATTAATATATTTTTTTTTTCATATCAATAAATCAGTCAACTTTGCCTTTCAAGTCATGGAACAAGTTTAAAACTAAAAAGTTACATACAAAAAACTTTGATGCGCGCCTTTTCCATACACTCAGCTCAATGTGCTACCGTGGGATAAGTCTCTCAATAAAGTTCTACCGAGCGTATTATGTGAAAGACTAAAGCCCATCGTCAACAGACTGATTGGAACTTATCAGTGCGGCTTCAAACCTGGCAAGTCCACCATAGAACCTATTCACATTGCGCCAAATCCTGGAAAAGACCAAAGAGAGGCAGATCGACACTAGAGATGGGCACGTGAGTGAGTTTTGACTCACACTCACTCACGAAAGAATTTTTCTAATCACGCACACTCACTCACGGTCTTTTTTGCTCTACTCACACTCACTCACAATCACGTGAGTAAAATAAGGATTCAATCACAATCACGCGTGATTCACGTGATCACGCTGAATCACGTGTTGTTTTTCAGAATGCATAAAAATACATATTTCATTTGTTTATGTTGGTGAGATTGGTGTACCGAGCGTGACACCTCTAATAAAACCCACATCTTTAAAACGCAATAATGATATTATGATGTTAGGGAGTTTGATAAAATATATCTTAATTTTTAACGGTGATGGAAATGTGAAAGACCTTCGATATGCTGTTCATATAAAAACTAAAAAATTGCCTCGAAAAATAATTCTCCGGTAAAGAATTCGTGTAAAATCTTTGAGAATTGTCCCTGGAAAAATGATCTATGGAAAAAAAATTATAAATAAAAGAATTGTCCGGGGTAGAATTTACCAGGGATGAATTTACTTTGTAACCAACTTTTTTTGAAGCGATTTTTTTGGTTACTACATTTATAACTCGAATAAAAATTGGACCCCACATGAACCTCTGGAACAAACTAAACTTAATAAACAAAAGGAAGTCAATGCAGAGTTATCATGTATAGTTGAAATTGAAAATTTTAACTTTTTACAAAAACGAGTATATCGTAAAAAATGCGTTCTATGTCCATTACCATGAACGGTCGTATGAAACCAAGCAAAAACTATTGACATGACCCCACAAAAATTGACTAGTCCATACTAAGTACAGCCGGTTGGCAGGGGTTAGATAATATATTTAATATATTTAATATATTTAATATATTTAATATATTTAATATATTTAATATATTTAATATATTTAATATATTTAATATATTTAATATATTTAATATATTTAATATATTTAATATATTTAATATATTTAATATATTTAATATATTTAATATATTTAATATATTTAATATATTTAATATATTTAATATATTTAATATATTTAATATATTTAATATATTTAATATATTTAATATATTTAATATATTTAATATATTTAATATATTTAATATATTTAATATATTTAATATATTTAATATATTTAATATATTTAATATATTTAATATATTTAATATATTTAATATATTTAATATATTTAATATATTTAATATATTTAATATATTTAATATATTTAATATATTTAATATATTTAATATATTTAATATATTTAATATATTTAATATATTTAATATATTTAATATATTTAATATATTTAATATATTTAATATATTTAATATATTTAATATATTTAATATATTTAATATATTTAATATATTTAATATATTTAATATATTTAATATATTTAATATATTTAATATATTTAATATATTTAATATATTTAATATATTTAATATATTTAATATATTTAATATATTTAATATATTTAATATATTTAATATATTTAATATATTTAATATATTTAATATATTTAATATATTTAATATATTTAATATATTTAATATATTTAATATATTTAATATATTTAATATATTTAATATATTTAATATATTTAATATATTTAATATATTTAATATATTTAATATATTTAATATATTTAATATATTTAATATATTTAATATATTTAATATATTTAATATATTTAATATATTTAATATATTTAATATATTTAATATATTTAATATATTTAATATATTTAATATATTTAATATATTTAATATATTTAATATATTTAATATATTTAATATATTTAATATATTTAATATATTTAATATATTTAATATATTTAATATATTTAATATATTTAATATATTTAATATATTTAATATATTTAATATATTTAATATATTTAATATATTTAATATATTTAATATATTTAATATATTTAATATATTTAATATATTTAATATATTTAATATATTTAATATATTTAATATATTTAATATATTTAATATATTTAATATATTTAATATATTTAATATATTTAATATATTTAATATATTTAATATATTTAATATATTTAATATATTTAATATATTTAATATATTTAATATATTTAATATATTTAATATATTTAATATATTTAATATATTTAATATATTTAATATATTTAATATATTTAATATATTTAATATATTTAATATATTTAATATATTTAATATATTTAATATATTTAATATATTTAATATATTTAATACTAGCTGGACCCGTGCACGACTCGTGCCAAGATTTTCTGAATTCAAAGATATGGAGCGATTTTATTAATATAAAAAACATTTTATTATTTATATGAGGGGCCCGTGCTTAGCTGTAGACATTTTTTTATTCGTTTTATAAATGTGGTAATCAAATAATTCTCCGCCAAAACAACTTTTCTCAAAGACAATTTTTTCTCAGACTGCGCTTCTCCGCAGAATTATTCCCAGTAGAAATCTTCCCCGTAAAATCCACATAGAACGCTTTCCCGTAGAATTCTCAACGTAGAATTCATCCCGGTAGAATTGTTCCCGGTAGAATTCTTTCCCGTAGAATTCTTCCCCGTAGAGTTTTTCCCAGTAGAAGTTTTAGTGTGGTGGGTTTTAATGTAGTAAGTTTCGGTGTGGTGAGTTTAGATGTGGTGAATTTTGGAGTGGTGAGTTTAATTGTGGTTAGTTTTGGTGTGGTGAGTTTTAGTGTGGTGTGTTTTAGTGTGGTGAATTTGAGTGTGGTGAGTTTAAGTGTGGTGTTTTTAAGTGTGGTGAGTTTTAGTGTGGTCAATTATAGTGTGGTAGGTTTTAGTGTGGTAAATTTTAATGTGGCGTGTTTTAATGTGGCGTATTTTAGTGTAGCGAGTTTTAGTGTGGTGAATTTTATTGTGGTGAGTTTTAGTGTGATGAATTTTAAAGTGATGAATTTTATTGTGGTGAGTTTTAGTGTAGTGAATTTTAGGGTGGTGAGTTTTAGTGTGGTTAATTATAGTGTGGTGGATTTTAGTGCGGTGAGTTTTAGTGTGGTGAGTTTTAGTGTATCGAAATTTAAGTTTAGTGAGTTTTAATGTGGTGAGTTTAAAAGTGGTGAATTTTAATGTGGTGAAATTTTAGTGTAGTGAGTTTTAGTGTGGTGAGTTTTAGTGTGGTGAAATTTTAGTGTGGTGAGTTTAAGTGTGGTGAATTTTAGTGTGTTGAATTTTTGTGTGGTGAGTTTTAGTGTGGTGAGTTTTAGTGTGGTGAGTTTTAGTGTGGTAAGTTTTAGTGTGGTGATTTTTGGTATGGTGAGTTTAAGTGTGGTGAGTTTTAGTGTTGTGCATTTTAGTGCGGTGAGTTTTAGTGTGGCGACATTTGAGTGTAGTGAGTTTTAGTGTGGTGAGTTTTAGTGTGGTGAGTTTTAATGTGGTGAAATTTTAGTGTGGTGAGTATTAGTGTGGTGAATTTTAGTGTGGTGAAATTTTAGTGTGGTGAGTTTTAGTGTGGTGAAATTTTAGTGTGGTTGGTTTTAGTGTGGAGAATTTTAGTGTGTTGAATTTTTGTGTGGTGAGTTTAAGTGTGGTGAGTTTCAGTGTGGTGAGTTTAAGTGTGGTGAGTTTTAGTGTGGTGAGTTTTAGAGTGGTGAGTTTTAGTGTGGTGAGTTTTTGTGTGGTGAGTTTTAGTTTGGTGAGTTTTAGTGTGGTGAGTTTTAGTGTGGTGAGTTTTAGTGTGGTGAGTTTTAGTGTGGTGAATTTTAGTGTGGTGAGTTTTAGTGTGGTGAATTATAGTGTGGTGGGTTTTAGTGTGGTTAATTTAAGGGTGAATTTTAGTGTGGTGAGTTTTAGTTTGGTTAGTTTTAGTGTGGTGACTTTGTTTTTCTTTTTCTTTCCATTTTTTGTTTTTTATTTAGTTTGGATTGTGGTTTTATGTGATTGTTTTTGTATTTTTGCTTTTGTGTTGTGCTTTTGCTTTTTCGTTTTTAATTTTTTTTTGTATTTAATTTTTTTTTTTTGTATTTGAGTTTTTTGTTTCATGTTCGTAGCTGGTGAAAGTGCCGAGTTATATCGTGTTTAGGTTGTATGGGAGTTGCCACGCCTCTTTGTCCAATCCCGCCCATATATAGCCTATCATTCCTTCCAGACCATACCGCATCTGTGGTAAAAATTTCAAGACAATCGGATCAGCCGTTTAGACGGAAAAGCGGAACAAACGTGATTGCTTTTGTTTTTGTATTTTTGCTTTTGTTTCGTGCTTTTGCTTTTTTTTTTTTAATTTTTTTTTTTATTTGTGTTTTTTCTTTCATGTTCGTAGCTGGTGAAAGTGCCGAGTTATATCGTATTGAAAGTTTAGGTTGTATGGGAGGTGCCACGCCTCTTTGTCCAATCCCGCCCATATATAGCCTATCATTCCTTCCAGACCATACCGCATCTGTGGTAAAAATTTCAAGACAATCGGATCAGCCGTTTAGACGGAGAAGCGGAACAAACGTGATTGCTTTTGTATTTGTATTTTTGCTTTTGTTTCGTGCTTTTGCTTTTTTTTTTTAATTTTTTTTTTTTATTTGTGTTTTTTCTTTCATGTTCGTAGCTGGTGAAAGTGCCGAGTTATATCGTATTGAAAGTTTAGGTTGTATGGGAGGTGCCACGCCTCTTTGTCCAATCCCGCCCATATATAGCCTATCATTCCTTCCAGACCATACCGCATCTGTGGTAAAAATTTCAAGACAATCGGATCAGCCGTTTAGACGGAGAAGCGGAACAAACGTGATTGCTTTTGTATTTGTATTTTTGCTTTTGTTTCGTGCTTTTGCTTTTTTTTTTTTAATTTTTTTTTTTTATTTGAGTTTTTTCTTTCATGTTCGTAGCTGGTGAAAGTGCCGAGTTATATCGTATTGAAAGTTTAGGTTGTATGGGAGGTGCCACGCCTCTTTGTCCAATCCCGCCCTTATATAGCCTATCATTCCTTCCAGATCATACCGCATCTGTGGTAAAAATTTCAAGACAATCGGATCAGCCGTTTAGACGGAGAAGCGGAACAAACGTGATTGCTTTTGCTTTTGTATTTTTGATTTTGTTTTCTTTTGTTTCGTGCTTTTGCTTTTTTTTTTTAATTTTTTTTTTGTATTTGAGTTTTTTGTTTCATGTTCGTAGCTGGTGAAAGTGCCGAGTTATATCGTATTGAAAGTTTAGGTTGTATGGGAGGTGCCACGCCTCTTTGTCCAATCCCGCCCATATATAGCCTATCATTCCTTCCAGACCATACCGCATCTGTGGTAAAAATTTCAAGACAATCGGATCAGCCGTTTACACGGAGAAGCGGAACAAACGTGATTGCTTTTGTTTTTGTATTTTTGCTTTTGTTTTCTTTTGTTTCGTGCTTTTGCTTTTTTTTTTTAATTTTTTTTTGTATTTGAGTTTTTTGTTTCATGTTCGTAGCTGGTGAAAGTGCCGAGTTATATCGCATTGAAAGTTTAGGTTGTATGGGAGGTGCCACGCCTCTTTGTCCAATCCCGCCCATATATAGCCTATCATTCCTTCCAGACCATACCGCATCTGTGGTAAAAATTTCAAGAAAATCGGATCAGCCGTTTAGACGGAGAAGCGGAACAAACGTACAAACGTACAAACGTACAAACGAACAAACAGATTTATTATATTAATAGGATATTTAATATATTTAATATATTTAATATATTTAATATATTTAATATATTTAATATATTTAATATATTTAATATATTTAATATATTTAATATATTTAATATATTTAATATATTTAATATATTTAATATATTTAATATATTTAATATATTTAATATATTTAATATATTTAATATATTTAATATATTTAATATATTTAATATATTTAATATATTTAATATATTTAATATATTTAATATATTTAATATATTTAATATATTTAATATATTTAATATATTTAATATATTTAATATATTTAATATATTTAATATCCTATTAATATAATAAATCTGTTTGTTCGTTTGTACGTTTGTACGTTTGTACGTTTGTTCCGCTTCTTCGTCTGAACGGCTGATCCGATTTCCATGAAATTTTTACCACAGATGCGGTATGGTCTGGAAGGAATGATAGGCTATATATGGGCGGGATTGGGCAAAGAGGCGTGGCACCTCCCATACAACCTAAACTTTCAATGCGATATAACTCGGCACTTTCACCACCTACGAACATGAAACAAAAAACTCAAATACAAAAAAAAATAAAAACAAAAAAGCAAAAGCACAAAACAAAACAAAAGCAAAAATACAAAAACAAAAGCAATCACGTTTGTTCCGCTTCTCCGTCTAAACGGCTGATCCGATTGTCTTGAAATTTTTACCACAGATGCAGTATGGAAGGAATGATAGGCTATATATGGGCGGGATTGGACAAAGAGGCGTGGCACCTCTCATGCAACCTAAACACGATATAACTCGGCACTTTCACCAGCTACGAACATGAAACAAAAAACTCAAATACAAAAAAAAAATTTAAAAACGAAAAAAGCACAACACAAAACAAAAGCCAACATACAAAAACAAAACCAATCACATAAAACCACAATCCAAACTAAATGAAAAACAAAAAAAGGAAAGAAAAAGAAAAACAAACTCACCACACTAAAACTAACCAAACTAAAACTCACCACACTAAAATTCACCCTTAAATTAACCACATTAAAACCCACCACACTATAATTCACCACACTAAAACTCACCACACTAAAATTCACCACACTAAAACTCTTCACACTAAAACTCACCACACTAAAACTCACCACACTAAAACTCACCACACAAAAACTCACCACACTAAAACTCACCACACTAAAATTCACCACACAAAAACTCACCACACTAAAACTCACCACACTAAAACTCACTACACTTAAACTCACCACACTAAAACTCACCACACTAAAACTCACCACACTTAAACTCACCTCACAAAAATTCAACACACTAAAACTCACCACACCAAAACTCACCACACCAAAACTCACCACACTAAAACTCACCACACTAAAACTCAACACACAAAATCTCACCACACTAAAACTCACCACACTAAAATTCACCACACTAAAACTCACCACACTTAAACTCACCACACTAAAACTCACCACACTTAAACTCACCACACAAAAATTTAACACACTAAAATTCACCACACTAAAACCCACCACACTAAAATTGCACCACACTAAAACTCACCACACTAAAATTCACCACACTAAAACTAACCACACAAAAATTTCACCACATTAAACTCACCACACTAAAACTCACCACACTAAAACTCACTACACTCAAATGTCGCCACACTAAAACTCACCGCACTAAAATTCACAACACTAAAACTCACCACACTTAAACTCACCATACCAAAACTCTCCACACTAAAACTTACCACACTAAAACTCACCACACTAAAACTCACCACACTAAAACTAACCACACAAAAATTCAACACACTAAAATTCACCACACTTAAACTCACCACACTAAAATTTCACCACACTAAAATTCACCACACTAAAACTCACTACACTAAAATTTCACCACATTAAAATTAACCACTTTTAAACTCACCACATTAAAACTCACTACACTCAAATTTCGATACACTAAAACTCACCACACTAAAACTCACCGCACTAAAATTCACCACACTAAAACCCACCACACTATAATTAACCACACTAAAACTCACCACCCTAAAATTCACTACACTAAAACTCACCACAATAAAATTCATCACATTAAAATTCATCACACTAAAACTCACCACAATAAAAATCACCACACTAAAACTCGCTACACTAAAACACGCCACAATAAAACACGCCACATTAAAATTCACCACACTAAAACCCACCACACTATAATTGACCACTAAAACTCACCACACTTAAAAACACCACACTTAAACTCACCACACTCAAATTCACCACACTGAAACTCACCACACTAAAACTCACCACACCAAAAACCAACCACAATTAAACTCACCACTCCAAAATTCACCACATCTAAACTCACCACACCGAAACTTACTACATTAAAACCCACCACACTAAAACTTCTACTGGGAAAAACTCTACGGGGAAGAATTCTACGGGAAAGAATTCTACCGGGAACAATTCTACCGGGATGAATTCTACTTTGAGAATTCTACGGGAAAGCGTTCTATGTGGATTTTCCGGGAAGATTTCTACTGGGAATAATTCTGCGGAGAAGCGCAATCTGAGAAAAAATTGTCTTTGAGAAAAGTTGTTTTGGCGGAGAATTATTTGGTTACCACATTTATAAAACCAATAAAAAAAATTTCAACAGCTAAGCACGGGCCCCTCATATAAATAATAAAATTTTTTTTATATTAATAAAATTGCTTCATATCTTTGAATTCAGAAAATCTTGGCACGAGTCGTGCACGGGTCCAGCTATAAATAATAAAAATGTTTTTTATATTAATTAAATCGCTCCATATCTTTGAATTCACAAAATCTTGGCACGAGTCGTGCACGGGTCCAGCTAGTATTTAATATATTTAATATATTTAATATATTTAATATATTTAATATATTTAATATATTTAATATATTTAATATATTTAATATATTTAATATATTTAATATATTTAATATATTTAATATATTTAATATATTTAATATATTTAATATATTTAATATATTTAATATCCTATTAATATAATAAATCTGTTTGTTCGTTTGTACGTTTGTACGTTTGTACGTTTGTACGTTTGTCCGTTTGTACGTTTGTACGTTTGTTCCGCTTCTCCGTCTAAACGGCTGATCCGATTTCCTTGAAATTTTTACCACAGATGCGGTATGGTCTGGAAGGAATGATAGGCTATATATGGGCGGGATTGGACAAAGAGGCGTGGCACCTCCCATACAACCTAAACTTTCAATACGATATAACTCGGCACTTTCACCAGCTACGAACATGAAACAAAAAACTCAAATACACAAAAAAATTTAAAAACAAAAAAACAAAAGCACAAAACAAAACAAAATCAAAAATACAAAAGCAAAAGCAATCACGTTTGTTCCGCTTCTCCGTCTAAACGGCTGATCCGATTTTCTTGAAATTTTTACCACAGACGCGGTATGGTCTGGAAGGAATGATAGGCTATATATGGGCGGGATTGGACAAAGAGGCGTGGCACCTCCCATACAACCTAAACTTTCAATACGATATAACTCGGCACTTTCACCAGCTACGAACATGAAACAAAAAACTCAAATACACAAAAAAAATTAAAAACAAAAAACCAAAAGCACAAAACAAAACAAAACAAAAGCAAAAATACAAAAACAAAAGCAATCACGTTTGTTCCGCTTCTCCGTCTAAACGGCTGATCCGATTGTCTTGAAATTTTTACCACAGATGCGGTATGGTCTGGAAGGAATGATAGGCTATATATGGGCGGGATTGGGCAAAGAGGCGTGGCACCTCCCATGCAACCTAAACACGATATAACTCGGCACTTTCACCAGCAACGAACATGAAACAAAAAACTCAAATACAAAAAAAAAATAAAAACAAAAAAGCAAAAGCACAACACAAAACAAAAGCAAAAATACAAAAACAAAACCAATCACATAAAACCACAATCCAAACTAAATGAAAAACAAAAAAAGGAAAGAAAAAGAAAAACAAACTCACCACACTAAAACTAACCAAACTAAAACTCACCACACTAAAATTCACCCTTAAATTAACCACACTAAAACCCACCACACTATAATTCACCACACTAAAACTCACCACACTAAAATTCACCACACTAAAACTCACCACACTAAAACTCACCACACTAAAACTCACCACTTAAAAACTCACCACACTAAAACTCACCACACTAAAACTCACCAAGCAAAAACTCACCACACTAAAACTCACCACACTAAAACTCACCACACTAAAACTCACCACACTTAAACTCACCACACTAAAACCCACCACACTAAAATTTCACCACACTAAAACTCACCACACAAAAATTCACCACACTAAAACTCACCACACTAAAATTTCTCCACATTAAAACTCATCACACTAAAACTCACCACACTAAAACTCACTATACCCAAAAGTCGCCACACTCAAACTCACCGCACTAAAATTCACAACACTAAAACTCACCACATTTAAACTCACCATACCAAAACTCACCACACTAAAACTTACCACACTAAAACTCACCACACTTAAACTCACCACACTAAAACTCACCACACAAAAGTTCAACACACTAAAATTGAACACACTAAAACTCACCACACTAAAATTTCACCACACTAAAACTCACCACACTAAAACTCACTACACTAAAATTTCACCACATTAAAATTCACCACTTTTAAACTCACCACATTAAAACTCACTACACTCAAATTTCGATACACTAAAACTTACCACACTAAAACTCACCGCACTAAAATTCACCACACTAAAACCCACCGCACTATAATTAACCACACTAAAACTCACCACCCTAAAATTCACTACACTAAAACTCACCACAATAAAATTCATCACACTAAAACTCACCACAATAAAATTCACCACACTAAAACCCACCACACTATAATTGACCACACTAAAACTCACCACACTTAAAAACACCACAATTAAACTCACCACACTCAAATTCACCACACTAAAACTCACCACACTAAAACTCACCACACCAAAACTAACCACAATTAAACTCACCACTCCAAAATTCACCACATCTAAACTCACTACACCGAAACTTACTACATTAAAACCCACCACTCTAAAACTTCTACTGGGAAAAACTCTACGGGGAAGAATTCTACGGGAAAGAATTCTACCGGGAACAATTCTACCGGGATGAATTCTACGTTGAGAATTCTACTGAGAATAATTCTGCGGAGAAGCGCAGTCTGAGAAAAAATTGTCTTTGAGAAAAGTTGTTTTGGCGGAGAATTATTTGGTTACCACATTTATAAAACTAATAAAAAAATTTCAACAGCTAAGCACGGGCCCCTCATATCAATAATAAAAAAATGTTTTTTATATTAATAAAATCGCTCCATATCTTTGAATTCAGAAAATCTTGGCACGAGTCGTGCACGGGTCCAGCTAGTATTTAATATCCTATTAATATAATAAATCTGAATGTTTGTTTGTTGGTTTGTCCTTTTGTTTGTTTGTTCCACTTCTCCGTCTAAACGGCTGATCCGATTTTCTTGAAATTTTTACCACAGATGCGGTATGGTCTGGAAGGAATGATAGGCTATATATGGGCGGGATTGGACAAAGGGGCGTGGCACCTCCCATACAACCTAAACTTTTAATACGATATAACTCGGCACTTTCACCAGCTACGAACATGAAACAAAAAACTCAAATACAAAAAAAAAAATTTAAAAGCAAAAGCGCCAAACAAAAGCAAAAGCAAAAACACAAAAACAAAAGCAATCACGTTTGTTCCGCTTCTCCGTCTAAACGGCTGATCCGATTTTCTTGAAATTTTTACCACAGATGCGGTATGGTCTGGAAGGAATGATAGTCTATATATGGGCGGGATTGGACAAAGGGGCGTGGCACCTCCCATACAACCTAAACTTTTAATACGATATAACTCGGCACTTTCACCAGCTACGAACATGAAACAAAAAACTCAAATACAAAAAAAAATTTAAAAGCAAAAAGCAAAAGCACAAAACAAAAGCAAAAATACAAAACACAAAAACAAAAGCAATCACGTTTGTTCCGCTTCTCCGTCTAAACGGCTGATCCGATTTTCTTGAAATTTTTACCACACATGCGGGATGGTCTGGAAGGAATGATAGGATATATAAGGGCGGGATTGAACAAAGGGGCGTGGCACCTCTCTCTAAACACGATATAACTCGGCACTTTCACCAGCTTCGAACATGAAAAAAAAAACTCAAATACAAAAAAAAAATTAAAAACAAAAAAGCAAAAGCACAACACAAAACAAAAGCAAAAATACAAAAACAAAACCAATCACATAAAACCACAATCCAAACTAAATGAAAAACAAAACAAGGAAAGAAAAAGAAAAACAAACTCACCACACTAAAACTAACCAAACTAAAACTCACCACACTAAAATTCACCCTTAAATTAACCCCACTCAAACCCACCCCACTATAATTCACCACACTAAAACTCACCATACTAAAACTCACCACACAAAAACTCACCACACTAAAACTCACCACACTTAAACTCACCACACAAAAACTCACCACACTAAAACTCACCATACTAAAACTCACCACACTAAAACTCACCACACTAAAACTCACCACACTAAAACTCACCACACTTAAACTCACCACACAAAAATTCAACACAGTAAAACTCACCACATTAAAACTCACCACACTAAAACTCACCACACTAAAACTCACCACACAAAAACTCACCACACTAAAACTCACCACACTTAAAAACACCACACTTAAACTCACCACACTCAAATGCACCACACTAAAACTCACCACACCAAAACTAACCACAATTAAACTCACCACTCCAAAATTCACCACATCTAAACTCACCACACCGAAACTTACCACACCGAAACTTACTACATTAAAACCCACCACACTAAAACTTCTACTGGGAAAAACTCTACGGGGAAGAATTCTATGGGAAAGAATTCTACCGGGAACAATTCTACCGGGATGCATTCTACGTTGAGAATTCTACGGGAAAGCGTTCTATGTGGATTTTACGGGGAAGATTTCTACTGGGAATAATTCTGCGGAGAAGCGCAGTCTGAGAAAAAATTGTCTTTGAGAAAAGTTGTTATGGCGGAGAATTATTTGGTTACCACATTTATAAAACCAATAAAAAATGTCAACAGCTAAGCACGGGCACCTCATATAAATAATAAAATGTTTTTTATATTAATAAAATCGCTCCATATCTTTGAATTCAGAAAATCTTGGCACGAGTCGTGCACGGGTCCAGCTAGTATTAAATATATTAAATATATTAAATATATTAAATATATTAAATATATTAAATATATTAAAAATATTAAATATATTAAATATATTAAATATATTAAATATATTAAATATATTAAATATATTAAATATATTAAATATATTAAATATATTAAATATATTAAATATATTAAATATATTAAATATATTAAATATATTAAATATATTAAATATATTAAATATATTAAATATATTAAATATATTAAATATATTAAATATATTAAATATATTAAATATATTAAATATATTAAATATATTAAATATATTAAATATATTAAATATATTAAATATATTAAATATATTAAATATATTAAATATATTAAATATATTAAATATATTAAATATATTAAATATATTAAATATATTAAATATATTAAATATATTAAATATATTAAATATATTAAATATATTAAATATATTAAATATATTAAATATATTAAATATATTAAATATATTAAATATATTAAATATATTAAATATATTAAATATATTAAATATATTAAATATATTAAATATATTAAATATATTAAATATATTAAATATATTAAATATATTAAATATATTAAATATATTAAATATATTAAATATATTAAATATATTAAATATATTAAATATATTAAATATATTAAATATATTAAATATATTAAATATATTAAATATATTAAATATATTAAATATATTAAATATATTAAATATATTAAATATATTAAATATATTAAATATATTAAATATATTAAATATATTAAATATATTAAATATATTAAATATATTAAATATATTAAATATATTAAATATATTAAATATATTAAATATATTAAATATATTAAATATATTAAATATATTAAATATATTAAATATATTAAATATATTAAATATATTAAATATATTAAATATATTAAATATATTAAATATATTAAATATATTAAATATATTAAATATATTAAATATATTAAATATATTAAATATATTAAATATATTAAATATATTAAATATATTAAATATATTAAATATATTAAATATATTAAATATATTAAATATATTAAATATATTAAATATATTAAATATATTAAATATATTAAATATATTAAATATATTAAATATATTAAATATATTAAATATATTAAATATATTAAATATATTAAATATATTAAATATATTAAATATATTAAATATATTAAATATATTAAATATATTAAATATATTAAATATATTAAATATATTAAATATATTAAATATATTAAATATATTAAATATATTAAATATATTAAATATATTAAATATATTAAATATATTAAATATATTAAATATATTAAATATATTAAATATATTAAATATATTAAATATATTAAATATATTAAATATATTAAATATATTAAATATATTAAATATATTAAATATATTAAATATATTAAATATATTAAATAAAATATATAAAATATAAAATATAAAATATAAAATATAAAATATAAAATATAAAATATAAAATATAAAATATAAAATATAAAATATAAAATATAAAATATAAAATATAAAATATAAAATATAAAATATAAAATATAAAATATAAAATATAAAATATAAAATATAAAATATAAAATATAAAATATAAAATATAAAATATAAAATATAAAATATAAAATATAAAATATAAAATATAAAATATAAAATATAAAATATAAAATATAAAATATAAAATATAAAATATAAAATATAAAATATAAAATATAAAATATAAAATATAAAATATAAAATATAAAATATAAAATATAAAATATAAAATATAAAATATAAAATATAAAATATAAAATATAAAATATAAAATATAAAATATAAAATATAAAATATAAAATATAAAATATAAAATATAAAATATAAAATATAAAATATAAAATATAAAATATAAAATATAAAATATAAAATATAAAATATAAAATATAAAATATAAAATATAAAATATAAAATATAAAATATAAAATATAAAATATAAAATATAAAATATAAAATATAAAATATAAAATATAAAATATAAAATATAAAATATAAAATATAAAATATAAAATATAAAATATAAAATATAAAATATAAAATATAAAATATAAAATATAAAATATAAAATATAAAATATAAAATATAAAATATAAAATATAAAATATAAAATATAAAATATAAAATATAAAATATAAAATATAAAATATAAAATATAAAATATAAAATATAAAATATAAAATATAAAATATAAAATATAAAATATAAAATATAAAATATAAAATATAAAATATAAAATATAAAATATAAAATATAAAATATAAAATATAAAATATAAAATATAAAATATAAAATATAAAATATAAAATATAAAATATAAAATATAAAATATAAAATATAAAATATAAAATATAAAATATAAAATATAAAATATAAAATATAAAATATAAAATATAAAATATAAAATATAAAATATAAAATATAAAATATAAAATATAAAATATAAAATATAAAATATAAAATATAAAATATAAAATATAAAATATAAAATATAAAATATAAAATATAAAATATAAAATATAAAATATAAAATATAAAATATAAAATATAAAATATAAAATATAAAATATAAAATATAAAATATAAAATTAATTATATATTATAATTTTATATTTTATAATTTAATATTATAAAATATAAATTAAAAAATATAAAATATAAAAATATAAAATATAAAATAAAAATATTAAAATATAAAATAATAAAATATAAAATATAAAATATAAAATATAAAATATAAAATATAAAATATAAAATATAAAATATAAAATATAAAATATAAAATATAAAATATAAAATATAAAATATAAAATATAAAATATAAAATATAAAATATAAAATATAAAATATAAAATATAAAATATAAAATATAAAATATAAAATATAAAATATAAAATATAAAATATAAAATATAAAATATAAAATATAAAATATAAAATATAAAATATAAAATATAAAATATAAAATATAAAATATAAAATATAAAATATAAAATATAAAATATAAAATATAAAATATAAAATATAAAATATAAAATATAAAATATAAAATATAAAATATAAAATATAAAATATAAAATATAAAATATAAAATATAAAATATAAAATATAAAATATAAAATATAAAATATAAAATATAAAATATAAAATATAAAATATAAAATATAAAATATAAAATATAAAATATAAAATATAAAATATAAAATATAAAATATAAAATATAAAATATAAAATATAAAATATAAAATATAAAATATAAAATATAAAATATAAAATATAAAATATAAAATATAAAATATAAAATATAAAATATAAAATATAAAATATAAAATATAAAATATAAAATATAAAATATAAAATATAAAATATAAAATATAAAATATAAAATATAAAATATAAAATATAAAATATAAAATATAAAATATAAAATATAAAATATAAAATATAAAATATAAAATATAAAATATAAAATATAAAATATAAAATATAAAATATAAAATATAAAATATAAAATATAAAATATAAAATATAAAATATAAAATATAAAATATAAAATATAAAATATAAAATATAAAATATAAAATATAAAATATAAAATATAAAATATAAAATATAAAATATAAAATATAAAATATAAAATATAAAATATAAAATATAAAATATAAAATATAAAATATAAAATATAAAATATAAAATATAAAATATAAAATATAAAATATAAAATATAAAATATAAAATATAAAATATAAAATATAAAATATAAAATATAAAATATAAAATATAAAATATAAAATATAAAATATAAAATATAAAATATAAAATATAAAATATAAAATATAAAATATAAAATATAAAATATAAAATATAAAATATAAAATATAAAATATAAAATATAAAATATAAAATATAAAATATAAAATATAAAATATAAAATATAAAATATAAAATATAAAATATAAAATATAAAATATAAAATATAAAATATAAAATATAAAATATAAAATATAAAATATAAAATATAAAATATAAAATATAAAATATAAAATATAAAATATAAAATATAAAATATAAAATATAAAATATAAAATATAAAATATAAAATATAAAATATAAAATATAAAATATAAAATATAAAATATAAAATATAAAATATAAAATATAAAATATAAAATATAAAATATAAAATATAAAATATAAAATATAAAATATAAAATATAAAATATAAAATATAAAATATAAAATATAAAATATAAAATATAAAATATAAAATATAAAATATAAAATATAAAATATAAAATATAAAATATAAAATATAAAATATAAAATATAAAATATAAAATATAAAATATAAAATATAAAATATAAAATATAAAATATAAAATATAAAATATAAAATATAAAATATAAAATATAAAATATAAAATATAAAATATAAAATATAAAATATAAAATATAAAATATAAAATATAAAATATAAAATATAAAATATAAAATATAAAATATAAAATATAAAATATAAAATATAAAATATAAAATATAAAATATAAAATATAAAATATAAAATATAAAATATAAAATATAAAATATAAAATATAAAATATAAAATATAAAATATAAAATATAAAATATAAAATATAAAATATAAAATATAAAATATAAAATATAAAATATAAAATATAAAATATAAAATATAAAATATAAAATATAAAATATAAAATATAAAATATAAAATATAAAATATAAAATATAAAATATAAAATATAAAATATAAAATATAAAATATAAAATATAAAATATAAAATATAAAATATAAAATATAAAATATAAAATATAAAATATAAAATATAAAATATAAAATATAAAATATAAAATATAAAATATAAAATATAAAATATAAAATATAAAATATAAAATATAAAATATAAAATATAAAATATAAAATATAAAATATAAAATATAAAATATAAAATATAAAATATAAAATATAAAATATAAAATATAAAATATAAAATATAAAATATAAAATATAAAATATAAAATATAAAATATAAAATATAAAATATAAAATATAAAATATAAAATATAAAATATAAAATATAAAATATAAAATATAAAATATAAAATATAAAATATAAAATATAAAATATAAAATATAAAATATAAAATATAAAATATAAAATATAAAATATAAAATATAAAATATAAAATATAAAATATAAAATATAAAATATAAAATATAAAATATAAAATATAAAATATAAAATATAAAATATAAAATATAAAATATAAAATATAAAATATAAAATATAAAATATAAAATATAAAATATAAAATATAAAATATAAAATATAAAATATAAAATATAAAATATAAAATATAAAATATAAAATATAAAATATAAAATATAAAATATAAAATATAAAATATAAAATATAAAATATAAAATATAAAATATAAAATATAAAATATAAAATATAAAATATAAAATATAAAATATAAAATATAAAATATAAAATATAAAATATAAAATATAAAATATAAAATATAAAATATAAAATATAAAATATAAAATATAAAATATAAAATATAAAATATAAAATATAAAATATAAAATATAAAATCCTATCCTATTAATATAATAAATCTGTTTGTTCGTTTGTACGTTTGTACGTTTGTTCCGCTTCTCCGTCTAAACGGCTGATCCGATTTTCTTGAAATTTTTACCACAGATGCGGTATGGTCTGGAAGGAATGATAGGCTATATATGGGCGGGATTGGGCAAAGAGGCGTGGCACCTCCCATACAACCTAAACTTTCAATACGATATAACTCGGCACTTTCACAAGCTACGAACATGAAACAAAAAACTTAAATACAAAAAAAAATTTAAAAACAAAAAAGCAAAAGCACAAAACAAAACAAAAGCAAAAATACAAAAACAAAAGCAATCACGTTTGTTCCGCTTCTCCGTCTAAACGGCTGATCCGATTTTCTTGAAATTTTTACCACAGATGCGGTATGGTCTGGAAGGAATGATAGGCTATATATGGGCGGGATTGGGCAAAGAGGCACCTCCCATGCAACCTAAACACGATATAATTCGGCACTTTCACCAGCAACGAACATGAAACAAAAAACTCAAATTAAAAAAAAAAATTAAAAACAAAAAATCAAAAGCACAACACAAAACAAAACAAAAGCAAAAATACAAAAACAAAACCAATCACATAAAACCACAATCCAAACTAAATGAAAAACAAAATAAGGAAAGAAAAAGAAAAGCAAACTCACCACACTAAAACTAACCAAACTAAAACTCACCACACTAAAATTCACCCTTAAATTAACCACACTAAAACCCACCACACTAAAACCCACCACACTATAATTCACCACACTAAAACTCACCACACTAAAATTGACCACACTAAAACTCACCACACTAAAACTCACCACACTAAAACTCACCACACTAAAACTCACCACACTTAAACTCACCACACTTAAACTCACCACACTAAAACTCACCACACTAAAACTCACCACACTTAAACTCACCACACAAAAATTCAACACACTAAAATTCACCACACCAAAACTCACCACACTAAAACTCACCACACTAAAACTCACCACACTAAAACTCACCAGACTTAAACTCACCGCACTAAAATTTCACCTTACTAAAACTCACCACACTAAAACTCACTACACTAAAATTTCACCACATTAAAATTCACCACTTTTAAACTCACCACATTAAAACTCACTACACTCAAATTTCGGTACACTAAAACTCACCACACAAAAACTCACCACACTAAAACTCACCACACTTAAACTCACCACACTAAAACTCACCACACTTAAACTCACCACACAAAAATTCAACACACTAAAATTCACCACACCAAAACTCACCACAATAAAATTCACCACACTAAAACTCGCTACACTAAAACACGCCACACTAAAACACGCCACATTAAAATTCACCACACTAAAACCCACCACACTATAATTGACCACACTAAAACTCACCACACTTAAAAACACCACACTTAAACTCACCATACTCAAATTCACCACACTAAAACTCACCACACTAAAACTCACCACACCAAAACTAACCACAATTAAACTCACCACTCCAAATTCACCACATCTAAACTCACTACACCGAAACTTACTACATTAAAACCCACCACACTAAAATTTCTACTGGGAAAAACTCAACGGGGAAGAATTCTACGGGAAAGAATTCTAACGGGAACAATTCTACCGGGATGAATTCTACGTTGAGAATTCTACGGGAAAGCGTTCTATGTGGATTTTACGGGGAAGATTTCTACTGGGAATAATTCTGCGGAGAAGCGCAGTCTGAGAAAAAATTGTCTTTGAGAAAAGTTGTTTTGGCGGAGAATTATTTGGTTACCACATTTATAAAACGAATAAAAAATTTCAACAGCTAAGCACGGGCCCCTCATATAAATAATAAAATGTTTTTTATATTAATAAAATCGCTCCATATCTTTGAATTCAGAAAATCTTGGCACGAGTCGTGCACGGGTCCAGCTAGTATTAAATATATTAAATATATTAAATATATTAAATATATTAAATATATTAAATATATTAAATATATTAAATATATTAAATATATTAAATATATTAAATATATTAAATATATTAAATATATTAAATATATTAAATATATTAAATATATTAAATATATTAAATATATTAAATATATTAAATATATTAAATATATTAAATATATTAAATATATTAAATATATTAAATATATTAAATATATTAAATATATTAAATATATTAAATATATTAAATATATTAAATATATTAAATATATTAAATATATTAAATATATTAAATATATTAAATATATTAAATATATTAAATATATTAAATATATTAAATATATTAAATATATTAAATATATTGAATATATTAAATATATTAAATATATTAAATATATTAAATATATTAAATATATTAAATATATTAAATATATTAAATATATTAAATATATTAAATATATTAAATATATTAAATATATTAAATATATTAAATATATTAAATATATTAAATATATTAAATATATTAAATATATTAAATATATTAAATATATTAAATATATTAAATATATTAAATATATTAAATATATTAAATATATTAAATATATTAAATATATTAAATATATTAAATATATTAAATATATTAAATATATTAAATATATTAAATATATTAAATATATTAAATATATTAAATATATTAAATATATTAAATATATTAAATATATTAAATATATTAAATATATTAAATATATTAAATATATTAAATATATTAAATATATTAAATATATTAAATATATTAAATATATTAAATATATTAAATATATTAAATATATTAAATATATTAAATATATTAAATATATTAAATATATTAAATATATTAAATATATTAAATATATTAAATATATTAAATATATTAAATATATTAAATATATTAAATATATTAAATATATTAAATATATTAAATATATTAAATATATTAAATATATTAAATATATTAAATATATTAAATATATTAAATATATTAAATATATTAAATATATTAAATATATTAAATATATTAAATATATTAAATATATTAAATATATTAAATATATTAAATATATTAAATATATTAAATATATTAAATATATTAAATATATTAAATATATTAAATATATTAAATATATTAAATATATTAAATATATTAAATATATTAAATATATTAAATATATTAAATATATTAAATATATTAAATATATTAAATATATTAAATATATTAAATATATTAAATATATTAAATATATTAAATATATTAAATATATTAAATATATTAAATATATTAAATATATTAAATATATTAAATATATTAAATATATTAAATATATTAAATATATTAAATATATTAAATATATTAAATATATTAAATATATTAAATATATTAAATATATTAAATATATTAAATATATTAAATATATTAAATATATTAAATATATTAAATATATTAAATATATTAAATATATTAAATATATTAAATATATTAAATATATTAAATATATTAAATATATTAAATATATTAAATATATTAAATATATTAAATATATTAAATATATTAAATATATTAAATATATTAAATATATTAAATATATTAAATATATTAAATATATTAAATATATTAAATATATTAAATATATTAAATATATTAAATATATTAAATATATTAAATATATTAAATATATTAAATATATTAAATATATTAAATATATTAAATATATTAAATATATTAAATATATTAAATATATTAAATATATTAAATATATTAAATATATTAAATATATTAAATATATTAAATATATTAAATATATTAAATATATTAAATATATTAAATATATTAAATATATTAAATATATTAAATATATTAAATATATTAAATATATTAAATATATTAAATATATTAAATATATTAAATATATTAAATATATTAAATATATTAAATATATTAAATATATTAAATATATTAAATATATTAAATATATTAAATATATTAAATATATTAAATATATTAAATATATTAAATATATTAAATATATTAAATATATTAAATATATTAAATATATTAAATATATTAAATATATTAAATATATTAAATATATTAAATATATTAAATATATTAAATATATTAAATATATTAAATATATTAAATATATTAAATATATTAAATATATTAAATATATTAAATATATTAAATATATTAAATATATTAAATATATTAAATATATTAAATATATTAAATATATTAAATATATTAAATATATTAAATATATTAAATATATTAAATATATTAAATATATTAAATATATTAAATATATTAAATATATTAAATATATTAAATATATTAAATATATTAAATATATTAAATATATTAAATATATTAAATATATTAAATATATTAAATATATTAAATATATTAAATATATTAAATATATTAAATATATTAAATATATTAAATATATTAAATATATTAAATATATTAAATATATTAAATATATTAAATATATTTAATATATTTAATATATTTAATATATTTAATATATTTAATATATTTAATATATTTAATATATTTAATATATTTAATATATTTAATATATTTAATATATTTAATATATTTAATATATTTAATATATTTAATATATTTAATATATTTAATATATTTAATATATTTAATATATTTAATATATTTAATATATTTAATATATTTAATATATTTAATATATTTAATATATTTAATATATTTAATATATTTAATATATTTAATATATTTAATATATTTAATATATTTAATATATTTAATATATTTAATATATTTAATATATTTAATATATTTAATATATTTAATATATTTAATATATTTAATATATTTAATATATTTAATATATTTAATATATTTAATATATTTAATATATTTAATATATTTAATATATTTAATATATTTAATATATTTAATATATTTAATATATTTAATATATTTAATATATTTAATATATTTAATATATTTAATATATTTAATATATTTAATATATTTAATATATTTAATATATTTAATATATTTAATATATTTAATATATTTAATATATTTAATATATTTAATATATTTAATATATTTAATATATTTAATATATTTAATATATTTAATATATTTAATATATTTAATATATTTAATATATTTAATATATTTAATATATTTAATATATTTAATATATTTAATATATTTAATATATTTAATATATTTAATATATTTAATATATTTAATATATTTAATATATTTAATATATTTAATATATTTAATATATTTAATATATTTAATATATTTAATATATTTAATATATTTAATATATTTAATATATTTAATATATTTAATATATTTAATATATTTAATATATTTAATATATTTAATATATTTAATATATTTAATATATTTAATATATTTAATATATTTAATATATTTAATATATTTAATATATTTAATATATTTAATATATTTAATATATTTAATATATTTAATATATTTAATATATTTAATATATTTAATATATTTAATATATTTAATATATTTAATATATTTAATATATTTAATATATTTAATATATTTAATATATTTAATATATTTAATATATTTAATATATTTAATATATTTAATATATTTAATATATTTAATATATTTAATATATTTAATATATTTAATATATTTAATATATTTAATATATTTAATATATTTAATATATTTAATATATTTAATATATTTAATATATTTAATATATTTAATATATTTAATATATTTAATATATTTAATATATTTAATATATTTAATATATTTAATATATTTAATATATTTAATATATTTAATATATTTAATATATTTAATATATTTAATATATTTAATATATTTAATATATTTAATATATTTAATATATTTAATATATTTAATATATTTAATATATTTAATATATTTAATATATTTAATATATTTAATATATTTAATATATTTAATATATTTAATATATTTAATATATTTAATATATTTAATATATTTAATATATTTAATATATTTAATATATTTAATATATTTAATATATTTAATATATTTAATATATTTAATATATTTAATATATTTAATATATTTAATATATTTAATATATTTAATATATTTAATATATTTAATATATTTAATATATTTAATATATTTAATATATTTAATATATTTAATATATTTAATATATTTAATATATTTAATATATTTAATATATTTAATATATTTAATATATTTAATATATTTAATATATTTAATATATTTAATATATTTAATATATTTAATATATTTAATATATTTAATATATTTAATATATTTAATATATTTAATATATTTAATATATTTAATATATTTAATATATTTAATATATTTAATATATTTAATATATTTAATATATTTAATATATTTAATATATTTAATATATTTAATATATTTAATATATTTAATATATTTAATATATTTAATATATTTAATATATTTAATATATTTAATATATTTAATATATTTAATATATTTAATATATTTAATATATTTAATATATTTAATATATTTAATATATTTAATATATTTAATATATTTAATATATTTAATATATTTAATATATTTAATATATTTAATATATTTAATATATTTAATATATTTAATATATTTAATATATTTAATATATTTAATATATTTAATATATTTAATATATTTAATATATTTAATATATTTAATATATTTAATATATTTAATATATTTAATATATTTAATATATTTAATATATTTAATATATTTAATATATTTAATATATTTAATATATTTAATATATTTAATATATTTAATATATTTAATATATTTAATATATTTAATATATTTAATACTAGCTGGACCCGTGCACGACTCGTGCCAAGATTTTCTGAATTCAAAGATATGGAGCGATTTTATTAATATAAAAAACATTTTATTATTTATATGAGGGGCCCGTGCTTAGCTGTTGAAATTTTTTATTCGTTTTATAAATGTGGTAACCAAATAATTCTCCGCCAAAACAACTTTTCTCAAAGACAATTTTTTCTCAGACTGCGCTTCTCCGCAGAATTATTCCCAGTAGAAATCTTCCCCGTAAAATCCACATAGAACGCTTTCCCGTAGAATTCTCAACGTAGAATTCATCCCGGTAGAATTGTTCCCGTTAGAATTCTTTCCCGTAGAATTCTTCCCCGTAGAGTTTTTCCCAGTAGAAATTTTAGTGTGGTGGGTTTTAATGTAGTAAGTTTCGGTGTAGTGAGTTTAGATGTGGTGAATTTGGAGTGGTGAGTTTAATTGTGGTTAGTTTTGGTGTGGTGAGTTTTAGTGTGGTGAGTTTTAGTGTGGTGAATTTGAGTATGGTGAGTTTAAGTGTGGTGTTTTTAAGTGTGGTGAGTTTTAGTGTGGTCAATTATAGTGTGGTGGGTTTTAGTGTGGTGAATTTTAATGTGGCGTGTTTTAGTGTGGCGTGTTTTAGTGTAGCGAGTTTTAGTGTGGTGAATTTTATTGTGGTGAGTTTTGGTGTGGTGAATTTTAGTGTGTTGAATTTTTGTGTGGTGAGTTTAAGTGTGGTGAGTTTTAGTGTGGTGAGTTTAAGTGTGGTGAGTTTTAGTGTGGTGAGTTTTTGTGTGGTGAGTTTTAGTGTATCGAAATTTGAGTGTAGTGAGTTTTAATGTGGTGAGTTTAAAAGTGGTGAATTTTAATGTGGTGAAATTTTAGTGTAGTGAGTTTTAGTGTGGTGAGTTTTAGTAAGGTGAAATTTTAGTGCGGTGAGTTTAAGTGTGGTGAGTTTTAGTGTGGTGAGTTTTAGTGTGGTGAGTTTTAGTGTGGTGAGTTTTGGTGTGGTGAATTTTAGTGTGTTGAATTTTTGTGTGGTGAGTTTAAGTGTGGTGAGTTTTAGTGTGGTGAGTTTTAGTGTGGTGAGTTTAAGTGTGGTGAGTTTAAGTGTGGTGAGTTTTAATGTGGTGAGTTTTAGTGTGGTGAGTTTTAGTGTGGTGAGTTTTAGTGTGGTCAATTTTAGTGTGGTGAGTTTTAGTGTGGTGAATTATAGTGTGGTGGGTTTTAGTGTGGTGGGTTTTAGTGTGGTTAATTTAAGGGTGAATTTTAGTGTGGTGAGTTTTAGTTTGGTTAGTTTTAGTGTGGTGAGTTTGTTTTTCTTTTTCTTTCCTTATTTTGTTTTTCATTTAGTTTGGATTGTGGTTTTATGTGATTGGTTTTGTTTTTGTATTTTTGCTTTTGTTTTGTTTTGTGTTGTGCTTTTGATTTTTTGTTTTTAATTTTTTTTTTTAATTTGAGTTTTTTGTTTCATGTTCGTTGCTGGTGAAAGTGCCGAATTATATCGTGTTTAGGTTGCATGGGAGGTGCCTCTTTGCCCAATCCCGCCCATATATAGCCTATCATTCCTTCCAGACCATACCGCATCTGTGGTAAAAATTTCAAGAAAATCGGATCAGCCGTTTAGACGGAGAAGCGGAACAAACGTGATTGCTTTTGTTTTTGTATTTTTGCTTTTGTTTTGTTTTGTGCTTTTGCTTTTTTGTTTTTAAATTTTTTTTTGTATTTAAGTTTTTTGTTTCATGTTCGTAGCTTGTGAAAGTGCCGAGTTATATCGTATTGAAAGTTTAGGTTGTATGGGAGGTGCCACGCCTCTTTGCCCAATCCCGCCCATATATAGCCTATCATTCCTTCCAGACCATACCGCATCTGTGGTAAAAATTTCAAGAAAATCGGATCAGCCGTTTAGACGGAGAAGCGGAACAAACGTACAAACGAACAAACAGATTTATTATATTAATAGGATAGGATTTTATATTTTATATTTTATATTTTATATTTTATATTTTATATTTTATATTTTATATTTTATATTTAATATTTTATATTTTATATTTTATATTTTATATTTTATATTTTATATTTTATATTTTATATTTTATATTTTATATTTTATATTTTATATTTTATATTTTATATTTTATATTTTATATTTTATATTTTATATTTTATATTTTATATTTTATATTTTATATTTTATATTTTATATTTTATATTTTATATTTTATATTTTATATTTTATATTTTATATTTTATATTTTATATTTTATATTTTATATTTTATATTTTATATTTTATATTTTATATTTTATATTTTATATTTTATATTTTATATTTTATATTTTATATTTTATATTTTATATTTTATATTTTATATTTTATATTTTATATTTTATATTTTATATTTTATATTTTATATTTTATATTTTATATTTTATATTTTATATTTTATATTTTATATTTTATATTTTATATTTTATATTTTATATTTTATATTTTATATTTTATATTTTATATTTTATATTTTATATTTTATATTTTATATTTTATATTTTATATTTTATATTTTATATTTTATATTTTATATTTTATATTTTATATTTTATATTTTATATTTTATATTTTATATTTTATATTTTATATTTTATATTTTATATTTTATATTTTATATTTTATATTTTATATTTTATATTTTATATTTTATATTTTATATTTTATATTTTATATTTTATATTTTATATTTTATATTTTATATTTTATATTTTATATTTTATATTTTATATTTTATATTTTATATTTTATATTTTATATTTTATATTTTATATTTTATATTTTATATTTTATATTTTATATTTTATATTTTATATTTTATATTTTATATTTTATATTTTATATTTTATATTTTATATTTTATATTTTATATTTTATATTTTATATTTTATATTTTATATTTTATATTTTATATTTTATATTTTATATTTTATATTTTATATTTTATATTTTATATTTTATATTTTATATTTTATATTTTATATTTTATATTTTATATTTTATATTTTATATTTTATATTTTATATTTTATATTTTATATTTTATATTTTATATTTTATATTTTATATTTTATATTTTATATTTTATATTTTATATTTTATATTTTATATTTTATATTTTATATTTTATATTTTATATTTTATATTTTATATTTTATATTTTATATTTTATATTTTATATTTTATATTTTATATTTTATATTTTATATTTTATATTTTATATTTTATATTTTATATTTTATATTTTATATTTTATATTTTATATTTTATATTTTATATTTTATATTTTATATTTTATATTTTATATTTTATATTTTATATTTTATATTTTATATTTTATATTTTATATTTTATATTTTATATTTTATATTTTATATTTTATATTTTATATTTTATATTTTATATTTTATATTTTATATTTTATATTTTATATTTTATATTTTATATTTTATATTTTATATTTTATATTTTATATTTTATATTTTATATTTTATATTTTATATTTTATATTTTATATTTTATATTTTATATTTTATATTTTATATTTTATATTTTATATTTTATATTTTATATTTTATATTTTATATTTTATATTTTATATTTTATATTTTATATTTTATATTTTATATTTTATATTTTATATTTTATATTTTATATTTTATATTTTATATTTTATATTTTATATTTTATATTTTATATTTTATATTTTATATTTTATATTTTATATTTTATATTTTATATTTTATATTTTATATTTTATATTTTATATTTTATATTTTATATTTTATATTTTATATTTTATATTTTATATTTTATATTTTATATTTTATATTTTATATTTTATATTTTATATTTTATATTTTATATTTTATATTTTATATTTTATATTTTATATTTTATATTTTATATTTTATATTTTATATTTTATATTTTATATTTTATATTTTATATTTTATATTTTATATTTTATATTTTATATTTTATATTTTATATTTTATATTTTATATTTTATATTTTATATTTTATATTTTATATTTTATATTTTATATTTTATATTTTATATTTTATATTTTATATTTTATATTTTATATTTTATATTTTATATTTTATATTTTATATTTTATATTTTATATTTTATATTTTATATTTTATATTTTATATTTTATATTTTATATTTTATATTTTATATTTTATATTTTATATTTTATATTTTATATTTTATATTTTATATTTTATATTTTATATTTTATATTTTATATTTTATATTTTATATTTTATATTTTATATTTTATATTTTATATTTTATATTTTATATTTTATATTTTATATTTTATATTTTATATTTTATATTTTATATTTTATATTTTATATTTTATATTTTATATTTTATATTTTATATTTTATATTTTATATTTTATATTTTATATTTTATATTTTATATTTTATATTTTATATTTTATATTTTATATTTTATATTTTATATTTTATATTTTATATTTTATATTTTATATTTTATATTTTATATTTTATATTTTATATTTTATATTTTATATTTTATATTTTATATTTTATATTTTATATTTTATATTTTATATTTTATATTTTATATTTTATATTTTATATTTTATATTTTATATTTTATATTTTATATTTTATATTTTATATTTTATATTTTATATTTTATATTTTATATTTTATATTTTATATTTTATATTTTATATTTTATATTTTATATTTTATATTTTATATTTTATATTTTATATTTTATATTTTATATTTTATATTTTATATTTTATATTTTATATTTTATATTTTATATTTTATATTTTATATTTTATATTTTATATTTTATATTTTATATTTTATATTTTATATTTTATATTTTATATTTTATATTTTATATTTTATATTTTATATTTTATATTTTATATTTTATATTTTATATTTTATATTTTATATTTTATATTTTATATTTTATATTTTATATTTTATATTTTATATTTTATATTTTATATTTTATATTTTATATTTTATATTTTATATTTTATATTTTATATTTTATATTTTATATTTTATATTTTATATTTTATATTTTATATTTTATATTTTATATTTTATATTTTATATTTAAAAGTGTAAGTATATTACCATTCCTTAGTATATTAAAACTAGTCATGAAAATTATAAGAAAAGTGCGCTTAAATTTTTTTGTGTAAGTATTTTTTAACAGTAGTATATTTTTTATGTATTCTAAATAGTGGGTGAAAAGGGATTAAAATGACGATTGCAATTTTAATATAAACTTTACGTATTAGGAAATAACGACTATTTAATAACTCGCTGATAATATAAAGTGAGATATAAAGGTTTTAAGCTAAGTCCATTTAAAATATTAGTATTTTTGAAAAAACGTTGTCCTGCACATATACTGCGCCGGGCAAAGAATAACTAAGGCTAAAAATATATACAAATAGATCATCCTTAATATTGCATATTATTTTTTTTTAACTTTTCTTCAGTTTGGTTTAACTTTGACGAGTGTGGACAGATTAGTTAAATATATTTTGGAATAATTTTTTCTTTTAAAAAATTATCAGTAATGATATCTATTAAAAAAAATTTAATAAAATGTCCATATACTGAAGAAGAAAAATTATAAGTCAAATTTATCAAAAAAAAAAAAAACAAATAATTGGAAAACAAAAAAAAAATCCTAGTTATATTTATAAATATTCAAAACCACTGAATATATATTTTAAAACGGTTTTCAGTTTATAATTTATGTGTTAATTGTTTATAATTGTTTTGGTTTCATGATTAAATGTTTGTTGAAGTAATCTTCAATAATAAAAATTTGTGATCATGTCTATATCTTCGAAACTAAACAAGATTTTATCTCAAGTGAGCGTATTTTCTTTCGATCTTAATGAAAGCTTTTGAGCGTTTGGAAAATATGGCTGTGCAGAAATATGAAGGTTGTTTTCGCTGCTGCACGGAGTTGCATCGCGAAATATGTATGCACTTGCGCGACATTCTTGTTTGTTTTCACATTTCACGTGCGCGTGAACTGCAGTTTTATTATTGCGCGCTTCGCAGCGATCGGTATTATTTTAATATCAAAGCATGTAAAAGTGCAGGTACCGAGAATGTCTCGTGGCGGCGTGCATTGTTGTAAAAAAAATGTGATGCACGAGTGCGTAAATAAATTTGCGTAAAATTGGAAGAAGTACCATCTCTGAAATAATCAAAAACATGTAATCCAACTAATTTTTTTTTATTTTTTTTAAAATAATCAAAAAAAAAAGAAATATTTTTCTTAGGTTATTTTTTTATTATTTGATTACCCAAAAATAATCTAAGAAAAATAGAAATAATCAAAATAGTAGGATTACTTTTTTTTATTATTTTTAAGTAATCAAAAAATAAAATAGTCCGATTACTTTTTTTTGATTATTTTAAAATAGTCGTGAAAATAATCAAAAAATGTACTAAAGATCAAATTACTTTTTGATTATTTCTAATCGTAATCAAAATTATTGATTACGACTACTAAAGAATCGTAACCAATATTTTTGAATGTATGGTACAACATTATATTGTGTTAACAGTTTGAATATTATTGAACTAATGATACGCCTTAATAATATAAATAATTGTTTTTCTAATGAAATACTATTAATATACCATGTTTTTTCTGGGTGTACGATTTTAATTTAATTTAATTTTAATTAATTTATTTTTTTTTCTTTTACTTGTCATAAATGTCGAAATTCACAAAAAAAAACTGTCACGGCCTTTTAACTAGGAAGACCCCTGGAACCCTGGAACCGACTAAAAATCGAAAACTAACTGAAGTCATAAGTCGTTTTTGAATTATAACAAAATGGGCGGGGCAAAAAAAAATGTCACGATTGCCTCCGCAGTTGATTGCGCAGGCAATAGAGTGCTAGGCGATGGGTATTTACGGGAAGAAATGAGCGGGATATAAGTGTTGCATTGCAGTTTAATTATTTCAGACATTTATATAATTTTCGCTTTCAAATATATGAATATTTGTTATTTTGTAAAAGGTTTTCGGATTTTATATTGGCTAAAGTTCACTTTACTGGCCCAAGAGAAATTAAAAAAAAAAAATGCCACGCGCTTTATTTTCGTAAAAAAATAAGAGTAAAAAAAAGGCCAATCGAACTTCTGGTGACCTTGAAAAAACAAAAACAAATGTAATTTTTGAATATTTCGTGAAAAATTTTTTTTATCGCAATCCGTTGCAATGTTATAAATCTTTTTTAAAATTTTGTACACATAACTACAATTGTTTCAGCATTTCAAATCAAATATTTTTCAAACAATACACATAACTATTTTTTAAAGTATTCAAATAAGTTATTTAGTAGTCAAATACATTGAAATGGTATCTGAAATTTTCATTATAACATAGGCACACATGCTTGTAAATCATGGTATCACTTTCACAGTCTACACTAAAATTAAAAGGTTATATACTTTGATAATCTGTTCGAAATAAACAAAAGAAAGAATCGATATTCAGAGGCTTTATTATATCTGAAATCGATTTCGTAATATTCAAGGATTGAAACCTAAACGAATAACGGTTTCGATTTCGTTTTCGGTTTTTTCCGCGTTTCGGTTTCGGTTACGGTTTTAAGTTTTTATAACGAAACGGTTTCGGTATACCGGTTCCATGTTACGGTTTCGGTTTTGATTTCGGTTTTTGTATAAATTTTCTTTTTTTCCACATTTTTCAAATAATTTAACATTATTTATATAGTGCTAAGTTATGTTCAAATTATGATATTAGGGTAATGTGGGAAACGTAATTTAAATAATGTTTAGTAAAAATATTGTGTTATATAAATTATTTAATTGATTTCGCCAAGAAAAAATGTTAATTTAAAATATCGTGACCACAAACCAATGAAAAGCAACATTTTGACTTCACCTGAGATATGATCTGAATTGCAAAGAAGAAGAATTTTGTACAATTTCCATCCATAAAAGCCAAAGAAATTAAATTTCAAGAATTCAGTGAACTGCAATATATGTAAACCAGAGTTCGTAAAATAACCCTCAAAGATATTTATCAATTTATATCCCTCACAAAATGAGGGATATAAATTGATGAACAAAAATTTAGATCATTGAGCGATATTTTTATTTTCATCATTGATGAGAAAAAATATATCGCTCAATGATCGAAATTAATTCTCATCTCAAAAGTACTCAGCACTGATGATGAAAATAATTTGTACCTTCAATTTTTCTCATCATTGAATGATGAGAAAAAGTAGAACGTAGCGAATTCTCATCATTTGAAGATAAAAATAAATGATGAGAAAAGATGAAAAAAATGATGAGAAAAGAGGAAAAAAATGATGAGAAAAATAAAGAGACAAATGATGATAAAATGATTAGAAAAATATGAGGACTAATGAGATAATGGACACATCCGATTGCCGCTGAATGATATGTAAGCAATGGTTTCGACATGTCCTTTGAAGGATGAGGTGCTCCTGGACATGTCCATGATGACCTCGAACAATTTTTTTTTTTTTTTATTATTTTTTGAAATCTTATAAAAATGATTTTGGACATGTCCACTGGAGGATGAGGTGCTCCTGGACATGTCCATGATGACCTTGGACAACATTTTTTTTTTCATTATTTTTTGAAATGTTTTAAAAATGATTTTGGGCATGTCCACTGGATGATAAGGTGCTCCTAGATATGTCCTGGACATGTCCATGATGACCTTGGATAAAATTTATTTTTTTCATTATATTTTGAAATGTTATAAAAATGGTTTTGGACATGTCCACTGGAGGATGAGGTGCTCCTGGACAAGTCCATGATGACCTCGGACGAAATTTTTTTTTTCATTATTTTTGAATTGTTATAAAAATGATTTTGGACATGTCCACTGGAAGATGAGATGCTCCTGGACATGTCAATGATGACCTTGGACAAACAATTTTTTTTTCATTATTTTTTGAAATGTTATAAAAATGATTTTGGTCATGTCCACTGGAGGATGAGGTGCTCCTGGACATGTCCATTATGACCTTGGACAAACATTTTTTTTTCATTATTTTTGAAATGTTATACAAATGATTTTAGACATGTCCACTGGAGAATGGATGAGGTGCTCACGGGCATGTCTAGGATGACCATGAAAATTTTTATTTTTGGGTTGTTTTTGATCGATGAATATCTGATATTGTTTAAATGAAAATACATTTATACATTTGTATTGTTAATGAATTTTTTTATTAAAAATGTAACTGTTCCACAATATTATGATTTAATTTTACTAATAATAAGTTTTCTAAATTATACCTACTTAATTTATTTCTTAACCTAGTATGTATTATAGGTAATGCATTAAGAGCCCGTTCAACGGGAACTTGCGTAGCTGGAACAGACAATGCAATTTCAGCAATGCAATTTCAGCTAAAGATTTTTCTTTGTAATATATAGCTTTCCAGTATAGTAGTACGTCACTTTGAATTGGCACTGGTGTGAAGATAGCGCATCGCGGCGAATTGGAGTTATCCCACAATTTGTGAAGTTAGCGCACAATTTGAATTCGCCGCTTTTTTTTTTTTTTTTGTTTAAATATAACATATTAAAATCTTCTTATTTTTTGCATTTCCATATAATATAATCAATAATATACTACAAACCGAGTCATATATTTTTATAATTACTAAAATTGCAAATATTTTAAAATAAAAACAAAACGCTTAAAATGAAAACAGCACCATAATTTTTGAATGTATGTTAAATAAAATAGCTCTAGCTAATTTCAGTATCAAAATTTTGTACCAATATGCGCTCTTATCATGCCAAAAATTGCATTTTTAAAAGGGGAACTTATTTCAATTTAAAATATAATATACATTTCTTGAAACTTAAAAAAAATGCTTAAAAGAAAAAACCACCTCGAGATTTTTTGATATTTTGTAGATAATAGGATAAACTAACGATTATTTTCAAAATTCGTACTAGCCCACTTTTTATTCAGGGTCCTTCATGGTGAAAAGTGGGTCTAAAGATTGACAAATTTTCAGTCGCAGTATGAAAAAAATGCATTAATTGAAACTTAAAAAAAACGCTTAAAATAAAAAACCACCTCGAGATTTTTTGATATTTTGTAGATAATAGGATAAACTAACGATTATTTTCAAAAATCGTACTAGCCCACTTTTTATTCAGGGTCCTTCATGGTGAAAAGTGGGTGCAAAGATTGACAATTTTTCAGTCGCAGTATGGAAAAAATGCATTTACTAAAACTTACAAAAACCCTTAAAATAAAAAACCACCTCGAGATTTTTTGGTATTTTGTAGATAATAGGATAAACTAACGATTATTTTCAAAAATCGTACTAGCCCACTTTTTATTCAGGGTACTTCATGGCGAAAAGTGGGTCCAAAGATTGACAATTTTTCAGTCGCAGTATGGAAAAAATGCATTTACTAAAACTAAAAAAAAAAACGCTTAAAATAAAAAAACCATCTCGAGATTTTTTGATATTTTGTAAATAATTGGATAAACTAACGATTATTTTCAAAAATCGTACTAGCCCACTTTTTATTCAGGGTCCTTCATGGTGAAAAATGGGTCCAAATATGGACAATTTTTCAGTCGCAGTATGAAAAAAATGCATTTATTGAAACTTAAAAAAAACGCTTAAAATAAAAAACCACCTCGAAATTTTTTGATATTTTATACATAATAGATTAAACTAACGATTATTTTCAAAAAAAACTTTTTATTCAGGGTCCTTCATGGTGAAAAGTGGGTCTAAAGATTGACAATTTTTCATTCGCAGTATGGAAAAAATGCATTCATTAAAACTTTAAAAAAAACGCTTAAAATAAAAAACCACCTCGAGATTTTTTGATATTTTGTAGATAATAGGATAAGCTAACGATTATTTTAAAAAATTGTACTATTTTCAAGGTCCATTATGGTGAAAAATCGGTCCAAAGATGGAAAATTTTGCAGTCGCAGTATGAAAAAAATGCATTTATTGAAACTTAAAAAAAACGCTTAAAATAAAAAACCACCTCGAGATTTTTTGATATTTTTTTTTTGATATGTATTTATATAACTTTCAATGATTATTATTTATTTATTTTAATTATTTAAAACAATTAAATATTTTTATACTGTAATTTTTGATCTAATAAAGAAGGCGAATATTTTAGCAAATGTATGAACCTTTTAGCGCAGTCGTTATGCAATGTCGCAACCATGAAAAAGATTCAAAGGTGAATCTTTTAGCAAATGTCTGAACCTTTTAGCGCAGTCGTTTTCAATGTCACATCCATGAAAAAAATATTCAATAGGAGAACTTAAGTGCTCCTGATCTAAGATGGCACTATTGGCCATTTAAAAATATATGTAATATTAATTAGAAGTGGCATTTTAAATTCAAAATTCATAAATAATATATTATGTGACCACATTTTAATTTACCTACATCTCATATATAGCGTCGGTGACTCAGATGGTTAAGGCGTTGGAGTACGAGTCGAAAGATCGCTGGTGCTAACGCAACTGAATAATTAAAAAAAAAACTTGTTTTCTATACAGCGCTATCTCTCGGCAGAAATTGGCCACCTTATAGTAAAAGGTGGCCAATATAAAAGACATATATTTTAATTGTAAGACACTGTTTATTGTTGATAGAGATAATACGTTTTATAGTTTTGTAAGATCATAGGCTTTTAAATGTAATTTTAAAACATAAATAATATTATTTATTACATAATTCTTTATAATATATTTTTTAATAAAAATATAACATATGTATGTAATTAATTTCAATCATATTGGTAAACAAACATTCTGAAGAAACATGATAAACATATATAATTTTGATATTTATTATGTTTTTATTTACATTTTACAATTTTTACACAATTTTAAACATTATACATACTTTCCTATTTTTCTATTATATATTTGTATGTATTAATGTATGTATGTTCCGAATAGTCGTGAAAACGGCAGAACGAACGCTACATTAGATTTCATTGAAGTTCGTAATTACAGATAATATATTTAGGTAATAAATTATAATCATATTTTATAAAACTTAATTAAAATATCTATTGAATATTTATGACGAACATACTAAGCATATATAATTTGGGGCTTCGTTATATTTTTTTTTAATTTGCTAAGGTACAATTTTCCACAACTTCGATGTATTTTATTTTCACAATTTCGGCATAATAGAACTTCATGTGAATCATTAATTCGACTGCAGTATTTGCAAAATGAATTTAAACATTCTGATTTCTCTAAACATAAGTTAGCTAAATATTTTCTATAAGAATCAGGATTAAAAGTGGTTATTTTTTATTATATAAAATTTGGTTTCATAAAATTATATATAATAATAGCCGCAAGCCCAAGCATCAGTTTGTATTTGATTTAAATAAATAGTTTCCAAATTCCAACATTCCTATATATAATTAAAGTTGAGAAGGTTTTGATGCAATTTATATGTTTAATTATTATATTCAATTAGTGATGATCAAAAATTTCTTGTTCTTGCTTCATGCTCTTGTTCTTGAATTAATGAACATTAATGAAGATGTGCGTTTTTGTTTTCTTGTTTTACAAGGCTAATGAATATAAGCATCTTAAAAATATTGTCTTTGAAGCACATTTGAAGCGGTAAATCGGATACAAGCACATGCAACTTCGCCATGCTAGTTCGTTAGTCGATTGTGCATATGCACTGACATTTTTTTTTTGTACTTTTATGTATATTTTTTTGGTAATTGAAAAATCATGAAGTTTTTCTTATGTTATGTTATACGTGCATCATTTCATTTAACTTATAAAATCAAAAAATATATTTTTAATATATGATGCTTTTTGTGTTTTTGTTTTTTCACATATCCGATGATTCGTTTGAAAGTACAACAACAAACATGCGAACAAAGCATAGAATTTGTGGCGGCAAATTTTTTCTACAACAAAGAAAACTTGTTTTTGTTGAAAACTGGATGGCATGGATACATGCGACTGTGTGTTGTCATGTGTGTATCTGTTGCCATGCGATGATACAGGGTAGCAAAGAAAAATTGGCATCGAAGTGTATACGCATCGTAAATCATTATTGCTGTAATTCATTATAGTTGTAATATATATTTATTTCATACATTTATTTCCCCATTTTTTTCATACATAAATCTTTTTATTTTATTCGAATATTTTTATAAATTTTAGAATAAACATGATTATATCAACAATATTCATACTTTTTATTATATTTTCCGTAAGTTACGGCATGCCCCAAAATGGACAAACGATTGAAGTAAATATAACAAAATTAGAAGACACAACATATGTGTATCTAGATCCGATTGGCAACATGGATGTAATTACATCCTCATGGAGACTTGTTCTGTATTACGACCTTGATTCATATTTGATGGAGATGTCAGAAGTTCCAAAATACATAGAACTCATAAAAGCACAATGTTGTAAATTTCATTCGTTTACTAATCAGTGCATGATGTTAATGGAATCAATGGAAAATAAATATAAAACATTAAATAATGATAATAATGGAATGATTCATGTGAAAAACAGACAAAAAAAGAGCATTATTAAATTCGATGGGATCCATGTTTCACATATTATTTGGAGTTATGGATAATGATGATCGGGGAAAACTAGAAGTTGATATGAAAAATTTACTGAAAAATCAACATGATATCGAGACTTTCACAAAACGTCAAACATCCTTAGTAGATTCTATTGTTAGTATATTAGAAGAAACAACAACAGATATAAACAAAGAATTTAAAAGGTTGTCTGATGAAATAATAAATATGGCAAATAACACAAATTTTGATTGAAACTGTTGTTATGTTTGCACTTTTGGAAAAGCAGTTGAATATAATGATCCAACACTGTAAGGATATTCAAATATCTATTATTAACTTGATTACGAATCGAAAAGATCAAGGGGCATATTCTTCTTTAATTAAAACGTCTACAATGATGAATGAAATCACAGATATTAAATCTAAACTCCCATTCAAATTAAAATTACCAGGTCAAGAAAAAGGCAAAGAACTTATAGAAATATTTCGCTTGATGTCGGTGACTGGAATAATAATCGAAAAGCGATTAATGATTGATATTAAACTTCCTTTAATTGAGTCAGAAAAATCAACTGTATACAGTGTTATTGGTATACCGTTTCACCAAGATAATATTCTTCTAATGCCAAAACTAAGATTTGATATTATAGTTTTTAATCTTGGACTGAACAGTTACTTACCAATGAGTCGTGTCGAATTACTGAGCTGCAAAGAAAGCACCGAAAATAGTTTCATGTGTTATAATGATAGGCCCTGGAAAACTATAACAGAAGGGACATGCGAGGCATCTGCACTACACCAGTCACATACAAGTAAATGTCAATTTGAACAAATTGAAGAACAAAATATATTCATTGAATTGTACAACAAAAATACATGGCTGTTTAAAGTATTTAATACCACCAAAATTAGTGTTTCATGTAAATTTGGAAAACACTATTGGATGACATTATTATCGCAAGGAATTATACACTTAGAACTACAGTGTACTGTACGATATGATGGTGGTTCATTTTCGTCTTCATACACTGTTGAATCAAATAGCAATATTGATTTAAATACACCATGGATTAGAACAATTCAAAAAGTACCAGATACACATATAAAGTTATTCACACATATTGACAAAAATAACACAATTGACGAAATTAAGAAACAAATGGAGCCATTCGTTGCTGCACATATTGAAAATAAAAATGAAGTTAATGAAATAAAGAATAACCTGGAAGACATCAAGAAGTCCCACATTAACTTCAGAGGATTAGAATTTCATCATCTCTATGATCATACGCCATTTATGATAGTTATTGTAATAGCTTTTATAATATGCATATCAATAATATGTTTCATAAAAAAATGTTTATGTTGTTGTATGTAAATTATTTAATAAGTGTAAAAAGATTGTACCTAAATAAAACCTTTAATAACATAACCCATAATTGTTAAAAATAAAGAAATTATAAAAAAAAAACTTAATACATTTTTCACTTCAGTCTCATCATTGAGCGATGCGTGATATATTTGTACCAGTGTAGCCACATTTTGTGTAATTCCACAATTTTTTCGTGTAATTTAATTTTTGTGTAATTTAGAATCAAATAAAATTATACTACAAAAGCAAAATTTTAAGAGTTTCATGAATATTTCCAGATAGATATATAAAACACTATCGCCTACTGTAACTCGATGCCAAACATTTAAAAGTTCTGGAAAGTTATTACATTAAAAGCTTATTATCATACAAAACTATAAAACGTAAGATCTTTATCAAAAATAAATAGTTACTTAAAATTAAAAAAATGTGTTTTTATTCTGTTTTTACTCTAAGGTGGCCAATTTCTGCCGAGAGATAGCGCTGTATAGAAAACAAGTTATTTTTTTAATTATTCAGTTGCGTTCGCACCAGCGATCTTTCGACTCGTACTCCAACGCCTTAACGATCTGAGCCACCGACGCTATATACAAGATATAGGTAAATTAAAATGTGGTCACATAATATATTATTTATGAATTTTGAATTTAAAATGCAACTTCTAATTAATATTAGATATATTTTTAAATGGCCAATAGTGTCATCTTAGATCAGGAGCACTTAAGTTCTCCTATTGAATATTTTTTTCATGGATGTGACATTGAAAACGACTGCGCTAAAAGGTTCAGACATTTGCTAAAAGATTCGCCTTCTTTATTAGATCAAAAATTTCATTATAAAAATATTTAAGTGTTTTAAATAATTAAAATAAATAAATAAATAAATAAATAAATAATAATCATTGAAAGTTATATAAATACATAACAAAAATTTAATATTTTTTTTAAAGAAACACCTTCATCGTAAAAACCACATAAATAGCTTTTTTAATAATTACATTTTTGAACCCATTTTTCACCATAATGGACCCTGAAAAAAGCATGATTTTTTAAAATAGTCGTTAGCTTATCCTTTTATCTACAATATATCAAAAAATCTCGAGGTAGTTTTTTATTTTAAGCGTTTTTTTTAAGTTTCAATAAATGCATTTTTTCATTCTGCGACTGCAAAATGTTCCTTCTTTGGACCCATTTTTCACCATGATGGACCCTGAAAATAGTACGATTTTTTATAATAATCGTTAGCTTATCCTATTATCTACACAATATCAAAAAATCTCGAGGTGGTTTTTTATTTTAAGCGTTTTTTTTAAGTTTCAATAAATGCATTTTTTTCATACTGCGACTGCAAAATTTTCCATCTTTGGACCGATTTTTCACCATAATGGACCCTGAAAAGAGTACAATTTTTTTAAATAATCGTTAGCTTATCCTATTATCTACAAAATATCAAAAAATCTCGAGGTGGGTTTTTTATTTTAAGCGTTTTTTTAAAGTTTTAATAAATGCATTTCTTCCATACTGCGACTGAAAAATTGTCAATCTTTAGACCCACTTTTCACCATGAAGTACCCTGAATAAAAAGTGGGCTAGTACGATTTTTTAAAATAATCGTTAGCTTATCCTTTTATCTACAAAATATCAAAAAATCTCGAGGTGGTTTTTTATTTTAAGCGTTTTTTTTAAGTTTTAATAAATGCATTTTTTCCATACTGCGACTGAAAAATTGTCAATTTTTAGACCCACTTTTCACCATGAAGGACCCTGAATAAAAAGTGGGCTAGTACGATTTTTGAAAATAATCGTTAGTTTATCCTATTATCTACAAAATATCAAAAAATCTCGAGGTGGTTTTTTATTTTAAGCGTTTTTTTAAGTTTCAATAAATGCATTTTTTTCATACTGCGACTGAAAATTTGTAAATTTTTAGACCCATTTTTCACCATGAAGGACCCTGAATAAAAAGTGGGCTAGTACGATTTTTGAAAATAATTGTTAGTTTAATCTATTATCTACAAAATATCAAAAAATCTTCAGGTGGTTTTTTATTTTAAGCGTTTTTTTTAAGTTTCAATAAATGCATTTTTTTCATACTGCGACTGAAAAATTGTCCATATTTGGACCCATTTTTAATCATGAAGGACCCTGAATAAAAAGTGGGCTAGTACGATTTTTGAAAATAATTGTTAGTTTAATCTATTATCTACAAAATATCAAAAAATCTCGAGGTGGTTTTTTATTTTAAGCGTTCTTTTTTAAGTTTCAACAAATGCATTTTTTTCATACTGCGACTGAAAAATTGTCCATATTTGGACCCATTTTTCACCATGAAGGACCCTGAATAAAAAGTGAGCTAGTACGATTTTTGAAAATAATCGTTGGTTTATCCTATTATCTACAAAATATCAAAAAATCTCGAGGTGGTTTTTTTTTTTAAGCGGTTTTTTTAAGTTTTAGTAAATGCATTTTTTCCATACTGCGACTGAAAAATTGTCAATCTTTGGACCCACTTTTCACCATGAAGGCCCTGAATAAAAAGTGGGCTAGTACGATTTTTGAAAATAATCGTTAGTTTAATCTATTATCTACAAAATATCAAAAAATCTCGAGGTGGTTTTTTGTTTTAAGCGTTTTTTTTTAAGTTTCAAGAAATGTCTATTTACATTTAAAATTGAAATAAGTTCCCCTTTTAAAAATGCCATTTTTGGCATGATAGGAGCGCATATTGGTACAAAATTTTGATACTGAAATTAGCTAGAGCTATTTTATTTAAGATACATTAAAAAATTATGGTGCTGTTTTCATTTTAAGCGTTTTGTTTTTATTTTAAAATACATGCAATTTTAGTAATTATAAAAATATATGACTTAATATCGGTTTGTAGTATATTATTGATTATATTATATGGAAATGCAAAAAATAAGAAGATTTTAATATGTTATATTTAAACAAACAAAAAAAAAATGCGGCGAATTCAAATTGTGGGATAACTCCAATTCGCCGCGATGCGCTATCTTCACACCAATGAATTGGCAGTCTATCGACGTATTGACGGTTTTCTAATTTTTGTCTTATATTCTCGTTTTCCCACGTTGATGGTGTTTCAGCTGAAAGTTTCTCTTCTAGTTTGCTATATCTGCCTTCTGGCTTTGATGTCGATGGGGAGGGTTCTGGTAATATTTGTTTACTCACTGAACTTGGATTAAATTCATTTATTAATTTAAAAATGGTCATCAAATGTTCCTGAAATTAAAGAATACGTCATTTTTTGCATGTAAATTATTTAAAATTGTGCTTACAACTGCTCTGCGCTTTTGAGATTCAGTTAAATATGTTGAACCTCTATAGCAAAATCTTGGATCTATGTAAATAGCAGCTAGAAATGCATCATTTTCTAGCAGTTTCCGTTTTTTTATTTTTATCGCGTCTAAAAGCATTTTCGCATAAATGTTGTTAAGGTGAAGTTCCTCCAAGTCTTTTTCACAAACAAGCCATTCACGGTAGAAATCTCCCATTACCAACTGCTCTGTTTGCAACATTTTCGTACAATCTGAGAGAGGTTTAAACGATACGCAGACATTTTCCACAAACCCCCAATTAATTTCATAATTATAGGAAGTATTATCCTCTATACTGGCTCTGATTTCTTTTAACGATCGAATCATATTATATGTAGAGCTCCATCTTGTGTTGTTGTATAATATCGGCATGGGCAAACCTTCTTCATATCGAATAACCTTTCTCAATGATTTTCAATTTTTCTGCAATCATCAACAGGCGTTACTATTTGCTTCAAAACATCCCACGAAGCTAACTGAAGTGTATGTGCTGCACAATGAACAACTGACATTGTTAAGTTTATATTTTCCTTAATATTATTGAAGTTGTCATCTATATCATCGTTGTTATATATTCCAACATCTTCATATTCCTGAAGAAGTCGTGAAGTTTTTATAACATTTGCCCCATTGTCTGTCGTCATGGAATAAATTTGCTTCATATCAATTTCAAAGTCGTTTAAGCATCTCGGAATTTCAGTTTTTAGATATCGAGCTGTGTGACGATCCGTAAGTTCAACCATTGAAATTGTATATTTATTTGAATATTGATGCCCATTATGCTTCTATCCTTCGACGTTGCAATGTCCATTTTCAAGCATATTACACGATTTTTCATATTATTCATAATATTTTCTCGAACTTTGATTTTTATCATATTTAAATGATCGACGATATTTTTGGATTTGAACTTAATACCAAAAGCGGACGGCCAGGGATGTAACATTTTTTGAAAGCATTTGTCATCATCAAAAAATCTAAATGGCATATGTTGACGAGAGTAGAAAGGATATGGGCAGAGTAAGCTTAATTGATAATGGTGGGTGGAATTGATAAAAGTGAGAAGGGATTGTGTTACTCACTATAAATATTCATTGTGAATGATAATAGTGGGAAGAGTTTATTGATCTTACTAATATTCCAACACATGTAGCGTGCTAATGCAACGCACCAAAACATTGTATGCAATAGAGTAGAAAGGATATGGGCAGAGTAAGCATAATTGATAATGGTGGGTGGAGTTGATAAAAGTGAGAAGGGGTTGTGTTACTCACTATAAATATTGATTGTGAATGCTGAATAGCGATTTCGATAGATGGAGATGTCAATAGACACCACTAGATGGCCACAATGAAGGTTAGAATTCAGTTATTGTAAATAGTTAGCGTGGGATTGTATCACCGCTAAATGCATCGCTCGATGTAAGCAGATGTCAATAGACAACATTAGAAGGCGATGAGTACTGCTAGATGTCAAGGATCTCTGTAAATGTCGATAGACATCGCTAGATGGCGCTGAATGCGATGTAATATACGAACCGTAAACTTGTTTAGTCAGAGCATGACTCATATATTTACGGGGACCATATACTTATGCAATGTAAAAATTAAATTGTAGATGATTTAATTTAAATTAAAATATATTATTTCAACTATTTTGAGACAATCACACAGTACAAAGGAAATTATTTTTTAAACAACATGTCTCGATATTTATTTATTAGTATCATAAGGAATATCTGAGAATCAATTAAATTGAAAAAGGTTAAATTAGGAATTCGGATCACAATTTTCGGTCATAAATACCGTCCGTCCTATTGACTGGAATTTTTTAATTATATAATAAAAATACCACCCACTTAAAATATTCATAAACATTATATGTACAATTATGCTTTCGAAATATAATTCTGATGCAATAAATTGTAATATTTACGATTAAAAGTATAAGTAGAACCGTTAGAATTTTAGTAATTAATATTCAAAAAATGTTTTCGTTAAAAATTAATAATGCAGGGGCTACCCTTTATAAATGTACCATACGATTTAAAATCGATGCAGGTAAAACACAATAGGATACTACTAAATGAAACTCTATTGCCATAACTGCATTGAAATACATCCTATGGCTTTTCATTTACTTTACCTCCATAAGTTTTCATCTACTGGGGCCAGTATAAAAATTTATCCCAACATCGGTTGACATAAAGTTGTTTTTGTCTAATTGTTTATAACATTTTGTTATTGATTAAAGTAAATTTTCATTTTAAACTTACTTATTAAAGAAAATTTTATTTTACTTTTTAAATAATAAACATATTAGTAAAAAATTAAATATGTTCGCGTGTGAAAATTGTACAGCAACATTCTCATCGTTAGAAAATTTGTCAATTCATTTAAATGATTGTAAAGAAAAATATTTTCAATGTGGCTGCGGTTTACTCATTAAAGGCATTCAATATGTCGAGAATCATTTAGAGAATTGTGATGGTGAACCGATCATAGCTGAACCCATCCTCTCCTCATCTCATAGAGGAGTTAAGAAAAATGGAACCCAATAAGGAGCATCATCATCTCATCAAATCCTCAAACGGAAAGGAAATGGAATCAACATACAAAATACAACTAGACGACCAAAAATTGACATGGAAACGAAAGTATGTGAGATTTGTGGGATACATATTCCCATAAATCGGTATAAAATGCATTTTAGAACCGACATGCACAAGGAAAGATCTGCAATAACACTACGGGAAAACGTTCTCCAACTATCAACCTTCCAAACCAATATTGTAAAAAAATATCGTGTTTTAAGCTCATCGAAGAATGAGATATTGATTGAAAACTTTTTTTACTAATATAAATGCATATTTAAAAGAACTTCTGTTAACGAATATTGGAGAACATGATTTCGTTAAATATAATATAGTTCTATATGGTGATTATGTAAAACAACAGGAAACCGAGAAGGTACTAACAAAAAAACACTTGGGAACCCGATTTGTTAGTATATATAATCTGGATGATATAAATTCTTGATTAGAAGAATTGATAAATGAAATAACTAGAATTTCAAGTGAATTCCAAGAGAGAGACAGTGGATGGGCAATCGTAGAATTTACATATGTGGAAATAACCATATGAAAATTAGAACATATGCCATCAGGAATATATACGCCTCTGCCTAAAGATATTTACTCTAAAGCTGCAACAATCAATATAAAAAAATATAGATGAATTTTGCTTCAAATGGAGTATTCTGGCTGCAATAGCTTGTAAATATGATAATTTGGAGTCAAAAAATCTTTATAAGTTGACAAATCCCAATTATTATAGAATTTTGGATATTTTGGATATGATGTTTCCAACACCATTAAAAGATTTAAAAATATTTGAACAAAATAATCCACAGTTCAGCGTCAACGTGTACGATATTAAAGGTAAAAAACACATACGGAAACTAGCAAAATTATAGGACCATCTAGACCAACATCAGAAGTTCGAGCATTCCATGTGAATTTATTATCTTTAATAAATTTGAATTCAAACAGCAATCATTATTGTCTAATAAAAGATTTAAAGAGACTGGTAAAATCATTATCAATTACTACTAGTCACAATAGTGGTTATTTTTGTGAGTTTTGTCAGAATCACAATTTCGTCGATTCAAAAAGACATAATGAAAAGGAATGCGGAAAAGTTACTGCAAGATATCTTAAAGCAGGAGCCACAGCAACATTTACAAGATTGGAAAAGAAATTATCACCGCCTATAATTTTATATGCCGATATGGAAGCAATTTTAACACCAATTCAATATACAATTCCAAATGAAAAAATATCATCAACAACCCAAGTTCAAAAACATGAAGCATGTGCGATCAAATACTATGTGAAGCTCACGTTTAATTCTGATTTGGATGAAATATTTACTATTGAAGGTAATTTTTTATAATTATTTTTTATTTTGTTTTTAAATTTTAATATTTTCTTATTTTGTTATAGATGCAAATTGTGTTGAGGAATTCATTAATTCTATGGAGGAGAAATTAGATCAACTTCATCGAAAATATTGGATGTCTCCAGCTCCCCATAAAAATCTAACGCAGAATGATCAACAAACGTATACCACTGGAAAATGTTGTGCTTGTGAGGAAAACTTTACCGACAGCACGAGAAATGTAAGAACATTTAAAAAAAAAAATATCCATTTTTCCCAGTGGTATTTCATAATCTATCTAGATATGATATCGATTTATTCATAAATAAATTGAGTGGAAATTTAAAAGCAATTCCATGCAATAAGGAGTTATATATATCACTCACTAAAACTGTTATGGAGGGTAAAACATTTAAATATAATATAAATTTTATAGATTCAAATAGATTTTTAAACTCCAGCTTAGAAAAATTATCTAATTATATGGATAGTAATAATTTCAATATTTTAAAAAATAGATATAAAAATGTTGACAAATTTAATTTAATGAGGAGGAAAGGAGTGTTCCCCTTTGATTATGTAAATCACTTCAATGTTCTGAAAGAAACTTCCCTTGCCAGTAGAGATCATTTTTATAATTCGTTAGATGACCAAGAATGTTCAGTTGAAGACTATATATTTGCCAATGAGGTATGGAAAACATTCAAATGTAATACACTACGTGATTATATGTTACTTTATTTAGAAAGCGATGTTCTTATTTTAGCTGATGTATTTGAAAATTTTCGAAGCATTTGTTTAAATATTTATAATTTAGATCCAATAAATTATATAACTGCCCCTTCTTTATCTTGGAATGCAATGCTTAAGTATACCAAAGCAGATCTAAAACTTATAAACGATCCTGATGTTCATAACTTTCTTAAAGTTAGCGTAAGAGGAGGATTAACTCAATGGACTCATAGGATATCTGAAGCCAACAACAAATATTTAAAATCTGGATATGATACAAATAAAGAAGATAATTATTTAACATATGTGGATGCTAATAATTTGTATGGATGGGCAATGTCGCAAAATCTTCCAATCTCAGGTTTTAAATTTTTAGAACAGGCTGAGTTTAATATTCTAGATTTTTCTACTATTACTACTGATGGTGTATTTGGATATATTCTTGAGGTTGATTTAGAATATCCAGATTCTATTCATGACGAGCATAATTGTCTTCCATTTTGTCCTGAAAACAAAATACCAATTGGTGGAAAAGGAGTTAAATTAATAGCCGATCTTCATAAAAAAGACAAGTATATAATTCATTTAAAATACTTGCAACTATGTTTACAACATGGTTTAACGCTAAAAAAAGTACATCGTGTTCTGCGCTTTAAACAAAGCAAATGGTTAGAACCATATTGTTACGAAAAGAGGTAATTTGCCCCACTGTGCAAGCAATCAACAATAATAAATGAGACGCAAGACAATTCAGCGCACTAAGCAATGTGTTAGAAAGAGACGGAAGATCATTCAGCGCACTGAGGCAGTGTGCGAGAAAGAGATGGAAGATCAGCGCATTAAACCCATGAGTGCGAATGAGATGCCAATAGCATGCGTCATTCACGAAACGAGTAGAAGGTTCTCGAAACAAGTCGAAGCTTGTCGAAACGTGTCGAACTGATGCATACAGGCCGCGCATCTGAGGCACTGTACTTCAGTTGTGATTTAATAGTGAACTAGTGCGTCTCGTGAGTGAACATTGTAAAGATTGTAGTAATTCAGCAGTTGATATAAGTGATTATTCTTTAAGTTGTTATTTAAATTAATAAAGTTAATTAATACTAGTTGAAATAATACTAGTTAAAACCAAATATAAGTGCGTTTTTATTTTGTACACAATCCAGCGATACGAACTCGTAGAACAGTTTTCCGTAGACTGAATTTTCGTAACATTGGTGTCAGAAGTGGGATTGTGATACAAAATGGTTAAATTCGAACAACTTAAAGTCGACCAGCTAAAGAAGGAGCTGGCGATTAATAATCTTCCAACTGTAGGTACGAAAGTAGAGCTACAAAAGCACCTAATGGAAGAATTAGAGAACCAAGGCATTGACCTCGCAGAGCACGAGTTTGAAATGGAAGCTGCAACAACGTCATCGAAAAGTGTGGACACGGAGCAAAAAGTACAATCTCGAAGTTTTGATATGAGCCAGTTGCTCGGAGCAATACAACAACAGCTTCAAGAAAATTCCAATCAACTTAAGACAGAACTTCAAGAAAATTCCAATCAACTTAAAACAGAACTTCTGGAAAATTCTAACCAACATCAAGTAAAAATGGAGCAACAAATGCAGGAACATTCGAAACAGCTTCTGGAAGTTACTAATACACTTCATAGCAAAGTAAAAGATCTTGAGGAGCATGTAAGGGATATGGGTTAGAGTTGATGATAAAATTAATGGTATCGATCAGAAGCTCCAGAAAATGCAAAAAGATTTCGAAGGGTTGCAAATAAATGGACCCTCACAACATGTTGTCAGTGGTACAAGGTTAAAGTCGCCGATATACGATGGAACCACAGCGTTCAACATTTTCAAGCTGCAATTCGAGACCACGGCTGTAAGTAATCGATGGAACAATGAGGACAGCGTAGCCGCACTTATCGTGGCGCTTAAAGGAGGCGCAGCCGAAGTATTTCAGACTGTTCCAGAAAGTGATCGAAACAGTTATTTAGCGGTTATGTCTGCACTGCAACGAAAATACGGCAGTGATCACATGAAGCAAATCTACAGAATGGAACTAAAGTGCCGAATGCAAAGAAATGGTGAAACAATGCAGGCGTATGCAGCCGACGTCGAGAGGCTTGCGCATTTGTCGTATGCAGATTCAACGAGTGATTTCATAGAAAAGTGCAAGATCTAAGCCTTCATTGACGGCATACGTGATCCGGAAACAAGACGTGCCACAGTGACAATGCCGAAAGTGACATTTACGAAAACTGTAACCACAGCACTAACACAGGAGACAGCAACTACGTTATGCCGCCCAGCGCCAAAGGTCCGTAGACTAGATGTGGAGAATGAAGACCTACTTCAGGTAATTTGCCAAGTGTTAAAAAGTGGAGCTAAACCAGATTACACCGCTGCCAACCGAGACACCCAATTTAAAGGTAAATGCTACAACTGTGATACATGTGGGCATATGGCACGTGATTGTCGTAAAAAACGAAAGCGCTCAATGAATCCATTTGCAAATGAACCCCGACATGAAAAAACCCAGGATCATGTCCAAAATAACGTAAATTTTAATCAATCTTTAAACTAAAACGAGTCAGTTCTGCGGGGCACGATCTGACTCCCATAACCGATTGCCCCAGAATCTCCATTTCACAAATTGCTCGAAATCCAAATAGCTTAACTGTCGAAGGACTCATTGATTGTACAGCATATATGGTAACATTGGATACGGGAGCTTCACACTCAATAATAAGAAGTAACCTTGTTAAGGATAAAGTAGAGCCGCTTGTAGGAATAAGATTACAAACAGCTACAGGTGAAGAGGCCCCTATCAGAGGAAAGATTACCAAGAAAATAACGATTGATACTACGACAGTTAAGCATGATTTTATTGTGGCAGAAATAGTAGACGAAATAATACTTGGCATGGACTTCATGATAAAGAACGGTTTCACACTTGATTTAACAAGAAAAATTTTGAATTATGCCAACACGGAGATCCAACTGAATATTGATTGTGACCAAAGCCCGAAAATGAAACAAGTTATTGCTTATAAAAATAGAAAAATACCACCTAATTCAGAAGCAATTGTTTGGGCGAAATTAAATGGAGATTGTGGGATAAGCAAGTTGTGGTTTATTGAAGCAAACGAAAAGCTGTATAAAAGTAACATAGTGGTAGGAAGAACACTTGTTGAGGCGGAGAAAGACAGAATTGTACCTATAAGAGTTCTCAATTTGGAAAACTCGTCAAAATTAATCAAAAAGGGGACAGTGGTAGGCCAGTGTCAAGAGGTGTCAGCGATTATAAATTGCGAGTCAAATACATCAAAAGACTATGTCACACCGCAAGTAAACAAACAATCTACTCACAAGTTTATAAATGAGTAGACGAAGGATTTGGCTGCCAAAGAAATGAGTCAAGTGCAACAGCTAATTGACAAATATCGGTGTATATTTGCTGAAAAGGGACAAAAGGACGGCAGAACTGCCATTGTAAAACATCGAATAGACACTGGTGATTCTAACCCAATTCGTCAAGCACCAAGAAGGGTACCACTTGCGAAAAGAGACGAAGTATCACATTTGGTTGAAGAAATGCACGCAAATGGCGTGGTGGAACCATCTGAGAGCCCATGGAGTTCACCAGTAGTATTGGTGAAAAAGAAGGACGGTAGCACTCGGTTCTGCGTTGATTACCGAAAACTTAATGATGTCACAAAGAAAGATAGTTATCCATTGCCAAGAATCGATGACACATTGGATACACTATCTAATGCTAAGTGGTTTTCCACGTTGGACTTGCAAAGCGGTTACTGGCAAGTAGAAATCGATAAGAAAGATCGAGAGAAGACCGCATTCAGTACTGGAGATGGACTATGGCAATTTTTGGTAATGCCGTTTGGACTATGCAATGCCCCAGCAACATTCGAGCGGTTAATGGAGCACGTATTAAAAGGTTTACTCTGGAAAACATGCCTAGTATACCTTGATAACATCATTGTTATGGGCAAGGATTTCAACGAACATCTAAGAAATCTAGAGGAAGTATTCCTTCGATTGAAAAATGCGGGTCTACAACTTAGCCCAAATAAATGCTCACTTTTTAAGAAAGAAGTCAAGTATCTGGGTCATCGAGTTACCACGGAAGGAGTGCATACCGATGAAGATAAAATAGTTGCAGTAAAGGAGTGGCCCAGACCGCAAAACCTACATGACCTACGAAGTTTCTTGGGGCTAAGTACATACTACAGGCGATTTGTTCCAGGTTTTGCCAATGTTGCTACCAGTATTCACGAGTTGACAAGAAAGAACCCTGCATTTCAATTGGGCAATGATCAAGAAAGGGCGTTTTTGAAATTAAAAGATCTACTGTGCTCGGCACCAATTCTTGCGTATCCAATTCCAGGTGAGAAATTTATACTTGATACGGATGCAAGTGGATACGGAATAGGCGGAGTTCTCTCTCAAGTGATCAATGGGCAAGAAAAAGTGATCGCATACTACAGTAAAACATTGTCCAAGCCCGAGCGAAATTACTGTGTCACCAGAAGGGAGCTTCCTGCTGTAATTGAAAGTGTGAACATTTTCCATAAGTATCTGTTCACTTCAAAACCGAGCACGCAGCACTACGATGGTTACTTCAGTTCAAAGATCCGGAAGACCAAATTGCGCGTTGGATAGAACGATTACAGAGCTACGATTTCTCAATCGAACATCGTAAAGGAGGAAATCATGGAAATGCAGATGCTCTGTCACGACGCCCATGTAAACTAGAATGCAGACATTGTTCAAGAGCAGAAGGTAAAGAAAACACAATTGACATTCGTTTGCTAAATGTTTTGCCCGATGAAAAATGGACTTCGGAACAAATTCAAATTGATCAAAAGAGTGATCCCGACCTCACAAAAATCATGATGTTCAAGGAACAGCAAAGAAAACCAACGTGGGAAGATATAGCGGCCGACAGTCCAATAACTAAAGCTTACTGGGCACAGTGGCAGAGCTTAAAGCTACAAGATGGTTGCTTATATCGTGTATGGGAAAATGAAGGTGGCACATCCGCTCGAAGTTTGATTGTTGTTCCCAAGTCAAAAATAAAATAAATATTAGCGGAATACCATGGTGGATCTAGTGGTAGTCATTTGCGCATTAATAAAACGGTCGAGAAGGTAAAGAAACGTTTTTATTGGATTGGGTGCCAAGAGACAGTCGCCGATTGGATTCGCAGTTGCCCGCAATGTGTACCAGCTAAAGGACCAACAGTCAAAAGTCGCGGCAGGATGCATCAGTACAACGTGGGAGCACCATTCGAGCGTATTGCCATGGATGTCGCCGGGCCGTTTCCAATCAGTGATACGGGGAATATGTGCTTGTTGTCATTGACTACTTCAGCAAGTGGCCTGAAGTGTATCCCATGCCGAATCAAGAAGCCACAACAGTTGCGGATGCATTAGTTAACAACTGGGTAAGCCGTTTTGTAGTACCGTTGGAATTGCATTCAGATCAAGGAAGAAATTTTGAGTCTGCTGTATTTAAAGAAGTATGCAAAGTCCTCAACATACACAAAACACGAACAACGCCTTTGCACCCGCAATCAGACGGCATGGTGGAGAGATTCAATCAGACTTTGGAAGAGTATCTCAGAAAAGTGGTTGATAAAAATCAAAAAGATTGGGATACACACATATCACTATTCCCCATGGCTTATCGAACGGCGGTTCATGATACCACAGCAGTTTCACCATCTAAAATTGTTTTTGGAACAGACTTAAGAATACCTGCGGATTTAAAGTTTGGTGCGAGTCCATCAGCTGGAATTCCTGTACACAATTATGTTTTCAGAAAAAGTGAAGAAATGAACGAAGTGCATCAGTTTGTAAGACAGCGTACACAATTTGCGAGTGATAAGATGAAGGCCAGATACGACTTGCGCACAAATTCAGAGGGATTTACGGAAGGACAACTTGTTTTGCTCTATAACCCACAAAGGAAGAAAGGCTTATCCCCTAAGCTACAAACACACTGGGAAGGACCATACAAGATAATTAAAAGAATTAACGATGTCGTGTATCGGATTCAGAATACTGCAGGCGTTAGAAGAAAAATGAAAGTGGTACATTTAGAAAGATTGGCGCCGTATAGAGAGAGGATTAACATCTGTTCGGGACGAACAGATTTAGGTGGATGGCAGTGTTACGAAAAGATGTAATTTGCCCCATAGTGCAAGCAATCAACAATAATAAATGAGACGCAAGACAATTCAGCGCACTAAGCAATGTGTTAGAAAGAGACGGAAGATCATTCAGCGCACTGAGGCAGTGTGCGAGAAAGAGATGGAAGATCAGCGCATTAAAACCCATGAGTGCGAATGAGATGCCAATAGCATGCGTCATTTACGAAACGAGTAGAAGGTTCTCGAAACAAGTCGAAGCTTGTCGAAACGTGTCGAACTGATGCCTGCAGTATATAAGGCCGCGCATCTGAGGCACTGTACTTCAGTTGTGATTTAATAGTGAACTAGTGCGTCTCGTGAGTGAACATTGTAAAGATTGTAGTAATTCAGCAGTTGATATAAGTGATTATTCTTTAAGTTGTTATTTAAATTAATAAAGTTAATTAATACTAGTTGAAATAATACTAGTTAAAACCAAATATAAGTGCGTTTTTATTTTGTACACAATCCAGCGATACGAACTCGTAGAACAGTTTTCCGTAGACTGAATTTCCGTAACAATATATTATTCTTAATACAGAACAAAGGAAGCAGGCTAAAAATGATTTTGAAAAAAACTTCTATAAATTGATGGATAATGCAGTATATGTTAAAACGATGGAAAATGTTGAAAAAAGAAGAGACGTAAGGTTATTAACTCATTATAATAATCGAAGGAATTCAGAAAGCTTTCGAGCACTTATAGCTAAAACTAATTTCCATAGTATAGACATTTTTAGTGACTCTCTGGTTGGAGTTGAACTAGTCAATTTAGAAATATTTTATGACAAACCAATTTATGTGGGAACAACAGTACTCGAATTATCCAAATGGTTGATGTACGATTTTTATTATAATTTCTTGAAAAAGAAAAGTAAAAATATTGATGTTATTTATATGGATACAGATAGTTTTATATTGTCGTCTAAGGATGATATTTATAATATTATTAAAACAAATCCAGCCCAATTTGATACATCAGATTATAATGTAAATAATCAGTTTTTAATAACACCACAAAACAAAAAAGTTTTAGGTTTAATGAAGGACGAAAACGCAGGTCTTATAATGAAAAGTTTTGCAGGATTAAAGGCCAAGGCATACGCATATATTGTTGAAAAGGATATTGATGGGGCAGACGATAAGGTTTTTAAAAAGATTAAAGGAGTTAAGAATTCGGTTGTAAAAAAAAATTCATATAATGATTATCTAAAGTGTATAAGAGAGAGAAAAATATTTCATGGTCAACAGCGAATTATAAGAAGTAGATCCCATCAACTTTATACTGAGATAGTTAATAAAATTAGTCTCAATTTTATGGACGATAAAAGATATATATTACGAGTTCGAATATCTACATTGGCATGGGGGAATTATAAAATAGTTGAAGATATTCTTCAATAATATATTGTAATACATTATATAAAATAAGATATATATATATATCCTATCCTATTAATATAATAAATCTGTTTGTTCGTTTGTACGTTTGTTCCGCTTCTCCGTCTAAACGGCTGATCCGATTTCCTTGAAATTTTTACCACAGATGCGGTATGGTCTGGAAGGAATGATAGGCTATATATGGGCGGGATTGGACAAAGAGGCGTGGCACGTCCCATACAACCTAAACTTTCAATACGATATAACTCGGCACTTTCACCAGCTACGAACATGAAACAAAAAACTCAAATACAAAAAAAAAATTAAAAACAAAAAAACAAAAGCAAAAATACAAAAGCAAAAGCAATCACGTTTGTTCCGCTTCTCCGTCTAAACGGCTGATCCAATTTTCTTGAAATTTTTACCACAGATGCGGTATGGTCTGGAAGAAATGATATATGGGCGGGATTGGACAAAGAGGCGTGGCACCTCCCATACAACCTAAACTTTCAATACGATATAACTCGGCACTTTTACCAGCTACGAACATAAAACAAAAAACTCAAATACACAAAAAAAATTAAAAACAAAAAACCAAAAGCACAAAACAAAACAAAACAAAAGCAAAAATAAAAGCAATCACGTTTGTTCCGCTTCTCCGTCTAAACGGCTGATCCGATTGTCTTGAAATTTTTACCACAGATGCGGTATGGTCTGGAAGGAATGATAGGCTATATATGGGCGGGATTGGGAAAAGAGGCGTGGCACCTCCCATGCAACCTAAACACGATACAACTCGGCACTTTCAACAGCAACGAACATGAAACAAAAAAACTCAAATACACAAAAAAAAATTAAAAACAAAAAGCACAACACAAAACAAAAGCAAAAATACAAAAACAAAACCAATCACATAAAACCACAATCCAAACTAAATGAAAAGGAAAGAAAAAGAAAAACAAACTCACCACACTAAAACTAACCAAACTAAAACTCACCACACTAAAATTCACCCTTAAATTAACCACACTAAAACCCACCACACTATAATTCACCACACTAAAACTCACCACACTAAAATTCACCACACTAAAACTCACCACACTAAAACTCACCACACTAAAACCCACCACTTAAAAACTCACCACACTAAAACTCACCACACTAAAACTCACCACACAAAAACTCACAACACTAAAACTCACCACACTTAAACTCACCACACTAAAACTCACCACACTAAAACTCACCACACTAAAACTCACCACACTAAAACTCACCACACTTAAACTCACCACACTAAAACTCACCACACTAAAACTCACCACACTAAAACTCACCACACTTAAACTCACCACACAAAAATTCAACACACTAAAATTCACCACACCAAAACTCACCACACTAAAACTCACCACACTTAAATTCACCCTTAAATTAACCACACTAAAACCCACCACACTATAATTCACCACACTAAAACTCACCACACTAAAATTCACCACTAAAACTCACCACACTAAAACTCACCACACTTAAACTCACCACACTAAAACTCACCACACTTAAACTCACCACACAAAAATTCAACACACTAAAAATCACCACACTAAAACCCACCACACTAAAATTTCAACACACTAAAACTCACCACACAAAAATTCAACACACTAAAATTCACCACACTAAAACCCACCACACTAAAATTTCACCACACTAAAACTCACCACACTAAAACTCACCACACTAAAATTCACCACTAAAACTCACCACACTAAAACTCACCACACTTAAACTCACCACACTAAAACTCACCACACTTAAACTCACCACACAAAAATTCAACACACTAAAACCACACTAAAACTCACTACACTAAAATTTCACCACATTAAAATTCACCACTTTTAAACTCACCACATTAAAACTCACTACACTCAAATTTAGATACACTAAAGCACACCACACTAAAACTCACCGCACTAAAATTCACCACACTAAAACCCACCACACTATAATTAACCACACTAAAACTCACCACCCTAAAATTCACTACACTAAAACTCACCACAATAAAATTCATCACATTAAAATTCATCACACTAAAACTCACCACAATAAAATTCACCACACTAAAACTCGCTACACTAAAACACGCCACACTAAAACACGCCACATTAAAATTCACCACACTAAAACCCACCACACTATAATTGACCACACTAAAACTCACCACACTTAAAAACACCACACTTAAACTCACCACACTCAAATTCACCACACTAAAACTCACCACACTAAAACTCACCACACCAAAACTAACCACAATTAAACTCACCACTCCAAAATTCACCACATCTAAACTCACTACACCGAAACTTACTACATTAAAACCCACCACACTAAAACTTCTACTGGGAAAAACTCTACGGGGAAGAATTCTACGGGAAAGAATTCTACCGGGAACAATTCTACCGGGATGAATTCTACGTAGAGAATTCTACGGGAAAGCGTTCTATGTGGATTTTACGGGGAAGATTTCTACTGAAGCGCAGTCTGAGAAAAAATTGTCTTTGAGAAAAGTTGTTTTGGCGGAGAATTATTTGGTTACCATATTTATAAAACGAATAAAAAAATGTCAACAGCTAAGCACGGGCCCCTCATATAAATAATAAAATGTTTTTTATATTAATAAAATCGCTCCATATCTTTGAATTCAGAAAATCTTGGCACGAGTCGTGCACGGGTCCAGCTAGTATATATATATATATATATATATATATATATATATATATATATATATATATATATATATACATATATATATATATATATATATATATATATATATATATATATATATATATATATATATATATATATATATATATATATATATATATATATAATAATTGTAATTAAATAAACTGTATAATAATAAAAATATAATTAAAAAATTAAAAAAAAAAACATTTTTTTTTTAATTCTTTAGATAATCTCTAAAATAAATATGTTAAGAACTCTTGGTTTTAATATTCTCTTTATCTTTTTTAAGATCATCATATTTCTTCTTTCTACATTTTTCAGCATTATGTTCATCACTAGCACAATATGTGCAATAATATAATCGTTGATATCCTTTTTTATTAAACCAATCCATCCTGTCCAAATACAATTATAACTATTTTGTTATATTTTTAGGTTAAGCACTGTACAAGGTTAATACGTATATGAGTCGTTAATTTTAGGCGAATTCTTTTTATAGTTGTTTATATAATTTTAGTTTAGCATTTGACTTCTATTAATCCATGTGTTATGATCATCACTAAATCCCAACCATTTAACCAGCACTTTATCCCCCTTTCTTCGTATAATTTTTTCAATAAGATATGCATCTTTATCTCTCACTCTTTGAAGTTCAAATTCATAAAAAGACCCTTGGATTATATTTTCCTTATAATCTTCTAGAATGCAAGTTACTGGTTTACTTATTTTCACCCGCTGAATAGAAAATATTACTGTAGACAAATTTGGTTCATATCCCTTTAAAAATATACCTTTATATTTACTTATTCGAACATGATCGCCTACAGTATATTTCGGCATAGGAAATACTTTGGGGAAATTATATATTGTTTTTAACAATAATTATACCCTACACTAAGAGTGAAAGGGTATATTCAGTTTGGTACGCCGTTTGTAACACCCAGAAGGAAGCATCTCCGGTATGGAAAAGTATATATATTCTTGATCAGCATGACCTCCTGAGTCGATTTAGCGATATCCGTCCGTCTGTCCGTCTGTCTGTCTGTCTGTTGAAATCCCTACTACTTTTAAAATTGAAGAGCTAGATAAATGAAACTTATAACTTAGATTACTAATATACCTACGCTGTATGGCGAGATCGGTCTGTTGTGACCTATGATCCGACCACTTATGTTCAAATATAATAATAATAATAGTTTGGCGCTACAGTCCTGTACAGAACTTCGGCCGAGCTCTCTCACCATTTTGAGCTGTGCGTGTTATATTTGTACTCAAAGTGGTGGGACCTACAGTTTATTGCCGAATCCGAACGGCGGGTGAGAGCTTTTTCATAGGCAATGGTTTTACTCTCGTAGGTTTGCCATTTACTGACGAGAGGTAGCGCGGAATAGAAAAATGTTTCTATGAAAAGATGTTGTTAGCCCCAGTCCAGGCTTGAACCGGGGACCTTTCGACTCGTAGTCCAACGCACTAACCACTGAGCTACCGCGGCTACTGTTCAAATACCTCATATAAAATGTACATATAAAGATCAATTTTTATGTATACGTACTTAGGTAAACTTTTTTGGTCAAATATATATTGACATCATGCTCAAATACATGATAATCAAGTTTTCCGGCGAAAAGACTTGTGGTTCACAAAAAAAAATCTAAATTCGGTACACCTACCCATTATATTTACAAATGGGTATCAAATGAATGGAAATTCTTCAGCGATTGAATGTTTGTAGTTATTTTCAGGATTCGTATACCCTGGTGACCTATATATCACTTTGAATGGTAACCACACATATGTGTGGGGTATTTATAAACGGCTTAGACCGACTATAATTTTGATAATCCTAACTATCATAATTACACCTACTTTAAAATTTCCCATGTGATCTAACCTTCCCAACTGGTTTTTCATTTCTTTTAGTTATTTCAGCGGGTTTCATTCTAATAGTTCTATGCCAGGTTTTATTATATTAATTTATCAATCGATCTAATGAATTAATCCATTTGTAATCCCCTTGCATACTAAACATTTTCCACATTTTACTTTTTAACGTTCGATTAAATCTTTCACATATAGATGCTTTCATATGTGTATATGTATGATAGTGATTAATATCGTATTGTTTCATTAGACTTTTAAAGTCTTTATTAAAATACTCTTTTCCCTGATCTGATTGAATATTTTTTGGTTGAACTTTAGAATTATTTAATATTTTTAACATTGCGGTAGACACATCTTTGGCATTTTTAGTTTTAACAAATTTAGAAAAAATATCGATGACTGTTAGTAAGTATTTGTATCCATTGTTTAGGGAATGATACGGAATCATTTCTACCAAATCAATTTGCCATGTATCATGTAAACCTTTTTGTATAAATCTTCTTCTAGGAAAATGTTTCCTAGCAGATCTGTGAATTTCATTTACTACTTTTTCTTTTGACATTTTTAAAAAATATGTAAAATTATATATTAAAAATAAAAAGAAATAATATTTGTATTTATAGAGTTGTCTCTTTTGCTTTTATGATTAGTTTATATAAAGAAACTTATGATGATCAAGTTTTAGTTGTATGTATTCCTTATAGGCCATAAGATGAATATTGTGAAATTGTTGTCTAAATCATTACATAATAGTATGAAAACATTATATAATATAAATATATATATATATTAAATATCATTCGTCTTTTATTTTATATAATTAAGTTCTGAATGTATAGTCGATTCATTTTAGTCAAGTTTTGAATTTCATCGAAGATACACTTAAAATATTTTACACTCCGGACATGGATCTATTGACTGTTGAACGTTTTTTAAATGAGTTTGAAAATGTCTTATTTGAGGATCATAAATTGGAAATTTTAGATCACATCGAATCTTTAAAGCTATTCCAGTATATGGAAAAGGTGAATTCAACTAATGGAAAACACTATGTTTGTTGTTCTTGGTCTAAAAATGAAGCAACATGCGGACCAGATACCTGCGAATGTTCATACTTCAAGTAACCTGTGAAAAGATTGAAAAACTTATGAAGTTATATTTAAGAATTAGGTTTAGTACACACATTAATTTAATTAAATAAATGAGTATATATAAAATCAAAAATGTCTTCCATTCGTATTATATAGTTCAATAATATAAAATGTTTTATCAATTTTTTCATCCATTCGCAATGCTAATTAGCGGACCATCAGGTTCAGGAAAACTACATTTTTGAAGAATTTATTAGAAAACAGAGATATATTGATTAGCAAGCATATTAATAGAGTCATTTGGTGTTATGGAGAAGAACATGCAAAGCCGTCATTTAAAAATATTGAATATTTTAAAGGAATACCTGATAATTTCGAAAATGAATTAAATGAACCAGTTCTTATTATTTTGGATGATCTAATGATGGGAGCATTCAATAAAGAAATATGTGAACTTTTTACAAAAGGATCACATCATCGAAATTTGTCTATAATTGTTGTAACTCAAAATATTTTTCATAAATCTTCCCATACTCGAGACATTTCATTAAATACAAAATATATTGTTGTATTTAAGAATCCTCGGGATAAACTACAATTTCAGAACTTGGCCAGACAAATTTGCCCTGAAAATTCAAAAGAGTTGATGAGGATATATAAAGAGGTTACCGATGAACCACATGGCTATTTACTAATTGATCTTACTCAAAGTGTAAATGATCTATTAAGATATCGAACAAATATTTTTGATAAAGATTTTTGTTATTGTTACTGCGATACCGGTGAAAATGGTTTACAAAAAGAATCTAAAGCGATTGAAGGTAAAACAAGCATATTTTGTATACGATCAAAAATGCTGATACAAAATTGAGAAAAGCTATATTGAAAAACGGACCTCCTGATCTGATTAACACCATAGCAGAAATTTCTCATAATACCCACAGAGGAAATAATAAGTTAAAAATTAATGATAAACAATATTTAGAAAAGTATTAAAAAGAACTTAGATGTCTGGCCTGCTCAAAGCGATCCCTGAGCTCGAAACGAAAAGTTCTTATTCAGAAAGGAGGATTCTTACCAGTGGTTATTTCTTCGCTGCTGTCCGGAGTAATTGAAAAATTAATTGAAAATGTCTAAATTGAAATTGAATAAAGTTTTTTTAATACATCCAAATACATATAATATAATTTTAAATGACTCTTCTGCATCAATATTTTTAAATCTAAAACTTTTACCAATATTTTCAAATAAAAATGTAACCGACTTTAATAAATGATTAAGTATTCAACAAGAACTAAACAAATATTTTCATTTAAAACGCAATTTGAAACTTCCTTAACAATTAGAAGTAAATAATGAAGGTGAACAAATAAACGACAGAAAAGACATTGGAACTCAGACAAGTGATTTTACTAATGAGATCATTATTCCGCACAGTTCAGATAATATAAATTCGATACCATTGTCACATAGTGATGATCAGAAATATTTGGACCGAAATAATGAAAATGAAGAAATTATATATAGTAGTAAAACGGTTAACCCTAAAAAAACTCAAGTCTCCGCAATACTTAGTAAATACAAGAAAAATAAAGCTGATGTTCCGACTACACCAACTCCTAAAAAAGTAAAACGAAAGTTTTTGGATATGACACCAAATTTAAATAGTACTGTGGACAATCCTATAAAAAAACAGTGTTTGAAACTGAAAGATAAAAAATATCGAGTTTTAAGTCAACCATATAAAGTTACGCAGACTATGAAATCGATACAATATGGTGAAAACGACGTTGAGTGGATAACATCATAGAATATAAAATTCAACATTGAGTAAAAAGATTTATTAAATGTTGATATACGCCATAATGAACAACTTAAGCGAATTTTTTGTGACGCTTATGAGTAATAACTCTATGAGTGTATACACTAAAAATGTTCAATCTGCATTCACCAACATAATAAATATTTCTACGCAAATAACCGAAGATTGGGAAGTTGGACTTACTGAAATATTTGTAAATCATCGACATATATATACGAGTGTAGCAGAAGTTTTAGTACCACACATTTTGCTGGTGTATACTGATATAATTAAACCTAGATGTGTTGGTGACACAAATTTAAGATGTTTGAAGGTGATAGCTTACAATGGAATTAGACAACTACTAAGATTTTCATTGGTAGAATACTATCCACTTGAAATATTAACAATTAAGGATGTTTCTATTCTAATAACTGATCTAAATGGACGTAAAACTCATTTTAAACCAAGCAGTGTACCAATATATCTTACTCTTCACTTCCGAAAAAGAAATAAAAGACTATAAATGACGATGAACTCTAATAAGTAACTCATATTTAAAACAACAAGTCATGGAGCCAGGGGCGGATCCAGAAGTATGATTTGGGGGGGGGGGGTCGATTGATTTTTTGCGCCTTTTTTTCCAATTTTTTTCTAAAATACGCCCCAAAAATTTTTTTTGCGCCCTTTTTTATATTTTCAGTACTTTATATTTTATACAACTGTACTTCTTTAATCCAACTTTTTTTCTTTAAACCAACCGTGTTATTTGCTTAAAAAACAAAAAAAATATAGGGTGCGGTCGGATCTGTGGTACCCTAGAAAAAACGATATCCGATATCATCTACATATTTGATCATATAGGTACTCAAATGAAAGGTAATAATGCCACATTTGTAATTATATGGTTATTTTTATGACCTAATAGCGATTAGGATTTGTAATTATGTAAAAATTAGAATGAAATGCTGATTGTTAAAAAAAATATTTAATTATTTATCAAAATTACGTAGAAAATTTTGAAATGAATAGGTAACGCTAAAACGCTTTTTTAAAAATTTTTAGAAGTGGCCCAACTGTTAATTATAATATTTCGTTGGCAAGTTATATCGAAGAAGTGCCGCAGGCGAAATTTTTTTATAAAATATTAAATTTTATATTTTTTAAAACATAAATACATGTGTATAATAGACTACTGATTAAATTTCTTTTCGTTTGGGTACCCACACTTGTATCTATATATTATTCGTGTATAAAATGAACTCAGTGGTTAAAACTAAAAAAGGTCCTGAGGTTACTGGGGTTATCGGATCATGAACATAATAACATATTAATCGTGAGATCAATATCTTTCATTTCAGTACCTACATGTTCATATAGGTGGTGTATAAGGTTTCGATTTATCTGGGGTAGCAGAAGTCCGATAGTTTGAAGAAAAAATATTTCACTTCATCCGGTTATCTAAAGTTCAGCCAATTTTTTTGTTTGTTTGGAGATTTTTTGGTAGGAGTAACGACTTTTTTCCATATATATATATATATATATATATATATATATATATATATATATATATATATATATTTATTATATGTATTTATCAAAAATAATTATTTTTAACTTAAATAATATTAACTTTTATTTATATTTCTCAAATATAATTATTAAAAAATATTTTAAAATTGAACAGTCCTATAATGAAAATAATACCATAAATTAAAAATGTTCATCGAATGTTATCTTATGGTACCCTTTGTTTTACAGTGCCATCATTTCTTACAATGACTTTTTACATATAAGTTTGAAAAAAAAAAATATTTTTGGTCTCTGATTTTACGAAACTGTACATATCTCAGTATCCTTTGGACAAAATTCAATTTGTGTATTATATTAAAGGTGATCAATACCGACATCTCGTTGGAAAACTACTTCAGATATACACAATGCATTTTTAATGATTATTTTCACGTAACAAGTCAGCATATTTCGAAAACCAAAAATATTTGAATTTAATTTTTTTTTTTAAGTATAACATTGGTACCAATTGTACCATTTGTACCAAACTTAAGTTTTTATATTTAACCTACTTTTTTGTACCATTTATTCAAGAATTAAAAGGTAATAGTTATTTCACCAATTACTAAATTAATTAACAACAGTTTTTTTTTAATTTCAAAAATACTAAAAACGTAAAAATCGGATTATAAATCGTCGTTATGGAACTAAAAGTCATCAAATAAATTTTGTTTCAATATCGATTTTTTTTGTTAATAACTTCTTCATTTATAATTTGAAACAATCATAACCTTTTAGCGCAGTGCCGAATGGACATACTATATTTTGTGAATAATTGATTTTTAATTATGAAAAATACACCAACACATCTTAAACTATGAATTGTCGAACTTTTATCAAACTTTCATAAATGGTATTTGGACTTATAGTTGTACAACTAAGATATACAAAAAAATATGTATATTTTTTAAAAACTAAATTCAAAGTCATCTATTTGACAATTTATTCTATACAAAAATTCTAAAAAAGTCGATTTTTTTTTAAGTCGAATTATTAAAGTTGTTTAAAATTGTCTATGGTTATGCGCCTATAATGTTTAAATTCGATTTAATATTGATACCCCGAGACAAAATTTAAGTCATTTTTCAGGAATATTTCCGGCCAACACACAGATAAATGGAATATTTTGGGAAGTGTATAGCAGGTTGTAAAATTTTGTGGACTTTTAATGACAGATTCACGGCATATTTTGGGATCGAGCAGTTCGGGCAGACAGCTTGTGATACAAACTCCGCCTATCTCTTTTGAAAATATGTCGAAAAAATGTTTCTAAACAGTCTCGACATTGCCTAAAATTTTTGTCTTGGGACATTTTGATATAGATCTCAAAACATATATAGATCTCAATTTTAACGAAGATTAAAATGTTTTTTTAAGTCGCAAAATTCAAAAAAAAAGCACAATTAAAAACGTAATTTACAGAATATTAGTAATCTGGAAATAGTTAGTAATTTTTACACAAAGGCGCAATGTAGAGAGAAAAGCTCAAAAAGGCGTAAACTATTCAAATAACAATCAAAATTAAAACAGCGCATAATTTACAGAATTTTACCGTCTTTACAAGCGCAAAATTATCAAAACAAAACAAAAATGAATATGACGCATATTTACTCTGTAAATTAATTGTTTTTTTTTTTTTTTGAAAATTTGGCGCCTTTTTCTATATTTTGCGATCTTTTTAAAAACCGCTTTTTCCATTTTGTATTTATTTTTTTGAAAATTTAGCGACTTTCTCTGTAGTTACCGGTCTTTTAAAAAGGCCTAAAAATTCTGAAATTTTGCGCCTTTTACTATATTTAGCGCCCTTCTGTAGAGGCGCAAAAATTTTGTAAATTAGGCGCATTTGCAATTTTATGCTTTTTAGAAAATGTTGCGCCTTTATGTATATTTTGCGCCCTTCTACAGAGGTGCAAACATTTTGTAAATAAGGTGCATGAAAAGTGAACTTGATTTATTTGAATCTCTTCCAATTCAAAATAGTATTTTGCGTACGGAAGAAGTCGCATATAATCCGATTGCATTTTTAGATAATGCTGGGACAATTGAATTTGTGTGGCTAGGAAATGGTGAAACTTATCGAGATTTGTCTAGTGTTTATTTACGACTTGTGGTACAATTAAAAGATATATATAATGACATAACTGATGGTTCTGTTGGAGTAGTTAATAATAATCTTCACTCAATATTCAGGAGCTCTTCAGTATATTTAAACAATGTATTGATTTCGCAGAGCGATAATAACTATCATTATCGATCCTATATACAAACTCTATTAAACTATGGAACGGATGCCAGTAAAACACATTTAACCACCTCAGGTTGGTATCCAGATACTGCTGTTGATTCGGCCAGTAACACTGCATTAGACACCCAAAAAATCATTTTCCAAAAAAGTAATAAAGTTGAACTATATGGAAAAGTGCATGGAGATATTTTCAATCAAACAAAATAATTGCTGAACAATGTAGATTTGAGAATTACATTCAATTTAGAAGTCTGCATTTTATATTCTGGAAACAACTGGCGAATCATCACTTAAAATTTTGGAGGCTCAATTATTTATGAATCATGTTACAATTAATCCAGGAATACTTCTCGCTCATCATACAACAAAAACGCTATATATCCATACAGCAGAGTAGAAGTATAGTCATTCACACTTTATCCAGGCAATCACTCTCTATCAATTGACAATGTGGTAATTGGACAGCTACCCAACTATTTATCATTTTGTATAGTGTCAAATAAAGCATATACAGGAGATAGAAAACTCAATCCTTTTGAATTGAAACATTTTAATTTACAACGATTTAATCTATCAATTAATGGAGTCCAAGTACCTTCTCAACCATTAGAATTTGATTATCAAAATAACACCAATGGTATAAGCTCAAGAGGATACAATTTGCTTTTCAAGGGGAATGGAATTAAATATTTCGATAAAGGAAATCATATAACTAAGGACTTGTTTGATAATGGATTTTTCACTCTAGCATTTGATCTTACTGCTGATCAATCTAATATCCACATGTGTGCAAACTTATTAAATCAAGGAACCATTAGAATCGAGGGAAGATTTGCTAAACCATTAGAAGAGGCTATAACTTTCATTGTTTATAGCGAATATGATTCTATGCTAGACATTGACCGAAATCGAAACGTTCGAGTTACTTTATAAATATGAATACTTTGCAAATAAGAAATGATCTGAGTAAAAATACTTTTATCAGACGATATTTCAAGGGGGTGTTTGCGTCAGATCAATTGCCAAAAACAATAACGAAACCATCTATTATAATAGCAAATACTGATCCTTCTTATGCTCCAGGTTCTTATTGGATTGCATTTTATTTTAATGATAAAAATAATGCAGAGTATTTTGATTCATCTGGACATGCACCTGATAAACAAGAGTGTATAAACTTTATCAATAGAAATAGCAAAAAATTTATTTATAATAAACATCGAATTCAACGTGATTTTTCCAACACTTGTGGATACTACTGCTGTTTATTTGCTTTATTCAAAAGCAAGAAAAAAAGCCTTCAAAATTTTCTTAAATTGTTTAATAAAACTAATTATAAGTATAATGATGTAAATGTTTTAAAATTGTATAAGAAAAACTTCAAAAATAAGAAAAGCAAAAAATAAACTGAAATAAATTAAAACAATGTTTTTTTTCCTTTTAATATTTTTTATTTATTATATATACTATTTATATATTATTATGATCAAAATTTATTTTCTTTGCTATAAATTCAAATACTGCCATGTTATATTTGGCTTTGTCTCGACCTTTGAAAATGACTCCTTGTATTCCGCTATCTTTTAGTTTTTTGTAAAGATTTTTCGTTAGAAAAACTTGTCCAATTCTTTTTGGCAGAAAATCCACAATGACGTATCATCTTCATCCATTAAAAGAAGTGAAATTTTCTCTCAGTATTGAGTTTCTTTAATTTTACATCCCGTTATTGAATACTCAACTCCTATTTTAAGAGAATCCACTTTTGTATATCCGAGACCCACAGTATTGGTACATTCGTTTAATTGATTTAGTAGCGACATTGTTGGTTGAAGTTTATTCAATACTATCTGAAAGTTCTATTTTGTGGAAGTGTTTTATATGAATTTCTCATTAAACGACATAAAGCTATGTCGTTTGTAGCTTTTAAACAATGTATATTTTTTTATTACAAAAAGGTCTGTATATAAGAGGAAGAAGAATTCAATAATAGCAGCATTCTCTCATTGGATTAGATATATATATATATATATATATATATATATATATATATATATATATATATATATATATATATATATATATATATATATATGAATATATATATATATATATATATATATATATATATATATAAATGTATATATATAAATGTATATATATAAATCATCGTCAGATTCCATAAAAAACAATAACTTCAGTTCTCCTGCGCGCTTCTTCTTTCCTCTCTTCTTCTTTCCGCTCTTCTTCTGTTCGATGTATTGCTTCCATACTATCCATTACTTCGTTCAACAAATCATCATTTCCATCAAACAGATTTTCTTTTAATCCTTCATTAGAAAATTCTGCTTCCATATTGTCCATCGCTGCATATAACATAGTGTCATTACCATCAAAAAGAATTTCTGTAAATGGATCGTCAAGCCATGATTCAAATTTGGAGTCCCAAAGAACGTCTGGAATGTTGGCAGATAGCAAGGACTTAAACAACTCTCCTCCTCGTTCATTCGGAGTTGAGGTATAAGCCAGATATTCTGAATCATTATAAATGTCTTGGCCATTTGGACAAATATTTTGGAGAAGTTTCTGATTACCAGCCATTTTTTGTTTTTTTTTTTGTTTTATATTTTATTAAAAAGTTTAAAATGAAAATTTACTTTAAAAAATAACAAAATGTTATAAACAATTAAAGAAAGAAGAAAACAACTTTATGTCAACCGATGTTGGGATACATTTTTATACTGGCCCCAGTAGATGAAACCTTATGGAGGTAAAGTAAATGAAAAGCCATAGGATGTATTCCAATGCAGTTATGGCAATAGAGTTTCATTTAGTAGTATCCTATTGTGTTTTACCTGCATCGATTTTAAATCGTATGGTACATTTATAAAGGGTAGCACCTGCATTATTAATTTTTAACGAAAACATTTTTTGAATATTAATTACTAAAATTCTAACGGTTCTACTTATACTTTTAATCGTAAATATTACAATTTATTGCATCAGAATTATATTTCGAAAGCATAATTGTACATATAATGTTCATGAATATTTTAAGTGGGTGGTATTTTTATTATATAATTAAAAAATTCCAGTCAATAGGACGGACGGTATTTATGACCGAAAATTGTGATCCGAATTCCTAATTTAACCTTTTTCAATTTAATTGATTCTCAGATATTCCTTATGATACTAATAAATAAATATCGAGACATGTTGTTTAAAAAATAATTTCTTTTGTACTGTGTGATTGTCTCAAAATAGTTGAAATAATATATTTTAATTTAAATTAAATCATCTACAATTTAATTTTTACATTGCATAAGTACATGGTCCCCGTAAATATATGAGTCATGCTCTGACTAAACAAGTTTACGGTTCGTGTATTACATCGCATTCATCGCCATCTAGCGATGTCTATCGACATTTACATCTATCGAGATCCTTGACATCTAGCAGTACTCATCGCCTTCTAATGTTGTCTATTGACATCTGCTTACATCGAGCGATGCATTTAGTGGTGATACAATCCCACGCTAACTATTTACAATAACTGAATTCTAACCTTCATTGTGGCCATCTAGTGGTGTCTATTGACATCTCCATCTATCGAAATCGCTATTCAGCATTCACAATGAATATTTATAGTGAGTAACACAACCCCTTCTCACTTTTATCAACTCCACCCACCATTATCAATTATGCTTACTCTGCCCATATCCTTTCTACTGACGAGTAATAGTGTGACCAATACATTTCAAATATTCACTTCGATCCATTTCTAAAGCAACACTTATTTTTTAAATTTTTTTGATGGTGATGGTCCATCGGAACTAAACTCGCTTTCAGAAGTCTCTCTACAGTTGTAATTATGAAAATTTTCGAAGTGACGTTTAATGTTTCCAGCATGGTTTTTCAATGTTTTTTTTGCAAATTAGGCATTTAGCATTCTTTTTATCCTCATCCAAACACACCAAAGTTGAAACATCCATTTTTTATTTCTTCCCATTTTTGAAGATAGAGATTCGCAATTATAGTGACTCTCGGTAATGATGTTAAACAATAGACTAATTTATATTTTTTATTACGGAGGTATATATAGAATTTAACATTTTATTAAAAAGTACCTGTACCATGATGAGTAATTCTAAGCCATTTGAAAAATTGAAATCTTTTTATTATTCGCAGTACCTAGTTTGCACAAATTGAGCTGTAATAAAATCGTTTGACCTAAGGATGTTATTTCTTACTGTATTCATTCATCTAAATAATTCCCTACACGATTTATACCTATTCGAAAAATACTTTTATTACGGTCTCGCTTGGTTTTTTTTTGTTACAATTTTATACAGTTAATATACCTGAACATTTTATATTATATTGGTTATGCTTCGTTATTACGGTATAAACTGTATTGACCTTTGCGGTTAGAGATTTTTACCGTTCAACATAATAAGTTACATATTACCTAACCTGCATTATTACGGTGATATCGATACTCACAGCAAATACCGACATATGTATTTACACATTCAGTCAACTACCCGTACGCGTGTCCCTAGTGTTGAAAAATTAAAGATGTCCAAAAAACTGTAATGCCATATCATCTCCTAGTGGTCTTATTCAAACGCATTTTTATGACATGTCTTTTCGATCTTTTCAATCTTTTTGATCTTTTCGATCTTTTAAATATTTTCGATCTTTTTAATCTTTTTTATTTTTTCGATCTTTTTGATTTTTCGATCTTTTTAATCTTTTCGATCTTTTTGATCTTTTTGATCTTTTCGATCTTTTCGATTTATTCGATCTTTTTGATCTTTTCGATCTTTTCGATCTTTTTAATCTTTTGATCTTTTTGATCTTTGCGATCTTTTTGATTTTTTCGATCTTTTTGATCTTTTTTATCTTTTCGATCTTTTTGATCTTTTAAATATTTTCGATCTTTTTGAAGGCGATTCCGCCCACATGAAGTGGTCATCCTGGACATATCCAAAATTTTTATAACATTTCAAAAAATAATGAAAAAGAAATTTGTCCAAGGTCATCATGGACATGTCCAGGAGCACCTCATCCTCAAGTGGACATGTCCAAAATCATTTTTATAACATTTCAAAAAATAATGAAAAAATATTTTTGTACAAGGTCATCATGGACATGTCCAGTCGCACCTTATCATCCAGTGGACATGTCCAAAATCATTTTTATAACATTTCAAAAAATATTGAAAAAAAAAATTGTCCAAGGTCATCATGGACATGTCCAGGAGCACCTCATCCTCTAGTGGACATGTCCAAAATCATTTTTTTAACATTTCAAAAAATAATGAAAAAAATTTTGCCCAAGGTCATCATGGACATGTCCAGGAGCACCTCATCTTCCAGTGGACATGTCCAAACCCATTTTTATAACATTTCAAAATATAATGAAAAAAATAAATTTTGACCAAGGTCATCATGGACATGTCCAGGACATGTCTAGGACTTTATGTCAACTTTATGTCAACCGATGTTGGGATAAATTTTTATACTGGCCCCAGTAGATGAAACCTTATGGAGGTAAAGTAAATGAAAAGCCATAGGATGTATTCCAATGCAGTTATGGCAATAGAGTTTCATTTAGTAGTATCCTATTGTGTTTTACCTGCATCGATTTTAAATCGTATGGTACATTTATAAAGGGTAGCCCCTGCATTATTAATTTTTAACGAAAACATTTTTTGAATATTAATTACTAAAATTCTAACGGTTCTACTTATACTTTTAATCGTAAATATTACAATTTATTGCATCAGAATTATATTTCGAAAGCATAATTGTACATATAATGTTCATGAATATTTTAAGTGGGTGGTATTTTTATTATATAATTAAAAAATTCCAGTCAATAGGACGGACGGTATTTATGACCGAAAATTGTGATCCGAATTCCTAATTTAACCTTTTTCAATTTAATTGATTCTCAGATATTCCTTATGATACTAATAAATAAATATCGAGACATGTTGTTTAAAAAATAATTTCTTTTGTACTGTGTGATTGTCTCAAAATAGTTGAAATAATATATTTTAATTTAAATTAAATCATCTACAATTTAATTTTTACATTGTATAAGTACATGGTCCCCGTAAATATATGAGTCATGCTCTGACTAAACAAGTTTACGGTTCGTGTATTACATCGCATTCATCGCCATCTAGCGATGTCTATCGACATTTACATCTATCGAGATCCTTGACATTTAGCAGTACTCATCGCCTTCTAATGTTGTCTATTGACATCTGCTTACATCGAGCGATGCATTTAGTGGTGATACAATCCCACGCTAACTATTTACAATAACTGAATTCTAACCTTCATTGTGGCCATCTAGTGGTGTCTATTGACATCTCCATCTATCGAAATCGCTATTCAGCATTCACAATGAATATTTATAGTGAGTAACACAACCCCTTCTCACTTTTATCAACTCCACCCACCATTATCAATTATGCTTACTCTGCCCATATCCTTTCTACTGACGAGTAATAGTGTGACCAATACATTTCAAATATTCACTTCGATCCATTTCTAAAGCAACACTTATTTTTTAAATTTTTTTGATGGTGATGGTCCATCGGAACTAAACTCGCTTTCAGAAGTCTCTCTACAGTTGTAATTATGAAAATTTTCGAAGTGACGTTTAATGTTTCCAGCATGGTTTTTCAATGTTTTTTTTGCAAATTAGGCATTTAGCATTCTTTTTATCCTCATCCAAACACACCAAAGTTGAAACATCCATTTTTTATTTCTTCCCATTTTTGAAGATAGAGATTCGCAATTATAGTGACTCTCGGTAATGATGTTAAACAATAGACTAATTTATATTTTTTATTACGGAGGTATATATAGAATTTAACATTTTATTAAAAAGTACCTGTATCATGATGAGTAATTCTAAGCCATTTGAAAAATTGAAATCTTTTTATTATTCGCAGTACCTAGTTTGCACAAATTGAGCTGTAATAAAATCGTTTGACCTAAGGATGTTATTTCTTACTGTATTCATTCATCTAAATAATTCCCTACACGATTTATACCTATTCGAAAAATACTTTTATTACGGTCTCGCTTGGTTTTTTTTGGTTACAATTTTATACAGTTAATATACCTGAACATTTTATATTATATTGGTTATGCTTCGTTATTACGGTATAAACTGTATTGACCTTTGCGGTTAGAGATTTTTACCGTTCAACATAATAAGTTACATATTACCTAACCTGCATTATTACGGTGATATCGATACTCACAGCAAATACCGACATATGTATTTACACATTCAGTCAACTACCCGTACGCGTGTCCCTAGTGTTGAAAAATTAAAGATGTCCAAAAAACTGTAATGCCATATCATCTCCTAGTGGTCTTATTCAAACGCATTTTTATGACATGTCTTTTCGATCTTTTCAATCTTTTAAATATTTTCGATCTTTTTAATCTTTTTTATTTTTTCGATCTTTTTGATTTTTCGATCTTTTTAATCTTTTCGATCTTTTTGATCTTTTTTCAACGTGATTTTTCCAACACTTGTGGATACTACTGCTGTTTATTTGCTTTATTCAAAAGCAAGAAAAAAAGCCTTCAAAATTTTCTTAAATTGTTTAATAAAACTAATTATAAGTATAATGATGTAAATGTTTTAAAATTGTATAAGAAAAACTTCAAAAATAAGAAAAGCAAAAAATAAACTGAAATAAATTAAAACAATGTTTTTTTTCCTTTTAATATTTTTTATTTATTATATATACTATTTATATATTATTATGATCAAAATTTATTTTCTTTGCTATAAATTCAAATACTGCCATGTTATATTTGGCTTTGTCTCGACCTTTGAAAATGACTCCTTGTATTCCGCTATCTTTTAGTTTTTTGTAAAGATTTTTCGTTAGAAAAACTTGTCCAATTCTTTTTGGCAGAAAATCCACAATGACGTATCATCTTCATCCATTAAAAGAAGTGAAATTTTCTCTCAGTATTGAGTTTCTTTAATTTTACATCCCGTTATTGAATACTCAACTCCTATTTTAAGAGAATCCACTTTTGTATATCCGAGACCCACAGTATTGGTACATTCGTTTAATTGATTTAGTAGCGACATTGTTGGTTGAAGTTTATTCAATACTATCTGAAAGTTCTATTTTGTGGAAGTGTTTTATATGAATTTCTCATTAAACGACATAAAGCTATGTCGTTTGTAGCTTTTAAACAATGTATATTTTTTTATTACAAAAAGGTCTGTATATAAGAGGAAGAAGAATTCAATAATAGCAGCATTCTCTCATTGGATTAGATATATATATATATATATATATATATATATATATATATATATATATATATATATATATATATATATATATATATATATATATATATATATATGAATATATATATATATATATATATATATATATATATATATATATATATATATATAAATGTATATATATAAATGTATATATATAAATCATCGTCAGATTCCATAAAAAACAATAACTTCAGTTCTCCTGCGCGCTTCTTCTTTCCTCTCTTCTTCTTTCCGCTCTTCTTCTGTTCGATGTATTGCTTCCATACTATCCATTACTTCGTTCAACAAATCATCATTTCCATCAAACAGATTTTCTTTTAATCCTTCATTAGAAAATTCTGCTTCCATATTGTCCATCGCTGCATATAACATAGTGTCATTACCATCAAAAAGAATTTCTGTAAATGGATCGTCAAGCCATGATTCAAATTTGGAGTCCCAAAGAACGTCTGGAATGTTGGCAGATAGCAAGGACTTAAACAACTCTCCTCCTCGTTCATTCGGAGTTGAGGTATAAGCCAGATATTCTGAATCATTATAAATGTCTTGGCCATTTGGACAAATATTTTGGAGAAGTTTCTGATTACCAGCCATTTTTTGTTTTTTTTTTTGTTTTATATTTTATTAAAAAGTTTAAAATGAAAATTTACTTTAAAAAATAACAAAATGTTATAAACAATTAAAGAAAGAAGAAAACAACTTTATGTCAACCGATGTTGGGATACATTTTTATACTGGCCCCAGTAGATGAAACCTTATGGAGGTAAAGTAAATGAAAAGCCATAGGATGTATTCCAATGCAGTTATGGCAATAGAGTTTCATTTAGTAGTATCCTATTGTGTTTTACCTGCATCGATTTTAAATCGTATGGTACATTTATAAAGGGTAGCACCTGCATTATTAATTTTTAACGAAAACATTTTTTGAATATTAATTACTAAAATTCTAACGGTTCTACTTATACTTTTAATCGTAAATATTACAATTTATTGCATCAGAATTATATTTCGAAAGCATAATTGTACATATAATGTTCATGAATATTTTAAGTGGGTGGTATTTTTATTATATAATTAAAAAATTCCAGTCAATAGGACGGACGGTATTTATGACCGAAAATTGTGATCCGAATTCCTAATTTAACCTTTTTCAATTTAATTGATTCTCAGATATTCCTTATGATACTAATAAATAAATATCGAGACATGTTGTTTAAAAAATAATTTCTTTTGTACTGTGTGATTGTCTCAAAATAGTTGAAATAATATATTTTAATTTAAATTAAATCATCTACAATTTAATTTTTACATTGCATAAGTACATGGTCCCCGTAAATATATGAGTCATGCTCTGACTAAACAAGTTTACGGTTCGTGTATTACATCGCATTCATCGCCATCTAGCGATGTCTATCGACATTTACATCTATCGAGATCCTTGACATCTAGCAGTACTCATCGCCTTCTAATGTTGTCTATTGACATCTGCTTACATCGAGCGATGCATTTAGTGGTGATACAATCCCACGCTAACTATTTACAATAACTGAATTCTAACCTTCATTGTGGCCATCTAGTGGTGTCTATTGACATCTCCATCTATCGAAATCGCTATTCAGCATTCACAATGAATATTTATAGTGAGTAACACAACCCCTTCTCACTTTTATCAACTCCACCCACCATTATCAATTATGCTTACTCTGCCCATATCCTTTCTACTGACGAGTAATAGTGTGACCAATACATTTCAAATATTCACTTCGATCCATTTCTAAAGCAACACTTATTTTTTAAATTTTTTTGATGGTGATGGTCCATCGGAACTAAACTCGCTTTCAGAAGTCTCTCTACAGTTGTAATTATGAAAATTTTCGAAGTGACGTTTAATGTTTCCAGCATGGTTTTTCAATGTTTTTTTTGCAAATTAGGCATTTAGCATTCTTTTTATCCTCATCCAAACACACCAAAGTTGAAACATCCATTTTTTATTTCTTCCCATTTTTGAAGATAGAGATTCGCAATTATAGTGACTCTCGGTAATGATGTTAAACAATAGACTAATTTATATTTTTTATTACGGAGGTATATATAGAATTTAACATTTTATTAAAAAGTACCTGTACCATGATGAGTAATTCTAAGCCATTTGAAAAATTGAAATCTTTTTATTATTCGCAGTACCTAGTTTGCACAAATTGAGCTGTAATAAAATCGTTTGACCTAAGGATGTTATTTCTTACTGTATTCATTCATCTAAATAATTCCCTACACGATTTATACCTATTCGAAAAATACTTTTATTACGGTCTCGCTTGGTTTTTTTTTGTTACAATTTTATACAGTTAATATACCTGAACATTTTATATTATATTGGTTATGCTTCGTTATTACGGTATAAACTGTATTGACCTTTGCGGTTAGAGATTTTTACCGTTCAACATAATAAGTTACATATTACCTAACCTGCATTATTACGGTGATATCGATACTCACAGCAAATACCGACATATGTATTTACACATTCAGTCAACTACCCGTACGCGTGTCCCTAGTGTTGAAAAATTAAAGATGTCCAAAAAACTGTAATGCCATATCATCTCCTAGTGGTCTTATTCAAACGCATTTTTATGACATGTCTTTTCGATCTTTTCAATCTTTTTGATCTTTTCGATCTTTTAAATATTTTCGATCTTTTTAATCTTTTTTATTTTTTCGATCTTTTTGATTTTTCGATCTTTTTAATCTTTTCGATCTTTTTGATCTTTTTGATCTTTTCGATCTTTTCGATTTATTCGATCTTTTTGATCTTTTCGATCTTTTCGATCTTTTTAATCTTTTGATCTTTTTGATCTTTGCGATCTTTTTGATTTTTTCGATCTTTTTGATCTTTTTTATCTTTTCGATCTTTTTGATCTTTTAAATATTTTCGATCTTTTTGAAGGCGATTCCGCCCACATGAAGTGGTCATCCTGGACATATCCAAAATTTTTATAACATTTCAAAAAATAATGAAAAAGAAATTTGTCCAAGGTCATCATGGACATGTCCAGGAGCACCTCATCCTCAAGTGGACATGTCCAAAATCATTTTTATAACATTTCAAAAAATAATGAAAAAATATTTTTGTACAAGGTCATCATGGACATGTCCAGTCGCACCTTATCATCCAGTGGACATGTCCAAAATCATTTTTATAACATTTCAAAAAATATTGAAAAAAAAAATTGTCCAAGGTCATCATGGACATGTCCAGGAGCACCTCATCCTCTAGTGGACATGTCCAAAATCATTTTTTTAACATTTCAAAAAATAATGAAAAAAATTTTGCCCAAGGTCATCATGGACATGTCCAGGAGCACCTCATCTTCCAGTGGACATGTCCAAACCCATTTTTATAACATTTCAAAATATAATGAAAAAAATAAATTTTGACCAAGGTCATCATGGACATGTCCAGGACATGTCTAGGACTTTATGTCAACTTTATGTCAACCGATGTTGGGATAAATTTTTATACTGGCCCCAGTAGATGAAACCTTATGGAGGTAAAGTAAATGAAAAGCCATAGGATGTATTCCAATGCAGTTATGGCAATAGAGTTTCATTTAGTAGTATCCTATTGTGTTTTACCTGCATCGATTTTAAATCGTATGGTACATTTATAAAGGGTAGCCCCTGCATTATTAATTTTTAACGAAAACATTTTTTGAATATTAATTACTAAAATTCTAACGGTTCTACTTATACTTTTAATCGTAAATATTACAATTTATTGCATCAGAATTATATTTCGAAAGCATAATTGTACATATAATGTTCATGAATATTTTAAGTGGGTGGTATTTTTATTATATAATTAAAAAATTCCAGTCAATAGGACGGACGGTATTTATGACCGAAAATTGTGATCCGAATTCCTAATTTAACCTTTTTCAATTTAATTGATTCTCAGATATTCCTTATGATACTAATAAATAAATATCGAGACATGTTGTTTAAAAAATAATTTCTTTTGTACTGTGTGATTGTCTCAAAATAGTTGAAATAATATATTTTAATTTAAATTAAATCATCTACAATTTAATTTTTACATTGTATAAGTACATGGTCCCCGTAAATATATGAGTCATGCTCTGACTAAACAAGTTTACGGTTCGTGTATTACATCGCATTCATCGCCATCTAGCGATGTCTATCGACATTTACATCTATCGAGATCCTTGACATCTAGCAGTACTCATCGCCTTCTAATGTTGTCTATTGACATCTGCTTACATCGAGCGATGCATTTAGTGGTGATACAATCCCACGCTAACTATTTACAATAACTGAATTCTAACCTTCATTGTGGCCATCTAGTGGTGTCTATTGACATCTCCATCTATCGAAATCGCTATTCAGCATTCACAATGAATATTTATAGTGAGTAACACAACCCCTTCTCACTTTTATCAACTCCACCCACCATTATCAATTATGCTTACTCTGCCCATATCCTTTCTACTGACGAGTAATAGTGTGACCAATACATTTCAAATATTCACTTCGATCCATTTCTAAAGCAACACTTATTTTTTAAATTTTTTTGATGGTGATGGTCCATCGGAACTAAACTCGCTTTCAGAAGTCTCTCTACAGTTGTAATTATGAAAATTTTCGAAGTGACGTTTAATGTTTCCAGCATGGTTTTTCAATGTTTTTTTTGCAAATTAGGCATTTAGCATTCTTTTTATCCTCATCCAAACACACCAAAGTTGAAACATCCATTTTTTATTTCTTCCCATTTTTGAAGATAGAGATTCGCAATTATAGTGACTCTCGGTAATGATGTTAAACAATAGACTAATTTATATTTTTTATTACGGAGGTATATATAGAATTTAACATTTTATTAAAAAGTACCTGTATCATGATGAGTAATTCTAAGCCATTTGAAAAATTGAAATCTTTTTATTATTCGCAGTACCTAGTTTGCACAAATTGAGCTGTAATAAAATCGTTTGACCTAAGGATGTTATTTCTTACTGTATTCATTCATCTAAATAATTCCCTACACGATTTATACCTATTCGAAAAATACTTTTATTACGGTCTCGCTTGGTTTTTTTTGGTTACAATTTTATACAGTTAATATACCTGAACATTTTATATTATATTGGTTATGCTTCGTTATTACGGTATAAACTGTATTGACCTTTGCGGTTAGAGATTTTTACCGTTCAACATAATAAGTTACATATTACTTAACCTGCATTATTACGGTGATATCGATACTCACAGCAAATACCGACATATGTATTTACACATTCAGTCAACTACCCGTACGCGTGTCCCTAGTGTTGAAAAATTAAAGATGTCCAAAAAACTGTAATGCCATATCATCTCCTAGTGGTCTTATTCAAACGCATTTTTATGACATGTCTTTTCGATCTTTTCAATCTTTTAAATATTTTCGATCTTTTTAATCTTTTTTATTTTTTCGATCTTTTTGATTTTTCGATCTTTTTAATCTTTTCGATCTTTTTGATCTTTTTGATCTTTTCGATCTTTTCGATTTATTCGATCTTTTTGATCTTTTCGATCTTTTCGATCTTTTTAATCTTTTGATCTTTTTGATCTTTGCGATCTTTTTGATTTTTTCGATCTTTTTGATCTTTTTTATCTTTTCGATCTTTTTGATCTTTTAAATATTTTCGATCTTTTTGAAGGCGATTCCGCCCACATGAAGTGGTCATCCTGGACATATCCAAAATTTTTATAACATTTCAAAAAATAATGAAAAAGAAATTTGTCCAAGGTCATCATGGACATGTCCAGGAGCACCTCATCCTCAAGTGGACATGTCCAAAATCATTTTTATAACATTTCAAAAAATAATGAAAAAATATTTTTGTACAAGGTCATCATGGACATGTCCAGTCGCACCTTATCATCCAGTGGACATGTCCAAAATCATTTTTATAACATTTCAAAAAATATTGAAAAAAAAAATTGTCCAAGGTCATCATGGACATGTCCAGGAGCACCTCATCCTCTAGTGGACATGTCCAAAATCATTTTTTTAACATTTCAAAAAATAATGAAAAAAATGTTGCCCAAGGTCATCATGGACATGTCCAGGAGCACCTCATCTTCCAGTGGACATGTCCAAACCCATTTTTATAACATTTCAAAATATAATGAAAAAAATAAATTTTGACCAAGGTCATCATGGACATGTCCAGGACATGTCTAGGAGCACCTTATCATACAGTGGACATGTCCAAAATCATTTTTATAACATTTCAAAAAATTTTGAAAAAAAAAAAATTGTCTAAAGTCATCATGGACATGTCCAGGAGCACCTCATCCTCCAGTGGACATGTCCAAACTCATTTTATAACATTTCAAAAAATAATAAAAAAAAATGTTTGTCCAAGATCATCATGGACATGTCCAGGAGCACCTCATCCTCCAGTGGACATGTCCAAAATCATTTTTATAACATTTCAAAAAATAATGAAAAACATTTTTTATTGTCCAAGGTGAGATCTTTTTTCTCATCATATTTTTCATCTTTTCTCATCATTTATTTTTATCTTCAAATGAAGGGAATTCGCTACGTTCTGCTTTTTTCTCATCATTCAATGATGAGAAAAATTGAAGATACAAATTATTTTCATAATCAATGATGAGTACTTTTGAAGATGATAATTATTTCGATCATTGAGCGATATATTTATTTTCATCAATGATGAAAAAAGATATTTATCAGTAGTGAGGGATATAAATTGAGCGATGAGAAAAAAAAACCATCTTCGAACCCTGATGTAAACTAGTGATTATCAAGGCAAGAAGTCGTAATCTTGTTCTTGCAAGTCTTGCTCTTACATAGGGTTTTTTAATAAGAGCGCTACAAAATAAAACAAAAACGGTTTTGGATATCAATGAAATTCTTTATTTCTGTAAAAGTACGTTCGATGCCATTATGTATGGAACTCGATTTCTTTTGCATGGCCACCACGAGCACGCTTGCAGAAGTCCAGACGCTGAACCCAATTTTCGACGGTTTTCAAGCATAAATCGGCGGATACTGCTACAATTTCACGTTCGATATTCGTACGAAGTTCATCAATCGTCGCTGGCTTGTTGGCATAGACCATAGACTTTTCGTAGCCCCACAGGAAATAGTCTAACGGCGTCAAATCGCATGACCGAGGCGGCCAATCAACTGGACCATTTCGTGAGATAACACGTTCTCCAAACTTGGTTTCCAATAAATTGATTGTGGCATTCGCTGTGTGGCTTGTGGCGCCGTCCTGTTGGAACCACATGTCCTCCAAATCCATGTCATCCAAATGAGCCTCATCGCTGAAGATGATTTTTCGATGAAAATCCGAATCATTTTCAAGTTGTTGCTCAGCCCAATTCACGAACATACGACGCTTCTGGTGGTCAAGCGGCTTCAGTTTTTGCGTCAATTTGATTTTGTAAGGATGTAGGCCAAGATCTTTTCGCAAAATTCGCCAAAGGACGTCACAGACATGCCCAACGCTTGAGAACGACGTGTGAGAAACACATTTGGGCTTTCTTCAACGGCAGCAATATTCTCGACACTACGGACACTTCTTTGTCTCACTGGCACGGGAACATTTTGTACTGTGCCTGTGGATTCAAATGTTTCCACTAGACGCTCAATTGTTGATCTACTAGGACGATTATGACGACCATAAATTGGACGTAGCGCTCTTAACGTTGAGGCCACTGACTTCGAATTTAGGTAGTAAATTTTAATAATTTCGACTCGTTGTTGGCTCGTATATCTTTCCATCATGAAATGGCAAACCTTACTAAAGAGAAATTTCAAAAGAGCGGCAAGAAATATGACGTCGTTTGCTGTCCCTATCGCTCTACTTTTGTAGTGTCCCTGTTGAAAAACCCTTTATGATATTGTTCTTGCAATACCTTTCTTGCTCTTGCCTGCAAGAATCTCGCAAAATTTTACTTTTTAAATAGAATAGAATTTGATCACTAACTGTATTTAAGTTACTTATTTTCCATAGTTTAATTTTTTTCAACAAAAATATATTATTTTACTAACAAAAAAAAAACATCAAAATTTGAATTATATTTTAAAAAGAATTAACTAGTAAAAAGTAATTGTATAAATCAAGTCATGTTGACGAGATAATTCAAAGTCTCAAGGTCATAATAAAATGAACATATACGTTCATAATAAATATAAGGAATATTTCTTATAGGAATATTTCTGTTTTCGTCAGAGATTAAAAAAAAATCCGTATGCTACACGTACCGTATGTCAAGAGAACACAAATAATATCTTGCAGGGTAACATTTTACTTTGCGAACACCATGCGAACACACACTCAAACGCTACAAAGCGAACATTAACAGAAAGAAGAAAATACAACAATAACGAATAGCGATACACACACGCTTTCACAACGACAACTCTTCGTTGCTGTCCTGTATCATCTCATGGCAACAAACAGACACATGGCAACATACAGACGCATGACAACGGACAGTCGCATGGCACCACACTACATGTATGTATCTAGTACAGCTATCTAGTTGGCTATCTAGTTTTCTTTGTGGTACAAAAACTTTCCCGCCAAACATTCTATCAAAAGCTTAAATGCTGCTTTATTCGCATTTTTGTTATTGTAGCACTTTCAAACGAATCAGCGGATTTGTGCAAAAACACAAAAAGCAATATATCAGCTAAATGAGGTACACTGTGAAATGTTCATATACATTTTTTTTTTGTTTGTTTTAAAAGTTAAGTGAAATAATGTACGTTCTATGTGCATATTCCATAAATTAAGACAACTTCATGATTTTACAATTAACAAAAAAACTATGTATAAAAATAAAACAAAAATAATAATGTGCATAGCACAATGCATATGCACAATGCGATGTACGAACTGGCGTAGCGAAGAAAAGAGAAATAAACATTGCTTTGTCTATTTTATCTTTTTGAAGCGACTTTTGCAGCACTTTTGAAGTTATTTACCGCTTAGTTTTAAGATGCTTATATTTTATCGCCTTGCTGATATTTTGAGTTGCTGGTGTTTTGTTGTTAATTCGATTAATGAAACAAAAAACAAATTTTAGACCAAAGACGGTTGTTTTAGAAATATCGTTTCTCAAAAAACAACATGTGAATTATGTTACAACCAAAAATGATTATTTTGAGAATTTCAAATTTTATTAAATGACATTTTACTTAATATCTTCTATATAAAATAAAATATGTTTTTCTGTTTCTTTTTATACTTTTTAAAAACCGTTTTAAACCGGTATAAAACCGAATTTTCGTATAACGGGTTCGGTTTTAAAAATGAAACGGTTTTAAACGGATTTCGGTTACGGTTTCAATCCTTGGTAATATTTGATTTAAGCCGATTTCAAAACAATTGGATTTCCTCGTAAAATAAGACCTCAAAAGACATTTATTGGTATCCATTACCACAAAAAATTCCATCCCCGACAATAGACACTTTCTCACATGTAGAATTTTGTCACATGAAGACAGTTCCATCATTTTCTTGAATTATGTGAAGCACTTAATACCGATTCGGCACAGGTTTTATGAACTTAGATTAATTGTATATCTACACTGTCTGGTATTGAAGATTTTTATAAGCAGTCCGTTACGATATGTGATCCGATCACTTTTGTACATATACCTCATACAACACTAAAATTAACGGGAAAATTCTCAATGTCACCAATCACTCTATTCCGAATTTGGCATATATTTTACAAGAGTTTGAATACACAAATATAATATTACATAAACCCTCCTCTGAGGTAGTATAGACTAATTATCTGTATGAAGTAACATTCATTTGATTTCGCCATTTGTATATAGAAGACCACGTCTGTTATTAACTGTTGCGTCCTCACATTGGCTGTCTCATACGACTTATGTAGTCAGTGCGGCAATAAATATGTGGATAGAATTGTTTTTCTATGGTAGAATGCATGAACGCTATTAACTTCCATTATAAAGTGTTCTTTTTCGAGTATTAATTGTTCAATTTCTATGTTCATTTCCACAGATATATTTGCCAAACTACTGCACAGAACTTTATTTTTATTTTGATATGCACATCCATGTACTGCAATATTCTCTGATAAAGTGAATAATGCAGCTTGTTATATCATTAGCTGAGACTCCGCCATCGCCTACATGCCAAATTAATAAATGGACATCTTTTGTATTTTTTATGTAGATTGAAAAATTATGTACTGCTAGTTTCCTTTTATAATATTGTTCAGATACAAGAAGTTTTGGACATAGCAATATCTATTGATAGAACACATAACTGATTTTGAATTAACAAAATATCAGATATTGCTATACGTATTTTAAAATAGTTATGTGAAAGCGAACACATTACTATTTTGTATCGGCATTTCAAGTACTTTTTCACATGGCTACTTTTCTAACTTCTAGACCAATGGAGATATTAAAATAAGATGGAGAATTTGTTATACGTTTGAATTATCCAATAAAAAAAATCAGAAAAAAACACATAACTCCTTTTTATGCGCAACGACGATATGTTTTATGAGACTCGTGTTTTGAATATGTTTGAATGTAATTAAAAAGTAATACGAAATTACCATACATGTATTAGAAATGAAGTGTAATTAAATTATAATCGAAAATGAATTTAATTTTGTTCACTTGTAAACATTATTATATTGTCCAGCAGAATCTGCCAAATTTACCATAAATATGTTACAATACCAACATAAAATTTTAATTGCATTTGAATAAACTATTTCTTGGCAATTTACTTGGTTAAAACTATGTTTCGAAACACAGAAAATGCTAATCAAATCTAAATACAACGTATGTTCGCAACGCTCGTCCTAATTCGATAATTTATCGACAGACGTTGGCAACGTTGTGCAGCATTTTCTACCTACGCCATCTTTTGAACATATTGATATTTAAAAACAAACAAAAAAAGAAATTGGATGTAAATAAATGTATTCTTCCAACATTCTTCTTGTATACGAAGTTGGCTCTCGTTGAGCAGAATTTTTTACCTACGTCCCTTTTGTCGTCATTTGAAGTATGTATAGGGTCATTTTAAACATACTGATGTTTGAAAACAAACAAAAAAAAATAATTCAAATGAAATAAAGGTATTCTTGCAGCTCTCTTCTTGTATACAAAGTTGACACTCGGTGATCGGCATTTTCTGCGTACGTGTCTTTTGTATTCGTTGAGAAAACGTGTTCGCGTCGGTAATAATTTTGTTATTTGTAAATTAAATAAATATATAAATTGAGTTACAAAAAGTACAAATAGTAACAGAGTATAATATAGTGCAGTATATAATTTCTGAAACTAATGTGAAAAGACAACAAATAAAAATCTGTGTTTCGATTTTCAAACAGAAGTTGGCATGTTTTTTTACAAAAGCCTCCGTGAATTCCTTGCCTACGCTATGTGCTGTAATGAGATCAACTGTAACTGTACCAAGTATAAAGCCAGCCTGGATCGCCTGGTTTAGCGTCTGCTGGTGCAATTGTGCATTCATTAAAACTGTCACTTGTACTTGCAGTTTTAAACGAATTATTTATTTATGCATTTAAAAATTTGTATATGAATTCAATTATTATAAATTCCCACTGTGCATGTTTAAAGATGTTTAATAAAAATTAATAAAAAAACAACATTTTACTTTTATTTTATTTTCAGGATTTCTTTCCAAAAATATTTAAATATGTTTCTATGCAAACATACTACTTTTTGAACTGAAACAACTGATATGTTTATATTCAGGTCGTTCAAAATCATTTTTTATTTTGAACATATTTATGTTTCGGTTCAAATATTTATTTTATTTGGATGTAGTAATTATTATGTTACCATTACACACAGAAAAAAAAGTGTGTAAATATAATTAAAATGTTAATCAATCCAATTAATTTTTAATTGAAACTCAGCCGATGTAACTTTTAGTAGCATTGAATTCCATATTCGTAATAATGAGAATATGTTAATTGGAGAAACTTTAATTAATTTTTTTGTCGTATTGATATTAAAGTTGTTATATATATTATATTTTTTATTGGGAATTTTTAAATCATTAATTAATTAATTAGTAACATTAATTAAAAATTTCATTCGATAGAAATTGGATCAATTAAATATTTTGTTAAATTAAATAAAATATTTGTCGAATAGAAACATATGAAAATAAAAATAATTTAATTCAGTATATAACATAAAATAAATATTAAATAAGTATTTATACTGTTTGATATGCTTTGTAAAATTATTTCAACCTAATGAATGTTTTACCGAAGTCAGTTTTCAAAACTTCTACAGGTGGGCCAATTAATTGAGTCAAACATAAAATTTGATATTCGCTTTTTAATGATTCAATATGCAACAAAATGAGCATCATAAGCTGTTTGTTCAAATTCTTGACATCAAAAATAAATGGAGCCATTTAATGCATTAATAACATAACATACACTAAATAATGCAATATCCTGTTTTAGCAACGTAGAAGAAAATAAAGTTAGAAGAAACTGAACGACGCCGCCGACGCACAAACAATAAACAAAATGAAATCCAGAAGAAAAAAACAGTGTTGCAATTTAAGAAAATGAATAAATCAAAAGTAACAAATAAAAGTAGTTAATACTATTAAAGATTTAGTTGTATTGACATTATATTAAATTAATTCCTATTAATATTTTAATTAAAAATGTGTAAATACAATTAAATAATTAGTAAATACAATAATATTTTTAATTGGAATACGATTTTGTTTGCTATTAATATCAATTGTTATATATACGTACAATATTTTTTTCTGTGTAGAGCATACTCCATTTTAAGGGGCAACATTAAAATGTTTCCGGGATATTATAATGTAAGTCTGAGCTCATTACAACAGTGTTCAAGTCTCAATACAACCCTGTTTACAAATGATTTATCAGTCAATTATATATTATGTTTACATAAAATTCCAAACATACATGTTAATGCCTGCAAAATTATGTTTGGGAGAGACCCTTTTTTGCAGCGTGTATGTATTACCTCAAGATTTTTATACCATACACTAAGAGTGAAAGGGTATATTCAGTTTGGTACGCCGTTTGTAACACCTAGAAGGAAGCATCTCCGGTATGGAAAAGTATATATATTCTTGATCAGCATGACCTCCTGAGTCGATTTAGCGATGTCCGTCTGTCTGTCTGTTGAAATCCCCACTACTTTTAAAATTGAAGATCTAGATAAATGAAACTTATAACTTAGATTACTAGTATACCTACGCTGTATGGCGAGATCGGTCCATTGTGACCTATGATCCGACCACTTATGTTCAAATACCTCATATAAAGATCAATTTTTATGTATACGTGCTTAGGTAAACTTTTTTGGTCAAATATATATTGATATCATGCTCAAATACATGATAGTAATTTTTTCCGGCGAAAAGACTTGTGGTTCACAAAAAAAATTCGGTACACCTACCCATTTGTAAATATGGGTATCAAATGAATGGAACTTCTTCAGCGATTGAATGTTTGTAGTTATTTTCAGGATTCGTATACCCTGGTGACCTATATATCACTTTGAATGGTAACCACACATATGTGTAGGGTATTTATAGTCGGCTTAGACCGACTATAATTTTGATAATCCTAACTATCATAATTACACCTACTTTAAAATTTCCCATGTGATCTAACCTTCCCAACTGGTTATTTTTAGTATTTCTTTTTGTTGTTAATACTTAGGACAGTCAGTGGCTGAAGACGGGTGAGCACCAAGGCAATTCGCACACATGACACGAGTACAATCATTTGGGGTGTGGGGATGGAAGTTACTTTTCACACATGATTCATTATTTTTGCAATATTTACCAGTGTGACCTATAATTTGACAATTCTTGCACCTCATGGGGTTGGGAAAGTACTGCCGCACCAAAACTGGGTACCAAGCAATATTAATTTTTGTAGATAATTGATACAGATTAAATGTGAGCAAAATTAGACCTGTATGAATTCTTTTATTGACAAATTCTTTCGTGAATTTAAAAACACTAACAACTCCTTGATCTTTTAGGTCATTTAGAATTTCTTCTTCGCTGGTATGAATTAAATTGCGATCGAAAATAGTGCCCTTGCAAGAGTTGAGGGTGTTATGGAAAGTAATCGAAACCAAAATTTTTTGTTTTTTGTAAATTTTGCAGCAACTTTATGAGTTTTTGCTAGTAATAATAGACTACCATCGCGTAGAATGCTTGGGTGCGAACAGATGGGTGCGAACAGATAACCACAGAGAGTACGGAGAGAAACAGCGATCGATAACAACGTCTGTTCAGAACGAAGACTAGTCGATGACTGAAGAAATTTAAGTATTTATACATGTATAACCTTATGACTTTTATGTTAATTCTTGTTTTTTTGCACAATATTTTTTTATTACGAAATTAAACATTTTTTTTGTGTCTTTTTTTATTAAAAATTTTTGTAAAAAAAAAAATCAAAATAAAATAAAATTATAAACATAAAAATCACTAAATTATACAAGTTATACATTACTTACTTATTTGGCCATTACAACCCATGATGGGTTTCGGCCGCAGCAATCACCCCTCGCCAGTCGCTTCTGAATTGAGCGCGCTGGCGCCAGTTTTGCACTACAAGTGTTGTCAGGTTGTCTCGCACTTGGTCGCTCCACCGGAGATTCGGACGCCCTCTCCTACGTTGACCACCAATGACCACCACCTTTTTTGCTGGAGCGCTTTCATTCATACGCTCGACATATCCAAGACAGCGTAGGCGCTGGATCTTAATGCGCCTGACTATGTCAATGTCGGCGTAAAGCTCATACAGCTCGTCGTTCCATCTGATTCTGTACTTGTTTTCAACGCATATCGGGCCATAGATTTTCCGAAGAATCTTTCTCTCGAACGCTCCTAAAGCTCGCTCATCGGTGTTGGCAAGCGTCCATGCCTCAGTGCCATAGAGGAGGACTGGCATGATGAGCGACTTATAGAGCGTAATTTTTGTCCGTCGAGAGAGGGCTCTGCTCCTCAATTGCCTACTGAGCCCAAAGTAACACCTGTTGGCAAGAGTTATTCTTCGGCTAATCTCCAGGCTGACATTGTTTTGCTTGTTGATGATGGTTCCTAGGTATACTGTTGTGAATTAGCGCATATATTTTTCTTTTCTTTATTGTTCTTCACTATTCATTCAGTTTTGGATGTTGCTGTACATATGTTGAGCGCATCATGTTTTTATATCATGTTGTACAGCAACATGTTCATAGCATTGTCCCAACGCTTCACGTTGGCAACAATGATAATAATTTGGCAAAGCGCTATGCTTTACGTAGAACACACCTCATTCAAGTTAGCTTCCACAGTTAACAAAAGCTTGCGATAATTCGGCAAATCGCTAAAGCTTTACTTAGACCACACCTCTTGCAATAGAATTTATCATTGCATGATAAGGGGGCTACGTTAAAATAAGCAGAGCAGCGTTTGCCAACCATTTTGATATTTCGCAATTGGTGTTAGCCAAAAACTGCAAGTCGGACTTTCTTCAAAAGTCACGTACACCAAAATTGAGTGAAAGTGAAAACTCACTAGAACATAGTGAAAATAGAATTTAAGAAAAGCTTGCAACGAAGGCATCGTTAATACCTTTCGTTGCAATTTAAAAGATTGTAGTTTAACCAACCTCAAGTGGAGGTACTAAAATAGTAAAAGTGTCTTTTCTATAGTAAATTTAATAAAAGTGTCTTTGCAACTCTTGTCTTTTGGTTAATTAAATTGTAAAATAAATAAATGTAAAATAAATCAACTCTAACTTTACGACTCTTAAATTACAACAACGAAGTTGTGGTTGTCAATAGTGACGTGTTATCCAAGACGCCGTGACTCTTTGTTTGTTGACACTAGGTACTTCGTCTTGTCCTCGTTCACCGTAAGACCCATTCGACGCGATTCCCTCTCTAAAGTGGAGAATGCTGCACTGACTGCTCGTACACTCTGCCCAATGATGTCGATATCATCAGCGTACCCGAGCAGCATGGAACTCTTGTTGAAGATAGTGCCATTGTGATGGAGTTGTGCAGCTCTTACAATCTTCTCCATTATTAGGTTGAAGAAGTCACACTATAGGGAATCGTCTTGTCTGAAACATCGTTCGGCATTAAACGTATCGGTGAGGTTGTTCCCAATTCTCACTGAGCAACGTGTGTCGCTCAGAGTCATTCTGCAAAGCCTTATAAGTTTCGCAGGTATACCGAATTCAGACAGGGTGGCGTATAGACGACATCTTATCGGACTGTCGAAGGCAGCTTTGTAATCGACGAAGAGCCGGTGGGTGTCGATCTTCCTCTCTTTGGTCTTTTCCAGGACCAAAGAGAGGCAGAGATTAAAATAATTACAGATTTGGAATAGTTTTATTTGAGTACCCATATGTACATGTAAGTAGGTGTACCAGTTTTTGATTTTATAAGGTCACCAGGGGTCCGAGCGGCCTTTTTTTGTTGTTGTAATTTTTTGTAAAAATAAATGGGGCGACCATTTTTTTTTCGCTTGGGCCGAAACTTCTCCCATAAAATTTGTGTCTGAAATGATTAAAATCTCAAACTCAACTATATTCAAAAATATTTATTTATTTATTGTACATTTCTTCCCTATTTTACTTAAGAAATGATGCAACACTGAAGGAAAGAGAGTGCGATTAGAGTACGGTGTAACAAAGTAAAACAAAACCTGACATAAATATAATTCGTTGTTTTGTAAAGAAATGTACATAGAATTATCCAAAAATACTGTATTTTGTGAAAAATGTTATTTTTGTTAAAACAGATCTCATTAAAAAAAAATGTTATTGCAAGAGAGTCAAGCGAATTATTTATATTTCTTTTTGAGTTAACAAGATTTACTATGATATACATTAATCGTTTACATACAAAGTATACAATAATAAATGAAAATATAAATATTTAAATCATTAATAAAATTCAATATTCTACTGTGCGCAGTCGACTTCAACTCTACGCATTCAACCCCAATTGCAAATAAAAATTGTCGACCAATTCTTAAATTTACTTTATTTAATTATTTTTAATTAAAACACTCATTCTTTAAATCTATCTAATAAAAAAACAACGTAAACATAATTTTTTAAGAGTACTAGATATGTTTTTAAACGATTTGTAGCAATTGTGAAAACATCTCAAAATTTACTATTATTCTATCTGAAATAAATTTAAATGCCCCAAAATAAGTTTCAGATAAAAAAAAAACTAATAAAAAAAAACTTTTTAAAAATCAAGCTTTTATAAAAATCTGTACTAAAAAATTAAAAATAAATTTACTAAAAATATAAAATATATTTATAGTAGGTATGTATATTTATAATGAATACATGTTAAATATGAAATAAATTAAATTAAATCTTATTCAAATTATATTATTAAGATATACGTTTATAAGAAATAAATTTTAAAATTTACTAAGAGGTTTCCAAATACAAAAATAAAAGCGTGCGGTAAAATTATTTAATATTACAGTCCAACTCTAGCACTAATAAACTTTGCAATTTAATTCAACTTTGCAATAGTTTTCAGTCTAATCTAAGAATCTATGAGTTTTGTAGACAGTGCTGATATCGGAAGCTATGTTATGTTTTTACCTCAGGATAATCTGGAAAAACTTAACTTTTAATTAGAAATATTTATTTATGTACTTAATTTAATTCATGTAATTTGGCTAAATGATGTAGATTAACGTTATATCGTCGGTGATATAGCAAAACCGTCTATCTACATTTTCGAATACCTCTTACAAAAAGAATTTTACAGAAGAAACAAAACTATTTTCAATCTCAATTATTTTATACCTACAAATTAAGTATGCCTAATCAACACATCATTAAAAACCCGATTATAAATCAAAATTAGGCGTAATTCTCACATGCAGTTAGACGGTTTTGCAGTATCACCGACGATATATCTCCTTGCCATAAAGGGTTGTAATTTCACAGAGGTTTGTGGCACCTGTCAAATAAGCAAACCTTTTAAAATGCTACAACTCTCGACTTATAAAAGTAGTACATAGTTTTGAAAATTGAAGTAAAAGCTCATATTTTATATTATAATCGTCATGTAGAATCTGGGTGTAACTGGACAACGGGACTTGATATATCCTATACAATCTTGCCTTATGCTGTGAAGAGTTATAGTGTGCTGAGCGGTTGCGAGATTTAAAATATAAAGAGTTGTAGGTTTGTGATGTATAAGATATATATATATATATATATATATATATATATATATATATATATAGTTTGATAGTTAAATTCATATTTAAGCTACACATTTACAAATGTAATATGATGGTAATTTATAATATTTTCGCCGCACGCTTTAATTTTTATATTTGGAAACCTCTTAGTAAATTTTAAAATTTATTTCTTATAAACGTATATCTTAATAATATAATTTGAATAAGATTTAATTTAATATATTTCATATTTAACATGTATTCATTATAAATATACATACCTACTATAAATATATTTTATATTTTTAGTAAATTTATTTTTAATTTTTTAGTACAGATTTTTATAAAAGCTTGATTTTTAAAAAGTTTTTTTTTATTAGTTTTTTTATTTTTACTTTTTTAGTCGTTATATGGTCATTAGAGTTATTATTTTGCATTGATCGGTTCAGCGGTTACCTAGTTATAATTTTTGCCCTTAACACCTTCTGTCGATGTAATTTGAACTACTTTCTAGTCTTTGAAAATTTCCAAAACGATTTCCTGTACCAAGCATTGTCGAGATCAGTTAAGTGATAACCGAGATATAAAATTTTGATCTTAACACCCTCTATCGATATAATTTATAACTACACTCTAGAGTATGTTATATTTGGTGCCCGCATATAGTATTAATCAACAAACTAGAAATTTAAATTATTCATAAAAATGTAGTTTGTGACTTTTCGTTCTACAACGACGATATGTTAAATTGGGGTCCCGAAGAAGTCACTTAATGAAGTTTTGCATAGATCGGTTCAATGGTTACCGAGATATAAAATTGTGCCTTTACCGCCCCCTCTCGATGAAATTTAGAACAACTTTCTGAACTGCATTAATTTGCGTGCTCGAAAGAATTACTGCACCAAGTTTTACAGAGATCTGTTCAGTCGTTACTGCGATATAAAATTTCGTACATAACGTCCTCTAGCGATGGAAAATCAAAGCTCGAAGTAAATAAATATAACATATAAATAAATATGACATATTTCAGTCTTCAATACTATACAGACGTAAAATTCTTCTCCATAGAACGCTTTCCCGTAGAATTCTTCACCGTAGTGTTATTCCCAGTAGAAGTTTTAATGTGGTGAGTTTTAATGTGGTGAGTTTAGGTGTGGTAAGTTTAGGTGTGGTGAATTTTGGTGTGGTGAGTTTTAGTGTGGTGAGTATTAGTGTGGTGAGTTATAGTGTGGTGAGTTTCAGTGTGGTCGGTTTGAGTGTGGTGAGTTTTAGTGAGGTGAATATTATTGTGGAGAGTTTTAGTTCGGTGAATTTTTATGTTGTACATTTTATTGTGGTGAATTTTAGTGTAGTGAATTTCAGTGTGGTGAGTTATAGTGTTGTGAGTTTTAGTGTGGTGAGTTATAATATGGGTAGTTTTATTGTGGTGAATTTTAGTGTGGTGAGTTATAGTGTAGTGAGTTTTAGTGTGATGAATTTTAGTGTGATGAATTTTAGTGTGGTGAATTTTATTGTGGTGAGTTTTAGTGTGGTGAGTTTTAGTGTGGTGAGTTCGTTTTTCTTTATCTTTCCTTTTTTTTTGTTTTTCCTTTAGTTTGGTTTTTAGTTTTATGTTATTGATTTTATTTTTTGTATTTTTGCTTTTGTTTTGTGCTTTTGCTTTTGTGTTTTTACTTTTCATTTTTTTTTTGTATTTGAGTTTTTTGTTTCATGTTCGGAGCTGGTGAAACTGCCGAGTTATATCATATTGAAAGTGCTGGTTGTATGGGAGGTGCCACGCCTATTTGTCCAATACCGCCCATATATATCCTATCATTCCTTCCAAATCATACCGCATCTGTGGTAAAAATTTCAAGAAAATCGGATGAGCAGTTTTATTTATTATATTAAAAGCATTTGATCTTACTAGGTGAAGATCACATTTCAGAGGGTCCATTAATAATTAATGTGACCTCTAGCGGAGAAAATTCGAAGTTCTAAGTTTGCCAAATTTTTACCCGTTGCCAATACTATACATGTTTTAAATTTCAATTTTCTAGGTGAAGAACGCACTTTAGAGGGTCTATTAATAGCAAATGCGCCCCCTAGCGGACAAAATTCAAAGTTCTGAGTTTGCCATATTTTTCCCCGTGTCTAAAACTATACATATTCTAAATTTCAACATTCTAGGTAAAGAACAGATCTCACACGGTCTAAAAATAGTTTAAGCGCCCCCTATCGGCCAAAATTCGAACTTTAAAATTTATTTTTATATGTGCCATATCGAATACTACATGTGTTCCAAGTTTCAACTCGATCGGAAATAAGGAAGTATGTTAAATTTGATATTTTTGTGCCCGACATACTAACAAACGAACAAACGTACAAACAAGTGAAGTTAAATAAAAGCTTGTAAATAAAAAAAAACATATATTTAAAACTATAGTTTTCATTAAATATTTTGTATTAAATATGATACATTTAACAATTTCTACTGGGTTCATTAGCACAAAGCAGCATCGACCTACTCGCATGAAGTCGATTGACTGATAGCTTTCGCAGATCACACGAACATATATTCGCTGCACTCGCTCTAACCAGGTTGCCACTTTAGTAAAGTATGGTAACTTTTTTTGGCTTGGTAAGATGGTAATTTTTATTTGGTAATATTTTGCTATGTTGATGTTGGTACTTTTATATTTTTCCTATTCTTGCATGTGAATTTTATTGGGCGAAATTTAAAGCGTGAATACTATTTTAAATAAATGCTAAATATGCAAGTTTTCCATTTTTATTTTGTTTTTTTACTATAGCACACAACAACAAAAATGCTGAAAAACGTGTATTATTGTTTTTCAAACAAATTTATTTTTTGAATAACTAGTAAGCCTCATTTAGCTTGAATACATTCAAATATTCTGTTATTCAATGAATTTATTAAATGTTTTAATAAATTACCATCCATCGCTAAAATTGCAGTTTAAGGTCAGCATTGGTATTATATTGTCGGTTTTCAACATAAACTGATCGTGTAAGTATACCCCATATATTTTTAATTAAGTTTAAGTCAGGAGAGCACGCCGGCCGGTGTAGAACTGATATATTTTTTTATTGTATCCAACCCTTAGTTCGTTACTGGTGTGAATTGCGGCATTATCCTGCTGAAAGATCCATTGTGTTGTAGGATTTTGATGTAATAAAGAAAGTAGACTACATTCAAGTACTTTAATGTAGTCGATTTTATGAAACAACCTGCATTTCCAATACACCATTTACCGTAAATGCTCCCCATACAATTAAAGCACCACCGCGAAAATTTCTCGCAGAGAAATATTCAGGTTCCTTTCATAAATCAAGGCCATATTCATTATAAGTTGTGCGCAACTTCCCAGCAAAAAAAAACGAATATGCATTACCGTTAGAATTAATTCCGAATTGCAATCTTTGGATGTTAATTGTAATAAGTGTTTAAAAACCGGTTTGTGATTGCAATACATGTAGCTTATTTGTAATACATGCGAACAAATTGGTTCTGTATTATTATTATAATAATAGTTTGGCACTACAGTCCTATAAGAACGTAGAACAGTGTGCCCAAACGCTCTTAAATCGGGTGAAATTTAGTATTTTCGGAACCACCCAACCGATTTTAAAAATTTAAAAAGTGTACAGAGAGCACTTGAGAGAACTTAAGTTTTAAAATTGAAGTTTGTATCTTTAATGGTTATGGAGATAAAAATCAGTAAAGTTGAGATTTTTTTCATGAAAAATTTTTCAAAAATTCTAAAAAAAATCAAAAGTTATCCGATTTTTAAAATTCTTTCGTTTATTGAGATCTAAAAAAAATGTGCTTAAATGTGAAAAATATCTGGATTAGTTTTAAAGATATACTAGAACATGATTTTTTTTTTTAATTTTTGAAGACTTTACTTTACATATTAATACATAGACTGTATATTTTATAATGAAATCAAAATATTTGTATGGAACTTTTATAAACAATTAACACATTAATCATAAACTAAAAACCGTTTTTACAAGCTTTTATTTAACTTCACTTGTTTGTACGTTTGTTCGTTTGTCAGTATGTCTGGCACAAAAATATCAAATTTAACATACTTCCTTATTTCCGATCGAGTTGAAACTTGGAACACATGTAGTATTCGATGTGGCACATATAAAAATAAAGTTTAAACTTCGAATTTTGGCCGATAGGGGGCGCTAAAACTATTTTTCGACCGTGTGAGATCTGTTCTTTACCTAGAATGTTGAAATTTAGAATATATATAGTTTTAGACACGTGGAAATATGGCAAACTCCGAACTTTAAATTTTGTCCGCTAGGGGGCGCATTTGCTATTAATGAACACTCCAAAGTGCGTTCTTCGCCTAGAAAATTGAAAATTTAAAACGTGTATAGTACATAGAACGGGGAAAAATTTGGCAAACTTAGAACTTCGAATTTTCTCCGCTAGAGGTCACATTAATTATTAATGGACCCTCTGAAATGCGGACCCTCTTCACCTAGAAAGATCAAATGCTTTTAATATAATAAATGAAACTGCTCATCCGATTTTTTTGAAATTTTTACCACAGATGCGGTATGATTTGGAAGGAATGATAGGATATATATGAGCGGGAATGGACAAATAGGCGTGGCACCTCCCATACAACCTAAACTTTCAATATGATATGCCGAGTTTCACCAGCTACGAACATGAAACAAAAAACTCAAATAAAAAAAAACATTAAAAATAAAAACACAAAAGAAAAAGAACAAAACAAAAGCAAAAATACAAAAATAAAATCAATAACATAAAACTAAAAACCAAAATAAAGGAAAAACAAAAAAAGGAAAGATAAAGAAAAATGAACTCACCACACTAAAACTCACCACTCTAAAACTCACCACAATAAAATTCACCACACTAAAATTCATCACACTAAAATTTATCACACTAAAACTCACCACACTAAAACTCACTACACTATAACTCACCACACTAAAATTCACCACAATAAAACTCCCCATATTACAACTCACCACACTAAAACTGACCACACTATAACTCACCACACTGAAAATCACTACACTAAAATTCACCACAATAAAATGTACAACATAAAAATTCACCACACTAAAACTGACCACACTAAAACTCACCACACTAAAACTCACCACACTCAAACTCACCACACTAAAACTCACCACACCAAAATTCACCACACCTAAACTTACCACACCGAAACTCACCACATTAAAACTTCTACTGGGAATGACTCTACGGTGAAGAATTCTACGGGAAAGCGTTCTATGGAGAAGAATTTTACGGCGAAGATTTCTACTGGGAAGAATTTATTTTAAACTCATACATTTATAAAACCCATAAAAACTTCCCTGATATAAATAATAAAAATGTTTTTTATATTAATAAAATCGATCCATATCTAGTATATAATATGTATAGTATTGAAGACTGAAATATGTCATATTTATTTATATGTTCTATTTATTTACTCAGAGCTTTGATTTTCCATCGCTAGAGGACGTTAAGTACGAAATTTTTTATCGCAGTAACCACTGAACCGATCTCTGCAAAACTTGGTTCAGTAATTCTTTCGAGCACGCAAATTAATGCAGCTCAGAAAGTAGTTCTAAATTTCATTGAGAGGAGGCGTTAAAGGCACAATTTTATATCTCGGTAACCATTGAACCGATCTATGCAAAACTTCATTAAGTGACTCCTTCGGGACCCCAATTTAACATATCGTCGTTGTAGAACGAAAAGTCACAAACTACATTTTTATGAATAATTTAAATTTCTAGTTTGTTGATTAATACTATAAAAAGTAATTGATGCATTTTTAAAGTTGAAATATCAATGGATAGATTTACATTTTCTTATCATTTGGTTAAAAAAATTGATATCGTCGATTAAAAGTTAACAGAAATGTATATAAAGATTTTTGTAAATGAATATTTGGCATTTTGAAAATGTATTTGGTGACTTTTCGTTCTACAACGACGATATGCTGGTGTATAGTTCGAAATTATATCGATAGAGGGCGGTAAGGACAAAACATATCGCGGTAACTGCTGAATCGATATATGAAAAACTTGGTACAATTACTCTTGCGGGCACCAAATTTAACATACTCTAGAGTGTAGTTATAAATTATATCGATAGAGGGTGTTAAAATTTTATATCTCGGTTATCACTTAACTGATCTCGACAATGCTTGGTACAGGAAATCGTTGTGAGAAATCGTTCAAAGACTAGAAAGTAGTTCAAATTACATCGACAGAAGGTGTTAAGGCAAAAATTATAACTCGGTAACCGCTTAACCGATCTATGCAAAATAATAATTCTAATGACCATATAACGACTAAAAAAGTAAAAATAAAAAAACTAATAAAAAAAAACTTTTTAAAAATCAAGCTTTTATAAAAATCTGTACTAAAAAATTAAAAATAAATTTACTAAAAATATAAAATATATTTATAGTAGGTATGTATATTTATAATGAATACATATTAATATATGAAATAAATTAAATTAAATCTTATTCAAATTATATTATTAAGATATGCGTTTATAAGAAATAAATTTTAAAATTTACTAAGAGGTTTCCAAATATAAAAATAAAAGCGTGCGACGAAAATATTATAAATTACCAGCATATTACATTTGTAAATGTGTAGCGTAAATATGAATTTTAACTATCAAAGGAATATAATTATAATCATATTTATATATATATATCTTATACATCACAAACCTACAACTCTTTATACTTTAAATCTCGCAACCGCTCAGCACACTATAACCCTTCACAGCATAAGGCAAGATTGTATAGGATATATCACGTCCCGTTGTTCAGTTACACCCAGATTCTACATGACGATTATAATATAAAATATGAGCTTTTAATTCAATTTTCAAAACTATGTACTACTTTTATAAGTCGAGAGTTGTAGCATTTTAAAAGGTTGCTTATATGACAGGTGCCACAAACCTGTGTGCAGAATTGAGATTGAAAATAGTTTTGTTTCTTCTGTAAAATTCTTTTTGTAAGAGGTATTCGAAAATGTAGATAGACGGTTTTGCTGTTCACCGACGATATAACGTTAATCATTTAGCCAAATTCCATGAATTAAATTAAGTACATAAATAAATATTTCTAATTAAAAGTTAAGTTTTACCAGAGTATCCTGAGGTACAAACATAACACATGCCAAAAAAATATCATTGGACTTTCGATATCAGCACTGCCTACAAAACTCATAGATACTTCCATACAGATCTACCCCTTTGCCGCACGCTTTTATTTTTATATTTGGAAACCTCTTAGTAAATTTTAAAATTTATTTCTTATAAACGTATATCTTAATAATATAATTTGAATAAGATTTAATTTATTTCATATATTAATATGTATTCATTATAAATATACATACCTACTATAAATATATTTTATATTTTTAGTAAATTTATTTTTAATTTTTTAGTACAGATTTTAATAAAAGCTTGATTTTTAAAAAGTTTTTTTTATTAGTTTTTTTTTAAATATCTCAAGTGGTTTAGTAAATATAAAATTGTAAAATCATTTTTTTTTTTTTATTTTCCATTTTTTAAAATTTTTTTTGGAAAAATTGACTTTTACGTAAATCTCCGTAAGATGTTTTTGTTTCTTAAGTAACATGTACTTTTGTTATATTTTTTTGATATATAACATTACTGATAATCTTTTAAATGATAAAACTTATCAAAAATATATTTAACCAATATGGCAACACTGGTCAAAGTTCAAGTTTTTTAAATGTTTTTACTTTGAACCCCTGCAGAAAAGTTTTCAAAGTTGAAAGCCAAATTTTAAGTAAGCAGTTTTCAAGAATTTTCTACGTATTCTTGATCCTTACTTATTTTTTGCCCGGCGAAGTATATGTGCATGGCAGCATTTTTTCCAAAAAATACTCATCCTTTAATGGGACTTAGGTTCAAACCGTTATATCTCACATTATAATATATATTTCTAAAAATAAAACATAAGTACATACAACTATTGTATATTAAGTAAAAGTTTCATGATGATAAGGTTAATACTTATGTAGATATATTCAATCAACTTTTAAGTTTATTTTTTTCTTATTTTATTTTTCTTCTTTTTCAAAAAAGTGTTCAGAAACTATATACAGATTGTCTTTATATTCGCCACATATATTACTTGAAATCTCTTCTTTTCAATAATGCCAAAGACTTATATATGTACTTTACATATGTGTGCAAAATGACATATTAATTAACATCGTTTTTCATCAAAATTTCGATTTTTTTAGTTTATTTTGATATAGCACACCTGCAGATAAGTTTTTAAAGCCCAACGTAAAAATTTAAGTATGCAATTTGAAAGATTAATTAGTTCTTAACATTTTTTAACCTTACTTATTTTTTGCCCGTAGAGCTATATATGCAAGACAACATTATTACAGAAAATATGAATTTCTTAAAAGGACTTGTCATAAAATCATCGTTATATCAACCTGTATAATATATATATTACCAAATTATTTTTTATAAGTTCGAAGTATATAAAGTTAATAGTAACGGCGGGTGAGAGCTTTTCATATGCAATGTTTAACTCTCGTAGGTTTACCATTTACTGCCGAGGGGTAGCGCGGTATAGGAAATTGTTTTCTAAAAATATGAAAGCCTTATCCATTACCTATCCAACGTACTGGGTTAGGTTAGTACACAGTCATTCCCACCTGGACAGTAACCACTTCATCACGACGACTTTTTCTACCAAATATGACACATTTTCAAAAAAAAAAAAAAAAAAACGGTTCCTGATTGCAATACATGTAGCTTATTTGTAATGAATGCGAGTAAATTGGTTCTTTATTGCATTACTAGATGCTGCATAATCATGAATAAGTATAATGTGATTTTCTCTATTTTTTTATTTTTTTCTTTTGTTAACATCTTTTTATGCAAAAATTTAAATAGAAAATATTAATATTCAACGTTTTTAAGATGAACTTTTTAGTAAGATTAAAAACGAAAACCGCGGGGCGCTTGCAATAGACAATATTGTTTTACGGTCCACGTTTTCATTTTAATTCTTACCTTAAATATTATTTTTAATATTTTTGATTTCAATTTTTGTTTTTCTTATTTTTTGTGTCAGTTAGATTTTCATGTGACATAATTCGAACGACCGAGTGTCAATAAAATTAATTCTCACTTTAAAAAAGTTGTATATTAATAAATATTTTTGATTTCAATTTTCGTTTTTCTTATTTTTTGTGTCAGTTAGATGTTCATGTGACATAATTCGAACGACCGAATGTCAATAAAATTAAAATCATACATTTTTCAAGGTGTCTTTAATATGGAACCATGACCACAGAACCACGAAGATCAGGCAAACTATAAAACGAAATTATTGCATTGTCATCCAGTTCTTGGCTATATTTAGAATTTTAAGTCTCTAGATCATCGGGAAGTTAGTTTAAAATCAATTAAAAAATGTGTAGCGAACAGACAAGAAAACGAATTTAATGATAATTTTTTTTTTTTAGAATTTCTAATGTATATGTAGTATAAGAATTTTCAATTTTGACAAACAAATATAATTTTATATTTTGGACTAAAATTCATAAAAAAACATCTATAATCTGATAAATCTGATAATGAGTTGATTCATATATTAGCCTAAATAGCCATTAGCCAACAAAAAAATCCGATGGAGTGGATTTTATTTAAAAACAACCGGATTTTTCCAGCCCTGACCCATACACATTTCAAAGCTTAGTCTGGCTCTCTAGATTAACATGTAACGAATTTAGTTGGTAGCCCCGATACTTAGATAATTGCAAAAGCTAAGCCGTCCGCAAAATGGTTCATAAAATCTAAAAATAAATCTAAAAAAATCAAAAAAAAAATATCTTTAAGAGAGCTAAAAAGAATAATTGAAATAAAAAAGTGGTAGAAGCCAATACAATTAAAGTGAAATTATGTTAAACAAAAATTATACTGAACCTGAAATCTAACCTTAAATTTCATCTTGCGCTGCAAAACACAAAGTTACGAAAAACTTTACAATCTATTCTACCGGCAAATAAAATACTGAATGCTGTAAGCTATTTTCTGCGCTTCTATTTGATAATTTGCCACTGCTGCTTACCACCACGTCGTTCGCCATCGTTGATTCACTTCGTTGGAATTGCATCACCACGTTGACAATCTAACCAAACCTTTCAACTTGATTTTTACCGTTGACATCCTCCGTTACTGCCTCTTCGCCATTCATTGCCGCTGCTGTTGTCACCACCGTTTCTCCGCCACCTTGATTTTCCACCGTAGCGTGCCACTATTGCGTTTGACACCGTTGATTTTGCCACTGTTTGATTTGCCACTGATGATTCGCCACTGCTGCCACAACCGTTGATTTTTCACCGTTGCACTGACATCGCTGTTCCGACACTCGACATCGCTTCAACGCCACTGCGGTTACTGCCACATCCGCTGATTTTCCACCGTTGCACGGACATCGCCACTGCGACTACTTGAATTGTGCATTAAATTGCTCATAATGGCTGGAAAAGTACAAATGACCTGCTATCACTGCACGATCAACTGTACAAAAACGTCGGGCTCAATAACTTGTTTCATATGTGCGCACAATTTTCATCCTAACTGCGCCGAATCTTTTACGCCGAATATAAACAAGTCCATGATTGATACCATAAGAAAAACTAATGGTTTGCTAGTGTATCGCTGTAATCTATGCTTAAATACAACCCCTGGACATAGTTCTCAAGAACTTCAAGAAATAGCGTCTAATGCAAGGTATTTCGGTGCAAATCTCACAGGATGTAAGCATTCAATTGGTTGACATAAAATCTGAGCTTTCCGGTTGTATGAATAAGGTGAAGAATCTTGAAGAGTTTACATTTACCAAATTTGACAAGCTGGAGGCGGAAAATAACAGCTTACGCCGTCAACTTAACCGGTCGGATATTGTAGTTAGTGTTCTCCCGCCAGCTTTATGAAATGACGATTTATACACAACTATTTACTCAATTTCCACAACATTTGGCATCAAGCTTGATTCGCCGGAATTAAATTTGTGTACCTGGATAAAAGGTAAAAACGATATTCTCGTTAAATTTAATAATGTGCAGAAAAGAGACCTCTTGCTGCATAAGTTTCGTGCAACATATGATCTCAAATTGAGTCAGATACGAAATACTGATATCAATTCTCGAGTGTTCTTGAATGACCATCTAACACCAAATGCGCCTAAGCTCCAACACTTATGTCGGAAGCTTCTTAAGTCTGCTAAAATTCAACGTTTCCGATATCCCCAAAGCAAGAATTACTTTGTCTGATAGTAATACTAAGATATTGGATATCATGCAAATAATTGATATGATTAACTTGGCAGACAAGCAGGCAACTCAGCAGGAAATTGTTCTTCCATATGGTATTGCGGAGGTAGTGGATCCTGGCGTCGAGTAAGATATAAGGATTTTATTGTTTTAAATTTATATTCGCAATAACTATTTGAATCATTGTTAACATAAATTGCATTCATTATATATGATAAAATTACTTGTCAATTAAATATTTTTATTATTCTATGCAACTGCTTGTATTTGCTAAAATTATTCTTAGTGTTCTTATCAAATGTAATATTATTTTTTAACGCAAAATTAATATATTTAACTTGAACTTGTCTTTCATTTTATAATTGCTTATTTTTGTTTTATCTCAAATAGAAATATCTTTAAAATATTTTGGATTTTTATAATGCCAAAATAGTTTGAACTTTTTTTTTAGGGGATCTGATATTTTTAAATTTCTGTTTCAATGATGTTTAAAGTTGAAAGTACTGGCTTGAACATTTTTATATTAAGAAAATATTTCAATGATCATTTATATATTTTAAGTTTTATTTTTGCATGAAATGTTATTCTAATGGTGGATAATATTGGTCCATAGGCCAGCAGTAATTGAATCCTTAAAAACAGCTTGAACTCAAATCATTTAAATATAGCACACTTTAACTCTCAGAACTTGTACACCGTTACAACGCTACAAAGTTAGATGAAGTTAGATGCGTTCTTAAAGATGGCCTTCTGGATATTGTAGGTGTATCAGAAACGTGGTTGAAAAGTTTCGAATAGTGCAATTCAAATTGATGGTTTTCATATCCATAGAAATGATCGCGAAGGCAGTAGAGGTGGAGGAGTGTGTATCTATGTTTCCAATAAGTTAAAATCCAATGTAGTTCATAAGCACAGAGATGAGGGATTTCTAGAAGCAATATTTATTGAAGTTATAGTTCACGCGTCGTTGAAAGTGCTTGTTTGTGTCGCTTACTTACCACATGGAAACTTTTCAGCTCATGAAGACATTTTAGGAGACTTTGCATCACAATATACGCATTCCATTTTTATGGACGATTTCAATACTAATCTTTTTGTTAATAGTGATACTATCAGACATTTTTGCAACAACTTTAATATGTCTGTTGTGCATAACTTTTTACCAACACACTTTGACAGTCATCACCATACAACTTCCCTAATCAATTTCATTTTAGTTTCTGATATTAATTTAGTTTTTAGTAAAGGCCAGTTTCAGATTCCAGCCCTTAACTCCCTCCATGCTTTAATTTTTATGTCTTATAATTTGCACTTAATTAGAGACTCCACGAATTTTTACTACAGAGATTATTGATCAATTTATTTTTATATTTGGAAACCTCTTAGTAAATTTTAAAATTTATTTCTTATAAACGTATATCTTAATAATATAATTTGAATAAGATTTAATTCAATTTATTTCATATATTAATATGTATTCATTATAAATATACATACCTACTATAAATATATTTTATATTTTTAGTAAATTTATTTTTAATTTTTTAGTACAGATTTTTATAAAAGCTTGATTTTTAAAATGTTTTTTTTATTAGTTTTTTTATTTTTACTTTTTTAGTCGTTATATGGTCATTAGAATTATTATTTTGCATAAATCGGTTAAGTTATAATTTTTGCCATTAACACCTTCTGTCGATGTAATTTGAACTACTTTCGAGTCTTTGAACGATTTCTCACAACGATTTCCTGTACCAAGCATTGTCAGGATCAGTTAAGTGATAACCGAGATATAAAATTTTAACACCCTCCATCGATATAATTTATAATTACACTCTAGAGAATGTTAAATTTGGTGCCCGCAAGAGTAATTGTATCAAGTTTTTCATATATCGGTTCAGCAGTTACCGCGATATGTTTTGTCCTTACCGCCCTCTATCGATATAATTTCGAACTATACACCAGCATATCGTCGTTGTAGAACGAAAAGTCACCAAATACATTTTCAAAATGCCAAATATTCATTTACAAAAATCTTTATATACATTTCTGTTAACTTTTAATCGACGATATCAATTTTTTTAACCAAATGATAAGAAAATGTAAATCTATCAATTGATATTTCAACTTTAAAAATGCATCAATTACTTTTTATAGTATTAATCAACAAACTAGAAATTTAAATTATTCATAAAAATGTAGTTTGTGACTTTTCATTCTACAACGACGATATGTTAAATTGTCCCGAAGGAGTCACTTAATGAAGTTTTGCATAGATCGGTTCAATGGTTACCGAGATATAAAATTGTGCCTTTAACGCCTCCTCTCAATGAAATTTAGAACTACTTTCTGAACTGCATTAATTTGCGTGCTCGAAAGAATTACTGAACCAAGTTTTGCAGAGATCGGTTCAGTGTTAGTTTTATGTTATTGATTTTAATTTTATATTTTTGCTTTTGTTTTGTTCTTTTTCTTTTGTGTTTTTATTTTTAATGGTTTTTTTTTATTTGAGTTTTTTGTTTCATGTTCGTAGCTGGTGAAACTGCCGAGTTATATCATATTGAAAGTTTAGGTTGTATGGGAGGTGCCACGCCTATTTGTCCATTCCCGCTCATATATATCCTATCATTCCTTCCAAATCATACCGCATCTGTGGTCAAAATTTCAAAAAAATCGGATGAGCAGTTTCATTTATTATATTAAAAGCATTTGATCTTTCTAGGTGAAGATCGCATTTCAGAGGGTTCATTAATAATTAATGTGACCTCCAGCGGAGAAAATTCGAAGTTCTAAGTTTGCCAAATTTTTACCCGTTGGCAATACTATACACGTTTTAAATTTCAATTTTCTAGGCGAAGAACGCACTTTGGAGTGTCCATTAATAGCAAATGCGCCCCCTAGCGGACAAAATTCAAAGTTCTGAGTTTGCCATATTTTTCCCCGTGTCTAAAACTATATATATTCTAAATTTCAACATTCTAGGTAAAGAACAGATCTCACACGGTCGAAAAATAGTTTTAGCGCCCCCTATCGGCCAAAATTCGAAGTTTAAAATTTATTTTTATATGTGCCACATCGAATACTATATGTGTTCCAAGTTTCAACTCGATCGGAAATAAGGAAGTATGTTAAATTTGATATTATTGTGCCCGACATACTAACAAACGAACAAACGTACAAACAAGTGAAGTTAAATAAAAGCTTGTAATAATAAAAATATATCAATTTCATTGAGCTTAACCCTTTAAAAACCAAAGCCATGTTATTTTATAATAGGCCTTTAGGAAATTTAAATTTTATTTTGAATGACGAAAGTATAGAATTCGTATCCCATTATAAGTCTCTTGGGTTCTATATAGATCATGAGATTTCTTTTAAATATCATATAAGTAGCATAATTTCTAAAATATCATTTGCACTACGCAAGGTACGTAGTTTAAATTGTTTTTTACCACACCATGTTAGAAAAAATTTTGGTTATGCTTTGTTTATGCCTATTTTTCTTTATAGTCTGGAATTGTACACTGGAACAACAGAATATTCGCAAGAATATTCTCAATAGAATTATTCGATTTGTTTATAATCTCCGTCTTCATGATCATGTCACCTCTTATACAATACAATTTTTGGGAATGACTTTGGATAACTATATTAATAAACGTCAAATTTTACTTTTTTATAAAACATGCAAGCTCAATTCGCCGACTTATTTGATGGATCACTTTAGATTCTCACATTCTAGTAGAACATATTCTCTTATATGCCCTCGTTTTACATCTTTAATAATGCAAAGATCATATACAGTTCGTGTAACAAGGTTGTGTGGAACTCCATTTTTTTGATATTTATTAACATTTCTTCATATTCGTACTGGGTGGGTTTTATTAGTATTATAATTAATTGTTAATTTTTTGTTCTTTTTAAAATAATGAGCTATCAAAATGATTATATCTTAAATCATTATACATTATAATTAGATTATGTACATATTTTTTTATATAAGCCATAAAAATGTATATAACTTTAGTCATTAGGCCAAAAATGCTTCAGACTGGAATGAATACATAAATAAAAATAAATAAATAAATATGTACCGATACATAGAATTGAATCGGCTCTTGGCTAAGAATGAAAATCTATGTAGAGATCTGTATTGAAACTAAAAAAATTCTATTCAAACATAAAAAAAAAATCAGAATCGATATATAGAAAAACGGTGTCATAGGACAAGGAATTCTCTACATTTTTCCATTTAAATTTCGTTACGATTACTGCCAAACTAACGAAAATATGTAGAACTTGTGTACTTTGTGCTACAATGAATGTGTTATAATGGGCGGATCACGCCTATTTTTAAAACAGATTCAGATTTGTTTTCAATAACACAGATTTGTTTTCAATAATTTACGACTAAATGTCCACCACGGACGGATCACGTCTATTTTTGAATTCTAACATGTGTTTTAAATTTTATAACTATATCTTGAATACTTTTTGAGTTATTGGTTCCTAAAATGTTATATGAATATAAGTGACTTGTATGAAAGTTGGACTTATCCATTAACCGATTACGCTATTTTCCTTTTTCTAGTAGTCAAATGTCAAAATATGCCAACATTTTTGTTGCAAATTTCCAAGAACTTTGGAGGTTTGTTATCAGTTGTAAATATCTCTATTTTCATTTCTGGTGTGGCAAACATCTCGTAACTATCTGCAAATATATTTAAATAATGGAAAGAGTTTTGCTGCATGTTTCTTTAAACTTATGGGATGTTTGTATATTTGATACAGTGAGTAAATTTAAAGAGATACAGTGATGTGCGAAATAATAGGGACACCAATGCAATTATTTGATAAGTGATATTTTCTACTAGGTTTATTACAAAAACAAAGTTCACTAATTGTATTTCAAACATTGCTTATGTGCTGAATAGAATACCCATAATAGAGCATAATTATTCAGAATATTTTTTGAAAATTTCAATCAATTTGTCTCAACCTTCTGATATTTGCTTAATAGGGACAGTTGCGAACTTTGGTTTATTTTTTAAATATTTCAATTTTTATTAAATAACACTGTTCTACAAATTGAGGGTTGTTGGCCTAATCTGGAATGAAATCTATCATTTCTGGTTGATTTCGGTCTCCTGATTCTTGCTGCGTACTCATTTTCCCTATACGTCGAGATTTTGCAAAAAATCGAGTCAAAGTTGCAAAAATGACCGTTTTTAGTACTTTATATCGCAAATTATCGCACGATTTCGACATGTTGCAGATGCAAACTTTATCACAAAATAAAATATGAACCCTGCTCTACGGATAAATGGCAAAAAATATCTGTTCAGATATTAGTTTTTGCAAAAAAAAACAAAAAGAAATTTGTGTTACCAAAAAAGTGTGTACGGATAAATGCAAAAAAAATCTCTGTCCAGATATTAGTTTCTGCAAAAAAATCATAAAGAAATTTGTGTTACCAAAAAAGTGTGTCTAGAGAGTAATTTATCACAATTCTCTAAGCTCTCTTAAAAAACATTTTAATATTAGTTAGCAATGTGTTTGCTGTCAAAATTTCGAAAAAATGTTTTAAACTTTCTCTTACTGAAATTTTTCGGAATATTTGTTTATAAAATATTTGATTAAAATAGAGGGAAATACGCGCAGATATATACAATTTAATACTAATATAATGTAGTGATGCTAGGTGCAAAATCTGACAAAATTCTTAGCATCTGATGTCCGCATTTTGGGGAAATATGACGGGGAAAATTGCACTGCGTAATCTTCTAGTTTATATTTGAGTCGGCAGGATTTAATGGGCTAAAAAAAATATGTTATACACTCCGTCGTCAAGGTATGCTTCTGAGCGACTGAACTGAAATTTTTTAAAATTTTACATGAAAATATAAAAAAAAGGCGACACCGTACAGCTATTCATTATTAAATTTAAATTTATAATATTGTTTGGACGCGGCTGTTGTAGTGATATATATTTCATTTTAATGAATGACAGATTTGAAACTATTTTTCGTGACGCATAAGAATTTTGTAAATTAAAGAAAAAATTTCCTTATGGATCGCTTCAGCATACTATACATATTTCAACATTTTTAAGGAACTATGTGACTTACAAATGTTCTTCAAGTTTGGTAGGATCTTCGATGCAGTGGAAATTTATGAATGGCAAGAAATAACCAGTGTTTTTTTTACTGTTAGGTTAATATTTTTTTTAATACATTACTACTAGTTTTATTTGGCAGACAAAAAAGCGTAATATACTCAGTAAATTGTATAATTTAAGATTTGTTACTTCACGAGAACTATATATTTCTATGACTTTTTTTTACAGAAAATCCGTTCGGTTCGCTGGATTGCTAATCGAAAGAACTCGTAACACAGGTTTACATCTTTTTCCACAGGCAGGGAAAAAAATGGCTCTCTCCAACATATGTAGCGTAAAACGACGTAAATGTTTGCGGAACATAATATATATTTGGAAATGTGCCATACGTAAACATTACTCCATTACACATTTATACTGCGCTAACTCCGGGCAGACTCCGAGAGTAAACATTGACATGAAAAAGCATCAAAAATATGTTACTGCAATAAAGAACTTTATATGAAACAAAACAAATATATATTTTTATACATACCTGTGGAATTTTTTTTTTCACTTCAATCAAATGAACATTTGGATGTTCACTATAAAAAAACTAATAAAAAAAAACTTTTTAAAAAACAAGCTTTTAAAAAAATCTGTACTAAAAAATTAAAAATAAATTTACTAAAAATATAAAATATATTTATAGTAGGTAGGTATGTATATTTATAATGAATACATATTAATAAAATTCAATCTTATTCAATTTATATTACTAAGATATACGTTTATAAGCAATAAATTTTAAAATTTACTAAGAGGTTTGCAAATACAAAAATAAAAGCGTGTGGCGAAATTGTTGAATATTACAGTCCAACTCTAGCACTAATAAACTTTGCAATTCAATTTAACTTTTCAATAGTTTTCAATATAATTTTCGAGTAGGGGTAGATCTGTACGGAAGTATCTATGGGTTTTGTAGGCAATGCTGGTATCGGAAGTCCAATGATATTTTTTTGGCATGTGTTATGTTTTTAACTCAGGATAATCTGGCAAAAATGAACTTTTAATTAGAAATATTTATTTATGTCCTTAACTTAAGTCATGGAATTTGGCTAAATGATGTAGATTAACGTTATATAGGGTCGTAATTTCATCGAGGTGTGTTACACCTGTCAAATAAGCAAACCCTTTAAAATGATACAACTCTCAACTTATAACAGTAGTACATAGTTTTAAAAATTGAAGTAAAAGCTCATATTTTACATTATTTTCGCCATGTATAATCTGGGTGTGACTGGACAAAGAGACGTGATATCTCCTATACAATCTTGCCTTACACTGTGAAGGGTTATAGTGTGCTGAGCGGTTGCGAGATTTAATGTATAAGGAGTTGTAGGTTTGTGATGTATAAGATATATATATATAAATATGATTATAATTGTATTCCTGTATCAAATACAAACTCATATTTAGGCTACATAATTACGAATGTAATATGCTCGTAGTTTTTAATATTTTCGCCGCACGCTTTTATTTTTGTATTTGCAAACCTCTTAGTAAATTTTAAAATTTATTGCTTATAAACGTATATCTTAGTAATATAAATTGAATAAGATTGAATTTTATTAATATGTGTTCATTATAAATATACATACCTACCTACTATAAATATATTTTATATTTTTAGTAAATTTATTTTTAATTTTTTAGTACAGATTTTTTTAAAAGCTTGTTTTTTAAAAAGTTTTTTTTTTATTAGTTTTTTATTTTTCCTTTTTTAGTCATTATATGGTCATTAGAATTATTATTTTGCATAGATCGGTTCAGCGGTTACCAAGTTATAATTTTTGCTTAACACCCTCTGTCGATGAAATTTAGAATTACTTTCTAGTCTTTGAAAATTTCCCCAAGGATTTCCTGTACCAAGCATTGTCAAGATCAGTTAAGTGGTTATCGAGATATAAAATTTTGATCTTAGCACCCTCTATCGTTTTATAAATGTAGTAACCAAATAATAATTCTCCGCCAAAACAACTTTTCTCAAAGACAATTCTTTCTCAGACTGCCCATCCCCGTAGAATTCTTCCCAGTAGAATATTTAGCAGTAGAAATCTTCGCCGTAAAATTCTTCTCCATATAACGCATTTCCGTAGAATTCTTCCCGGTAGAATTCATCCCGGTATAATTGTTCCCGGTAGAATTCATTCCCGTAGAGTTTTTCCCAGTAGAAGTTTTAGTGTGGTGAGTTTTAATGTGGTGAGTTTTAGTGTGGTAAATTTAGATGCAGTGAATTTTGGTGTGCTGAGTTTTGATGTGGTGAATTTTAGTGTGGTGAGTATTAGTGTGGTGATTTTATAGTGTGGTGAGTTTTTAGTGTGGTAAGTTTTAATGTGGTGAATTTTATTGTGGTGAGTTTTAGTGTGGTGAATTTTTATGTGGTGATTTTAATTGTGATGAGTTTTAGTGTAGTGAATTTCAGTGTGGTGAATTATAGTGTGGTGAATTTTGGTGTGGTAAATTTTTTTTGAGGAGTTTTAGTGTGGTGAGTTTGTTTTTCTTTATCTTATTTTGTCAATTGCTTTTGTTTTCGTATTTTTGCTTTTGCTTTTGTTTTATGCTTTTGCTTTTCATTTTTTTTTTTTGTATTTGAGTTTTTTGTTTTATGTTCGTGGCTGGTGAAAGTGCCGAGTTATATCATATTGAAAGTTTAGGTTGTATGGGAGGTGCCAAGCTTCTTTGTCAATCCCGCCCATATATAGCCTATCATTCCTTCCAGATTATACCGCATCTGTGGTAAAATTTAAAGAAAATCGGATCAGCAGTTTAGACGGAGAAGCGAAACAAACGTACAAACAGATTTATTATATTAATAGGATGTCATCTTTCTAGGTGAAGAACGCACTTCAGAGGGTGCATTAATAATAAATGTGACCTCTAGCGGAGAAAGTTCTAAGTTTTCCAAATTTTTCCCCGTTGCCAATACTATACATGTTTTAAATTTCAATTTTCTAGGTGAAGAACGCACTTTAGAGGGTCCATTAATTTTAACTGCGCCCTCTAGCGGACAAAATTCAAAGTTCACAGTTTGCCATATTTTTCTTCGTGTCTAAAACTATACATATTCTAAATTTCAACATTCTAGCTAAAGAACAGAACTCACACGGTCCAAAAATAGTTTTATCGCCCCTATCGGCCAAAATTCGTACTTTAAAATTTATTTTTATATGTGCCACATAGAATACTATATGTGTTTCAAGTTTCAACTCGATCGGATATAAGGAAGTGTGTTAAATTTGATATTTTTGTGCCCGACATACTAACAAACGAACAAACGAACAAAGGTACAAACAAGTGAAGTTAAATAAAAGCTTGTAAAAATAGGAAATATGCAATGTATTTCAGATATTTTTCAAAGCAAGTGTGTTGAAAAAAATCTTGCGATTAATATGAAAACCCTTTCATCAGTGGAAGATGTACCCAAGCCAGAAGAATATTTTCACAGAGGGAAAAAGGTAGGGGAACATGAGAAAAGTGTGACATGGGTAATGTAGATGTACAATTTTTGAACATGTTGCAAATTTTGAACATAAAATCAAGTGTTAAGTACTTTATAATATAGAATCAATTTTTCGACCATGGTTAATCAAATTAATACCTATCTATTGCATTTCGATTTTGCATTAAAGTGCTGATTTTTGCTATCAAAAAGTGAGATTTTTATCTTTTGCAAAATGTTAAAATTATCCCAATTTCTATATCTTTTGAAATACAAATGTTTTGCAAATAATTTATGGTGTTAAGTTATGTTCATTTTGGGATACATTTTCTGGAGTAAAGTGGTAAACGTAATTTAAGCAAGGTTTATGTGAAAGTATTGTGTTATATGAAATATTTAATCGGTTTAGCTATTCATTTAAATAAAATGTTCAATATATATTACTACAACAGCCGCGTCCAAACAATATTATAAATTTAAATTTAATAATGAATGAGTAGCTGTAGGGAGTCGCATTTTTTTATTTTTACATGTCAAATTTTCAAACATTTCAGTTCAGTCGCTCAGAGGCATTCGTTGACGACGACGGATGTATAATGCGTACATCAGATGCTAAGAATGTTGTTCGAACTAAAGGCAAGTCTTACAGGAAAGCTGTAGAAATTGTTGTATACTCTAAGACAATTTCTGAAAATTCGATTGAGTCCATAAATTAGATGCACGAAGTCAAAAATCAAATGTTTTATTTTGCGACTTGTAAAAATTATAGCAATATAGCACAGAGTACAGATTTCGTCACGAGTTCTACATATTTTCGTTAGTTTGGCAGTAATCGTAACGAAATTTAAATGGAAAAATGTAGAGAATTCCTTGTCCTATGACACCGTTTTCATATATATCGATTCTGATTTTTTCTATGTTTTAATAGAATTTTGTTGAATTTTAATACAGATGCATACATAGATTTACATTCTTAGCCAAGAGCCGATTCAATTCTATGTATCGGTACATATTCGTTACATGTTAATCTAGAGAGCCAGACTAAGCGTGTGAGTCAGGGCTGGAAAAATCCGGTTGTTTTAAAAAAAAAAATCCACTCCATCGGATTTTTTTGTTGGCTAATGGCTATGTTGGCTAATATATAAATCAACTCATTTTAAACTTCTCCAGAGATTTCATTCAGCAGTAGTCCAAATAAGTGTTTTCGATTTGGTGGTTTATTTCCAATTCTTAAATTTTCAAAAAATATATCGTACTCTGAAACCTTTAATATATTTCCTAAGATATAATTTGAAAAATGTACAACAATTCAAAAAAAGTCAAAAAATGCAGTTTTTATAAGTGGATTAAATCCAAAAAAATCCGGATGGAGATAAAAACACAGCCCTGGTGGGGTAGAGAAATAAAAAATAATTATAGTTGTTTTAAAAAAAAAAATCACTACTAATTCGTTCAAACTTTTTTTGTGCCAATTTCTGTAATTTATATTTTTAATAATGTTTAAAAAGTTGTTTTTTAATACCCTTTAAATCATTTAAGTAGATGAAATAATGGTATTTTTTCCCAATAAAACTCAAACTATTTTGAAAGTAAATAGATGTTTTTTATGAATTTTAGTCCAAAATATAAAATTATATTTGTTTGTCAAAATTGAAAATTCTTATACTACATATAGATTAATAATTCTAAAAAATAGATATTTTGTCATTAAATTTGTTTTCTTGTCTGTCTGTTAGCTACACATTTTATAATTGATTTTAAACTAACTTCCTGATGAGCTAGAGACTTAAAATTCTAAATATAGCCTAGAACTGGATGACAATGCAATAAGTATGTTTTATAGTTTGCCTGTTCTTCGTGGTTCTGTGGCCATGGTTCCATATTAAAGACACCTTGAAAAATGTATGATTTTAATTTTATTGACATTCGGTCGGGTCGTTCGAATTATGTCACATGAAAATCTAACTGACACAAAAAATAAGAAAAACAAAAATTTAAATCAAAATATTTTTTAATATACAACTTTTTTAAGGTGTAAGGATAATGACCACGGGCCATGTTCACGTTTAGAAGTTACAACTTAATTTTTCTGAAAGCTTGTTCTACTAGCTTTAAATCGAGCCATCAATTACTAGCATTTCTAGTTCAAGAGATATTTAAATATGAACAACCATACAAAAGAGATGTTTGGCCCTTTTTTCCAACTTTGAGCCACTGTATCTCTGGAAGTAGTGGTCGGAAAAAATAAAGAAAAAATGGGTAGTGCATGTCACGATACCCTTTATCAGTTGCCGAAAAGGGTAAAATCTCAAATTTGACTTTTTTTGGTCGATTTGGTGTGGAATGGCCCATATACGAATCGCACAATTTGAGCGAAATTTATATAATAGACGCGTTCATAATTGTTATGAATTGCGTTCATTGAGGTATTCATATTAATTTTTTGAGGCAAAGCAGCGCAACCTCCACGTCACGTGCAATTCAGCCGAGCATAAAGGCGATACTGAAAAATAAAAAAACCAGTCCACCAAAGGAGAATGGAAAATACAACTGAATGGGTCATATTTTGTAGAAAAAGTAGTCATGATGAAGTGGTCCAGGTGGGGATGCCTGTGTACTAACCGAGCCTACTACGTTGGATACGTAATGGATAGGGCTTTCTAAAAATATATACCAATAGTTTGTGTCGATCTTCCTAACATTTTTAAACTTTTTTTGAAAATGAGTCAAATTTGGTAGAAAAAGTGGTCATGATGAAGTGGTCAGGGTCCAAGTTGGGATGACCTAATACGTTGGATAGCTAATGGATATGGCTTTCCAAAAATATATACCAATAGTTTGGGTCGATTTTCCTAACATTTTTAATTTTTTTTTTTTTTTGAAAATGGGTCATATTTGGTAGAAAAAGTGGTCATGATGAAGTGGCCACTGACATGGTGGGGATGATTGAGTACTAACCAAACCTAATACGTTGGATAGTTAATGGATATGGCTTTCCAAAAATACATACCAATAGGTTCGATCTTCCTAAAATTTTAATTTTTTTTTTAATATGGGTCATATTTATTAGAAAAAGTGGTCATGATGAAGTGATCACTGTCCAGGTAGGAATGACTGTGTACTAACCAAACCTAGTACGTTGGATAGGTAATGGTTAAGGCTTTCCAAAGCTATATTCCAAAAGTTTTGATAAATCGAGTTGGTACTTTTGATAACTTTTCGAATTTAATTGTTTTCAATATGAAATTCATATTCTCAATTAGAGTTAAATTCATTTGTTTGCCTCTGTTAAAGTCAAATACGTTTTTTGCTGTTAAATTTTGCGCCTGAAACATTTTTTTTGCGCCTGAAACACACTTTTGAAGTGAGCACTGTCCAGGTGGGGATTACTGTGTACTAACCGAACCTAATACGTTGGATAGTTGATGGATAGAGCTTTCCAAAAATATATACCAAAAGTTTGGATCGATCTTCCTAATCGATCTACTAACTGAACCTAATACGTTGGATAGCTAATGGATATGGCTTTCCAAAAATATATACCAACAGTTTGAGTTGATCTTCCTAACATTTTTAATTTTTTTTTGAAAATGGGTCATATTTGGTAGAATAATTGGTCATGATTAAATGGTCACTGTCCAGGTGGGGATGCCTGTGTTCTAACCGAACCTAGTACGTTAGATAGGTAATGGATAGGGCTTTCCAAAAATGTATACAAGTAGTTTTGGTCGATCTTCCTAATTTTACAGATTTCGTCACGAGTTCTACATATTTTCGTTAGTTTGGCAGTAATCGTAACGAAATTTAAATGGAAAAATGTAGAGAAATACTTGTCCTATGACCCCGTTTTCATATATATCGATTCTGATTTTTTCTATGTTTTAATAGAATTTTGTTGAATTTTAATACAGATGCATACATAGATTTACATTCTTAGCCAAGAGCCGATTCAATTCTATGTATCGGTACATATTCGTTACATGTTAATCTAGAGAGCCAGACTAAGCTTTGAAATGTGTGTGAGTCAGGGCTGGAAAAATCCGGTTGTTTTTAAAAAAAAATCCACTCCATCGGATTTTTTTGTTGGCTAATGGCTATGTTGGCTAATATATAAATCAACTCATTTTAAACTTCTCCAGAGATTTCATTCAGCAGTAGTCCAAATAAGTGTTTTCGATTTGGTGGTTTATTTCCAATTCTTAAATTTTCAAAAAATATATCGTACTCTGAAACCTTTAATATATTTCCTAAGATATAATTTGAAAAATGTACAACAATTCAAAAAAAGTCAAAAAATGCAGTTTTTATAAGTGGATTAAATCCAAAAAAAATCCGGATGGAGATAAAAACACAGCCCTGGTGGGGTAGAGAAATAAAAAATAATTATAGTTGTTTTAAAAAAAAATGTGCCAATTTCTGTAATTTATATTTTTAATAATGTTTAAAAAGTTGTTTTTTAATACCCTTTAAATCATTTAAGTAGATGAAATAATGGTATTTTTTCCCAATAAAACTCAAACTATTTTGAAAGTAAATAGATATTTTTTATGAATTTTAGTCCAAAATATAAAATTATATTTGTTTGTCAAAATTGAAAATTCTTATACTACATATAGATTAATAATTCTAAAAAATAGATATTTTATCATTAAATTTGTTTTCTTGTCTGTCTGTTCGCTACATATTTTATAATTGATTTTAAACTAACTTCCTGATGAGCTAGAGACTTAAAATTCTAAATATAACCTAGAACTGGATGACAATGCAATAAGTATGTTTTATAGTTTGCCTGTTCTTCGTGGTTCTGTGGCCATGGTTCCATATTAAAGACACCTTGAAAAATGTATGATTTTAATTTTATTGACATTCGGTCGTTCGAATTATGTCACATGAAAATCTAACTGACACAAAAAATAAGAAAAACAAAAATTTAAATCAAAATATTTTTTAATATACAACTTTTTTAAGGTGTAAGGATAATGACCACGGGCCAGATGTTCACGTTTAGAAGTTACAACTTAATTTTTCTGAAAGCTTGTTCTACTAGCTTTAAAACGAGCCATCAATTACTAGCATTTCTAGTTCAAGAGATATTTAAATATGAACAACCATACAAAAGAGATTTTTGGCCCTTCTTTCCAACTTTGAGCCACTGTATCTCTGGAAGTAGTGGTCGGAAAAAATAAAGAAAAAATGGGTAGTGCATGTCACGATACCCTTTATCAGTTGCCGAAAAGGGTAAAATCTCAAATTTGACTTTTTTTGGTCGATTTGGTGTGGAATGGCTCATATACGAATCGCACAATTTGAGCGAAATTTATATAATAGACGCGTTCATAATTGTTATGAATTGCGTTCATTGAGGTATTCATATTAATTTTTAATTTTTTGAGGCAAAGCAGCGCAAACTCCACGTCACGTGCAATTCAGCCGAGCATAAAGGCGATACTGAAAAATAAAAAAAACAGTCCACCAAAGGAGAATGGAAAATACAACTCAAAGTAGGTAGGTATTTGAGTATGTGTGTATGGTTGTATGTGTGACCTGCAACTTTTGACCATGCTATAAATAGATATTTTTATTTTACAATCAATGCGCGTCATGCCGAAAAAAAAAACATTGAGCTTTTATATATATTGATTAATTTCCATACAAATTAAATTATAAAATTTTGAAATAAGTCACTGCATCTATTTTTTTTATATGTTATAAAAATTATATACTTAAATTAATGACACTTATTTGGCAAAATAGAAACTCTTTCAACAATTATTGAACCATCATACTACAGTCATGAAGAAAGATCATAATATTAATATACGATTTTTTTCATAAAAAAAGTAATATTTAGTCTGCAGAATTCCATAAACCATAAATATACCGAATAACATGATATATTTTGTTCTTTCTATAATATAATTTTATTTTAAAAATTAAATTAATTAATTAATCTTAATTTTATAAAATTGAAATTTTAATAATATATAAATATAAATATCCACGTTTTCATTTTAATAAGAATTAAAATGAAAACGTGGACCGTAAAACAATATTGTCTATTGGTATTTTCCGATTAAAATAATAATTTATCCTATTGACAATTTTTAATAGTGAAATACTATTATTTTTAGAGTATTTTTTTCTGGGTGTATAATTGGAAGGGAAGAGGCAGAAATAATCAGGCATGTGCAGCAGTTTTCAGCCAAGAATTTCAGGCTGAAAAGACCATACATTTTATGCTGTGGAGTGTTAAAAACTGATTTTATTTAAAAAACGGCTAATTTTTTTATAGTAACTTTTACTAAAAACAATTCATTTTATCAAAAAAAAACAAATGTTTTGTACAATGCAAACATAACATAAACAAACATAACGTATAAACATAAAAAAAAATACTTATTAGTAAATAAAAATCTATCAGTCTAAATTCTGTATTATCGGAGTCATCACATTTGTCATATGTTTTTGCAGTATCGTACATTGCAATTATTTCACTGGTAATTTCAAAATCATTGCAACAGGTATTAAACCTTTTAAGACTACTCCTTATAGTTAATATGGCATTTAGCATTCTTATTTTAATTTGGTTCCTTTGTTTCGTTTTTATTAAATTCATAGTACTGAAAATCCTTTCTACCTCTGCATTACTTAGAGGTAATACCAAAAAAGAAAAAACTAGTTATGTAAGTTCATTGAAAGGATTTTCTTCTATTGCATTTTTATATTCCTTCACTTCTATCCAAAAGTCTACAGTAGAATTTATATTCACCCATTTATATGAAGTCAATTTTCGCCACTGAATTTCATTAAATGTTATTTGTTGAGAAGTGTAATTGAATTTTTCAATTTCCAGATGCGAGAATGCATCTGGCTTTACTACATTTAATGCGTTTTGAACAGAAAAAAAATCGATTTTAGTTAATCTTGTTATATTGATAGGTAAACGTTAACGCAATTGCTCAACAAGTCTAATTATAAACGTCCGACAAGTGTCGCGTATATTTGTCGCTGTGTCAATACCAAAAGTACTTTTTACTTTTAATTTTATATATTGTTCAAAAGTATATGAAAAATATGGAACTTCTAAAATAAATGAAGGCTCTAATGGAGTAGTTAGAGGATCAAATTTATCACAACGAAATACGATTTGATAACATAAGTAAGCAAGCAACATATTTAAATCTCTAAAGACTCACAGGGTGATCTTTATGATGAATTTCAAAACAATATAGAAAATAGAAAAAAAAAATAATAATTTCTCAGATAGAATAGTCGGTAATGTCAGCTCGGGCTTAATCCGGCTAAAAAATTACAAAAACGGCTAAAAAACGGCTAAACATTTTTCCATTCTTTTTCCGGCTAAATAAAAAACCGGCTATTTAGCCGGAAATCGGCTAAACTGGCAACACTGATCCTTGGTTGTCGCATGGTGATTCTCACTACAACCCCTGTTAATTCACTTTACTCTAAATGCGCCATACCAACCTTCACATCGATCCCCATATTAATTCAAATGACTTAGTCCATTTTCATTTCGATTAATTCATAAATTTATCTTTTTTATTGGCCAAGCCTTATTGGCTCGTATTTAAACATATAATCTATCTAACAACTTCTCAATTATTCAGAAAAATAAACTAATTATTACTGAAATATGGTTTTTTAATCGACTGATCGGTACGCCTATCATTAGTTGGTTGCCTCAAGCAACATGCTATCCAAATCACAATGTGACAATCATCAATTATAATTTTATTTATTCGGAGACTTACATTCAGTTATCCTAGGAAGGATGTAAACAAAGGATGTCAATAAAAGATCCTGTAATGATTTCTGCATTCCGACATTGAGCGCTCAAGTTCGATGATGCTGGCTTTTGATGTTTGATGAAAATGGTAACTATGATTGAAGAATGATGTGTTTATAGCTGTGGGCGAGTACAAATAAACAATTAGTATTTTGCAGTAGCCTTATTTAAATAATATATATCTAAAACAAAAAAAATTATCAGAATAAATATTTGAATTATAATGAAATGCCTATTGGCAGTAAAAAAAATAAAATACTATATTATTGCAAATATTAAAGAAATTGTTATTTAAAATGTATTCAGCTGCGTATTCCATGTTCTGTACATGCCGACTCAAGTACCATCTCATTGTTATGTATTTGGTTCCAGTTTTCTTCAAAAATCCACTGCAAAAAATGTGCTGCGCGCACGAAGGTTGTGATGAACAATTAAGCTATTACAATTCCAATGCTGTGTGTGCTCGTAGCGATCTCACGAGATGCGTTGTGGTGCGCAATATAGCAATGGCGATTGCGATGCAGTTTCCTTCCTCGTGGGCACTCGTAGTGCGTGCTCGTTGCAGTGCGCTAGGTGGATGTTGTGAATTAGTGAATGCTTAGGAGCCTCTCGTCCCAGCACTGGTTGACACTGGTTCTGTTGAAGATTAGTCTAGCGTGCGTTGTGCAGAACGTAAAAATTATAGGGTGCGAGCTGGAGGATTCTTGCAATGTTGCGAAGTAACGTCACCGTTGTGGTGGCCCTGTTGTGAGTGTTCGGAAACCTCTCAGGCAATGTGGCTAGTGCGAGCAAATTGGTGATAAGCAAACTGGCTATGTTGTGAAAGATGCGCGCGCTGGTTGACACTGGCAATTTTGCTGGTTTACTCTAGCGCGCGTTGTGCCGAACGTAAAAGTAAATGTTCTGAGGTACGAACAGTATGCAGGTTGATTTTTAAAATAGCTAGTAACGTGACCGTTGTGGAATGCTGTTGTGAATTATCCGCGCGTTGGTTGACACTGGCTACTTTTGCTGGTTTACTCCGGCGCACGGTGTAGTAGCTACACTAAATTTGCTTATGTAAACCCATATACTGCAATGTGGTTGTTTTAGCCCGAACGAGTGTTGTGCAAAACGTGAACAATGTTAGGGAGCGAACCATGTGCTGGTGAATTGTTGTAGCGTTTCCGATATCTTCTGTAGATAACTCAAGAAGCCACGTGGTACTCCAAAGAACAGCGATTGAAACGAAAAAATGTGACGTGTTTCAGACTGACTTCCTTTCTGCTGAATGAAAACGTGCTTTCGTGTTTTCTTCAAAATGGCAGACCTTCTGTCGTCAGAAATTAAAAATGGTGTCGCACGGTGAACAAAATAATGAAATTTTTTTTATTTTTAAATTCTCAAATTTTTTTTTACGGTTACATACATAAAAATCCCACTAAGAATAATCTATAACCATTTTTCTTATAACATTAACAGATTAAGAGAAATGAGCCTTCAAAGTTAGGAAAAAATTACATTCCATACAAAAATATATGGAAATACATATTGGAGCATAACTAAAATATCTTTGCATATCCTCTGAAATCCTTAAAATTGTATTTAGGCTTTTACAAAATACACATTCTGAAAAAAAAGTAGCTTCCGGTTTACAAGAAAATTGTTGTGAAATACTACCAAGCGTTTAGTGTAATCACACGCGCTAACTTTTTTCTAATCACAATTAATGTGGTGAAAAATAAAAAAAAAATCATAGCGATGTCTTTCCCGGATTAAGAGAAATTACGTGTCAAAAATAACCTTTTTAACTAATTTCATACATTTGTGCATTTTTGGTAAATTTATTCCAAGGACTGTAAGCTATATTCTCTTGTCGCATTATCTTTTCTCTAATCACAATCAATGTGGTAAAAAATAAAAAATATATCATTCCGATATCGAAACCGGATTAGGAGAATTTGCATGGCAAAAATTACCATTTTTTATACATTTGTTCCTCTTTTTGTAAATTTATACCAAGGACTGCAAGCGATATCCTTCATTCTCACTATTTTTTTTTTAATCACAATTAATGTGCTAAAAAACGAAAAATATATCATCCCGATATCGTTCCCGGATTAGGAGAAATTCACTTGGCAAAAATTACCATTTTTCATACATTTGTTTCTTTTTGTAAATTTATTCCAAGGACTACAAGTGATATCCTTCGTTCGCACTAACTTTTTTCTAATCATAATCAATGTGGTAAAAAATGAAAAATATATCATACCGATATCGTTCGCGGATTAGGAGAAATTCACTTGGCAAAAAATACCATTTTTCATACATTTGTTCCTTCTTGTAAATTTATTCCAAGGACTGCAAACGATATCCTTCGTTCGCACTAACTTTTTTCTAATCATAATCAATGTGATAAAAAATCAAAACCAGTTGGGAAGGTTAGATCACATGGGAAATTTTAAAGTATGTGTAATTATGATAGTTAGGATTATCAAAATTATAGTTGGTCTAAGCCGACTATAAATACCCTACATACATATGTGCGGTTACCATTCAAAGTGATATATAGGTCACCAGGGTATACGAATCCTGAAAATAACTACAAACATTCAATCGCTGAAGAGTTTCCATTCATTTGATACCCATATTTACAAATGGGTAGGTGTACCGAATTTAGATTTTTTTTTTGTGAACCACAAGTCTTTTCGCCGGAAAACATTATTATCATGTATTTGAGCATGATGTCAATATATATTTGACCAAAAAAGTTTACCAAAGCACGTATACATAAAAATTGATCTTTATATGTACATTTTATATGAGGTATTTGAACATAAGTGGTCGGATCATAGGTCACAATGGACCGACCTCGCCAATTTTTTCGCACATACAGCGTAGGTATATTAGTAATCTAAGTTATAAGTTTCATTTATCTAGCTCTTCAACTTTAAAAGTAGTAGGGATTTCAACAGACACACGGACAGACGGACAGACAGACAGACAGACAGACGGACATCGCTAAATCGACTCAGGAGGTCATGCTGATCAAGAATATATATACTTTTCCATACCGGAGATGCTTCCTTTTGGGTGTTACAAACGGCGTACCAAACTGAATATACCGTTTCACTCTTAGTGTAGGGTATAAAAATAAATCATACCGATATCGGCTCCAGATTTTAAAATATCACATGTCAAAAATGTCCAGAAAATTCTCGAAGTTAAATTATTTATACATAACTTTTGTGAATCAATAGAAGACATTTTGTAAAGCATAACTATACCCCGATATTTTTTTATTAAGTAAAAAAAAAATCAACAAAATCTACCGATTTGTTTTGAAGTTATATAATTTTTTTCAAAAAATGTGCTTTTTTGTTCACCGTGTGTCGTGTCAAAAGTTTTTCAAGGGAAATGTGCTTAATTGTTTTTGTTTCTACTTAACCCTTGTATCGCTCATGCAACAAACCAGAAATTTTCCCGAACTTGATATAGGAAAGATTTTGGCAATACTTTACTTAATCCACCTATTTCGGTGCCAACGTGTGGCTCGACCCACGATTCGTCTCAATTTTCGGGCAGGTTACTTATAGTTATTGTCTTTGGCGTGAAAAACGCCAATTATTTTACCTTGCATATTTCCCAGCTTATACAGGTTTTTACCGACGCACAGTGTGCCCAAACGCTCTTAAATCGGGTGAAATTCAGTATTTTCGGAACCACTCAACCGATTTAAAAAATGTAAAAAGTTTTATACAGAGAAAACTTGAGAGAACTTAAGTTTTAAAATTAGAAGTTGTATCTTTAATTGTTATGGAGATAAAAATCAGTTAAATTAAAATTTTGTTCATGAAAATCTTTCAAAAATTGTAAAAAAACCAAAGTTATCCGATTTTTAAAATTATTTTGTTTGTGAAAAGCTTACATTGAGATCTAAAGAAAATGTTCTTACATGAGAAATATCTTTACTTTACTTTACATATTTGTACATAGATTGTACATTTTACGATGAAATTAAAATATTTATATGGGACTTCTATAAACAATTAATACATAAATCATAAACTAAAAACCGTTTTTAAATATCTCAAGTGGTTTAGTAAATATAAAATTGTAAAGTCGAAATTTTTTTTTATTTTCCATTTTTTCATATTTTTTTGGAAAATTTGACTTTTACGCAAATCTCCGTAAGTATTTTTTTTTCTTCAGTAACATGTACTTTTGTTATATTTTTTTGATAGCATTACTGAGAATATTTTAAATGATAAAACTTATCCAAAATATATTTAACTAATCTGGCAACACTGGTCAAAATTCAAGTTTTTTTTTTTACATTGACCCCCTGCAGTCCAAAGGTAAATTTAAAGTAAGCAGTTTTAAGGAAGAGTTATTTCTACGTATTTTTGAGCCTTACTTAAATTGCAAATTACATCTTTTCGTAACAATATATTCCTAAAATGTTTTAATAAGACAAAAGTACGTAAATCTATTGTATATTAGGTAAAAGTTTCATGATTATCTAGTTTATCTTTAAAATTGTATACCTAAATTTATAAGTTGGGCTTTGAAAACTTTTCTTCAGGTGTGCAAAATCAAAATAAAATTAAAAAATACTAAATTTCGATAAAACATGATGTTAATTAATATGTCAAATTTGCACACATATGTAAAGTAAATATATAAGTGTTTGACATCATTGAAAAGAAGAGATTTCAAGGAATCTATGTGGCGAATATAAAGACAATCCGTATATAGTTTATGAACACTTTTTTTTGACAAAGAAGAAGAAGAATAAAAAAAAAAAAAATTGAAAAAAAACCTTAAAATTTGATTGAATATATCTAAATGGGTATTAACCTTATCATCATGAAACTTTTACCAGGGTTCGTAGAATATTTGAAATACATCCATTTTCCAAAGAATATTCTCTCTCTCCGGGAATTTTTCATTTCATTCATTCGCGAATTTTTGAATTTGTTTAAAATTCTTTGAATTTCATTCTCTCGCGAATTTATGAAATTATAAATTCATGTATATAAATGTTCTTGATTAAAAAAATGTATTCCGAATAATTCTTTTATATTCCTATTTCATACATTTTATTGCATTTTTGGTGTCATTGGAATTTAGCAGAAACCACTTGCGTTATGGACATTTTTTTGGAAAAATCGGTTCCATTGGTATTGGCCAGAACCCAACTGCGTCATTGGACATTTTTTTGACAAATCGGTTCCATTGGGATTTGGCCAGAACCCGCTTGCGTCATTGGGACTTTTTTGGGTGTATCTGTTCCAATGGGATTTAGCCAGAACCCAACTGCGTCATTGGACATTTTTTTCAACAAATCGGTTTCATTAGGATTTGGCCATTAGTATTTTTGGAAAAAATGTTGCCCTGCACATATACTTCGCCGAGCAAGAAATAAGTAACTTTTCTGCAGGGGTCAAAGTAAAAAAAAAAAAAACTTGAACTTTGACCAGTGTTGCCAGATTGGTTAAATATATTTGGGATAAGTTTCATCATTTAAAAGATTCTTAGTAATGTTATATATCAAAAAAAATATAAAAAGTACATGTTACTAAAGAAAAATAATACTTACGGAGATTTGCGTAAGTCCAATTTTTCCAAAAAAATGATAAAATGGAAAATAAAAAATTTCCAATTTACGTTATATTTACTAAACCACTTGAGATATTTTTAGTTTGTTGATTAATGTATTAATTGTTTATAAAAGTCATATACAAATATTTGAAGTTCATGATAAAATGTACAATCATTTCATGATAAATGTTACAATATGTAAAGTAAAGTCTTCAAAAATTAAAAAAAAAAAAATCATGTTCCAGTCTATATCTTTAAAACTAATCAAGATATTTTCTCATTTAAGCACATTTTCTTTAGATCTCAATGTAAGCTTTTCACAAACAAAATAATTTTTAAAATCGGATAAGTTTTGGATTTTTTACAATTTTTTAAGATTTTTCATGAACAAAATTTCAACTTTACTGATTTTTATCTCCATAACCATTAAAGATACAAACTCTAATTTCAAAACTTAAGTTCTCTCAAGTTTTCTCAGTATAAATCGGTTGTGTGGTTCCGAAAATACTGATTAAAGAGCGTTTGGACACACTGTGCGACAGTCGAATGCACTCTAACTTTTAAAAATTTTGGAGCCAATTTTGCATTAATCTGTTTTCCAAAGTCACTCAGTTGGAAGTTCCGTCTGTATATTTCCTGGCCTGGTTGCCGACGACTCGAATATTATAGGTCTTTGAGCACCTGTCATATGATTGATTCAAATTTGTCATGATCGTTTGGTCCAAAATTTTCATTTGGTCAGACTTTTGCACCACCTGCATTTCATCATCGTTAACCGCATGCAAAGTTCGAAGTTATGGGTATGTGGAACTGTGGATCACCATGTTTCTTCCGAGCGTAGAGCGTAGTATGGCGACACCTTTATTGAAGAATGAATAGAGCTTCTAAGGGATAGCTTCAAAGGGATAGTACGGTGGACAGTGGGTTTTTGGTGGGTTTATAGTCACGACACAGTGTGTTTTTATATTTTATCGGTTTTTTTTTATTAAATTTATACTTTTTATATGTTTAACTTTTCCTTGAGCAGCAACACAAAGGTGATGTAAAGACTGATTCGGGCCTAATCCATTTCAGGATTTGGTGCACTTCGTTATGTTTTTTATTCCTTAAAATCTGTAACTTGGTATTTAAATAAAATAAGAAAAGCATTTTCCACAATATGCATATCGTCGAGGTGGTAATAATCGCCAATACGCTTTTAAAAAAAACTTTTTTTTATATATTTTTGTTAATACTATAAAAATAACATGTTCTCATTAATGTATGCCAATGTCAGTCTAATATATTAGAAACCCTCGGATATAAACGTATTTTTGTAAACCTCTTATTGAAAAAGTAGTTGGTGACTTCTACAATGACGATATGTACGAATTAAATTAAGAATAATCGCGAAATAGACAAAACATGAACCGATGCCACAATGAATCGCATGTTTTTCTCGGATTGAGTTAAAGAATTATTCGATAATTCTAAGTGCTTCGAGATATGGCAGACTAAAGTCAGTTTTGGCTGAATAATTTAGTTGTCTTTAATTGTTAAACTAAGTTCCTAGTTAAATGTAAATGCAAATAAAATTGATGTAAAACCATCTGTCTTTTATAAAATTAATTTTCTTCAATTACTTAAAAGAACAATGAATATATAAAATAACAAAAAAATACATATTTTATAAACTCAATAAAAATATTTTTAAATACCTAAAATCGATAGGGGTCATATTGACCCAATTTGTGCAGAAGGGTTAAAAAATACATATTCATGACCAGATCATGTTTGTCAAGTAAAATAAAATAGATAATTATTTTAATGTGATGTGGGTTTTGCTTTAAAAAACGGGTTTCTTGGCTCGATTTGGTGGTTAAAAGTTGGTTTTGGTTTTTAAAAGTTGGCAACACTGCTAATAAGTCTACAAACAATCTTTGGAATGGCTTTTCCACTATAGTTTGGCTTCTCATGGGCGGCCTGGTGATGAAATTCGGTGATTTTGTCATCTTACACACTTCACATTTGTTAACAAAATCTCGAACTTGGCATGCCATGCTGGGCCAATAATACTTCTCCAGCAGTCGCGTTAATGTCTTAAAAATTCCACTATGAGAAGCTTGTGGGGGATCATGTGCCGACGAGATAAGCGACTCAGTCAGACTTCCTGACACCCACAATTTCCAAGCTAGCAATTCCAAAATCGTATGCAGCCAGTGCCAGGCTCCATCGAGCCAATCGACCCGAGAGATCTCTCTGACCCATCAACCACCGCAAACTTGGGTGGTCGGTGATGATTTTGAACGGTTGCATTTCCAAGTAGGGACGAAACTTTTTCACCGCTTCCAAGGCGGCCAGACACTCTAACTCCGTTACCGAATAATTTCTTTGTGGTTTGTTCAGTTTCTGCGAGTAGTAGTCTCTCTGCTCATCGGCCTGACATAAGACTGCCCCAATTCCAGTGCATGAAGCATCGCATTGCACGATAAACGGTTTTGAGTATTTTGGGTGGATTAGCACGGGCGCTGGCTCCATCGAGCCAATCGACCCGAGAGATCTCTCTGACCCATCAACCACCGCAAACTTGGGTGGTCGGTGATGATTTTGAACGGTTGCATTTCCAAGTAGGGACGAAACTTGTTCACCGCTTCCAAGGCGGCCAGACACTCTAACTCCGTTACCGAATAATTTCTTTGTGGTTTGTTCAGTTTCTGCGAGTAGTAGTCTCTCTGCTCATCGGCCTGACATAAGACTGCCCCAATTCCAGTGCATGAAGCATCGCATTGCACGATAAACGGTTTTGAGTATTTTGGGTGGATTAACACGGGCGCTGATGTTAATGCCTCCTTAAGCAGCTCAATTGAATCTCGTGCTTTTGATGTCATTTCAAACTTCTTGTATTTACACAGCAAATCTGATAGAGGTGCGGTTACTAGGAAGACATTTTTCAGAAATTTGCGATAATAATTCGCCATTCCAAGGAACTGGCGCACTTCCCGAGGAGTTCTTAGACTTTTAAATTGCGAAATCGCCGTCACTTTCTTTTCCGTGGTTCGGATTCCACCGTCTTCTATAAGAAATCTAAGGTAGTTAACAAGTTTCATGCAGAAGTGTGACTTCTGTACTTTTATTGTTAATCCATTTCGCAATATGCATTTAAAAACTTTTTGTAGCAGCTCTAGGTGATCGTCAAATGTCCTCGAAAACAGTAAATAATCGTCGAGATAGACGAAATCTCTCTCACGCAACTCCGCCGGAATTACCATATCCATCAACCTCATCATCGTTTGAGAGGCATTGCAAAGCCCGAAGGGCTTTACTTTGTATTGGTAAAGGGGGCTCCCCGCTACAGTAAAAGCCGTTTTTCCTAGCTAGCCTGTTCCGGAAATAAACCAAGTGCCCGAGAGGCGCATTAACAATCCTTCAATTTTGGGTAACGGGTAGGCGTCCTTCACAGTTAAGCGGTTTAGATCTCGACTGTCCTGACATATATGGAAAATGACGAAAACATTTCCGTAGTACGGTTAAGTTTCTTAGATTGTTCAAGAGTCAGAAAGTGCTTATCTGATTCAACTGAGGTTCAACACTCAGAAACAATAAATTTGTCCAAACCGAACAACACCCAAAAGTCAAAACCCAAATATAAATGTTGACAGAGACCATGCTGCTGATCTTTGTATCTAATGAGGGTATCTATTTTTCCAATAATTGGATGCGATGCCCCATTGGAAGTTTTCAAATTCGATTTGAATTGTTTATATTGTACCTTATTTAATTTTAAAAATTCTTCCAACCCCAACCCCAACTACGCTTGCAATTCGGGTATAATATTTATGTCTAAAAGATCACATCTGGAAGTATTGTCATGGCAAAGACTTTTTTGTCTAGTCCGGTATTTTGAATGACTTTGAGGCGGGGTCCCCGGTCATCCCGTGACGTCGATAGTTATTTTCCGCACATTGAGGGCAGTTAGTGACCACGTATTTGACCACGTATTTGTTATCCGATTTCATTTCTGGGTTCTTGACTTGCGCATCCTTGCATTTAATTCGGACAAGTGATAATAAAATTGGTCAAAATTCTCGCCCAGTTTTGTGTTCTGTTCATAATATATATATATATATATATATATATATATATATATATATATATATTTATATATATACTTATATATATATATATATATATATATATATATATATATATATATATATATATATATATATATATATCTATATATATATATATATATATATATATATATATATATATATATATATATATATATATATATATATATATATATCAAAACGGCTGAACCAAATTGAATAAAATTTTGACACAATACGTTCGTTGGATCTGGGCACCTCCCATATAACATAAATATTAAAAACAAATTATATCATCAATTAGGATAGCAAATTTAATGAAATTTTGGTCAACGTTATATATAACTATTGTAAACGGTCTCGCGGAATGTGGGCGGGGCACACACAATAGAAGGTATATTTTCCAGATGGTGTATGACAACAGTTATTATAATATCAAGATATTTTTGACCAGGGTATCAAGCAGCGGTAGCTCAGTGGTTAGTGCGTTGGATTGCGAGCCGAAAGGTCCCCGGTTCAAGCCTGGACTGGGGCTAACAACATCTTTTCATAGAAACATTTTTCTATACCGCGCTACCTCTCGTCAGTAAATGGCAAACCTACGAGAGTAAAACCATTGCCTATAAAAAAGCTCCCACCCGCCGTTCGGATTCGGCAATAAACTGTAGGTCCCACCACTTTGAGTACAAATATAACACGCACAGCTCAAAATGGTGAGAGAGCTCGGCCGAAGTTCTATACAGGACTGTAGCGCCAAACTATTATTATTATTATTATATCAACCACCACAATTTTTTTAAACTCACCACACCGAAATTCTCCACACCAAAATTTACCACAACGAAACTCACCACACTAAAACTTACGACACCAAAATTCACCACACTAAAACTCACCACACTAAAACTCACAACACCAAAATTCTCCACACTTAAACTCACCATACGAAAACTCACCACACCAAAATTAACCACACTAAAATTCACCACACAAAAATTCACCACACTAAAATTCACCACACTAAAACTTCTACTGGGAAAAACACTACGGGATAAAATTCTACCGCGAAGAATTCTACGGGGAAGATATAAATAATAAAAATTTTCTTTATGTTAATAAAATCACTAATTGTACAATGCATGACCATCTGCTAAGGTGCGATGAGATAGATGCAATACCATTATTCACTCGAAAGATTTTTTTATGTGCGTACGCATATGTCAACTACATATTTTTTTATCAAAATATCAATACTTTCACAATCTTCTACATTTAATTTAATTGAGTAGACGAGACGCAAGTCAGAAGCGATTTCAACACCACAAATTGTATTTTTTTTTAATATCTTTTAATATTTCGTATGCCTTGAACGTGTAGAAATTCTACCACTCTAGGTGCTCCGGTGGGCGCCATTTTTGCAACGGGAAGAGAAAAACATTTGCATATGAAATTATTCAGAAGATTTTGTTTTGAACTTTTATTTTACCCGGCTACCAGTGGGTTGTGTATTTCTCATATTCGATATGAACATTATTTATTTATTAGAGTACATACAACTGGTTAACTGCAACGCGCACACATTGTCTTGGGTTATGGAATGAGAGAAGCTTTTGTTGTTATTTTCCTCTCAATACCGTACCTATCCTTGGTTGTCGCATGGTGATTCTCACTACAACCCCTGTTAATTCACTTTACTCTAAATGCACCATACCAACCTTCATATCGATCCCCACATATTAATACAAATGACTTGGTCCATTTTCATTTCGATTAATTCATAAATTTATCTTTTTTATTGGCCAAGTCTTCATGGCTCGTATTTAAACTTATGATCTATGTAACATCTTTCTCAATTATTCACAAAAATAAACTATTACTGAAATAAGGTTTTTTAATCGACTGATCGGTATGCCTATCATTAGTTGGTTGCCTCAAGCAACATGCTATCCAAATCACGATGTGACAATCATCAATTATAATTTTATTTATTCGGAGACTTACATTCAGTTATCCTAGGAAGGATGTAAACAAAAGATGTCAATAAAAGAGCCTGTAATGGTTTCTGCATTCCGACATTGAGCGCTCAAGTTCGATGATGCTGGCTTTTGATGATTGATAAAAATGATAACTATGATTGATGAATGATGTGTTTGTAGCTGTGGGCGAGTACAAATAAACAATTAGTATTTTGCAGTAACCTTATTTAAATAATATATATCTAAAACAAAAAAAAATTATCAGAATAAATATTTGAATTATAATGAAATGCCTATTGGCAGTAAAAAAAATAAAATACTATATTATTGCAAATATTAAAGAAATTATTATTTAAAATGTATTCAGCTGCGTATTCCATGTTCTGTACATGACAACTCAAGTACCCTCTCATTGTAATGTATTTGGTTCCAGTTTTCTTCAAAAATCCACTGCAAAAAATGTGCTGCGAGCACGAAGGTTGTGATGAACAATTGAGCTATTACAATTCCAATGCTGTGTGTGCTCGTAGCGATCTCACGAGATGCGTTGTGGTGCGCAATATAGCTATGGCGATTGCGATGCAGTTTCCTTTCTCGTGGGCACTCGTAATAAAAATGGTGTCGTGTCAAAAGTTTTTCAAGGGAGATGTGTTTAATTGTTTTGTGTTTCTACACTAAGAAAACATAATGTTTTTGAGAGTGTTGCTGCATCTAAAATACTACTCGCTTTAACAATTCCAATATGCAGGAAATACAAATAAATTTGCAGCAAAAGTTTAAATAATTTGTAAAAATCACATATTTTGTATTATTTGTGAGATGTTTCTTATAAACATCACGAAAAATGTCATATTTGTGGTAGATTCACTGCAGCTACTAGAGAAATAGGCTGCAAATATTCACATATTCAATAGATATTAATGCTTTTGTAGCAAATTAATATTGTTTAAATATCACAAAAAGTGTCAAATATTTGACTTGAATAATTTGCAACTGCAATGATGTTTAAGGCTCTAATACTTTTCAACCATCTTTCGTTTTCTTAGTGTACGATTCATACCTAGATGGCGACTCTAAATTAACCCTTGTATCGCTCATGCAACAAATTTAAAGGTATTTTCTGTAGTATTTTTATTTCTGTCTTGGGAAAAAGGGATTTTCTGAATGATAAAGATCTGGTAATGTGAGAAATAGGAATTTTCTAAACAATTTTGTAACTAATGTCATACAAATCGACTAAGAACAAATATTTTGATCACTTTTCAAATTATTTCTAGTAAATATTGTAAATATGGAATGGCAGAAATACAATTTTAAGAAAATTCAATTACAATATACACTCAAAACACTATTCAACTTAATAAATTAATGTAAATTCGTCGGCGGCTTAATTTGAGCCGATTCGAGTCGAAGAAATTTGCGGTGGCTGAATAAAATTGTCGGCGGCTGGCTCAGCCGGCTCAAATTTCGGCCGGCGCAATGCTCTGCTACCAATGTAAATGGGAAAGAAAAATAATGTTTTCTATACATTATTTTTATTTTTTAGGGTGTTCAAAAACCATAATATTTGTAAAAAAAAAATGAAAGTGTTATGAAACATACTTCATATGGCATCAATCTCATTTCGCGCTTAATGTTAAAATTATCGTGGAAAGCATACAAAAAAAGAAATAAACAAATTATATATTTAATTTGTTATCATTGCTACATAGTTCTGCTGCTGCCGAATGTAAATTTTCTGATATTTCGCTTACAAAAAGCAAATTAATGACCATATTAGATTTCAAAAATATTAACAGTATAATGTTAGCAAAAGAGTCGAAACTCACTATGTATTGTCAGCAAAACATAGATTTTAGTCATAATTTAAATCGCAGAGCTGGTTTATATTGAATTATTTGAAAAATGTTAAGTAAAACATGCTCTTACTAAGTCAGGAGTTAGCATTTTTAATGGTTATATGGGAGGTACCACGCCCCATTGTCCAATTTCGTACACATTCTACGTGACGATTAATATAATCTTTTGTTTCGATTTTTCTAACTCTGCTCTTAGTAAGTAAAGAGTTATAGAAATTTTAAAGTGTTGCACGGATAGAAAAGATTTGTTTGAATATGTTTGAATGTAATTAAAAAGTAATACGAAATTACCATACATATATTAGGAATGAAGTGTAATTAAATTATAATCGAAATTGAATTTATTTTTGTTCACTTGAAAACATTATTATATTGTCCAGCAGAATTATTTCTAGTAAATATTGTAAATATGGAATGGCTGAAATACAATTTTAAGAAAATTCAATTACAATATACACTCAAAACACTATTCAACTTAATAAATTAATGTAAATTCGTCGGCGGCTTAATTTGAGCCGATTCGAGTCGAAGAAATTTGCGGTGGCTGAATAAAATTGTCGGCGGCTGGCTCAGCCGGCTCAAATTTCGGCCGGCGCAATGCTCTGCTACCAATGTAAATGGGAAAGAAAAATAATGTTTTCTATACATTATTTTTATTTTTTAGGGTGTTCAAAAACCATAATATTTGTAAAAAAAAAATGAAAGTGTTATGAAACATACTTCATATGGCATCAATCTCATTTCGCGCTTAATGTTAAAATTATCGTGGAAAGCATACAAAAAAAGAAATAAACAAATTATATATTTAATTTGTTATCATTGCTACATAGTTCTGCTGCTGCCGAATGTAAATTTTCTGATATTTCGCTTACAAAAAGCAAATTAATGACCATATTAGATTTCAAAAATATTAACAGTATAATGTTAGCAAAAGAGTCGAAACTCACTATGTATTGTCAGCAAAACATAGATTTTAGTCATAATTTAAATCGCAGAGCTGGTTTATATTGAATTATTTGAAAAATGTTAAGTAAAACATGCTCTTACTAAGTCAGGAGTTAGCATTTTTAATGGTTATATGGGAGGTACCACGCCCCATTGTCCAATTTCGTACACATTCTACGTGACGATTAATATAATCTTTTGTTTCGATTTTTCTAACTCTGCTCTTAGTAAGTAAAGAGTTATAGAAATTTTAAAGTGTTGCACGGATAGAAAAGATTTGTTTGAATATGTTTGAATGTAATTAAAAAGTAATACGAAATTACCATACATATATTAGGAATGAAGTGTAATTAAATTATAATCGAAATTGAATTTATTTTTGTTCACTTGAAAACATTATTATATTGTCCAGCAGAATCTGTCAAATTTACCATAAATATGTTACAAAGCCAACATACAATTTTAATTGCATTTGAATAAACTATTTCTTTGCAATTTACTTGGTTAAAACTATGTTTCGAAACACAGAAAATGCTAATCAAATCTAAATACAACGTATGTTAGCAACGCTCGTCTTAATTCGATAATTTATCGACTGACAAAGTTGGCAACGTTGTGCAGCCTTTTCTACCTACGCCATCTTTTGTCATCGTTTGAACATATTGATGTTTAAAAACAAACAAAATAAAATGGATGTAAACAAATGTATTCTTGCAATATTCTTCTTGTATACGAAGTTGGCACTCGTTGATCACTTTGTGATCGGCATTTTCTGCGTACGTGTCTTTTGTTGTTCGTTGAGAAAGCGTGTTCGCGTCGGTAATAATTTTGTTATTGTAAATCAAGTAAATATATAAATTGTGTTACAAAAAGTACAAATAGTAATAGTTTATAATAACTTGCAGTATATAATTTCTAAAACTAATCTGAAAAAACACAAATAATAATTTGTGTTTCGATTTTCAAACAGAATTTGGCATGTTTTTTTTACAAAATTGAAATTCTTGCCTACGCTATGTGCTGTACTGAGATCAAGTGTAACTGTACCAAATATAAAGCGAGCCTGGATCGTCTGGTTTAGCGTCTGCTGGTGCAATTGTGCATTCATTGATGCAGTCACTTGTACTTGCAGTTTTAAACCAATTATTTATTTATGCATTTAAAAATTTGTATATGAATTCAATTATTATAAATTCCCACTGTGCATGTTTAAAGATTTTTAATAAAAATTAATAAAAAAAACATTTTTATATTATTTTCAGGATTTCTTTTCAAAAATATTTAAATATGTTTCTATGCAAACATACTACTTTTTGAACTGAAACAACTTATATGTTTCACTGGAAACATATTTATATTCAGATCGTTCAAAATCATGTTTCATTTTGAACATATTTATGTTTTGGTTCAAATATTTATTTTATTTGGATGTAGTAATTATTATGTTTCCATTAGAACATACTCCATTTTAAGGGGCAATATTAAAATGTTTCCGGGATATTATAATATAAGTCAGAGCTCATTACAACACTGTTCAAGTCTCAACACAACCCTGTTTACAAATGATTTATCAGTCAAAACATAATATAGTTTACATTAAATTCCAAACATACATGTTAATGCCTGCAAAATTATGTTTGGAAGTTCTTTTTTTTCAGCGTGTGGTTATATGAGAGATGTCACGCCCCGTTGTACAATCCCGCCCATATTCTACGTGACGATTGGAGTTTTAAATATGAACATTTGTTTTCATTTTTATAACTCAACTCTTGGTATGTCAGGAGTTATAGCAATTTTAAAGTTTTGGCTACATGGGAGGTGCCACGCCGTTTAATCCAATCCCGCTCACATTTTACGTGACGATTGAAGTTTGTAATATAAACCTTAGTTTCGATTTATATAACTGTACTCTTAGTAAGTCAGGAGTTACAACCAGAGTTCGGAAAGTCACATAAATGAATACTCATATTGACTCACTCATGCACACATTTAATTTTACTACACACGACATGAGTGAGTAAGAGAAAAAATCTGACTTACTCTCTACTCATAAATGGTTACTTTTCTAATACTCATAAAAGTACAATGCCAAATTGTATAAACATGGTGCTCATTTTTTATATGTATGCAACGAGTAAGCGATTTGCCAGACGAGTTGCTTTGAAACTTAAAATGTTTTATTTTATAAATAATGCCCGATTTATATTGTATCTTTTGTGAGATACACCATATCAACTAGGGTTGCACTTCTTTATAAAATTGCTATAATATAAAAATGAAACAGAAATATGTTAAAAAAGACAAACATAAATATAAAAATTCGAAACGTTTTTTCAATTAACGCGAAATCAAAATACAAATGTTGCATTGAGCAATCTCAATATGGGATTTTTTTTAGATTGTTTTGAAATGTATTTCAATAACTTTATAATCATTCCAAATAATGAATTTAAAAAATAGGAAAATTTGATATAAATGTTAAAATTGTAAATTATATATATTTTTGCATTTTTTTACGCATTTTTTTTTTTTTTGGCAATATTTCAGTTTCTCAACACTGATCGCTGCATATACAAATAACAAACATATGCGAATATAACAAGACACAACATCCAAGCTTGTGATCTTTTTATTCGAGAACTTATTTTTGTACAAGCTGTACTGTGTTGCTAGCAGTGTTTTGCTGATGTGTTGCGTCTAGCTGTTGTCATGCGATATATACAGGGTGCCACGAAAACTTCAATGTGCCTTCATAGTTGATTATGTATACGTATATGTATATTATATTTGCATAATGACGTCGCTGTTTTAAAAATCATGTAATATACGTATAAATTTTGAAAAAATAATCATAATATCCAGCAAAGAATAATAAAATCATAATGATTTGGTATTTGTTATGTATGATTATAGCAGGGAAAAAATGTTTTGATTTTTAATTCGCTTTTATTTGTTATAATACTTGACCACATTAGTAATTCAAAACGCGAGATATTTGCAAACCATTTTTTGCACATTTTTTGACCACCTTATTGAAAGCTCGGTAAAAATATTATTGGTTGATGTCTCATAAAATGATCCATAGATAAATTTATAATCCAGATTTTGGAAGTTGCAGATCATTTCCCATAATACGCTTGAACATTTGTTGACATATTTCGAATTTTTATTTAAGGTTTATGTCAATCGATAGGTACTTTAAAAACAAACATTTAATGCCTTAACATAAATATTTTATCATAAATATTTACCCAATAAGCAATGAGTTTAAGGTTCGATAAATTTGGATAATTTTCTTTTACAACCAGTGTGGATGTAATGTCATGATCAAGCCAAAGAAATGAATGTTATTCCAAAGTTTGTTTTCAAAGTTAAAAAAACTTGATACGAGATTCACTAAACAAAATTACTCAGTGGCAACCCAGTGACGTGATAAATTAAATGTCAACAAGAAAATTTTCATTTTTTTCACCACTACATATGCGCTACTGCATTCGCACAATCAGTGAGATCATTGTTTTTCGCTTGAATTAGCAAACAGACAAATCAATTAATATAAAAGTGCAGGTGCAAACACGAAAGTCATCCCGAGAATTCTACTGCATCGAAAACGCACGATGAGCTGACATATAATGTAAGTGGCCAAGGTTTACGAATACGTTTATGAAATATTAATATATTTTCATTCATACGCAGACAACATTGATATTTTACGCGAACCTGGCAATGTTATGTTATACATCGCAGTGGCGGCATTGGATTCACTGGTTTGATCTTCGCGGCACGTCGTGGATTTTACAAGAAGTTCCTGTACACTGCCACCGGTGCAGGTGCTGTTGCATGTTGCATGTTGCAGTTGTAGATCATACTTTAATTCCTTTTAATATATAGTATTATAACTTATATGCGTTTTCTTTTACTTTATATTTAAACTTTTAATTAGGAAAATATATGCGCTTGAATACAAGTGTAATTTGAAGGTCGAATCACATTTTATTTATAGCTTACAATTAAGTTAAACCTCGAATGTATATTGAATGTCGGAATTCAAGTTTAGGTAAAGGCTAGATTCAATTGGATAAAAAGCTACCAGTTTGGCTGAAGAACGCTATGGTTTTCAAGCTTACAGTTACAAAAAGTTGATCGCTTTTCTGCAGTGAAAGCTTCGATATCCAGGTTCAATATTCATTCGATAATCACTTTATATCCAGGTTTTTGGTTTATTGGGAAGTTATAGTAAAAAAACAATATAAATTATATCATTTTACACAACATTTCAATAACACCACAGATGGGAAGATTCCAACTGAAATGGCAACAATGATCTTACACTTTGCAAGCAAGATTTGGTATTTGTTATGTATGATTATAGCAGGGAAAAAATGTTTGGATTTTGAATTCGCTTTTATTTGTTATAATACTTGACCACATTAGTAATTCAAAACGCGAGATATTTGCAAACCATTTTTTGCACATTTTTTGACCACCTTATTGAAAGCTCGGTAAAAATATTATTGGTTGATGTCTCATAAAATGATCCATAGATAAATTTATAATCCAGATTTTGGAAGTTGCAGATCATTTCCCATAATACGCTTGAACATTTGTTGACATATTTCGAATTTTTATTTAAGGTTTATGTCAATCGATAGGTACTTTAAAAACAAACATTTAATGCCTTAACATAAATATTTTATCATAAATATTTACCCAATAAGCAATGAGTTTAAGGTTCGATAAATTTGGATAATTTTCTTTTACAACCAGTGTGGATGTAATGTCATGATCAAGCCAAAGAAATGAATGTTATTCCAAAGTTTGTTTTCAAAGTTAAAAAAACTTGATACGAGATTCACTAAACAAAATTACTCAGTGGCAACCCAGTGACGTGATAAATTAAATGTCAACAAGAAAATTTTCATTTTTTTCACCACTACATATGCGCTACTGCATTCGCACAATCAGTGAGATCATTGTTTTTCGCTTGAATTAGCAAACAGACAAATCAATTAATATAAAAGTGCAGGTGCAAACACGAAAGTCATCCCGAGAATTCTACTGCATCGAAAACGCACGATGAGCTGACATATAATGTAAGTGGCCAAGGTTTACGAATACGTTTATGAAATATTAATATATTTTCATTCATACGCAGACAACATTGATATTTTACGCGAACCTGGCAATGTTATGTTATACATCGCAGTGGCGGCATTGGATTCACTGGTTTGATCTTCGCGGCACGTCGTGGATTTTACAAGAAGTTCCTGTACACTGCCACCGGTGCAGGTGCTGTTGCATGTTGCAGTTGTAGATCATACTTTAATTCCTTTTAATATATAGTATTATAACTTATATGCGTTTTCTTTTACTTTATATTTAAACTTTTAATTACGAAAATATATGCGCTTGAATACAAGTGTAATTTGAAGGTCGAATCACATTTTATTTATAGCTTACAATTAAGTTAAACCTCGAATGTATATTGAATGTCGGAATTCAAGTTTAGGTAAAGGCTAGATTCAATTGGATAAAAAGCTACCAGTTTGGCTGAAGAACGCTATGGTTTTCAAGCTTACAGTTACAAAAAGTTGATCGCTTTTCTGCAGTGAAAGCTTCGATATCCAGGTTCAATATTCATTCGATAATCACTTTATATCCAGGTTTTTGGTTTATTGGGAAGTTATAGTAAAAAAACAATATAAATTATATCATTTTACACAACATTTCAATAACACCACAGATGGGAAGATTCCAACTGAAATGGCAACAATGATCTTACACTTTGCAAGCCTGTACAGTGAGTAGATCAACGCATTCTCTATGTCCTTGAACAAATATAAGTTGACGAAAAGTGAGAGTTTGCTTGTTGCACTCTTTCATGTGTTATGATGATGGAGAGGTGAAACGCAAAACCCTCTTGTGAGTAGCAAAATCTCTACTCACAAAATGCGACTCTCTTATGAGTTTGCCGTATATTTTCTGGCTACTTACTCATGAGGTGAGGTGAGTACCAACGAGAAAAAATATTTTGCAAAACTCATGAGTTTGAGTGAGCGTGAGTGAAGATTTCCGAACTCTGGTTACAACATTTTTATAGTTTTAGTCATTGGAAAGGGACACACACTTTATGTCCAATTCCGCCCACATTTGTAAAAAAAGATAAACAACTACAATATACGTCACTGCGCCAAATTTCACGACTGTGCTTATCTTAATTACACCGATATTTTTAATTAAAAGTTCAATTTTGCGACGCCCATTTGTGTACCTTAGGAGGCATTCGTAGTGCACACGTACGTCGAGAGATGAACACCCTGCCCTAATTTCATGATCCTAGGGTCAAATTTAGATATTTTCGATTTTTCCGACTTTTCTTTTTATCCTAAACCACTCTTGCATTGACGCGAACAAAATACAAAAGGAATTAGGCAAATCCGTCTGTTCGTTCTCTCGTGATGTTCTGGCACACACAGGACTTTTCATTTTTATATATATAGATAGATGTATTTAAAAAAAATAATATATGCATATATATGTACCTTTAATGAATTGTTTTTTTTTTCATACAATCCTATTAATATAATAAATCTGTTTGTTCGTTTGTACGTTTGTACGTTTGTTCCGCTTCTTCGTCTGAACGGCTGATCCGATTTCCATGAAATTTTTACCACAGATGCGGTATGGTCTGGAAGGAATGATAGGCTATATATGGGCGGGATTGTACAAAGAGGCGTGGCACCTCCCATACAACCTAAACTTTCAATGCGATATAACTCGGCACTTTCACCACCTACGAACATGAAACAAAAAACTCAAATACAAAAAAAAAAAAAAAAAACAAAAAAGCAAAAGCACAAAACAAAACAAAAGCAAAAATACAAAAACAAAAGCAATCACGGTTGTTCCGCTTCTCCGTCTAAACGGCTGATCCGATTGTCTTGAAATTTTTACCACAGATGCAGTATGGTCTGGAAGGAATGATAGGCTATATATGGGCGGGATTGGACAAAGAGGCGTGGCACCTCCCATACAACCTAAACTTTCAATGCGATATAACTCGGCACTTTCACCACCTACGAACATGAAACAAAAAACTCAAATACAAAAAAAAAATAAAAACAAAAAAGCAAAAGCACAAAACAAAACAAAAGCAATCACGTTTGTTCCGCTTCTCCGTCTAAACGGCTGATCCGATTGTCTTGAAATTTTTACCACAGATGCAGTATGGTCTGGAAGGAATGATAGGCTATATATGGGCGGGATTGGACAAAAAGGCGTGTCACCTCCCATACAACCTAAACTTACATACGATATAACTCGGCACTTTCACCAGCTACGAACATGAAACAAAAAACTCAAATACAAAAAAAAAATTAAAAACAAAAAAGCAAAAGCACAAAACAAAAGCAAAAATACAAAAACAAAAGCAATCACGTTTGTTCCGCTTCTCCGTCTAAAGGGCTGACCCGATTTTCTTGAAATTTTTACCACAGATGCGGTATGGTCTGGAAGGAATGATAGGCTATATATGGGCGGGATTGGACAAAGAGGCGTGGTACCTCCCATACAACCTAAACTTACAATACGATATAACTCGGCACTTTCACCACCTACGAACATGAAACAAAAAACTCAAATACAAAAAAAAAAAAACAAAAAAGCAAAAGCACAAAACAAAACAAAAGCAAAAATACAAAAACAAAAGCAATCACTTTTGTTCCGCTTCTCCGTCTAAACGGCTGATCCGATTGTTTTGAAATTTTTACCACAGATGCAGTATGGTCTGGAAGAAATGATAGGCTATATATGGGCGGGATTGGACAAAGAGGCGTGGCACCTCTCATGCAACCTAAACACGATATAACTCGGCACTTTCACCAGCTACGAACATGAAACAAAAAACTCAAATACAAAAAAAAAATTTAAAAACAAAAAAGCACAACACAAAACAAAAGCCAACATACAAAAACAAAACCAATCACATAAAACCACTATCCAAACTAAATGAAAAACAAAAAAAAGGAAAGAAAAACAATCTCACCACACTAAAACTAACCAAACTAAAACTCACCACACTAAAATTCACCCTTAAATTAACCACATTAAAACCCACCACACTATAATTCACCACACTAAAACTCACCACACTAAAATTCACCACACTAAAACTCTTCGCACTAAAACTCACCACACTAAAACTCACCACACTAAAACTCACCACACAAAAACTCACCACACTAAAACTCACCACACTAAAATTCACCACACAAAAACTCACCACACTAAAACTCACCACACTAAAACTCACTACACTTAAACTCACCACACTAAAACTCACCACACTAAAACTCACCACACTTAAACTCACCTCACAAAAATTCAACACACTAAAACTCACCACACCAAAACTCACCACACCAAAACTCACCACACTAAAACTCACCACACTAAAACTCAACACACAAAATCTCACCACACTAAAACTCACCACACTAAAATTCACCACACTAAAACTCACCACACTTAAACTCACCACACTAAAACTCACCACACTTAAACTCACCACACAAAAATTTAACACACTAAAATTCACCACACTAAAACCCACCACACTAAAATTGCACCACACTAAAACTCACCACACTAAAATTCACCACACTAAAACTCACCACACAAAAATTTCACCACATTAAACTCACCACACTAAAACTCACCACACTAAAACTCACCACACTAAAACTCACTACACTCAAATGTCGCCACACTAAAACTCACCGCACTAAAATTCACAACACTAAAACTCACCACACTTAAACTCACCATACCATAACTCTCCACACTAAAACTTACCACACTAAAACTCACCACACTAAAACTCACCACACTAAAACTAACCACACAAAAATTCAACACACTAAAATTCACCACACTTAAACTCACCACACTAAAATTTCACCACACTAAAACTCACCACACTAAAACTCACTACACTAAAATTTCACCACATTAAAATTCACCACTTTTAAACTCACCACATTAAAACTCACTACACTCAAATTTCGATACACTAAAACTCACCACACTAAAACTCGCTACACTAAAACACGCCACAATAAAACACGCCACATTAAAATTCACCACACTAAAACCCACCACACTATAATTGACCACTAAAACTCACCACACTTAAAAACACCACACTTAAACTCACCACACTCAAATTCACCACACTGAAACTCACCACACTAAAACTCACCACACCAAAACCAACCACAATTAAACTCACCACTCCAAAATTCACCACATCTAAACTCACCACACCGAAACTTACTACATTAAAACCCACCACACTAAAACTTCTACTGGGAAAAACTCTACGGGGAAGGATTCTACGGGAAAGAATTATACTGGGAACAATTCTACCGGGATGAATTCTACGTTGAGAATTCTACGGGAAAGCGTTCTATGTGGATTTTCCGGGAAGATTTCTACTGGGAATAATTCTGCGGAGAAGCGCAATCTGAGAAAAAATTGTCTTTGAGAAAAGTTGTTTTGGCGGAGAATTATTTGGTTACCACATTAATAAAACCAATAAAAAAATTTCAACAGCTAAACACGGGCCCCTCATATAAATAATAAAATGTTTTTTATATTAATAAAATTGCTCCATATCTTTGAATTCAGAAAATCTTGGCACGAGTCGTGCACGGGTCCAGCTATAAATAATAAAAATGTTTTTTATATTAATTAAATCGCTCCATATCTTTGAATTCACAAAATCTTGGCACGAGTCGTGCACGGGTCCAGCTAGTAAAAAATAAAAGAAAAAAATTGATAATTTTTTTATGGAATTGGTAACTTTTTTTTTAAATTTGGTAAGCAAAAATATTTTTTAGTGGCAACCTTCTCTCACCAATTCCGCTTCACCGATCTTCTCCTCGCCTAGCACCTTGCTGGCTGACGTCGCACGTTGGGAATGAGGAAAACAAAAACTTCCGGGAATGTTCCATTTGAATTGCTTATTATATAAACTAAGAATGCAGATAATAATTCCCGTTTTTTTATGTAAATATCTCTTACCACTTCCGATTTCTTCAATAAATGAAAAAAATGGTACAATGATATAATGGGTGTACTCAAATGCGTGTGAAATTTTCATTTATAAGTGAAAGACAACCAAATATTTATCACATAACAATGACACATAAGTCTCTTATCTAACGTATTATTCATGTTAATAGCATGTCCTATTCAAAGGACATTTGAATGTAAATATACGTATGTTTTAAGTATTATTCCAAAAATATAAACTCATACTATATTAAGAGAAAACTAGAATTTATGGTGGTTACAGACACCTTTCTGCGCCCCTTAAATGCTCATGGAAACCGATTTGAACAAAAGTAATTGTAGAATTGGGAATCGAAAAGATAAGTGAATTTATTGTAGATATGTAGCAATTAAAACCGTCTAAGAAATGGGTGAATTCTTCAGTGTATTCGCTGGCACAAATGTTGGAACGAAGTCAAAACTGATTCGGATATGGAAAAAAAGACGCAGCAGTTTCTTGTTCATTATAAAATTTATTCTTACCAAGGATACGGTCGGAGACCAAGTGAACGAGAATATTTCTTGTCACTTAACATTAAAACTAAAGTTTAAAAGAAAATATAAAATAGATAAAATACGGCGAATTCTAACAGCTTTAAGCGCCGCCTGTATTATAAGTTGCGAACAAAAACTTAAGCGTAGACAATTTAGTTTTGGCGTAGACATGCCGCCCACCTTGCACTACGGCTGCAATCAAATTTTAAGTTACATAATTCAATAAATCGAAGAAAGATACAATCAAAAGTGTATATACTGCTAATAATAAGAGATAATAATGTACTATATATAATAAAGGCATTCAGTTGCATTATATTTAGTATAAATTCAGTGCGGTAATTTTAAGATTTACGTCAAATTTAGATCGAATGACGACGGAACTAATTTTGTCATCACCGATTGAAGTCATTGTTATATTTAATTGTTTGATTAACGCAGCGGATATTTTGCTTCTCGTTGTACACGGATCAAGCAACGAGCGAGCGTAGTGAAGATTGTCATCAGCCTCTAATTTTATTAACGCTGTCTTAAGCAGGCTAATGCAGTGCTGTGTCATGATGGATGAAAATGACATGCATATGCAGGAGCGTATGATGATCTTCTTGGCAGTAATGACATCTGGAGCCACTTAGACAGGATCGGCCAGAATGTTTATAAGAAATTTTGGACAAAATCGAAGCGCGTGATAGCGTGAACAAACTTGGCACTGGAATGCCTTGTTCTTGTAATGTTGTTTCATGTAATGAGGTTTGCGTGTTCCAGTAGTTTGGCATTGTGGCTGTAAGATGAACGTTTATGTTAGGATAGAAATAATGGAATAATTGTAATTAGTAAACCGGAAGTAAGACTAGTTTAACAACAGGTCTTCTAATCGAACCATATCGACTACTCTGACTTTATTGTCACATCCCAAGTGAACGTTAGTGACCCTTCGTAAACGCCATTCGTTTGGAGGTAACTTGTCATCTTTAATGACAACCATGGAATTTACATTTAAATTTTCTTCATTTTTTGCCCATTTATTCGCTTGTGAAGCTCTTTAATATATTCGTATTTCCAACGAGCGCAGAAATATTGTTGTAGAGACTTGAGTCGTTGCCATCGGTTAATGATGGATATAGGCTGCTCGTGGATTTCAGGTTCAATAGGAGCAAGTAGCGGACCTCCAACTAAGAAATGTCCAGGAGTCAATGCGGATGTGTCTGTACGATCGTCAGACATAGGTGAAATTGGGCGTGAAAAGACACGCTTCGATTCGAGAAAGAAGTGTGAACAATTCCTCAAACGTATATTTAAAGGGTCCAGCGCTACTTTGCGAAAATGTGTCTTGAAACTTTTCACTCCCGCTTCCCACAGCCCACCCATATGAGGAGCGCCGGGAGGTATGAAGTGCGATGTAATATTTTGGTGACTGAAATTCGATGTAATAGCTCATCGCGAAACTTTAAGGAAATCTTCTGCAAGTTTTTTGGAAGCACCTACGAAATTAGTTCCGTTATCAGAATATATATTCAGGGGAGAACCACGTCTGGAGACAAATCTATGAAAAACTGCCAAAAATGCATCAGAAGACAGATTTGATGTAGTTTCGAGTTGAATCGCCTTCGTGGCAAAGCAGACAAATAGACAGACGTTAGTTATCAGGCACGCTCTGGTCCAGAATGGTCCAGTAAAATCTAAACCAGTATTAGTGAAAGGACGTGATATAACCGTGCGTGCAGGAGGCAACGCGGCCATTAGTTGTGTTTGTAATTTTTGTTTGTAAATTATGCACATTTTGCAGTTATATATGGTAGCTTTAATCATGTTCTTTACCTTTGGTATCCAAAGCTGCAATCGAATTAGGCGAAGCATTAATTGATTTCCTCCATGAAGTGAGATCTGGTGCGTAAAGCGAACTAAAAGACGGGAGAACTGGCAGTTGTATGGAAGTGTTATTGGGTGGCGCTCGTCATAGATCATCATAGGAAATGCGACTAATCGGCCACACACTTGGAGAAGTCCTTTATCGTCAATAAATGGATTTAAATTTAAAATACTATGAAAATGCTTTGATGAAATTGATTGTTTTTCAGAGAGATTTTTATATTCAGAATGATGAATGTTTACAGTAGTTATCTCTGAACTTGTAACCAGCGTTGATGGATGACAAAAAGTGGAACGATGGTTTGGATGTGTTCTATAAAAGAACCGAAATACATAGGCTATAACCCGAATAGCTTTTGGAAATTCTGGAAAATGCTCTAAAATATCTTCGAAATTTTGCAACAACGTGGAATGAAATCAAATGGTTTTCATTTCTAAATGAGTTTCGTCGGTAGTATGTAGATCAGATTTATGCCAATTCGATGGAGATAATTTAAGCCAGTGAGGATCATGCCACCATAAATCATAATGGATAAGTTCTTATGGTGGCAACCCATGACTTACTAAATCTGCAGGATTAGTAGGGGAGTCCACATGACATGGTGGCTTTCGCAACCAGGCTAGAACTATTGTAGAATCTGTCCATTTAATAAGTTCGTATTTTTTTATATCTAGTTGTGGTAGCAGCGTGTCAACCATTTCAGCTAACAAAACTGCTCCATATAACTCAAGCCGAGGAATAGAAATTGTTTTAACTGGTGCGACCTTTGTCTTGGCACTTAATAGATGCGTTGAAATGGAATTTGGATGAATTATACGAACATAAATGGATGCAGCATAGGCTTTCTCCGATGCATCACAGAATGCATGAAATTGTATGGAGTATTCTGGCGAATAGCTAATCCAACGGGGAATTTTTATTTGATTAATGTAGCGATAGTTGGATAAAAAAGTGTTCCATTTTTAAGGCAATTAATGGGCAAGTTGTCATCTCAATCTATTCGCTCTAGCCATATTTGCATAAGAATTTTTGCTACTACGATACACGGAGCTAGCCAGTAAGCTGGATCAAATAGCTTTGAAATATGCGAAAGAACTTCGCGTTTCGTATATGATGATTGTTGTGGAATTAATGTGGTTTGAAAAGAAAAATGAATCTGAACTAGCATTCCATCTAATGGCTAAAGTTTTAGCTGTACTAGAATCTTCAAAAAGGAGAAAATCTTCATTAAGTAAATGATCACGCGGAATTTCCGATAGAATTTTCTTCGAGTTGGATGTCCATTTTCGTAGTCAAAATCCAGCTGAAGCCAGTGCTGCAATGAGTTCATCACGAGTTCTTAATGCAATGGAAATGTCATGGAAACCAGCTATAACATCGTCAACATACATGGAATTACGAAGGATATTGGTTGCAAGAGGGTGTGATTTTTCAACATCCTGTGCTAACTGAAGGAAAGTGCGGATTGCCAAATACGGCGCACAATTTACACCGAAAGTTACGGTTTTAAGTTCGAAATCGCAAATTTCGTTACTAATTGAGTCACGGAATATAATTCGTTGAAATGGATGTTGATCTGAATCAATCAATATTTGCCTATACATTTTTTGTAAGTCGCTGTTGAAAACAAAGCGCCATTTTAGAATCAACAACGTTAAATCGGATTGGAGTACGGGGCCTGTATAAAGTATGTCATTGAGACTAGTCCCATTGGACAATGGACTAGACGCATTGAATACAACACGTATCTGTGTAGTGGTGCTCTCAGGTTTGATCACAGCATGGTGTGGTAAATAGTAATGAGACGGAATATATTCGAATTTTGGAGCAGAAACCACACGCATGTGATCCAACTCAAGATATTCACGCAGAACTTGATCATATTGATTTTTGAAACTTGGATTTTTGCACAAACGTGCTTCATTTCTTAGGAACTGTGCTTGTGCAATCGATCGCGAATGCCCTAGCTTAAGGGTTTCTGTATACCCTTCTTTGAATGGTAATTCGACTACGTACCGACCCTCATTATTTCGTTTAGTGGTTTGAACATATTTCTTTTCACAAAAGTGATCGGATTGGGTCATGAAATGCTTTTGTGGAAGATTTTCCACCTCCCAAAATCGAGAATGTTCTTTATCTAAAGAAATCTCATTAAAATGACTGAATGGAACTTTCTGAAATTGGCCCAGTCAGGATTCAACCAAATATTGTCTCCTAGTAATAAGTCACAAATATTGCGTTGAATTCCTTCTAATAAGATAGAAGGAAGAAGATCGCCACCAATTAATATATCTACATGTGAACTTTTAAATAAATTGGAATCTGAAAGCGGTAGATTTGGTAGATTATTTAAAATGGCTGGATCAATATGTGAAGTAGGCAAATTTCCTGTAAGATGTGGTAATACTAAAGCGTTTGCTTCAATACGAATTTCTGAATTAATCGGAGAACTTAAAATGAAAGAAATAGCTTGCGCAGAAAATGTTATTCCTAAGTGGCATATGCGGACCACAGCGGTATCTAGAAGAATTCCTTTGGAATTAGCAGCAAAACATTATTAGTTGAAGTAGAACGATCAGTGGACTGTATAGAAGTTGCGTGCGATTTTTGCACTCCGGGTTTCTGAAAAGAAATATTGTTTGCTGACTTTGATGTCGATAGAAATTGTGATATAGCTTTGCAATCGGAAACGGAAATGGAATTTTCACGATGCAACAATGTATGATGACGCTTGTTGCATGTGTAGCAGCTGTGAGGACTTGTACAATCTCGAACCTGACCTTTAGAAAAACAATTTAAGCAAAGACCATATTTTAGAACATGCGATGTTCTATCTGTGGAATTTAGCTTTAGAAATCGAGGGCATATCCGAATGGTATGCTGCTCATTAAGACAAAGTTTGCAGGATGGAATAGATACATTTTTTTGATACGTATTTACCTTTTTATGTGGATTGTTGTATGTAGAAGTAGTGGACGATTTTTTAAAAGGTAATTTATGCTGAAATGAACTTTTAATATCAGAAACAGCATGCAAAGTCTGATATCGACTTGTTAAAAAGGAATCTAGATAGGTCCACTTTGGAATATCTGTCTTATTTGACAGGGACTTTTCCCAAAGAGATAAGGTTGTATCTGGAAGCTTTGTGGAACAAAGATAAATAATTATGCAATCCCAATTATCTATGGAAATGTCATACAACTCAAGGGCGGAAATGCAACTGTGGATATCTCTTTGGAGCTTTTTAATTGCAATACCAGATTCGTTTGGTATATGCGGAACACTGAACATAATTCTCAACTGGCTGTTGACGAGAATTCGTTTGTTCTCAAAGCGATCTTTGAGGTTTTGCCACGCTCTGGCAAAACCATCATTATTGAGAGGCGATTTTTTTTACAATATCTCAGGCCACCCCCCGAGTTATTTGGTTCAGATGAAACAACTTTCAACTGGACTTAAGCGTGAATCATTAACGTAAATTGCTGTAAAAAGATCGCGAAAGGATGGGCACATGAGATAGTCTCCAGTGAATGCCTCAGTATCACAGGGAGGTAAGCGGAAATTTGGACTGGAATTCGAAAGTTCGTGAACTAAAGAAATGGAAGAATCTACGGGGCCTAGCGACAACTTTTGAATACATTCACCTAACCGAGCGACACACCGAACGTAAGTCTGATAATTGCTGTGATAGCAACCCTTTATGGTTTCCAAATCGTAAGCTGCATCAGATCCTGACGCAACATCCTTCTGCGTTGAAATTTCCACAAGGCAGCATTCGTAAGCTTCCTTACATTTATCCAAATCGACTTGATCTCATCTCGATGTACTTCTAATGTGTGCGTAGATTATCCTGCAAGTGTTGCATCTAAAAGCTTTCGGTAAGACGGATGAACGAATCCAAAGCGGCCATGCTATATAATAGGTAACGTCGGTGGGGAATGAAAAAAGTGCGAAGAAACGCGGAAATATCGAACGAAATTTTGTTTTTTGAAAATATAAAAAACAATTTTCAATAACCAAAATTTATTTAGACTGCAATAATTAAAATCAAATATCGACAAAATTAAATGAATTTTGGCTGAGTTTTTTTGATTGAAATAATAACTCTTTTGCCAAGACGAAAATGTACCCAAAGAAAATCCCAGCCAAGGTTTATGAATTTTTATTGTAGTTACACAACTGTTGAAACAGTTAATTGGAATTTTATAAAAATATAGAGATATAATAATATAATGTAATGAAACGTATTGTAATGTAGTTGAAATATTATAATTTGTAAAATGTGAACTTCAAATTGTGTAGAATTTATTTATTACCATATATTTCCTCACAGTGTATTCTGTGTTTTTAGAGATACAATTTAATATGATGCTTCAAGGTATCCAATTCTGCTTCAAAGATTCGTTTTGTTTTAATGTTGAAATAATTTTTGTTTTTGTTTCTATTTTAGTTTTATTTAATGTTGTATGTTGCAAACAAAAAAACAAAATTAAAATACAATATCAGCTCACTAGCGATAATTGGATATATATATATTTTATTATTTATATATTTTTTTTGGAATTTGGACTTATATTGAAATGTATGATTTTAAATGATAATTAAAAAACACAGTGATTACTGGAATATTTATTGCAAAGTGCAATATTTACTGATAAATTCAATGTATTTTTTAGAAATATTGTAATTTTATGCTGAAATATATTAAAAAATAAAATAATGGACGTAACGTTGCTGCATTGTTCAATTAAACATATTTTTGTAAAGACAAATGGAGAGAGTGTATTTGCAATTATGCGAAATGACAATGTTAACTTTCTTAACAGCGAGAGCGCTCACTCACTACACATTAACAGAATACAACGTTTGAGAATTACTGGAATCTCTCTCAAATAGTTAACAGACAGCGATCACTTATGTTAAGCTGAGTTATTTAACAGCGATCGTGACGACGAAAATGTTTTTTTTTTTTAGAATTAACGGAGACTGATCACTGTCGTAGCGTGCTCTGTTACAGCGATCGACAAATTTATATGCTAAAATTGGTGAACTTTAGAAATATTGTGTTTGTATTATTTTTTGCTCACAATTTTAACACATATAAAATTGAACTTAAAATTTCACACAAAATATTAACACGAACAAAATTTTAATTTAAAATTAGTTTGAAATTAACACTTTTGGAAACTTTCGCTAATCTTACTTTTTTTATTGAGGAATTTTGCGACTTTTTTTATATTTTGTAGGAATGATTTCGTGTATATTTATTAAAGAATTATATCGTTTTTTATTTTACGAACACTTTAATAATTTTTTTAAATGGCATTATGGAATCTGCGTTTTTTTTATATTTAGGAACTTTTTTACTATATTGCGATATATTGCTACCGCTTTTTTTTATATATATATTTTCAAATTATGGAATATATAAAAAAACATTCACTGAAATCTAATTTTTTGGAATTTTTCAAAATTGCTCGAAGTTGGCTTGTATTTTTTATATAAAGAAAACTATTTAGGATGAAATTTGGCCGCAATTATGAAACTACGCACACTTTGCGCCGTGTTTCTCAATACGCTTTGCACTTTGTATATATAAAATACATAAAATGCGGCGAATTCTAACAGGTTTAAACGCCGCCTGTATTATAAAATAAAGCGGAAAATTTAAGCGTAGACAATTTAGTCTTGGAGTAGACAGTAATAAATATATCACCGTACTTTTTCAGGTATTGGTCGGTATATAAAAATATATGGGCCCTATTATGATTAGCGAAGCGAACGTTAAAAAGCGATCACAGCTTACATTCGCCAGACTTCATTCGCCAAAAAACGGGAAAAATCTAGCGAACGTAAAAAACATGCAACACTCAACCGAATTTCATTCGCTTCAAGTGTCAAAATCAAGCGAATCAACAGTTCATGTGACGAATCGGCGAACGTATCCCAATATATCATTTTTAAGGATTTTCTTTTGATTTTTTATGTTTTTTGCTTCTGCGTTTTTGTTTATTGGGATTCTCCTGATTTTTAATTTTTTTATCCTTCACTTTTTGTGACCTTTGTCTATAATTTTAAGTTTTTTTTACGTTAATTAAAAAATATATAAAATTTGTTTCCCACACATTTTATTTTAATTTTAAACACATTTTAAATTAATAAAAAAAGCGTCTCGAAATGATCTGACTGCTGCTGATGATACAGCTTGGTTCATGCTGCAGTTCCTCATTCCGTGTTTCACAAGTTCGCGCAGACGCACTCTGCGTTTAATAGGCGACACCGCCGCCACATTCCCACTAGATGCAATCATTTCGGCCGTCGGATGGAAGCCATCCGACGGCCATTAATTTTAAACACATTTTAAATTAATAAAAAAAGCGTCTCGAAATGATCTGACTGCTGCTGATGATACAGCTTGGTTCATGCTGCAGTTCCTCATTCCGTGTTTCACAAGTTCGCGCAGACGCACTCTGCGTTTAATAGGCGACACCGCCGCCACATTCCCACTAGATGCAATCATTTCGGCCGTCGGATGGAAGCCATACTCGGTGAATGGCAATTCCATGGCCAGAGCAAGCGGCGCCTTCACAATGCCGAATGCATAATCGACAATGGAGCCGGTTATGCAGTATTGTTATGCTCGCAATTCTGCCGCTATGGTATATACGTCCAGTCTGCCGTTTGATGCAGTGTTGCCAGGCGTACGATAATTATTGTTTTGTACGATAATTTTGAGTCTCGGTACTACTCAAATTTTTGGTGTACGATTGTACAATAATTTGCGATAATTTTAACATTGAAATACGAAAATTTCAGTTTCAAAGTTGCATTTCCTATTAATAAAAAGTACCAAATACTTTTTATTTCTACAAACTACATTATTTTTTCTAAACTACTTTTAATTTATATTAAACCAGTTTACATCAACAGATCTGATCTGGAAAATATTGAAGTAGATGATGAAAGACAATTTATTCCAATAGAAAACATTTATCTCGGTATAAAAGTGCTTCAAAACGTCGACCGTTTAAACGAAGCGCAAAAGACAGACTTTTACTTAAGAAAAGTTCACTATGATAACATGTCAGCAGATTAAAAAGCGTTTAGATGCGTCAACAGTTGAGGCTATTGTATTTACAGCACAAGAGATACACGACGACTGTGTACATTTTGAGCCTTTAAAAAGCATGATATCAGATATGAATGATATCAGATATGAAAAAAATTAAATAAATTAAATTAATTTTTATAAAGACATATTACTAAGAACTTTTTAAATAAAATATTTTGTCGATGATAAAATTACATATAGTCGTTGTACAACGAAAAGTCACCAAATACGTTTTCAAAATGCCAAATATTCATTTACAAAAATCGTTATATATCTGTCAATTTTTAATAGATTTTTTTACCACATGATAAGAAAATGTAAATGTATCAATTAATATTTCAACATTAAAATTGCATCAATTACTTTTTATAATATTAATCAACAAATTCCAAATTTAAGTTTTTCATAAAAATGTATTTAATTTTCGTTCTGCAACAACGATATGTTCTATGATTTTTTAAAATTGAAAGTGTTTTTTAAAACAAAAGAATTTCAAACATATTAAGTACATATATATATCTATTAAATTTATTTGAATTGCCAACTTTATTTTTAAATTCGATCATGTATTTCGCGGTGACAACGATATCGGCTACAATTTGAAATACGTTATATAAATTTTAGACGAAGTGGACTGGAAACGAATAATAATCACACGATAATAAAAAGATATATGATTGTTTTTTGGTAATATTTTATGATTGTACTATCTAAAACAATAATTTGGTTGCTTGGTAGGGTAAAAAACGATAAAAAACGATAATTTCAACACTATCGACTCCCGAACACCTGGCAACACTGGTTTGATGGCATCACGACCGGCTCTGGCCAATATTTGCAGATATGGCCATGCTTCAGGCGTTTTTGTCGGAACATCGTCACTTTTATAACATACTTTGAAGACAAGACAATTTATTACAGTTGTTTTGAAAATATAGAGTTTCTTTAAATGAAAATAAAAAATAAGTATTGCTCAAAAGAAAAAAGTACTTTTTTAATAAAAAGTATTTATTTTGATGTTCAAATAAGACGACTATGGAAATAAAAAAATATAATTAAAAATAAATTTTAAATAATGCGAATAGACAAACAACAAATAAAAAACTGGAAAATATAAATGTTTTGATTAGAGTTACTGTTGTTTTAAATGATAACCAATTTTAAATGGATTTATATAAAAAATATATATATATTAACAGAAAAAATTATCAGTTCTAAAAAAAAAAGGCAGTACTAAAAGTACGCAACATTATACTTTTTTTTTCAACACTGAAACTATTAATTTGACGTTCAATGTAAGTGTTGCTCACTTTTAAAATCAAACAAATTAGTACATTCGCCAACTATATTACCTAATTGCATTCGCTTCGCCAAGACGTTCCCTTCACCAAAACCATTCGCTTCGCTAATCATAATAGGGCCCTATTTATATTTTTGATCAGCATCACTCAAGAAGTCCGTTTAGCCATGCCCGTCTGTTCATATGTCTGTATGTACGTCTGTATATATGTTTGTCTGTGTTGCTGCCTACCAGAAACCACGGTAACTTGAATAATACTGGTCAGAATGCGATGAAATTTTGTTTCCATATGTTTTAGACAAAAAATGGTTCTGACTTCGGAAATGAGCTAAATCGGTAAACGGACAAGCCCGCTCCCCTACAAGTCACTAATATATAACTCTTTAGGAACCAATAATTCGTAAATAATTTGAGATATTATAAAATTTAAAATGCAATGTTAGAATTCACTATGTATGTTTTGCAAAAATGGACGAAATGAATAAATTCTACAATTTTCTCGATTTATCACTTTGTAGTCAATGATGTCAATTAATCGTTTTACCGGAATGTCTCTCTATGTTCTCAAACAAAAAGTTTTTTATATAATTTTTTGAATTGTTTTAATTAACCGATAATCTTATTTTCAGTTAAATAAGCAATACGATTATCCGAATAATTTATTAATCGTGATTGCGATTAATCCGAATTTTCCTGTAAAACAATTCATCGTACTGCTCTAATTATAACGGTTGTTATGTGCCCTCTAGGTATCGTACCTGGTGTGGTCCGCCGGATAGCTCGCGGCTCAGAGTCTGGTCCTCAACCACCGCACCAGGTCGAAGGGCCAACAATGGGATAAATAAAAGACAACAAAAAATATATATTTTACTACTTCTTCACCCTACCGTCGCACTCACAAAGGAGGGAAGAGATGACATCTCCCTCATGCGCCCTCCTTACCATGGTCGCCGGCATCCGGTCTCCTGCTTGGCGACCCCAAAAACGGTCAAAAGATTCCACTTGACCTCGTCACCTACATGCACATCACCCGATCAGTTTCCGACCCCATCATTAACACTCTAGCACATCATTTTTTTGTACGCATATATTTATTGAACATTATAACTTTTAAGGGAAGTGGCTATATAAAAAAAATGAATCATATTTAGGGATAAACAAAATACATTCACAAATCATTCATGTAATTTACCATTGTTGCTAAAAAAAAAAAAGGATTAAAATTTTATGATGTAAGTATAAGAAATAATTATAAAACAAAAGAAATACAATATTAATAATACAAATACGAATACATATAATACATAAAAAAAATCACATAATAACATAATTAACTTAAGCCTAAAAACATGCAATAAAAAAAAGTACTAGGGAATTTTATCCGCCCGAGCACTTTTTGCTCATTTACTTCGCATTTACTTTCTACCCCTTTTCCCTGCCTAAACGAGCTCATTAAGGAGGATTAATTGAAATTTTGGACTTTTATCTGCTGGTCATTGCCAGCGTCCTCTTTTTTTCTGATATTTTTACTCTAAGATTTTTTTCTTGTCTATTTCTCTTTATCCAATGTTATCTTTAAAGGGTTTTTCAATAAGAGCGCTTCAAAAGTTTTTTTCAAGGGTTTCAACAGGGTCGCTACAAAAGTAGAGCGACAGGGACAGCAAACGACGCCATATTTCTTGCCGCTCTTTTGACATTTCTCTTTATTTCCGTTTGGGAAGCTTGAAGGTTAGCCGGTACAATTTATTTGCCGATTGCGCAGAAGGCAGGGTTTCGGTAAACTATTAAAATATTTTATAAAATGATCTACATGTTTTTTCCAATTTTAGTGATTTTTTTATGTTACGTAATGCTCGTTTCCGATTGCTTTCTCAGACCCAATTCTCTTTTATTTGGTTTTTCCTTGACGCTTCCGCAGCCACTCCGGAATCGTTGCACCGAACGGTCACCAGATCGTATTTTTATTTTTTTGTTGCGATTATTAAAATAAAATTTAGAGCATTATTTTGCCTCTTTCCCCTTTTTATTTTTATTTAACTCACTATCACTCCTCTAATGTAGCGTGTCGGTAGCTCGTCTGGTTAGTGCGTTGGACTACGAGAGAAAAGTCGCTGGTGCGTTCGACTACGTGCCGAAAGGTCCGCGGTTCGATCCCCCTACCTACATCTTTTTCATAGACACATTTTTTTCTATGCGACGCTACCTCTCGGCAGTAACTGGCAAACCTACGAGAGTAAAACATTGCCTATGAAACGATCTCACCCGCCGTTCGGATTCGGCAATAAACTGTAGGTCCCACCAATTTGAGTACAAATATAACTCGCACAGCTCAAATGGTGAGAGAGCTCGGCCGAAGTTCTATACAGGACTGTAGCGCCTAACTATTATTACATTATCACTCCTCTAATTTTGTGTTTCGTTTATTATTTATAATATTTTTATTTTTCCGTTTTCAATCAAAATTTAAATTGTCTTTTGCGTTTCAAAATTTTCGTTTCCGTTCCGTTCGACATTAAATTGGTTTTGCGTCTCAATATTTTCGTTCAAAATTAAATTGTTCTTTTTTTCGTTTCAAATATACTTTGGTTTTGCGTTTCGATATTTTCGTTTAAATATTTAATTGGTTTGTACGTCTATAATATTTTTTCATTTGTAGACGTCATTTCAAATCCATAATTAATTCCGCACAAAACTTCATTTTCCGAAAACGAATTTTATTTTTCAATTTAATTGTTTTTTTTACTTAAAGCGCGCTCTGCGACTGTTGTGCGCTCGACCTACGTTTTAATTTTGAATTTTGTATTGCTGACGCTGTCGCTTTAAACCTCTGCTGGCTATTTACCCAGCAATGCCCCCAGGGACAGTTATACAATTTTTTCCAGGAATATACCCATTTTCGCGCCAAGTTTTTCACATATTTAATGTTATCTTGTATAAATATATAAATTTTTCCCGCCTTTTTCTTCTATTTCTTCCTAATATATATAATTTATATGAAACATCCGTATAAAGGACGACCCACCCACATTCGCTATAATTCTCTACGCGGCGCTCAGCATTTCGAGTCCCACGATCATTCTGACTTGCTCCGACTGTTTTCTATTGTGTGATAGTGTTTGTTCGTTTTTATACGGCTACCCTGTATTGTGTGCTTGATTCACGTGTTTGACATTGCCTGGAAGTATTTTCCAGTCCCTCTAACACTGTTCCCTTCATTCTACACTTACTGCACTACTACTGACTGTCATATTTTCGCATTAGCAGAATAAACAAATCGTGGTTAGTTGTCTTTATTATTATGTTCATATATTTAATCATTTAATTATTTTATATTTTAATTTATTTTCAGGTAATTGAAGGCATCCATCCCGATGAAAAGAATGACGCAGTGGACTTGTGTAGTCCCGACAATTCCCGGTGAAAGTACTTGTGGTGTGTCGGTACCCAAGAACCTGCATGGATTCCTGGCTGCATGGATTTAAAATTCCCAAATAGCCGTGCCTCACCCCGCAACAAAACTCTGGGGTTGGAATTGCATGCCTTGACAACACCAGTGTGCCGGGTTTCCATCCCTATGCTAAGCCGCGCCCAACGTAGGCCACGCGTACCGTTTAATCACCCTGTCTCTATCACTGTTAGCCGGGCCCTAATGTCGGTACCGTATATATATATATTTTTTTTTATTTATTTATCATTTTTAGCTATTATTTTACTTATTGAAACATTTAAGGCAGCCATCGCAGAATAGCTATAAACTCAATTTCACAGTAGCAGCTTCAACGCAGCGCATTAGCAGCAACATTTGCATCATTAACCAGTTGGGAAGGTAAGATCACATGGGAAATTTTAAAGTAGGTGTAATTATGATAGTTAGGATTATCAAAATTATAGTCGGTCTAAGCCGACTATAAATACCCTACACATATGTGTGGTTACCACTCAAAGTGATATATAGATCACCAAGGTGTACGAATCCTGAAAATAACTGCAAACATTCAATCGCTGAAGAATTTCCATTCATTTGATACCCATATTTACAAATGGGTAGGTGTACCGAATTTCGATTTTTTTTTTGTGAACCACAAGTCTTTTCGCCGGAAAACATTATTATCATGTATTTGAGCATGATGTCAATATATATTTGTCCAAAAAAGTTTACCTAAGCACGTATACATAAAAATTGATCTTTATATGTACATTTTATATGAGGTATTTGAACATAAGTGGTCGGATCATAGGTCACAATGGACCGATCTCGCCAATTTTTTCGCACATACAGCGTAGGTATATTAGTAATCTAAGTTATAAGTTTCATTTTTCTAGCTCTTCAATTTTAAAAGTCTTAGGGATTTCAACAGACAGACAGACAGACAGACAGACGGACAGACGGACAGACAGACGGACAGACGAACATCGCTAAATCGACTCAGGAGGTCATGCTGATCAAGAATATATATACTTTTCCATACCGGAGATGCTTCCTTCTGGGTGTTACAAACGGCGTACCAAACTGAATATACCCTTTCACTCTTAGTGTAGGGTATAACGAGAGTAGCAGCAGTCGCAGCCGCACAAAATTTCCTCACCCAGCGCTGGCAAACGTCGCATGGATAACGATGTCATAAATTTGATTGAGCCCAAGCATGATTCGATTTCTGCCGCAACTGCTGACATATTCGAATCATGTGGATCCGGTGGATCGTGATGCGGCCGCATTGTATTTGCACGAACCGGCTGTATATCAAGGTGGCCGACTATGTGCAGCGCTATGCCACCTAGGAGGCGCTGCGGGAGGCGCAACAACACCAGGAGAAAAAAAAGAGTTGATGTTTGAGTCCGGTATGTCGATGCTGTATTGAAGCATGCATGTTGTTGTCGTAGTTGTTGCTGATGTAGGGATAGATCCTGCGCCATTATTGCGTGCACGATGCCGTCCTGTCGCATGTTGTTGTCGCCTGTTGCTGTCGTTCGTGTTGACGTCACGCATGTTGATTTCGCTCGTGTTGACGTCGCGCAAATTGACGGGAAGTATTCTTTTGAAATATACATATATTTTGTAGTTTACTTTGTGGATTTTTTTTCTCAGGATCCCCACCGTAACGGAGGATTCCAGCTACGGAGCACGGGACGTTTGCCTCTGCACACCGCACTGAATGCGACGTACGCCAACTTGGTGAATTTGCGTGAGTGTTATTTGTGTTTTTCGAGATATGCTCTGATCGCAGCCAACACTGATTGGTTCACTCGCTCAGCGGCGTTTGATTGAGGAGAATAAAATGCGGTTTTGAGGTGTTTGACGTGGTAGGTCTCCATAAGTTTTTCAATTTTTTTTTTGACGTAAATTGTTTTCCGTTATCTGAATGGATAAATTCCGGAACCCCAAGCTTATGAAATATCTCCTGCGTCAGGAACTTATCCGTTGTAGCTTCATTCATTGCTTTTAGAAAAGTGAATTTGGAAAAATGATCCACGACAATAAATATGTACGCGTTTCTTCTCTTGGAACGCGGATATTTCCCCAAAAAAATCAATGTATATTTTCTAAAATGGCCTCTCAGTGACCACTTCTTTTCCGATTTCCGGTCGCATTATTATGTTTGAAGGTTTTGTCTCCTTACAAACTACGCACTGACGAATAAATTCCCACACTTGGATTGTCATTCGTGGCCAATAATAAAAACTTTCCAATCGATGTAGCGTTTTCCCGACGCCTCCATGAGCAGACATTTCGTGTACATGCGCTTTGCTGATCAATGTATTTGTGATGCGCGTTTCCCTGGCTGCAATTTGGTCATTTTGGTGAAATGGAATTCGCCAATCCACATATGTAGCAGAATATCTGCCTCTCTTCTGACGGACAATCTCGATACAGGTGCCCGGGTTGTTGACAGTTCCAGCATCTTATGTTGGTATTACTCTTTTGAATCTTCTGTTATCCACCATTCGGACGTCTGGCCATCAGCTCATCTACCTCGCCGACCATCTCGCCGCTGTCTTCATGTGGCATGACCATCGTTGCTTCGCTGACTTGCCTGTGGAATCTAGGCGCTGGCTGCTGTGTTGCCGATCGCCCATCACGGCCTGGAAAAGTGCGTTCAATTTCATTGCACTCATCTCGGAGTTGCTCCACTGTGTAGATAGCCATCGGATACACTACTCGCGCAAGTCCTTCTTTCAGATTTTTCTTTATTATACGTATCACCTTATATTCCGGAACATGATCTATCAAACGTGATCTTATTTACCAGATTGATTGAAAAAAAGTATCAACCGACTCGCCAGACTGCTGCTTCCGCTCCACTAAGTCGCGCATAATTTCGAAGCTAGAGCGCCTCGACTTGTATTGCCGCAGAAGCGCTTCACGTAGGGAACTCTAGTCGACGATATTGTTTGCTCTCACGGCCAGCCAATACCACTCCCTGGCTTCTCCAGAGACCAACATGTGAAAGTCCCTCATCCGCCCAAGGACATGCGTAGTGCCGTTGCAGGTGCTCCAACCGGAAAACAAATTCATCGACTGGTAAGTTTTCAGATTTGCCATTGAAAACTAATCCCCATTTGTCTGTCTTTATCAGGCTGCTTAATTGTGACGCATCACGCCAGGGGCTCTTCACGATAGAAATCCTGGGATTTGGTGGCTCGCCGTTGAATCCTGGTTGTGTTGGTGGTGCATTTTGATGGACGTATACTGGCCCTGTTGCCTGTTGTCCCGGCGCTGCATAAGGAGGCCATGCTGTTCCCATGCTGGTTTGTTGATTGGCGCGTTGCTGCGCGGCGTATTGTGATGCAGCCTCAGCCCACCAAGGTGCGTTGTTTTTTACTGTATTGTAATTTATTGCATTATTTATTAATCGTTCGTCTGTCTGTCCGCGTAGTCTACTAGGATTTGTTGCTCCTACCCCGGGTTCTCCCATTGGCCTCATTAAATGCCTCACTTCGCGCACTATCCCCTCCATTCCTACTCGAATAACTTCACTTATTCTGTCACACTCGTCTAATGACGCTCGCAAATCGTGGCATGCGTTCGCTACCATGCGTTGGATCTGACCATCGTTAACGGTCTGATCAGGGAGATGTCTAGTTAGATTGGTCCTGCAGATGGCACCACGGGCGTATGGTGCGTTATTTGTACCTCTTATGATCTGGGATAAATCCTCAAATTGCTTATTCGTGCCTGCCATACCAGAGTCTGGTACCCCCGTATTTTCTACACCTGCGTGTGGATCATCGACGGCACCGGACGCGCCTGTTGTCTACCGTCTTCTAAGGTCATTTTCGGTGGTTTGGGTGTATTCGCCTTATTTATGTTAATTTTGTGGCGATGATCCTACTCGAATCCTACCTCCATTCCTACTCGAATCACTTCACTTATTCTGTCACACTCGTCTAATGACGCTCGCAAATCGTGGCATGCGTTCGCTACTATGCGTTGGATCTGACCATCGTTAACGGTCTGATCAGCGTTTCTAGGGAGATGTCTAGTTAGATTGGTCCTGCGGATGGCACCACGGGCGTATGGTGAGTTATTTGTACCTCTTATGATCTGGGATAAATCCTCAAATTGCTTATTCGTGCCTGCCATACCAGGGTCTGGTACCCCCGTATTTTCTACACCTGCGTGTGGAGTATCGACGGCACCGGACGCGCCTGTTGTCTACCGTCTTCTAAGGTCATTTTCGGTGGTTTGGGTGTATTCGCCTTATTTATGTTAATTTTGTGGCGATGATCGGCTTTTATCAAAATCTATTTTGCGTCTTCGTTTGATTTTAATTTTTTCGGCGTTCATGCCAATTGCAAACGCCATGATTTTCTAAAATGTCTATATTTCTATATTTTTCTATAATTTAATTAATGTGGAAGGGTCGGTTATTCTTAAAAAAAGTCTTTGTGGCGGTAGTGACAATCAAAATTACAACACACATGATAATTTTAGAGACGAACTATTTTCCTCTAAATACTACTATCATCGAGGAAAAGCTTCGGAATCTATTTTCTACTGCTCCTATCGTGACAATTTGGGTGTTTGTACTCGCCCAATAACATTTGACACGACGAATATAGGTCACGGTACACTCACTTCGTCCGCCGCAGATCATACTTCCGATCTAGTGTCCCCACTGATCTGGCTACGAACATTCATATTTTCTTTTTCATATAACAAAAAACTATTTTCATCCTGCGAATACATTTAAGCATTTTCATTCGCACGCATTAAGCTATTCGCACAGGATGTTGTTGCGTTAGTAGCGGACTAATTAAAACGACGCGTGTGAACTGTTGACTGGTTCATTTATTACTGTCTTAATAATACAAGTATAGAATACAAAAGAGCCAAAAAAAATAAGAAATTACATTATTATTTGACAACTCTTTATGTTAACATAGAGTAACTAAATTTGTGTATATTTGGCGCCAACATATCGCCCAGCTTGAACTATTATAATAGTTTAACACTAAACAGAAATATATATCATGAAAGTCAAATATGTTCAATAAATTTAGACAAAACATAAGAAAGTGATTGATTTTAAATTTTGTTCAAAAAATTATAAAACTAATTTTACTTAAATATAATATTGAAAACAAGATAATGAGAAAAATTATAAAATAAGCGGCGATGGCTAGCTATTCAATCGGAAGAATTTGAACTATATTTACGATAGGACGAGTCAATGTTCCATCTTCAATTTTCAACTCAACCACTCGTACCTTACCATCATCACCAGGGCAGCATTTAATTATTCTAGCTAATTTCCAATGAGCTGGTGGAACTCGCTCATCTCTGATAACCACCAAATCGCCTTCAGTTACATTCTCTCGTGGCCGCAGCCATTTGGCCCTCTGCTGTAAGTTAGCTAGATATTCCAAATGCCAGCGTCTCCATAAATGCTGTCGAATTTGAGATAAATGCTGCCACCTTTGATTGAAACTGCCCTTGAAATCGACAACTTCAGGTTCTGGCAAAACCCTGATAGGCTCGAATATAAAAAAATTGCCCACTCCAGTATCAGCTGAAAGTGGGCAAAGCGGTCGAGAATTAACGCAAGCTTCGATCTCTATGAGGATCGTGTAGAACTCTTCATAAATTAGTAGCGACGTGCCAAGCACGCTTTAAATGAAATTTGACTCGTTTAACAGCTGTTTCCCAATAGCCGCCCATGCGCGGTGCACTTGGTGGGTTAAATTTCATTTTATGCTATAATCTGCTAGGTATCTGCGAAGATTGTCGTCTGCAATAGCTTGTTGGAATACATCTTGTAAGTCACGCTACGCACCAACAAAGTTTGTTCCGTTGTCTGAGTAGTACGTACGCCAATGTCCACGACGAGATACGAAACGCTTTAAGATTCCTACGAAAGTTTCAGACGTTAAATCACCTGCCAACTCTAAATGCATTGCCCCGTGACCATGCAAATAAATACTGCAACGTATCCTTTTACTGATTTAGCTCCGCGACCTCTTGAAAACTTTATGTGAAATGGACCTGCCATGTCCACGCCAGTTGCTAAAAAGGGTCGCCCACTATTAACACGATAGCTGGGAAGATTCGCCATCGAAGTGGAATTGATCGATTAGACAGACAGCAGTCAATTTCGATAGAGAATGCATTCTCTTGACACTTTTTTTATCCAGAATAGTTCAGCGGCCTTCGTTTCAACAAGACTCAGCGGACCGGTTTTTCTTAGGCCATATTGCAAGTTTTTTTTTGCAATGTAGGTTGAAAATATATCGCATGCAATATGCCGTTGTACGTTTTAAATGAGTAAACGACATGTATTTAGTGTATAAGCTCCATTCAGAATTTTCAGTTGATGCTGTATGTGTTAGAATGCGTGCTGGACGTAATTCTAAGTCAGTCGATGGATTCTGCAGGCATGCCATTGGCCAATCGTCCTTATTCTTGGAGAGCCACGGGGGGCCAGTCCACTACAATCAGCATGTTGTGTGCGTGCGTATATGACACCGACATATGCTAGTTCGGATGCATCAGCAAAACAGTGTAGATCGGTAGTCGAATTATCGCCTTCAGTTCCAAGCCATCTAGGAATTTGCAAACCATGAAGATATTTCAAACCTTCGCGGTGCTCCAGCCAATAATTTGCAATATCTAACGGTACTGCATCATCCTACTCGATCTTTAGCAACCACAGTCTTTGAAATAGCATTTTTGGAACCACAGTCACCGGCGCCAGTTTGCCAGTTGGATCAAACAATCGACAAGAATCGGAAAGCAGCGTCCGCTTTGTCAGGTTTTCAGGCGGTAGACCCAAGTCCAGAGTAAAGTAGAGGTAGTCTTCTTTAGAGTTCCACATCAGCCCCAAAGCACGTACCGTATCATCTTCTGCATGTAAGTGATTAATGCTCTGGTGCCTGGCGTCTAGAGGAATATTCCGAATCATCAGTTGCGAGTTTGAAGCCCACTTGCGTAACTCAAAACAACCTTTTGAAAGAATGGAAGATATTTGTTTTCGAAGACTATGCAGTTCCAATTCAGAAGATGCTCCTGACAGCAAGTCATCCATATTAAAGTCCCTTAGTATTACTGAAGCTGCGACGGATTGATCAGCATCCGCTGCAGCTTCCCTTGCAGTTTGCTGCAGAGCTTTAACTGCATGGTGTGCACAGGAAGCAACTCCATATGTTACTCTCAGCATGCGATAATCTTGAAAAGGCTCTTGTGCTGATTTGCGCCAAATTATTCGCTGATAATCGATGTGGTTGCAATCAGTAGTTGGCGATACATAGCGGCGACATCAGCAATTAAAGCATACTTATGTGTTTGAAATCTATTAAGAATGCAAACTAAATATTGCTGTAATTGAGGGCCAACCATCAATACATCATTCAGTGCATGTCCATTTGTTGTTTTTTAAGAAGCATTAAATACAATTCGCGTTTTCGTTGTTTCACTTGTCTCTTTAATTACGCTGAGATTTGGCATTTAATAATTGTCTACTGGAACATCATAAACCCTCTCCATGTGTCCCTGATCTAACATTTCCTGTAGAAAACCATGGTATTTTTCTTGCAAATATTGATTTCGGTTTAATCGTTTTTCCATGCGTATCCATGATTGTACAGCTAATGCTTAGGGCATTAGCTGTACACATTCCAAGACGATGGTCAGGCTTAAACGGCAAATTAACTATAAAGCAACAAGTGTCGGTTCTTTCATGCTTAGTATCAAAGATATGCTCACTCTGGAGTATGATAGTTTTTCGGGCATATCTTCCAGCTCCCACGCTCGTGACACAATCCTCGTAAACTCGGTGTAACAAAGCGAAGTGGTTGCAGGATGATCCCCATCACTAACTCTGCCGAAGAGAACCCAACCAAATACTGTTCTTTGTGCGGTTGGCGTATCTAGTGGGCCTTTTATAATATCAGGTTCTAACAACGTAGACATCTCATCAGAACCGATGATTACATCAATGCGTGCTGGATCATAAACATTGGGATCGGCCATGTGAAGTCCAGATGTGTGGCCAAGAACATGTTTCAATTTTCGATGTAGGCAATTATCCAGTGAGTTTTCGAAGTATGAGCGCAGATAACTCGAAGCAAGATTCTCCACTCAATGGCGTTAACGATAGAGAAACTTCGCCCCTTACTGAACCTTTTATGCAACCGATGCCAGTGACAAGAACATTACTTTGTTTTCTTATTAATTTGAGCCTTTAAACACAAGCTTCTGAAATAAACGAAGAATGATATCCTGTGTCGAATAAAGTTCGTATGATATGCTGCTTTCCATTGATGTCATATGCTCTAGCCAAAGCCGTGGCAAGAAGTACAGGCTGGCTTGCTGTAATGCGAGGTGAAACATCTATGGAACGATTGTCTCGTGCGGTTGCGCTGGTGAGAGCAGCGGTTGAGGAAATGTTGCTGGCTGGAATAGTAGTTGACGATTGGACAACGTTTACGTGCGATGCGTTTATATGCGATGCGCTTGTTTGCGATGCATTGTTTTTTTTTTTTTTTTTTTACAAATTAACCAACGCTCAGGGGATGCCCCCTATTCATGCAATGCACGGTGTTGATCGTAAGAAGGGATAATAGGTTAAATGGAGGGAGGAAAGATGGAGTAGTGTCGGTGAATGTTTGTTTTGAACTTGCCAATATCAAAAATGTCGGGAAAAACAGACGCAGGGAGATTGTTCCACAAACGTATCGTGCGACTGAAGAACGAATTCGCTCGGTAATGCGTGGTTCTATTGAGAGCCGAGTGGACTACGAAGGGGTGGGCTTGGTTCGATACCCGAGTAGAACGAGAGGACACGCGACCTGGTGGAATCAGGCCATGTATTTCCCTCGAACACTTACCATTGTAATACCTATAGAACAGGCTTACACACCCAACGGTCCTTCGGTGCTCAAGAGAACCAATAGAGGAAGAAATATTTTCATCCCCTATTAAATATATTGCACGCTGTTGGATTCGATCCAGGAACTCCAAAGAAGATTTTGAAGCCCCTGCCCATATGTGCGAATTGTATTCCATCTTAGGCCGAATATAGGTGGTGTAGACAGTGCGCAAGTCAGCAGGAGTGAAGTATGTCTTACACCGTTTTAAAAAACCGAGGCACTTGGCCGCCTCTTTCGACACGTCAAATATGTGATCATTCCAACGGAGATCACATTGAATTGATATGCCCAGAACGTCAAGAGCAGCTGACTCTGCAATATCCACAGCACCCATATTAAGGGGAGGTAGGGTTGAATCCATTCTTTTGTGAGATAACAGACAACATTGGGTCTTGCGTGAATTAAAGTCAACTCTATTTGCAAGACCCCACTCGGAGATTGTTTTAAGGTCATTATTGAGTGTGTCATTCATAGTGCGTCTTTTATTCTCAATCTCCAAAGAGGTTGGGCGCTTTTTGAACGAGTATGAATGACAAATGTTGCTATCATCTGCAAAGGAATGGATTGGGTTCTGGGTCAATGACAGAAGGTCATTGATAAATACCAGAAATAGGGACGGGGATAGGACGGAACCCTGCGGAACTCCAGAATTGATGAAATGTTGTTCCGAAGGAACACCATCCATCGCAACTCGTATTGAACGACCCTGGAAAAAACTCGATATCCATCGAGTAAAAGATTCACTAACACCATATGCAATTAGTTTTGAAACGAGGGCTTTATGCCACACTCGATCAAAAGCCTTGGAGATATCAAGAGCAACAGCCTTGCTCTCCCCGAAAAGGTGAACACAATTATTCCACTTTTCGGAGAGGACCGCCATCAAATCACCTGTGGATCTGGTCCTACGGAAACCGTATTGTCGGTCACTGAGCAATTCGTTGTGCTCAAGATAGTTCACAAAGTGGAAGTTAATTACGCTCTCCATTACCTTGGAGAGTGCAGAGCATATTGCAATGGGTCGGTAATTGGCAGGGTTCGTGGCCTTGCCCTTTTTCGGAACTGGCTGGACATTGGCAACCTTACAACAAGATGGAAAAACTCCTGTCGTGTAGGAGATGTTGAAAAGGTTACGCAACGGACAAGCCAGCGTTGACGCGCACTTCTTCAACACAGGGCCAGATATGCCATCTGGCCCAGAGGCTTTGTTAATGTTGAGGTTTTCTAAAACCTTTTTAACTGCCCGAGTTCGAAAATGTATCTCCGGCATTGCAGAAGAAACAAAATCGACGACAGGCAGTGGTTGATTACTATCTGGGAGCGTTGAATTATTTGCAAATAATTCTGCCAAGAGATTAGCTTTATCAACCGGGTCAGTGAAGGTCTGGCCATTCATACTAAGAGTTGGAGTAGACGATGTCGTCTGATTCTTCACCCTTTTTACAAATGACCAGAAATTTTTACTACCCCCGTGATAGAGTAGGACCTTTTTGCGCGCGTTTTGTTCGTGAAGAAACTTTTCGCTCGAGATCACGGCATTACAGCGATTCCTAGCCTGTATACGAAGTCTTTCAGTATCAGCATTCTTGTTAGAACGCCAAGTCTGAAAGGCTTCCTCTTTCGACCTGACTGCAATCCTGCAAGTCTCATTAAACCAAGAGTGGTCCTTAGGTTTAATGCTAATTTTTTTAGAAGGTATGAAGAACCGCATACCTAATAAAATAATATTTTGTATCATTAAAGCCGCAGCATTTATGTCTCTGTCAGCGAAACACAATTTCCAATTAAAGTTGCGAAAAAAATCATTTAACGCAACCCAATTTGCTTTTTCGTAAAGCCATATATTCCTCTTCGGGGCTGTAATCGAAGAGGCGCGTAAACTAGAATACGAAAACTCAGCGGAAACAGTACAGTGGTCGGAATTACCAAGAGGTGCAAGGACTTTTACATCATATTTTTCATGATGTGAAGTCAGAAAAAGGTCTAGGACTTTTGGGCTTTGCCCGCCGACGCGTGGAATATACGTCGGCTCCTTCACCATTTGAGTGAGTTGGTTGCACTCGGCAAAAAGCTCAACATAACAACCCTCCTGTTTTGATAGACCCGAGTGGCTCAACCAAGTGGCGTTGTGCACATTAAAATCGCCGGCAACAACAATTTCACTGCCTGGAAATTGCTGCAATATATTTGAGATCGAATCAGATAAGGCATCCAGCTTATTACAGGTGGAAACCCTATCTAAATTCGGACTCCTATAAAGAAAGCACAAGTGCATGATGTGTGTTTGAATTTTGAATTTAACCCAAATAGTATTAAATTCACAAATTGTCAACAAACCTGTGCAATTGCAGCAAAGAGCATAGAAAAGCCCTTTGCGTCGGCAATTGCAAAAACAGCGAGTGCGGCAACTCAGCAGGCAGCGCGAAACCGGTTCTATTATGTGGTTGTTGTTGTTGTTGAATTATTATTGTTGTTTGTTTTATTTATTTGGTGTTTCTTTTTAGTTTTTTATGTAAATTATTATTAGTTTGTGGTTTAATTTAATTTTAGTGCGAAAATGGCACTAAAATGCTGATCTTTGATGACACGTGGGATATTGTACCTGGTCTTTAACAAAGTCCATGCTTCAATGTAATTTGCATCTTGCAGCTTAATATTTGATATAAGAAGCAAAGGCTCTCCTGAGAAACAACAACGCAAATAATGAAGCTTTTGGCTACCTGTCAGCGTCTCTTGCTTATGCACTATTGCATTAAAACTGTCAAAAAATGTGAACCACGTTGTAGGGTCACCTCCAAACCGTGGCAACTCATATTGTGGTAGCTTTATTTTTGGAGTTAATGATGAGTGATTCTGCATTGCACTGGTACATGCGTTTCTATTTGTTCATGCTCAATTTGACGAATCGATTCAAGCATTCGTTTAAAATTTGATGAATCTGTCATAAACCAAAGCTCGCCTTGCGCTCTCTAGTTCTCTTCTAATTCGATCGACTCAGAACCGCATGACTCCTCCACATTCTCTTGCGCGTCTGAAAAGCGATGCCATTGCTCTTTTAAAAGCACTAAATATGACTCAAATTGCTGCTTATCGTATACCGCACTCTCGTTTTTGCTGGCATCCAGGTACCTCTTAATAAGGACTGCGTCGAATAAAATTGTCCGCTACAAAAATGAAAAAATCTAGAAATCTAGTAATCGAATTTTTATAGAATAAAATATTTTATCTTGCAAATTATTTTTAGTTTTAAAAAAAAAATATAAAAAAACCGGAAATTAACCCGGAACCCCTTCCATTAATGTTGTAATGGTAGTGTCCGACACCCTCACAGCTGCTGAAGACCACTTTATTTTAAAGTCTTGAAGGTCTTTGGCCACTTTTTTTGTTGTCTTCATCTCCCTTTTTACTAAAGCCCAGTATCTCTCAATCGGCCTGAGTTCTGGACAGTTTGGTGGATTGGCTTCTCTAGGTACCAAAATCACTGCATTTTGTTGGATCCACTCTAAGGCCGTTTTGCTGTAGTGACGTGAAGCGAGGTCAGGCCAAAAAAATCTAGACACTTCATGTTGGCGTAAAAATGGAAGCAATTTCTTTTGCAAGCATTCCTTCACATATATTTCGCTATTAATTGTACCCAATGTCACTAATGATCTGCTCCTTTTTCCACAACTGCAAATTGCCTGCCAAACAAGGAATTTCTTTGGGAATTTTGTCATTTTATTTTATTTGAATTTTTCAGCGACATTTCCTCGAGAATCGGCTGTATAAAATTCCTGCCCAGGTAGCTGAGAAAAGTCCGCTAAAACATAAGTTTCGTCGTCCATTATGCAGCAATCGCTTTTTAGCTCGTTGTTTTGCGGTTTCATTCTTGACGGCATTTCTATCCGGAACTTTTTGGACCTTGTACGTCTTCAGCCCAGCTTCTTTCTTAGTCCTGCGCACGAAAGATTCTGAGCAATCCGCCTTTCTCGCCAATTTCCTTTCAGATATGCTTGGATCTTTCTTTAAAATATTCACAACCTTCTTCGACTTTTCACGATCATGTGGGCCTTTTTTTTACCAGAACCTTTCTTCCGATCAATACTCAGGTCTTCCTTAAAGCGGTTGATAACACGAGAAATGGTCTTAGGGTTAGCCCCTACCTCCTTGGCAATTTTTTTAAAAGACCAACTAGGTTGTTTTTGAAAAATTTTAATTATATTTTCTCGCACTTCCACTTTGTTTGCCATTTTCGCGTTAAATAAATTTTGTATTGACTATAACTGACACAAATTATTTTCTGCCATTTAATTCAGAGCTACTATGATCAAATTTTTTTAATTTGAATCTTGCAATAGCACATTATGGGAAGATATGTACCGGACAATTTTATTCGACGCAGTCCTTAGCATTTCGCGCTGAATCTCTCTTCTTTACTTGAGACATTCTTCTAGAAAACTTGTTTATACCGTTAATAAATTTAAAGCAATTTTGCGGGAACGCGATTTAATTTATAAAAATTAATTTTGCGTGTTTAAAAAATATTTATATTTTAATTGAGGAAAAATATAGTTTGAAATAATATTAATCTATTATCCGTGCCTCGAAGGAACATTTGTTGCGTTAGTAGCGGAGTAATTAAAACGACGCGTGTGAACTGTTGTCTGGTTTATTTATTATTGTCTTAATAATACAAGTATATAATACAAAAGAGCCAAAAAAAATAAGAAATTACATTATTATGTGACAATTGTTTGTGTTAACATATAGTAACTAAATTTGTGTATATTTGGCGCCAACAGATGTTTTGAATCAGTTTAGAAAAAATATCAATCTATTACAAAATATAAAATACAAAAAAAAGAATGGTGAATTTAGCCTAAGCCACTTATTCATTACACAAACCAAAATACTAAAACTAATGCAGGATCGTTGCTTTTCATCGCCATCAGTCCGACGGTCGACATGCTTCTTTTTTTTCCGGTTGGGAAATTTATTTCTATTTTTTTGATACGATTTTTTTGGCCCTACGGACGTTCGGGATTTTTTTAATGTTCTTCGGTGTGGTTCGCACTGCGGCTACAAATAGGTTCGTGTCCGCGATATAAAAAAAATCAAGATGGTGTCGATAGTGAGGTTGTCGCTCGGAAGCTTGAAGGTTAGCCGGTACAATTTATTTCCCGATTCGGCAGAAGGCAGGGTTTCGGTAAACTATTAAAATTATTTATAAGATGACTTACAAGTTTTTCCAATTTTAGAGATTTTTTTTTATATTACGTGGTGCTCGTTTCCGCCTGACTTGCCCTGGATTGCTTTCTCAGACCCAATTCTCTTTTATTTGGTTTTTCCTTGACGCTTCCCCAGCCACTACGGAATCGTTGCACCGAACGGTCGATCTGGTGACCGTTCGGTGCAACGATTTTTATTTTTTTGTTGTGACTATTAAAATAAAATTTAGAGCATTATTTTTCCTCTTCCCCCTTTTTTTATTTTTATTTAACACACTATCACTCCTCTAATTTGTTTTGTTTATTATTTATAATATTTTTATTTTTCCGTTTTCAATCAAAATTTAAATTGTCTTTTGCGTTTCAAAATTTTCGTTTCCTTTCAACATTAAATAAGTTTTGCGTCTCAATATTTTCGTTCAAAATTAAATTGTTTTTTTTTTTCGTTTCACTACTTCCGTTCGCGTTCAAATATACTTTGGTTTTGCGTTTCAATATTTTCGTTTAAATATTTAATTGGTTTGTACGTCTATAATATTTTTTCATTTGTTGGCGTTATTTCAAATCCATAATTAATTCCGCACAAAATTTTCCGAACACGAATTTTATTTTTCAATTTAATTGTTTTTTTTTACTTAAAGCGCGCTCTGCGACTGTTGTGCGCTCGACCTACGTTTTAATTTTGAAATTTGTATTGCCGACGCTGTCGCTTTAAACCTCTGCTGGCTATTTACCCAGCAATGCCCCCAGGGACAGTTATACAATTTTTCCAGGAATAAACCCATTTTCGCGCCAAGTTTTTGACATATTTAATGTTATCTTGTATAAATGTATTAATTTTTCCCGCCTTTTTCTTCTATATCTTCCTAATATATATAATTTATATGAAACATCCGTATAAAGGACGACCCACCCACATTCGCTATAATTCTCTGCATTTCGAGTCCCACGATCATTCTGACTTGATCCGACTGTTTTCTATTGTGTGATAGTGTTTGTTCGTTTTTATGGTTTGTTTTACTTTGTTCATCCCATTCTACGCACAATACGGCTACCCTGTGTTGCGTGCTTGATTCACGTGTTTGACATTGCCTGGAAGTATTTTCCAGTTCCTCTAACACTGTTCCCTTCATTCTACACTTAGAACTGTCAGACTGTCTGTCATATTTTCGCATTAGCAGAATAAACAAATCGTGGTTAGTTGTCTTTATTATTATGTTCATATATATAATCATTTAATCATTTTATATTTTAATTTATTTTCAGGTAATTGAAGGCATCCATCCCGATGAAAAGAATGACACCTGTGTAGTCCCGACAATTCCCGGTGAAAGTACTTGTGGTGTGTCGGTACCCAAGAACCTGCATGGATTTAAAAATTCCCAAATAGCCGTGCCTCTCCCCGCAACACGGTACTTACTTGTTTACTTTATTACGTTACTTCATTACGTTACTTAAAAAAATTAGGGTTTTTTAATAGTTAGTAGAGTGTTGTGTTCGTTGATGGTTTAACAGTCTTAAATCATGGATAATGGACGGAATATATATACACAAATTAACCAATGTTATATCGATCAAAAAAAAAAAAAAATATATATATATATATATATATATATATATATATATATATATTATTTAATTTCTACCAAGGATTGAAACCTAAACGAATAACGTTTTCGATTTCGTTTTCGGTTTTTTCCGCGATTCGGTTTCGGTTACGGTTTCGGTATACCGGTTCCATGTTACGGTTTCGGTTTTGATTTCGGTTTTTATATAAAATATTTCATATTTTTCAATGTCTTCAACAAAAAAACCTGTGGTAAAGTGGAACATGGGGTTTTTGACCATTTTTTGCATTTAAAAAATAAAACAATTGTCATGTACCAAATGTCAATATGGCATCAACTTTTTCTTCAATAGTTAAAATCAAATTAATATCTTTTTTCTGCATATCGAACCAAGTGAAAAAAAAATGTTTAAGAGTGCTGGTGGTGTTTAAAATGATCGAATATTGTATATCATTTGAAATACAAACTGGTTTGCCAAGTTATTTTCAAATAGTGAATTGGGGTAAAGTAAGAATCATTTTCTGGTGAAATGTGGGAAACGTAATTTAAGCAACAAATGTAATGTTAGTTCAACTATTGTGTTATATGAATTATTTAATTGATTTCGGCAATAAAAAAACTTCAATCGTGACCACAAACCAATGAAAAGCAAAATTTTGACTTCACCTGAGATATGATCTGAATTGCAGAATAGAGCCGAGAAGCGAACCTTAAACTAGAGCAACAAGAATACATCGGTAAATAATCTTAAACTTTATAAGAATAAGAAGAATTTTGTACAATTTCCATCCAAAGAAAGTAAATTTCCACAATTCAGTGAACTGCAATTTCTGCAATTTTCTTAAGTAGTTACTAAGATGTTTATAATTTTAAACAATTCAAAATCTTAAGGCCATAATAAAATGAACATATACATTCATAATAAACAGAGCTCTCGATTTCATACGAGTACCCGGGTACCCGGGCGCTCGAAAGTCCGGGTAATACCCGGGTAGTTCAAATACTCGAAAAATCCGGGTATTAAATGTTCGAGCTACCCGGGTAGTTCGCAAAACCCGGGTAGTTGGTTCGTTCGTTTGTTCGAGCTATTCGAGTAGCTCGTTTGTTCGAGTAGCTCGATGGCTCGTTCGTTGTTCGAGTAGCTCGATCGTTGTTCGAGCTTCGAGTACCTTGTTCGTTCGTTCGTTCGTTCGTTCGTTCGTTTGTTCGATTGACGATTGTTCATTTGATCGCTTGTTAATTTGTCTGTCCGTTCTTTTGCTTGATGTGGGAGTTGGTCGGAAGTGGTTGGATAAATGTATGTGGACAAAAGTGGGTGGGTGGGCAAAAGTGGGCGGAAAGTGATAAAAAGACCGAACAAAATTTTATTGCAGAAATCGGTAGCAGACATCAAGGGAAATCGAATGGTACCACTCTCAGTGGTCCCTGACCCCCAAAAGGGGGTCAAAAACCACTTTTGTCCAAAAATTTTTTATTGCGGAAATGGATAGCGGACCTCATTAGAAGACTAATGGTACCCTTTGGAGTGGTCCCTGACCCCCAAAAGGGGGTCAAAAACCCATTTATGACCCAAACATTTTTATTTCAGAAATCGATAGCGGACACCATTAGAATGCTATTGGTACACTTTGGAGTGGTCCATGACCCTCAAAATTAAATTGTTTTTTTTTTCGTTTCACTACTTCCGTTCGCGTTCAAATATACTTTGGTTTTGCGTTTCAATATTTTCGTTTAAATATTTAATTGGTTTGTACGTCTATAATATTTTTTCATTTGTTGGCGTTATTTCAAATCCATAATTAATTCCGCACAAAATTTTCCGAACACGAATTTTATTTTTCAATTTAATTGTTTTTTTTTACTTAAAGCGCGCTCTGCGACTGTTGTGCGCTCGACCTACGTTTTAATTTTGAAATTTGTATTGCCGACGCTGTCGCTTTAAACCTCTGCTGGCTATTTACCCAGCAATGCCCCCAGGGACAGTTATACAATTTTTCCAGGAATAAACCCATTTTCGCGCCAAGTTTTTGACATATTTAATGTTATCTTGTATAAATGTATTAATTTTTCCCGCCTTTTTCTTCTATATCTTCCTAATATATATAATTTATATGAAACATCCGTATAAAGGACGACCCACCCACATTCGCTATAATTCTCTGCATTTCGAGTCCCACGATCATTCTGACTTGATCCGACTGTTTTCTATTGTGTGATAGTGTTTGTTCGTTTTTATGGTTTGTTTTACTTTGTTCATCCCATTCTACGCACAATACGGCTACCCTGTGTTGCGTGCTTGATTCACGTGTTTGACATTGCCTGGAAGTATTTTCCAGTTCCTCTAACACTGTTCCCTTCATTCTACACTTAGAACTGTCAGACTGTCTGTCATATTTTCGCATTAGCAGAATAAACAAATCGTGGTTAGTTGTCTTTATTATTATGTTCATATATATAATCATTTAATCATTTTATATTTTAATTTATTTTCAGGTAATTGAAGGCATCCATCCCGATGAAAAGAATGACACCTGTGTAGTCCCGACAATTCCCGGTGAAAGTACTTGTGGTGTGTCGGTACCCAAGAACCTGCATGGATTCCTGGCTGCATGGATTTAAAAATTCCCAAATAGCCGTGCCTCTCCCCGCAACACGGTACTTACTTGTTTACTTTATTACGTTACTTCATTACGTTACTTAAAAAAATTAGGGTTTTTTAATAGTTAGTAGAGTGTTGTGTTCGTTGATGGTTTAACAGTCTTAAATCATGGATAATGGACGGAATATATATACACAAATTAACCAATGTTATATCGATCAAAAAAAAAAAAAATATATATATATATATATATATATATATATATATATATATATATATATATATATATATTATTTAATTTCTACCAAGGATTGAAACCTAAACGAATAACGTTTTCGATTTCGTTTTCGGTTTTTTCCGCGATTCGGTTTCGGTTACGGTTTCGGTATACCGGTTCCATGTTACGGTTTCGGTTTTGATTTCGGTTTTTATATAAAATATTTCATATTTTTCAATGTCTTCAACAAAAAAACCTGTGGTAAAGTGGAACATGGGGTTTTTGACCATTTTTTGCATTTAAAAAATAAAACAATTGTCATGTACCAAATGTCAATATGGCATCAACTTTTTCTTCAATAGTTAAAATCAAATTAATATCTTTTTTCTGCATATCGAACCAAGTGAAAAAAAAATGTTTAAGAGTGCTGGTGGTGTTTAAAATGATCGAATATTGTATATCATTTGAAATACAAACTGGTTTGCCAAGTTATTTTCAAATAGTGAATTGGGGTAAAGTAAGAATCATTTTCTGGTGAAATGTGGGAAACGTAATTTAAGCAACAAATGTAATGTTAGTTCAACTATTGTGTTATATGAATTATTTAATTGATTTCGGCAATAAAAAAACTTCAATCGTGACCACAAACCAATGAAAAGCAAAATTTTGACTTCACCTGAGATATGATCTGAATTGCAGAATAGAGCCGAGAAGCGAACCTTAAACTAGAGCAACAAGAATACATCGGTAAATAATCTTAAACTTTATAAGAATAAGAAGAATTTTGTACAATTTCCATCCAAAGAAAGTAAATTTCCACAATTCAGTGAACTGCAATTTCTGCAATTTTCTTAAGTAGTTACTAAGATGTTTATAATTTTAAACAATTCAAAATCTTAAGGCCATAATAAAATGAACATATACATTCATAATAAACAGAGCTCTCGATTTTATACGAGTACCCGGGTACCCGGGCGCTCGAAAGTCCGGGTAATACCCGGGTAGTTCAAATACTCGAAAAATCCGGGTATTAAATGTTCGAGCTACCCGGGTAGTTCGCAAAACCCGGGTAGTTGGTTCGTTCGTTTGTTCGAGCTATTCGAGTAGCTCGTTTGTTCGAGTAGCTCGATGGCTCGTTCGTTGTTCGAGTAGCTCGATCGTTGTTCGAGCTTCGAGTACCTTGTTCGTTCGTTCGTTCGTTCGTTCGTTTGTTCGATTGACGATTGTTCATTTGATCGCTTGTTAATTTGTCTGTCCGTTCTTTTGCTTGATGTGGGAGTTGGTCGGAAGTGGTTGGATAAATGTATGTGGACAAAAGTGGGTGGGTGGGCAAAAGTGGGCGGAAAGTGATAAAAAGACCGAACAAAATTTTATTGCAGAAATCGGTAGCAGACATCAAGGGAAATCGAATGGTACCACTCTCAGTGGTCCCTGACCCCCAAAAGGGGGTCAAAAACCACTTTTGTCCAAAATTTTTTTATTGCGGAAATGGATAGCGGACCTCATTAGAAGACTAATGGTACCCTTTGGAGTGGTCCCTGACCCCCAAAAGGGGGTCAAAAACCCATTTATGACCCAAACATTTTTATTTCAGAAATCGATAGCGGACACCATTAGAATGCTATTGGTACACTTTGGAGTGGTCCATGACCCCCAAAAGGGGGTCAAAAACCCATTTATGACCCAAACATTTTTATCTCGGAAATCGATAGTGGACATCATTAGAAGAGTAATGGTACCCTTTGGAGTGGTCCCTGACCCCCAAAAAGGGGTCAAAAACCCATTTATGACCCAAAAATTTTTATCTAGGAAATCGATAGCGGACATCATTAGAAGGCTAATGGTACCCTTTGGAGTGGTCCAGGTCCCCCCAAAGGGGGTCAAAACCCCCATTTTCGAAAAAAATATTTTGTGAATGTCAAAATGCATTTCATAACGTCAGCTATCTATTTCTGCAAAAAAAAAATATTCGAAAATGGGGTTTTTGACCCCCTTTGGGGGGACCTGGACCACTCCAAAGGATACCATTAGCCTTCTAATGATGTCCACTATCGATTTCCGAGATAAAAATTTGTGGGTCATAAATGGGGTTTTGACCCCCTTTTGGGCGTCATGGACCACTCCAAAGTGTACCAATAGCATTATAATGGTGTCCGCTATCGATTTCTGAAATAAAAAATATTTGAACAAAAAGTGATTTTTGACCCCCTTTTGGGGGTCAGGGACCACTGAGAGTGGTACCATTCGATTTCCCTTGATGTCTGCTACCGATTTCTGCAATAAATTTTTTTTCGGTCTTTTTATCACTTTCCGCCCACTTTTGCCCACCCACCCACTTTTGTCCACCTACATTTATCCAACCACTTCCGACCAACTCCCACATCAAGCAAACGAACGGACAGACAAATTAACAAGCGATCAAATGAACAATCGTCAATCGAACAAACGAACGAACGAACGAACGAGCTACTCGAAGCTCGAACAACGATCGAGCAATCGAGCTACTCGAACAACGAACGAGCAATCGAGCTACTCGAACAAACGAGCTACTCGAATAGCTCGAACAAACGAACGAACAAATTACCCGGGTAGCACGAACATTTAATACCCGGGTTTTTCGAGTATTTGAACAACCCGGGTATTACCCGGGTAGCTCGAAAAATCCGGGTAGCCCGGGTACCCGGGCACCCGGGTAATCGAGAGCTCTGATAATAAGAGTATCATCGCATGACATACAAAATGCAATATCAGCTAAATGAGGTACACTGTGAAAATGTTCATATATATATATTTTTTTGTTTTATTTTATAAGTTAAATGAAATAATGTACATAGAACTTAACTTAAAAAAAACTTAATGATGTTACAATTAATAAAAAAATTATGTATAAAAGTAAAACAAAAATAATAATGTGAATAGCACAGTGAATATGCACAATCGATGTACGAACTAGCGTAGCGAAGAAAAGATAAAAAAACATTGTTTTGCCTATTTTATCTTTTTGAAGCTCTTTTGAAGCTATTTACCGCTTCAAAAATGCTTCACAGACTTTATTTTTAAGATGCTTATATTCATTAGCCTTGAAAAACAAAAAAATAAAATAAAAACACACATCTTCATTAATGTTCACGTTCATAAATAGTTTGCACGCTTCCCATTGTTACTTCTTGTTCAATATTTAGTACTATCATAAATTCTTTTAAATTTCATTAAAACCTTAAAAACATAATAAATACATTAAAATGATAAAAAACGCAAGAGTATTGCTTTTCTTGCAGTGTTAGTCTTGCACTTGCTCTTGTTCTTGCAAGAAAATCTCGATCTTGTTCTTGCAAAAAATGCAAGAACAAGATGCAAGACCAAGACCTTTTTGATCATCACTACAATAAATAAAAAAAACAATATCATTAAAATTTGATTCATTTTTTAACAAAAAAAAACATTGTGCTTGGAATTGCTGGTGTTTTGTTGTTAATTCGATTTGCCGCTACACAAATTAATGAAAAAAATGAAAAAATTAAACAAATTTTATACCAAAGACCGTTGTCTCTCTCAAAAAAAAAAAAACATGTGAATATTTGTGTACAACAAGAAATTTTTATTTCGGTAACTCCAAATTATAATAAATGACATTAGAACATGCCTTGTATTTAAGATCTTTTATATAAAATAAAATATTTTTTCTGTTTCTTTTATACTTTGTTAAAAACCGTTTTAAACCGGTATAAAACCGAAACCGTTTATTTCGGTTTTGGACATCGGTTTATTTCCGATTTTCGTATAACGTTTTCGGTTACGGTTTCGGTTTTAAATATGAAACGGTTTTAAACGGATATCGGTTTCGGTTACGGTTTCAATCCTTGATTTCTACGCATCAGAAATATTTTACAAAATATTCAACAAAGTTACTTTTTAATTGTAGGGTATCGGTGTAGCATACCACTAAAAACCCAAGTATGCCACTCTATTCCCCAAAGAATTATCTTTAAGAATATCAAAATATACAAATACCTATCTTTATTAGTATAGCCGTGAAAATATGAAATAGCCATGCGCGCGTATTTGATCATTTTTTCCCAACGTGCGTCGTGCCCATACGATCACAATGCCCGTATGTGCTGAGTTGGGCATCCCTAGGATAAATAATGCCTGTTTGAATACAAATTTCTTCTTAGGCTCATCTTTAAAATGCCAAAATCGTTGGGCCACGTTCAGAACAATGCCAGTCAGTTCCAGTAAATCTGCTCCAATTAGCGTCCGGTAGAGGTAAACCTCGAATCCCATCAGCATAAGAAATTTTCTCGACGTCTTTATGAACCGCAATGGCTGTGCTGAATTCGTCGACGATGACTGGATCGTGCCCATGAAAACCTTGCTGTGCACTGCGTAAACGATCCAGTTCTATGACACACCAGAGACATCATTAGTTGGAACTGTTCGGGCGTAAACATCGACATATTAATGTCGATTATGACGTCGCTCCTGTAGTTATCATAGCCGAAGTTGCTGGCGTAGCTGACGTTGCTGCCATAGAAGACGTTGTTGCCGTAGTTAGCGTTGACGCCGCCGTAGAGGACGTGGTTGTCGTCGCTGCCGTAGAGGACGTTGCTATCGACGCTGCTGTGGAGGACGTTGACGATACTGCCGTAGAGGACGTTGACGACACTGCCGTGGATGACGTACTTTCGGTCGTTGAATTGCCAAAGCTGGCCGCTAAGTTGGTCGCCAATTAAAAACTCAGATATCGTACAGTTGTACGATATCCGAGTTCCAGTACACTTGAATACTCAGTGGGTTCGCGGTTTACTTTGATTGTGACAAGAGTAAAGAGCATAGCATCGTTGTCGCGATCTTGTCGTAACCATATTATTTCTCTGCATCAGAGACAGGACTAATTCATTATTTTTTAATTTAAATTTGTTCATGAATTGAAATTGTTTTCAAATAATTTAATTTCTATTTATTTAAATGGCATTTGAAAAAAGTATTTCAATTCGAAAAATATTTCATTTGAATTGAGTAAACAAATTCCAATTAAAAAAAAAAAATTAAGTGAAATACTTTTATTCAATTCAATTCAATTCAAATTTTACAAAATGGCATTGATCAATTTAATATAACAAACATGAATTGGAATTGATCAATTCTATTTAAAATACAAAAGCATTTATATTGAAATGCCACTCACTGCATTTTGGCTTGAATGTATATCAATGACACAGAATTGCATCCAGATGCATCATGGGATATTTTTCGGTTAATCTGTTGCACCCCGGGCCATATTTGAATCTGTTTTAAGGGGCATAGATTCGCATCTAGGTGGATCATTCGACGTTTTTTGTTGAATCTGTACCAATTAGACACAGATTCTTTTTTTGGGTAAATTCCGTCCTGTGGGACCAGCTACGCATCTAGGTGCGTCATTGAGACATATTTTGAAAAAAAGGTTTGGATTTGGCCAGAACCCAACTGCGTCATTGGACACATTTATGGACTAATTGGTTCCTTTGGGATTTGCCCAGAACCCTCTTGCGTCATTGGGCAAATTGGTTCCACTGGGATTTGACCAGAACCCAACTGAGTCTTTGGGCATTTGGACTAATTTTTTTGAACAAATTGGTTCCATTGGGATTTGACCAGAATCCGCTGGACATTTTTGGACAAATTGGATGTTTCAATGACGCACTTATGTGCTTCTGTTATCCCACTGGAACAGATTCATCCAAAAAAAAGTTCCAATTACGCACTTGGGTGCTTCTGTAGTCCCACTGGAAAAGATTCATCCCACAAAGTTCCAATGTCGCACTTGGGAGCTTCTGTAATCCCACAGGAACAGATTCAACCAAAAAAGTTTCAATTACGCACTTGGGTGCTTCTGCACAGAAAAAAAAAGTTCATACTATATATGAATGTGTTCATCAATTTTATGAATTTCTCATTATAACTCAACCAATGAACAAATTCATCCAATTTATGAATCGTTCATAAAACCGTAATGAAAAAGTTAATAATATTGATGAACGCTTTCATAATATTTATAAATAAATTTTTTTTTTTTTTTTTATTTCATTGTATTTTTTTTTATATTTTATATTAATAATAATAGTTTGGCACTACAGTCCTATAAGAACTTCGGCCGACCTCTCTCACCATTTTGAGCTGTGCGTGTTATATTTGTACCCAAAGTGGTGGAACCTACAGTTTATTGCCGAATCCGAACGGCGGGTCAATGCTTTTCATAGGCAATGTTTTACTGTTTCTACTGCAGTAAGCAGCCATTGCTGAACCTGCTGGCAGCAATAAAAATGTCTACATCATTAAAATAAAATACAATTAAATCTACCTTAATTTTTATTTGCATTTAATTAGACATTTATGTTTTCGTTACTTTTATGTGCCATCAATTTGTTTTTAATTGCCAATGTCCATCAATAAAATATAATTGAAGTCCACATAAAAATTAAGAACTTAAAGGAGTCGCAATTGTAATATTTCTTGATTTTTATTACTGATTTTTATTGTTATTTATGTTCAAAAGAGTCTGTCATGGCACAAACTCAAGAAGTTCTTTTGCAGGTTGTGTAAAAACTCATTTTAATTTCACTACAATTGCAGCAAACAAAAATTAATTACTCATATTTTTATGTTGGCCAAATTGCAAAGTTAGCTCCAGCCTTTTACAAGTGGTGCTGCTTGTGGCGCCTTATGACATTGCCGACGTTTAATATGCAATTATTTGATAATTTCCGTTGCTCAAGTGGTACTTTAAAAAGAATTTTAAATATTTTTGGTCATAGCAAATACGATTAAATCATTGCTTATATTATATGAGTGTAATTCAAGTGACACATATGAAATTAAAAAGTTGCAAAATTCACAAAATCTTTTAAAATTAGTTTAAAATTTATTAAAATTTGTTGAATTTTTAAAATTTGTCGAATTTATTAAAATTTGTTGATTTTAATTAAACTTTGTTAAATTTATTAAGTTGTAATGCATTTATTAAAATATGTTAGATTTATGAAAATTTGTTAATTTCTTAAATATTGGTTAAACTTATTAAAATTTGTTAATTAAATTTTTACAATTTAATTAAATTTGTTAAATTTATTAAAATTTGTCAAATATATTAAAATATGTTAAATTTATTAAAATTTGTTAAATTTATTAAAATTTATTTATATATTAATTAAATTTATTAAAACTTGTTTTAGTTATTAAAATTTGTCAAATTTATTAAAATGTGCTAAATTTATTAATATTAATTAAATTTATTAAAACTTGTTATATATATTTAAATTTGTTAAATGTATTAAAATTTCTTAATTTTAAAATGTTCAAAATTTGTAAAATATGATAAATTTGTTATATTTGTTTAAATTTCTTAAACTGTTTAAATTTCCTAAACTGTTTAAATTTGTAAAATTAATAAAATTTATTGTTTTTGTTTTACGACCTCTTTTGATTATTTTAAGATATTGTCTTAACGTGCTCAAGGTCCAGTCGGTACAAATTGGGTGTTTTGTACCAACAAATAAAACAACAAACAATTGGCAAAATGCATTGAGTGGCAGATCGTACAGCTGTTTCAGAGGCAGCCAAGCCCCTTCATCAGCGATCTTTCTCTGCAGATTCTACATTTCAAGTCGCTTAAGTTTTCCTTCTCCAATAAACACAATAAGAATTATGTGTATTGAAGAAAGAACCAAAAGCAAAAATGCATCAACTCAAGATTTTGCCAAAGTTGTTGTTGCGTGAAGCAATTTGCTACGTATAGGCTGCAGAGTTTTCACAGAATCAAATACGTAGGCTGCACTTTGTATAAAAAATGGGTTTTTTTTATTATGTTTTCAAAAATATAAAAAATCTTTTAGATTTTAAACGCCGTGCAATGTAGAATCTGCAGAGAAAGATCGCTGATGAAGGGGCTTGGCTGCCTCTGAAACACAATTGCAATTGGCGGATAAATTAACAAAATGTTTTTATTATAAAATATAGTGATATTGACTATAGCATATTTCTATTACTTTCACTTGTGGTTTGTATAGCTTATATTGAGTTCTGCATATTTTAAATTATTTTGTTTTTGATATTGCTATTTATTTTATTATTTTGATAATTTTTATTTGTAATATTTTGCATAATATTGTGTCAAAAAACCATTTTATTTTTCCATTTCATTTTCCATTTTCTCAATTACTTCACAAATTTATAAAAGCAAACATTTTTCTGTTAAAATAACCTGCAGCTCAAGAGTTCCATGTCACTGCATATTTTATTTTATTAGTTTCTTTCAGAGTAAAGAGATTTTGCAAAATTTTGAATTGTTCTGCTACTTTTTTTGATGCGGTTTGTTTCAGCTGGGTTTTGAATTCTTGTCAAATGTTTGCAAATTCAATCCACACAAATAAAGCTGGAATTTTTGCAATTTACTAATATTTTAAAAGTTATATTTAAAAAATATATAAAATTGAATACATTGTTAAATGCAACACACTATGTGCTACTCGAAAAAATTAAGTAATGAATTTATTGCCAGAATGTCAGCACTTTTACACATTGACATTTTAATGATTGCCACTTTTCACATCCTTTTCGTGGCACTTTTGCTCTCCATGCACTGCGGCAAATCAGTGTCAATTGAGGCAAAAATGTCGACTGTTCATTGCAGATGTGCGACACCAATACTTAAATATAAAATACACAGAAACACGCTGTCATATATAATAGCGCCGTGCAAAAATGACTTTATTGGCAAAAGTAATTTGGGGTTGAAATTTCATTTATTTGCTTATTAAATGCCAATGAGCTGATTTTATGATAAAAATAAAAAAATCATATAATATATGTGAACTGTATATGTTTTAGTGTGTGTATATTTTATCTTAAAATATGCATTTAATGTATTTTTTTGAGTTCATTAACTATGGCATTGAAGTACGAAACAGCTTGTTTTAAGCGAATTCATTAAATTATAGATACATAAAGTGTTAACTCTACATAAAAAGAAAAATGTACAACAATTGATTTTATGGTACAAGTATTAAAAGATACTTTAGAATAGTATAATATTTACAAATACAATGCGATGAATTAAATGATTTGAATATTATTGATATATTGTAAGAAACACTATTTAGTTAATAGTTGTCCTTATTTTAATTAATTTAGTTTTAACGTTTTACTGGTCGTTGCTCATACGTCATGAATTTTATTTAAAATAGCTGGAGCCGTGCACAGATTCGCCAGTGCTAAGTTTTTGTAATTGCAAAACTATATCGTTTGTAAAGTGTGTATACATTTACACCCATTTTTCGCTTTTTAGTGTATGACTACGTCGCTATTTTTACAAACCCAATCCCACTCAAATTTTAATAGTCACATTCCACGTGACTATTAAAATTTTTAAAAAGCCATTTTAAAAAATCCAAGATTTTTGGTTTTTTAATTGAATTTTTAAAGCGGTGATTGAATCTATTAGGTTATGAAGAGTTGTCCTGTTATAAAGAAGATATGAGAAGAAGACAGAAGACAAAACAGAAAACAGGCACTTAGGCCGTTTCATTGTCTGGCCCATATTACTAATTTAGTATATAGAAGAAAACAGCTTCCAGATCCGAGACAGATAAATTCTATTGAAATTATGTTATTTATAAATAATCAAAAAAAAATCAATAAAATACGTGACGTTTACAATGTTTAATATAATCTTTTGTTTCGATTTTAATAACTATGCTCTTAGTAGGTAAAGAGTTATAGCAATTTTAAAGTTTTAGTTGTATGCCCCTTTGTCCAATCCCGCCCATATTTTACGTGACGATCGAGTTTTAAATATGAACATTTGTTTGGATTTTTATAACTCCACTCTTAGCATGTCAAGTTATAGCATTTTTAATGTTTAGGTTATATGGAAGGTACCACGCCCCTTTATCCAATCCCACACACATTCTCCATTTTTATAACTCATAGGTTGTTACAGAAGCATTATGATTATATGAAAGTTATGATTATATGACGTTATGATTATATGAAAGGTGCCACGCTTCTTTATAAAATTCCATTTTTAATTTTAATTTTTAAAGGTTGTATGGGAGGTACCACGCCCCATTGTCCAATTCCATACACATTCTACGTGACGATTACAATGTTTAATATAATCTTTTGATTAGATTTTTATAACTCTGCTCTTAGTAAGCAAAGAGTTATAGAAATTTTAAAGTGTTGGTTATATGAGAGATGCCACGCCCCGTTGTACAATCCCGCCCATATTCTACGTGGCGATTGGAGTTTTAAATATGAACATATGTTTTCAATTTCATAACTCAACTCTTAGTATGTCAGGAGTTAGGGCAATTTTAAAGTTTTGGCTATATGGGAGGTGCCACGCCCTTTAATCCAATCTCGCTCACATTCTACGTGACGATTGGAGTTTGTAATATAAACCTTAGTTTCGATTTATATAACTGTACTCTTAGTAAGTCAGGAGTTACAACCAGAGTTCGGATAGTCACATAAATGAATACTCATATTGACTCACTCCTGCATAATGACAAAGCACACATTTAATTTTACTACACACGACATGAGTGAGTAAGAGAAAAAAAATCCGACTTACTCTCTACTCATAAATGGTTAATCATCGGAGTTAAAATTTGCTACTCATGAGTCTTGTCTTCAACTCATTTATTTTTCTCCTCACGAAGGAGTAGCATTACGCATTTTATCTTTTCTCATACTCATAAAAGTACAATGCCAAATTGTACTAACATGATGCTCATTTTTTATATGTATGCAACGAGTAAGCGATGTTGCCAGACGAGTTGTTTTGAAACTTAAAAAGTTTTATTTTATAAATAATGCCGGATTTACATCTTCTGTGAGATACACCATATCAACAAGGGTTGCATTTCTTTATAAAATTGCTATAATATATAAATGAAACAGAAATATGTTAAAAAAGACAAACATAAATATAAAAATTCGAAACGTTTTTTCAATTAACGCGAAATCAAAATATAAATGTTGCATTGAGCAATCTCAATATGGGATTTTTTAGATTGTTTTAAAATGTATTTCAATAACTTTATAATCATTCCAAATAATGAATTTAAAAAATAGGAACATTTGATATAAATGTTAAAATTGTAAATAATATATATTTTTGCATTTTTTTACGCATTTTTTTGGCAATACATTTCAATAATACCACAGATGGAAAGATTCCTACTGAAATGGCAACAATGATCTTACACTTTGCAAGCCTGTACAGTGAGTATATCAACGCATTCTCTTTGTCCTTGAACAAATTTGAGTTGACGAAAAGTGAGAGTTTACTTGTTGCACACTTTCATGTGTAATGATGATGGAGAGGTGAAACGCAAAATCCTCTTGTGAGTAGCAAAATCTCTACTCACAAAATGCGACTCTCTTATGAGTTTGCCGTATATTTTCTGGCTACTCACTCTTGAGGTGAGTACCAGCGAGATAAAAAAATATTTTGCAAAACTCATGAGTTTGAGTGAGCGTGAGTGAAGATTTCCGAACTCTGGTTACAACATTTTTATATTTTTAGTCAAATGGAAAGGGACACGCCCTTTATGTCCAATTCCACCAACATTTGTAAAAAAAGATAAACAAATACAATATACGTCACTGAGCCAAATTTCATGACTGTGCTTATCTTAATTACACCGATATTTTTAATTAAAAGTTCAATTTTGCCACGCCCGTTTGTATACCTTAGGAGGCGGTTTTAAAAAAAAAATGCATTCGTAGTGCACTCTTACGTCGAAAGATGAACACCCTGCCCTAATTTCATGGTCCTAGGGTCCAATTTAGATATTTTTCGGCTTTTTTATTGTGTTTTTCCGACTTTTCTTTTTTCCTAAACTACTCTTGCATTGACGCGAACAAAATACAAAAGGAATTAGGCAAATCCGTCTGTTCGTTCTCTCGTGATACTCTGGCAAATTTATGGACTTTTCATTTTTATATATATAGATAGAGATGATGTATTTAAAATAAATAATATATGCATATATATGTACCTTTTATGAATTGTCTTTTTTTTTCATACAATAAAAAGTAAAAGAAAAAAATTGATAATTTTTTTATGGAATTGGTAACTTTTTTTTTTATTTGGTAAGCAAAAATATTTTTTAGTGGCAACCCTGACTCTAACTCTAAAAATTGTCTCACCAATTCCGCTTCACCGATCTTCTCCTCGCCTAGCACCTGGCTGACGTCGCACGTTGGGAAAAATGCAAATACGCGCGCATGAAGGAAAACAAAAACTTACTGGAATGTTCCATTTTAATTATTATTATATAAAGTAAGAATGCAGATAATAATTCCCGTTTTTTTATGTAAATATTTCTTACCACTTTCGAGTTATGCCATCTGTATTCAGGTTTATTTCTTCAAAAAATGGTACAACGATATAATGGGTGTACTCAAATGCGTGTGAAATTTTCATTTATAAGTGAAAGACAACCAAATTTTTATCACATAGCAATGACACATAGGTCTCTTATCTAACGTATAATTCATGTTAATAGAATGTTCTGTTCAAAGGACATTTGAATGTAAATATACGTATTTTTTAAGTATTATTCAAAAAAATATAAACTCATACTATATTAAAAGAATAGTAGAATTAATGTTAGATCACATATTTGGAAAGCCCTAATCATTACCTATCCAACCTACTATAGCAAGTTCCTGCACGGGAACCATGGACGAAGAAGTGGGCACTTTATCATCATGACTTTTTCTTCATATAAATATTTTTGTTCCTTGTAAATGGTCAAGTTTCAAAAATTCATAAAAAAAATCCAGCGTATGTAGATCACATATTTGGAAAGCCCCAATCATTACCTATTTAACCTACTATAGCAAGTTCCAGTTCGGGAACCATGGACAGAGTAGTGGCCACATCAAGTCCGTGCAGTTAAATTCGTCGAAAACTTAGCGGATACACAAACCATAGAAATTTAACAGTGCTCTGTTAATATACTGTTAACCATAGTGATGGTGCTCTTTAGGTCAAAATTCCCAAACTCTGAAATACCGGACGGTATCAAAATTAACGAGTCATAATACATTTTAAAGGTAATTCAATTACCTGTCTAGCGATACTAATCCTGATACTGGCAGGTATTTCAGAGTTCGGGAATTTTAACAAAAATGGTAGACATAAAAAGGCACTTAATTAGTCACTGGTTTCACATTTATCATAGTGCGTTAACGAGTCACATTTTGAAGGTAGTTCAATTACCTTTCTAACGATACCAATCCAGATACCGGCAGGTATTTCAGAGTTCGGGAATTTTGAGCAAAAATTCAAGATCAAATGTCAAATTTTACTTATATGGTCACATATTCTACAGTTTTCATAGTGCGTTAACGAGTCATAATACCAGTCAAAAATACCTATTTAATGATACCAATGTTGATTCCGTCCGGTATTTCAGAGTTCGGGAATTTTAACATAAATGGTACATACATACGGCTAAAAAGTAACTTAATTACTCAGTGGTTCCACATTTATCATAGTGCCTTAACGAGTCATAATACGTTTTAAAGGTAATTCAATTGCCTTTCTAACGATACCAATCCTGATACCGGCAGGTATTTCAGAAGTCGAGAATTTTAACATAAATGGTAGACATACGGCTAAAAAGTCACTTAATTAGTCACTGGTTCCACATTTATCATAGTGCGTAAACGAGTCATAATACGTTTTAAATGTAATTCAATTACATATTTAATGATACCAATTTTGATACCGACCGGTATTTCAGAGTTCGGGAATTTTTACCTAAAGAGCGCCATCACTATGGTTAACAGTATCTTAACAGAGCACTGTTCAATTTCTATGGTTTGTGTATCCGCTAAGTTCGCGACGAATTTAACTTCACGGACTTTAATTATCAGGGCAGGCAAAATGGCACAAAAAAACAGTAAAAAAATAGCACAAAAATAGGCAAAAAATGGCAGAAAAAAATAGTCAATAAATGGCACAAAAATAGTAAAAAAATGGCAAAAATGGCACAAAAATAGTCAAAAATGGCAAAAAAAAAAAATGTATAACATTTTTTAATGAACTATTTTTGTTGACATCATAGATTTCTCTTTTACATGCTCTAATAATTATGTCGTTAATTTGATTCACAAAATTAAGAATATACAAAAATAAGTACACAATAAAAGGACGTCATATATTTTTTTAATACAACCAGAAAATCGAAAATAATATTTAAAAAAGGTTTGCCTGAGTGTAAAAAAGGCATTTTTAGGCAAAGTTTATCGAAATTGGCAAATTTACAAAATAATTGAAAAAATGGCATTTTTTGGCAAAAGCCAAAAAAAAGACTTGTCCGGGTAATTATTAAGATCGGTCAACTATAGCGCAATCTAGACCATTTTTTGTTCATAATATTTACACATTTGTAGGTTGAGTTTAAGTTACAAAACACAAAACAGGAAGTACAAATATAACAATATTAAACTTTTAAATAATGTTTTTTTTTCATTTTTTTTTGTTTTACAATTTTTTTTTGTCAATTTTTTTTTTTTTTGTGTTTATTTTTTGGTGAATATAGTTATATTTTTTATGTATTTAATTACATAATTCTTTGTTCTTTTTTTGTGGTTTTTGATCGATTTTTGATTCAATAATACTTTTGATGAAATGGGAAAAATTAGACAGCTCTATTTAAAAAATTATTTATTTGTTGTAGAGAAATGATTTTTTGAGCGGAAGGAAAGGCTCCGTAGGCGAAAATTTTTTCATACAAATGCAAGTTATTTTTGTGCTTTGAGTCAAAAAATATACCATTGAAATACATAAGAAAAAAAAATAATAAAAAAAAAATTTAAAAAGAAAAAAAAAACAAAATTGAAAAAAGAAAAAAACAAGAAAATATATACACTCTTTAAAAGTTTAATATTGTTATATTTGTACTTCCTGTATTACTAAACTTAAAATCAACCAACAAAGGTGTAAATATTACGAACATAAAATGGTCTACAGGGCACTATAGTTGACTGATCTTAAAAATACTTACATATTAAAAATACTTTCATATTAATCGTGGTACAATTACCTTTCATTCGAGTATAAGGATAAGGAATGTCAAAAGAAATGTTCATAATTCTTTTGATACTACGGTAACAATACGGACTGACGGGAAATAGTAAAACCTAGTCCAAATTGTATAACACTACAATTAAAATAAATAAAACATAAATTAAAATCACACTATTTAAAAGATTCCTGGGACCCCTAGTTTCTTCTTAAATATTTATCCGGCCTCTTTTGTATGTTTGAATTGGCAACATTGACCTTAACATCCAAGCCCTTCATGGTGTTATTCCTGGCCAATTGCCAGCGTCTATCATGTAGTGATAGACGAAATAAACTTACATTTAAATTTGCCCTTGGTCATCTCGTAAGCTACTTGATAATCTTTCAATGTTTTTGGCTTAGTTAATCCGTCATCCTTTTGCCGATCAGCTATTGCAGCTCTGTTATATCCAGAAATACGACTATTCTGCCTAGTTGTAATCATTCGCTGCAGTGTAGTTGTTATGCGTCCAAATCTGCTGCTAGCCGAAACGATGTCGCACACATTATGACATGCTTGGATCCTCTGCATATTGTAATTAAAACAATTGAGCACTTATTTGTTTTGAATTTTCTTTGACACTGCAGTGCAGAGACCTGCGCCGAACGGCTAATAGTCGAGTAAGCCGCGCCGCCGACTATTTAGACAAAGCGCCGCCGCCGACAATTGGTCAGCTAAAAATCGGCTAAAAATAAGCCGCCGTCGAATTTTTTAAATCAGGCAAAATGTTTAATAAATTATCCCTAATGCCCTGATTTGACCATGTCATTTTGTGCCATATTTGTTTTTACATTTTGATCACGACATGTTGGCATTTTTTTAAATCTTTGCCATGTCAAACATAAACAAATTTCGGTAATTTTCGAATATGAAACTGACACAAAATGAGATAGTGAAAACTAAACATAACCATTTATTTCAGAAAAAATTGCATGAAGAGAAATTTAATTTCAATACAATTTTTGTTCTCCCAAAAACATTCTATATTAGTATAAAAGGGCTGAATACTATTTTTAATAAACGACTACGAACATCTTAATTACTATAATTTGTATTTTTTTTTTACCTGAACTGGGATTTTCCCATATTTGTTGGAAAATGGGACTATTTTTGGGAATGTTTGGTGTCGTCTACGATTCAGGGTAAGTGGGAGTATGTCGTATGCATTATACCCTTATGTATGGCAAAATGTATGTATAAATATGCTTCATCGACTACATAACATTACATATGTTCTGTTTTAAAGAATAAAAGATGACAGCAAAATACTATTATAAGTTCAAAAATAAAAGAATGTAGAATTAAATATAAATAAGAAGAGTCTTATGATCAAATATCTAATCAGAACCTCTGCAAATGTCTTATAAGAAATTTGGTGTTCACTTTTCCTTGTATTATAGTATAATATTAATATCATATCTTATAAGAATTGTTATCATTTCTTATCATCATTTATAGAATTAAAGGTAAATATAACGCTTTTGTGCTTTTTTTGCACATCGCGGCATATTTATTGTGAAAATTCCGATTTTTATAAGAATTCTTACTTTGGATTGTACCCAGCAAGACATGCCTTACCGAAACTCCAACACAAAGACAATATTATATTTTCTCACTCATACATAAATAATTTGAAATACATCCCTGCAGGATCAATGATAGATATATGACCCGTAATTTTACTAGTAATGAAAACTTATATTTTTTGCGCGTTGGTTTGCCACCATTTTTTATTTGTAGGTTATTCATTACGTTTGCCACAGCAGCAAACTTAAATTATAAACAAATTATAAAAAGAAAGTATATTAAAAAGAGTATTTTTATAGATTTTTATTTATCTATTTATATTATAGATATCATCAAAATGGAAGGGTCGTCTGCATTAAACAAATGCATGGAAGGAAGCAAAACAACGGCAAACAAAAGTCGTTTTAATAGAAAATCTGCAAAGCAAGCATTACATTCAACTCAATAAAAATGAAAACTAAAGAATTTTGGTTTTATTTGGTTTAGTTTGGTTAGTTTACTAATTATTTAACCGTCCCTAACCTCAAAATAAAATCAGTTTATTTTACGTAAATTATTTCGTAAATTTACCTGTAATTTAATCGTCACTTATTACCAAAAGAACAGTGACAGACATATATTCAATTGTATCTCATTGTAGATGAGTGAGAAAGAGATAAAAATTCACACGCACACAAAAGTTTCGGTAAATTATATCCCGACGCTCTTAAAAATGTTATAGAAACTTTTACTGAAACTTTCAGTTTTGCTACTAGTAATATTACTGCTAACATGACCGGCAGTGTTCTTGCTGGGTAGTGCACGTTTTTAAGAAGGTGGCAGCATGTTTTGACCAATGTGGCAACAATGGTAAGTGAACTGCAACTCTGTTTTAAAAATAATTTGATAACGGGCGCGCTATTTTTCATGCGAAGAAAACTAAAAACTGAAAAAATAGTTATTAGTGAAATGGATAAAAAAATAACATCCTTTTTTAAAAGAAATGTGCCGGACGAGGTTGTGGATAGTTCCTCCGAATCCGATTCGGTGGAACTACCTGAAATGCGAAGACATTTTGGAGTATGAAGCATTGCTCCGGAGAAAGGACGATTTTAAGAAGAAGTCAACCATTGCACTTCTCCAACAAACTGCCACAGGATCAGCTGTGTGGAATTACTTCGGGCAACTGATGTATGGAAAAAAGATGTTGCTGAAAAATCAGTATATTTGCAAGATCTGCTTTGACGAAACACCAGTTTTGCTGAAAGGGTAAGTACAAATGTATTTAGTTGAACAGTGTTTTTAATAATTAATATACATAAAACCCGTATAATATGAATTACATGATAATTTACTTTACTTTTTAATATAATTTGGTCATTCATAAAATGTGTAATTCAAAATTTAGATTTTCAAAGTCAACTTCGACGACTAACATGATGCATCATTTGCGCAAAAACCACAGCATTGACATAAATTCAAAGTCTCATGACCAAACCCAAAAAAAAACAAGGGCTGTACTCTCCGGCACGGATTCAATGTTAAACAAAGATGCACAATTTGGAAAAATACGGCTTTTGGTGCAAATGTGTTGCAGGGATTTAAGACCCTTTAACACCGTTGAGTTACCAGGTTTCCAAACCTATATACAAAATATAAGGCCTGACTTGAAAATGCCCAATGCGACCACTCTGTCACGATCCGCACTACACGACGTGTACAAATTATACGAAGACAACGTATAAAATGTTTTGAGCAAAAGTCCGGACAATTTGTCAATTGTTCTTGATATGTGGACTGATGGATTTAAAAGGCTAAGTTACGTTAACATAAAAGTACATTATAGCCAAAATTTTAATATTGTTTGCGTATCGCTAAAAACTGAACATTTTCCGCGGCCGCATAACATGCACACCATTGCCAAGAAACTTAGGGATACGTTGGAATATTTCGAAATACAAAATAAAATTTTTTATGTAGTTAGTGATGGAGGGAGCAATATAGTTGCGGCGATGAAAATTAGTAAAATGAAACGCTTTGGCTTCTGCGCTCATAGCATTCATCGCTTCATCACTCACGACATATTAAAAAACAAAGATTTTGAAGTTTTTCAAAATACCACAACAAAATTGAAAAAAATATATAAAATTTTGACCTACAATACAGAAACCATATCAGCGCTCCAACAAAATTTTGAAGATGAAGAAATGTTCATTTTCCTGACCGAAACTGCAGAAGTAATCGAATTTTTGGATGCTGATGATAATTTCGAAATGAGCATTAATGAAGATGTCGATTTTAAAATACAAAAGTTAGGAACTTTAAAAAACGCGAATGAAACCAGATGGAACACTTTGTGCTATATGTACAGGAGTTTCTCAAAAAATAAAAGAATAATAAACATAGCGTTATCGGAGGCGGACAAGAACGAGTATGTGCTCAACACGCAAGAATAGAATCTCGTAGATGAGTTTCTAAAATTTTTAGAAGTGTTTGAGATTGCTACAAAATACCTTCAGGGTAGGAATTTCCCTACGTTAAATATGCCTATTCTATTTTGGGAAAAAATAATGGAAAATTTTAAAACCAATGATGAGATGGCATGCTTTGAGGAAACAATCAATTTATATTCGTATTCGTGTGAACAATTTCCAAAACGTTTCAAGATAACGAAGGCGCATTCTGTGGCATCTCTTATGGATCCTGTGCAAAAAAAATTGGCCAAGGTTGAACAAATGGTTAAACAAAATCCCACACAACAACACAATAGACTTTAATGCAGACCTCATTGAAAACTATGATAATGCCATATCAAGACATCGTCTAGTTTACATGGAAATTAAAAAACTAGGTAATGAAGACATTCCAACAACTTCGAACATTCTAAGAACTGACGACATTCCAACAACTTCGAAATCTGCTGCGGAAAATAATAAAAAAAGATTCATTTTAATAAGAAAACTTTCATTTTTTTTTTTTTTTTAGAAATTAGATAATGCTATACGCAATGACATAATATCATTCGTTGCAAGTACGTCGGAAATATCGCAAATAGATGATTTGGAAAGAGAAGTCTCGAAATATTTTGATTCGACCGATACAGAAGAAGCATTTAGTTGGTGGAAAAAAAACCAACAGGTAAATTGAACAAATTTAAAATTTTACATAAATAAAGTATTTTTTTTTTTTAGAATTTCCCCAGAGTTGCAAAAGTGGCAAATGTAATGCTGGGTATACCGGCCACTTCTTCTGAAGAGGCATTTTCAAGCGCTGGTTCGCTGGTGACTGCAAGGAGGTCAAACTTAAACCCCTTAACAATAAAGAATGTTCTTTTTATCCACGATAATTATGATATCGTACAAGAGTTATTAAAAAATTAATATACATTTACTTTGTTTCATTTTTGGTTAATTTTTTATTTCATTAGCCGAATTTCTTGTATTAGTCGATAGAAAATCGACCAAGTCGAACATTTGTCGGCTTTTAGCCGACTATGAGCCGCCGCCGGCTATTTTTTGATGTTAAGCCGCCGCAGCCAATTATTGCTCGGCGCAGGTCTCTACTGCAGGGATTAAATAAAATTAAAAACCTGCGCCCAGTTAGCAACGACTCTCAGCAACGGAAATGGTTGGACTTGGAACACAGGGTGTTTTTCGTATTATTTAATTTGGGGAAAATGCGATTTTTGGGGCTTGTTTGGGGTGTTCTTGGTATCAACATTAGATGACACAGCGCCAAGCAATGCGTTAAAAATAAAACTAACACCCAAATGGGGATATTTTGGAAGATATAAGCATGAATCCTCTAGAGAATTCCGGAGCCGATTTGGAACACTTAGAAACATTCTGCGCATATGACACCTAGTCCTAAAATTTTCTAAAAATATAACCTTTTCAAAAATATATGTCCCATGCCAGCAGAATGTTTCTGAATGGGTGAAATCGGCCCTAACCTAAAAATTCGACCACCTGTACTGAACCATCTCAGATCGTTTTAACACCTGCCGGAGGTATTTTTAGCATTAATTTGCAAAGAGAATAATGTAATAAAATGTTGAAAACCAAAATCAAATCTCCAAACCACTAGATACTCCTAGAAATACTTTTAATCCTCCACTGGAGGATTAATGGAATTCCAGGAGTAGCAAATGAGCTGGAGATTTGATTTTGGTTTTCAAAAAATTGAAAAAATATCCTCTATATAATGCATTAGGTGTTATAGTAGCAGAATGTTTGTATCTTTTCAAAAAGGTATTTTTACCACTTTTTGGCCATTTTTCTTGGATTTTGGAGCACTTAGAAATAAATGCCGAAACTGACAGTTCCATCATTAGGTATATATGTATTTTTCCAATTTTTTGAGACCACTGTCATGTCAGCAGAATGTTCCTAAGTGCTCCAAACTCACTCCGAAATCCTGCAACGATATTACAACAACCATATGGAAAATGTAAACAAATGATGTTGTTGTAAAAATCATTGCTAACTGGACACTAAAGGGTGGTCATTTTCGTTTGTTTAAAAACAGTTTTAAGGACACTGGATTCAACTACATCCATGATAAAGGTGTCAAAAAATTTCTAAAAATAATATCTTTCGAATGGAATGACTGTCATTTCGTCCACATCTTCCAATTGGCCATAATTTTACAATTATTCTTAAAAATCCGTTGCTAGCCATTTACAATCATTCTGCTGGCATGACACCTATTTTATTCGATAGATATTATTTTTACAAACATTTTGATACCAATATCAACTTCCTAGCTGATTTCCTTCTACTCCAAATCCTGGAATTCCTCCAAATTGGCCAAAAATCCGTTCCAGAACACTTGGACATTTTTCACAGTGATGACACTACGAGAGCTGTATAGAGGGGAATTTTAGATTTTTTTTTACATTAAAATCAACCCTGTACGGCTACTCTTGCAAATCCTTGAATCCTCCACTGGAGGATTTCCAGAATTCCAGGAGTAGCAAATAAGCTAGAGACTTGATTTTGGTGTCAAAAAATTTGTAAGAATATCCTCTATGGAATGCATTAGATTTCATAATAGCAGAATGTTTATATAGTTCCAAAAACGATTTTTACTTCTCTTGGATAATGGAGTAGTAACATTGTTTTTTTTTTACTCAAATTCATTCTAAAAATTAATTTGCAATTTCAATATTACTTTTTATAGTTAATTAAATTTACTCTTAAAATGAATTCACATATTAAATATTTCTAAAATAGTTGTAATACCATTAATTTGCATATATTATGGTGTTTTCCAAAAATTTATATTGGTATCACTTTTTCATGGTATTGAAAGAGCGCGAATCTGTGCTACAAGGAGCGAAAATATGGTTGTTTCGTGTTAATGACTACTTTTTTATGTTCACACGATAAGTCCACATTTCCCTCGCTTTTTCACACATTCGTGCCCTTTCTTTCTATGCATCCATTTACTCTGTGTGGAAAAAAACGAAAAGGAAAGACGACATAATATAGTGTTGTTTCATTTACTCGCATTGTTGCCATATAAGAAGAAGCGACAGGCAGTGATGTACCATTTTTGTACCTGCAGTGATGTACCGTAAAGTATAATTTTTTAATGCTTTTTATATTTCAATATGCAAATAGTGCTTTTTCGAAATAATACTCGGAGTATATATAATATTTTTATTATATTTGTATTATAATATTTTGATATTGGGGTACATTTATCACATTTATATAAAGATAATAAATCAAAATATTAATCATAATTTATCATAAATTACATTAAAAATATATATATATATATATATATATATATATATATATATATATATATATATATATATATATATATATATATATATATATATATATATATATATATATATATATATATATATATATATATATATATATATATATATATATTACCAAACATCAATATACCACAAAATACTACAAACTAATAGAAAATAAAATAAATTAAACATTATTATTAAACAATTAACGTTCATATTTTTTGAATTGACTTAGGAATATTTATTGAAAATTTAATATGAAAAAAATATATATCAAAAAAGATAAAAATATTCGAAATTTAAATTAAAATATAGATTAGGATCAGTGTAAATATGCATTCTAAATAGCAAATATAGATTTTTTAAAAAATATATGGTATTTTTGTTTTTACATGTGGTAATTTTGTTTGTCCCAAAATTCGACATACCCAGCAAGACATGACTTACCGAAACTCCAACACAAAGACAATATTATATTTTCTCACCCATACATAAATAATTTGAAATACATCCCTGCAGGATCAATGACAGTAATGAAAACTTATATTTTTTGCGCGTTGGTTTGCCACCATTTTTTATTTGTACACACAGAAAAAAAAGTGTGTAAATATAACTAAAATGTTAATCAATCCAATTAATTTTTAATTGAAACTCAGCCGATGTAACTTTTAGTAGCATTGAATCCCATATTCGTAATAATGAGAATATGTTAATTGGAGAAACATTAATTAATTTTTTTGTCATATTGATTATATTTTTTATTGGGTATTTTTAAATCATTAATTAATTAATTAGTAACATCAATTAAAAATTTCATTCGATAGAAATTGGATCATTTAAATATTTTGTTAAATTAAATAAAATATTTGTCGAATATATAACATAAAATAAATATTAAATAAGTATTTATACTGTTTGATATGCTTTGTAAATGTTTTACCGAAGTCAGTTTTCACAACTTCTGCAGGTGGGCCAATTAATTGAGTCAAACATAAAATTTGATATTCGCTTTTTAATGATTCAATATGCAACAAAATGAGCATCATAAGCTGTTTGTTCAAATTCTTGACCTCAAAAATAAATTGAGCCCTTTAATGCTTTAATAACATAACATACACTAAATAATGTAATATTCTGTTTTAAAACCGCAACGTAGAAGAAAATAATGTTAGAAGAAACTGAACGACGCCGCCGACGCACGAGACGCACAAACAAAAAACAAAATGAAAGCCAGAAGAAAAAAACAGTGTTGCAATTTAAGAAAATGAATAAATCAAAAGTAACAAATAAAAGTAGTTAATACTATTAAAGATTTAGTTGTATTGAAATTATATTAAATTAATTCCTATTAATATTTTAATTAAAAATATGTGTAAATACAATTAATTAATTAGTAAATACATTCATATTTTTAATTGGAATACGATTTTGTTTGCTATTAATATCAATTGTTATATATACGTACAATATTTTTTTCTGTGTAGGTTATTCATTTCGTTTGGCACAGCAGCCGCTACAGCAGGAGTAGAAAATAGATTTTACTTAAATTATAAACAATTGATAAAAAGAAATTATATTAAAAAGAGTATTTTTATAGATTGCTTATTTATCTATTTATTTTACAGATATCATCAAAATGGAAGGGTCGTCTGCATTAAAAAAATGCATGGAAGGAAGCAAAACAACGGCAAACAAAAGTCGTTTTAATAGAAAATCTGCAAAGCAAGCATTACATTCAACGCAATAAAAATGAAAACTATAGAATTTTGGATTTTTTGATTTTATTTGGTTTAATTTGGTTATTTTACTAATTATTTAGCCATCCCTAACCTCAAAATTAAATCAGTTTATTTTACGTAAATTATTTGGTAAATTTACCTGTAATTTAATCGTCACTTATTACCAAAAGAACAGTGACAGGCATATATTCAATTGTATCTCATTGTAGATGAGTGAGAAAGAAATAAAAAATCACACGCACACAAAAGTTTCGGTAAGTTTTATCCCGACGGTCTTAACAATGTTATAGAAACTTTTACTGAATCTTTCAGTTTTGCTACTAGTAATATTACTGCTAACATGACCGGCAGTGTTCTTGCTGGGTATAGTAGTTTTCCATGTGGTAATTACTACATCCCACAAATTATAAATTATCAAAAACATATTTTCCTACAAAACTATCGACAATGCTAAAAATCACTACCGCGTAGTCCGTAGTAGAGGAATAGAAATATGAAAACCGAAAGGTAGTATATCTAGTCCGAACGTAGTAGAACGTAAACCCTGGTGTTATATACAAAATGTCTGCTGTTTGCTGCACACCAGGTACATTTTTATTACAAAGTTTTATATTTTATATCTATTTAATTGTATATTTAAACATTTGTTTTTATTTTTTACAGATTACTCAGTTGGGCAACATGATGCAGTGGTGGGTAAAAGTGTCTAAGGATTATGGCATTAGCGAAGCTCGTTCGAAGTGGCTCGGGCCAAAATCCATTAGAGGCCAGTTGTGAAAGTGGCAGAATACGCAAACTACAAGCGTTTTACACAAATTCAGGTAACAAAATACATTTTTTTTTGTTTTAAATCGGCGACTATATTAACAGATTTTATTAACAGAAAATCACAATATCATGGAACATTTCGAGCCGTGGAGCAGGCGGTAGAGTTCATTATGCATCCGCAGACCGTGCATCAAGTCGGCATGGAGGTATAAATGGCCTGTGAACGCCTCAAGGTGGAGTCACCGCTCTTTGTACAGGTCGGCAATGAAGCTGGTGTTGGGCCCGTTGCAGACACCACGCTATCAGATCTCAAAGACGCCTTGTCGCGCATAATCGTCGAGATGATCAAACGCGGTTGGCCTCAGCAATGGACCACGCTGCTGTCTGTCTCAAACTGAGCTGGTGCTGTTGATCTTCCTGAGTCCTGTAGGCGGTAGAGCTTAAATTACTTTTTTTTAAGGACATGAAATTTGAAGTTTAAGAATAATGACCATTGGGCATATGTTCATGTTAAGAAGACTTAAATTTTTTCAAAAAATTGTTTTATTAAATTCAAAACGAAATGTTAACGGAGTTTTTAGCATAAAGAAATATTTCAATATGAACCACGAAACAAAAGTGATCTTTACAATTTTTTAAACTATCTGAAAAAGTGGTGTATCTAAAACTAGTGGTCGGAAAAATATAAAAAAAGTTCTATGCAGATCTCGATGCGCGTGAGTTGCAAATCCTGTGCGATTTAGTGTGAAATGACTCAAATACGATATGAAATTTGTATTTCAACATTTTAATATTTCGGCATTTTAGTTTTCGACATTTTTTGTTTCTATAAAAAAAAAATGTTTGTGTATTTATAGTTTCAAAGATTTTTCGACATTTTCTAGCATTTAAATATTTTTCGGCATTTTTTGATTCTGCCAAATATTGTTTCGGCGTTCTAAAGCTTTTAAAATTTCGACATTTTTAGGTTTCGACATTTTTATTTTCTACATTTTTGTCTTCGGTGTTTTTATTTTCGATATTTCAAATTTCGACGATATGTTGAAACTATAAATACACAAACATTTTTTTTTATAGAATCAAAAAATGTCGAAAACTAAAATGCCGAAATATTAAAATGTTGAAATACAAATTTCATATCGTATTTGAGTCATTTCACACTAAATCGCACAGGATTTGCAACTCACGCGCATCGAGATCTGCATATAACTTTTTTTATATTTTTCCGACCACTAGTTTTAGATACACCACTTTTTCAGATAGTTTAAAAAATTGTAAAGATCACTTTTGTTTCGTGGTTCATATTGAAATATTTCTTTATGCTAAAAACTCCGTTAACATTTCGTTTTGAAATTAATAAAACAATTTTTTGAAAAAATTTAAGTCTTCTTAACATGAACATATGACCAATGGTCATTATTCTTAAACTTCAAATTTCATGTCCTTAAAAAAAAGTAATTTAAGCTCTACCGCCTACAGGACTCAGGAAGATCAACAGCACCAGCTCAGTTTGAGACAGACAGCAGCGTGGTCCATTGCTGAGGCCAACCGCGTTTGATCATCTCGACGATTATGCGCGACAAGGCGTCTTTGAGATCTGATAGCGTGGTGTCTGCAACGGGCCCAACACCAGCTTCATTGCCGACCTGTACAAAGAGCGGTGACTCCACCTTGAGGCGTTCACAGGCCATTTATACCTCCATGCCGACTTGATGCACGGTCTGCGGATGCATAATGAACTCTACCGCCTGCTCCACGGCTCGAAATGTTCCATGATATTGTGATTTTCTGTTAATAAAATCTGTTAATATAGTCGCCGATTTAAAACAAAAAAAAAAAATGTATTTTGTTACCTGAATTTGTGTAAAACGCTTGTAGTTTGCGTATTCTGCTACTTTCACAACTGGCCTCTAATGGATTTTGGCCCGAGCCACTTCGAACTCGAGCTTCGCTAATGCCATAATCCTTAGACACTTTTACCCACCACTGCATCATGTTGCCCAACTGAGTAATCTGTAAAAAAATAAAAACAAATGTTTAAATATACAATTATGTAAAAAAAATTCTAAAATTCCCCTCTATACAGCTCTCGTAGTGTCATCACTGTGAAAAATGTCCAAGTGTTCTGGAACGGATTTTTGTCCAATTTGGAGGAATTCCAGGATTTGGAGTAGAAGGAAATCAGCTAGGAAGTTGATATTGGTATCAAAATGTTTGTAAAAATAATATCTATCGAATGGCATAGGTGTCATTCCAGCATGATTGTAAATGGCTAGCAACGGATTTTTAAGAATAATTGTAAAATTATGACCAATTGGAAGATGTGGACGAAATGACAGTCATTCCATTCGAAAGGTATTATTTTTAGAAATTTTTTGACACCTTTATCATGGATGTAGTTGAATCCAGTGTCCTTAAAACTGTTTTTAAACAAACGAAAATGACCACCCTGTAGTGTCCAGTTAGCAATGATTTTACAACAACATCATTTGTTTACATTTTTCATATGGTTGTTGTAATATCGTTGCAGGATTTGGAGTGAGTTTGGAGCACTTAGGAACATTCTGCTGACATGACAATGGTCTCAAAAAATTGGAAAAATACATATATACCTAATGATGGAACTGTCAGTTTCGGCATTTATTTCTAAGTGCTCCAAAATCCAAGAAAAATGGCCAAAAAGTGGTAAAAATACCTTTTTGAAAAGATACAAACATTCTGCTACTATAACACCTAATACATTATAAAAAGGATATTTTTAAAATTTTTTTGACACCAAAATCAAGTCTCCAGCTCATTTGCTACTCCTGGAATTCCATTAATCCTCCAGTGGAGGATTAAAAGTATTTCTAGGAGTATCTAGTGGTTTGGAGATTTGATTTTGGTTTTAAACATTTTATTACATTATTCTCTTTGCAAATTAATGCTAAAAATATCTCCGGCAGGTGTTAAAACGATCTGAGATGGTTCAGTACAGGTGGTCGAATTTTTAGGTTAGGGCCGATTTCACCCATTCAGAAACATTCTGCTGACATGGGACATATATTTTTGGAAAGGTTATATTTTTATAAAATTTTAGGACTAGGTGTCATATGCGCAGAATGTTTCTAAGTGTTCCAAATCGGCTCCGGAATTCTCTAGAGGATTCATGCTTATATCTTCCAAAATATCCCCATTTGGGTGTTAATTTTATTTTTAACGCATTGCTTGGCGCTGTGTCATCTAATGTTGATACCAAGAACACCCCAAACAAGCCCCAAAACCACAAAAATCGCATTTTCCCCAAACTAAATAATACGAAAAAAAAAACACCCTGTGTTCCAAGTCCAACCATTTCCGTTGCTGAGAGTCGTTGCTAACTGGACGCAGGTCGTAATTTCACCGTAATTTTACATTGTTAGTCGTTATATGGTCATTAGAATTATTATTTTGCATAGAATTATTATTTGCATAGTTCAACGGTTACCGAGTTATAATTTTTGCCCTTAACACATTCTGTCGATGTAATTTGAACTACTTTCTGGTCTTTGAAAATGTCCCCAACGATTTCCTGTACCAAGCATTGTCGAGATCAGTTAAGTGATAACCGAGATATAAAATTTTGATCTTAACACCCTCTATCGATATAATTTAAAACTACACTCTAGACTATGTTAAGTTTGGTGCCCGCAAGAGTAATTGTACCAAGTTTTTCATATATCGGTTCAGCAGTTACCGCGATATGTTTTGTCCTTACCGCCCTCTATCTATATAATTTCGAACTACACACTAGCATATCGTCGTTGTAGAACGAACAATCACCAAATACATTTTCAAAATGCCAAATATTCATTTACAAAAATCTTTATACATCTGTTAACTTTTAATCGATGATATCAATTTTATTAACCAAATGATTAGAAAATTGAAATTTCAATTGCGTTCAGTTAGCAACGATGCTCAGCAATGGAAACGGTGTTTGAAACACAGGGTGGTCATATTTAGTTTGGGGAAATTGATTTTTTTGGGGTTTTGGTGATTGTTTAGGGCGGTACCAATGGCTGCATTCAGCAACCTCAGCAGTTGGTAACTGCTCAGTGACTAATCGCTCACTGTTACTAAATGCACCGCTATCAAAGCTGTCAATTTATAAATTAATTTATTATTAATATTTTATTAAAATTACATACAACATACATGAAAACATATATTCCAATCTAAATTCCATTTTTGTTTATAAATATTTGAGTTAAAATGTCATCGATTGTCATCGATAACAAAGACAGCGCAAATGTAGCGCAAAAATTTTATGCTGGAAAAAATGGCGACCGCTCACTAAACATGTTGAGGGTAGCATGCCATTTAAGCTCAAATTGCTCAACAGCTTCACAACTGCTGAGGTCGCTGAATGCAGCCAATATCAGATGACACAGCCTCAACAATACAGCGTAAACAAAAATTAACACACAAATGTGGATATTTTGGAAGACATAAGCATGAATGCTGTAGAGAATTCCGGAGCCAATTTGGAGAACATAGGAAACATTCTACGCATATGAAACTTACTCCTAAAATTTTCTAAAAATACCTTTTCAAAAATAAATGTCCCATGCCAGGGGCGGATCCAGAAGTATGACTTGGGGGGTTTGATTGATTTTTGTGCGCATTTTTTTCCAAATTTTTCTAAAACGTTTGTGTATTTATAGTTTCAAAGATTTTTCGACATTTTCTAGCATTTAAATATTTTTCGACATTTTTTGATTCTGCCAAATATTGTTTCGACGTTCTAGCTTTTAAAATTTCGACATTTTTAGGTTTCGACATTTTTATTTTCTACATTTTTGTCTTCGGTATTTATTTTCGATATTTCAAATTTCGACGATATGTTGAAACTATAAATACACAAACATTTTTTTTTATAGAATCAAAAAATATCGAAAACTAAAATGCCGAAATATTAAAATGTTGAAATACAAATTTCATATCGTATTTGAGTCATTTCACACTAAATCGCACAGGATTTGCAACTCACGCGCATCGAGATCTGCATAGAACTTTTTTTATATTTTTCCGACCACTAGTTTTAGATACACCACTTTTTCCAGAGATACAGTTCCAAGTTTAAAAAATTGTAAAGATCACTTTTGTTTGGTGGTTCATTTTGAAATATTTCTTTATGCTAAAAACTCCGTTAACATTTCGTTTTGAATTTAATAAAACAATTTTTTGAAAAAATTTAAGTCTTCTTAACATGAACATATGACCAATGGTCATTATTCTTAAACTTCAAATTTCATGTCCTTAAAAAAAAGTAATTTAAGCTCTACCGCCTACAGGACTCAGGAAGATCAACAGCACCAGCTCAGTTTGAGACAGACAGCAGCGTGGTCCATTGCTGAGGCCAACCGCGTTTGATCATCTCGACGATTATGCGCGACAAGGCGTCTTTGAGATCTGATAGCGTGGTGTCTGCAACGGGCCCAACACCAGCTTCATTGCCGACCTGTACAAAGAGCGGTGACTCCACCTTGAGGCGTTCACAGGCCATTTATACCTCCATGCCGACTTGATGCACGGTCTGCGGATGCATAATGAACTCTACCGCCTGCTCCACGGCTCGAAATGTTCCATGATATTGTGATTTTCTGTTAATAAAATCTGTTAATATAGTCGCCGATTTAAAACAAAAAAAAAAAATGTATTTTGTTACCTGAATTTGTGTAAAACGCTTGTAGTTTGCGTATTCTGCTACTTTCACAACTGGCCTCTAATGGATTTTGGCCCGAGCCACTTCGAACTCGAGCTTCGCTAATGCCATAATCCTTAGACACTTTTACCCACCACTGCATCATGTTGCCCAACTGAGTAATCTGTAAAAAAATAAAAACAAATGTTTAAATATACAATTATGTAAAAAAAATTCTAAAATTCCCCTCTATACAGCTCTCGTAGTGTCATCACTGTGAAAAATGTCCAAGTGTTCTGGAACGGATTTTTGTCCAATTTGGAGGAATTCCAGGATTTGGAGTAGAAGGAAATCAGCTAGGAAGTTGATATTGGTATCAAAATGTTTGTAAAAATAATATCTATCGAATGGCATAGGTGTCATTCCAGCATGATTGTAAATGGCTAGCAACGGATTTTTAAGAATAATTGTAAAATTATGACCAATTGGAAGATGTGGACGAAATGACAGTCATTCCATTCGAAAGGTATTATTTTTAGAAATTTTTTGACACCTTTATCATGGATGTAGTTGAATCCAGTGTCCTTAAAACTGTTTTTAAACAAACGAAAATGACCACCCTGTAGTGTCCAGTTAGCAATGATTTTACAACAACATCATTTGTTTACATTTTTCATATGGTTGTTGTAATATCGTTGCAGGATTTGGAGTGAGTTTGGAGCACTTAGGAACATTCTGCTGACATGACAGTGGTCTCAAAAAATTGGAAAAATACATATATACCTAATGATGGAACTGTCAGTTTCGGCATTTATTTCTAAGTGCATGACAGTGGTCTCAAAAAATTGGAAAAATACATATATACCTAATGATGGAACTGTCAGTTTCGGCATTTATTTCTAAGTGCTCCAAAATCCAAGAAAAATGGCCAAAAAGTGGTAAAAATACCTTTTTGAAAAGATACAAACATTCTGCTACTATAACACCTAATACATTATAAAAAGGATATTTTTAAAATTTTTTTGACACCAAAATCAAGTCTCCAGCTCATTTGCTACTCCTGGAATTCCATTAATCCTCCAGTGGAGGATTAAAAGTATTTCTAGGAGTATCTAGTGGTTTGGAGATTTGATTTTGGTTTTAAACATTTTATTACATTATTCTCTTTGCAAATTAATGCTAAAAATATCTCCGGCAGGTGTTAAAACGATCTGAGATGGTTCAGTACAGGTGGTCGAATTTTTAGGTTAGGGCCGATTTCACCCATTCAGAAACATTCTGCTGACATGGGACATATATTTTTGGAAAGGTTATATTTTTAGAAAATTTTAGGACTAGGTGTCATACGCGCAGAATGTTTCTAAGTGTTCCAAATCGGCTCCGGAATTCTCTAGAGGATTCATGCTTATATCTTCCAAAATATCCCCAGTTGGGTGTTAATTTTATTTTTAACGTATTGCTTGGCGCTGTGTCATCTAATGTTGATACCAAGAACACCCCAAACAAGCCCCAAAACCACAAAAATCGCATTTTCCCAAAACTAAATAATACGAAAAAAAAAAACACACCCTGTGTTCCAAGTCCAACCATTTCCGTTGCTGAGACTCGTTGCTAACTGGACGCAGGTCGTAATTTCACCGTAATTTTACATTGTTAGTCGTTATATGGTCATTAGAATTATTATTTTGCATAGAATTATTATTTGCATAGTTCAACGGTTACCGAGTTATAATTTTTGCCCTTAACACATTCTGTCGATGTAATTTGAACTACTTTCTGGTCTTTGAAAATGTCCCCAACGATTTCCTGTACCAAGCATTGTCGAGATCAGTTAAGTGATAACCGAGATATAAAATTTTGATCTTAACACCCTCTATCGATATAATTTAAAACTACACTCTAGACTATGTTAAGTTTGGTGCCCGCAAGAGTAATTGTACCAAGTTTTTCATATATCGGTTCAGCAGTTACCGCGATATGTTTTGTCCTTACCGCCCTCTATCTATATAATTTCGAACTACACACTAGCATATCGTCGTTGTAGAACGAACAATCACCAAATACATTTTCAAAATGCCAAATATTCATTTACAAAAATCTTTATACATCTGTTAACTTTTAATCGATGATATCAATTTTATTAACCAAATGATAAGAAAATTGAAATTTCAATTGCGTTCAGTTAGCAACGATGCTCAGCAATGGAAACGGTGTTTGAAACACAGGGTGGTCATATTTAGTTTGGGGAAATTGATTTTTTTGGGGTGTTGGTGATTGTTTAGGGCGGTACCAATGGCTGCATTCAGCAACCTCAGCAGTTGGTAACTGCTCAGTGACTAATCGCTCACTGTTACTAAATGCACCGCTATCAAAGCTGTCAATTTATAAATTAATTTATTATTAATATTTTATTAAAATTACATACAACATACATGAAAACATATATTCCAATCTAAATTCCATTTTTGTTTATAAATATTTGAGTTAAAATGTCATCGATTGTCATCGATAACAAAGACAGCGCAAATGTAGCGCAAAAATTTTATGCTGGAAAAAATGGCGACCGCTCACTAAACATGTTGAGGGTAGCATGCCATTTAAGCTCAAATTGCTCAACAGCTTCACAACTGCTGAGGTCGCTGAATGCAGCCAATATCAGATGACACAGCCTCAACAATACAGCGTAAACAAAAATTAACACACAAATGTGGATATTTTGGAAGACATAAGCATGAATGCTGTAGAGAATTCCGGAGCCAATTTGGAGAACATAGGAAACATTCTACGCATATGAAACTTACTCCTAAAATTTTCTAAAAATACCTTTTCAAAAATAAATGTCCCATGCCAGGGGCGGATCCAGAAGTATGACTTGGGGGGTTTGATTGATTTTTGTGCGCATTTTTTTCCAAATTTTTCTAAAACGTTTGTGTATTTATAGTTTCAAAGATTTTTCGACATTTTCTAGCATTTAAATATTTTTCGACATTTTTTGATTCTGCCAAATATTGTTTCGACGTTCTAAAGCTTTTAAAATTTCGACATTTTTAGGTTTCGACATTTTTATTTTCTACATTTTTGTCTTCGGTATTTATTTTCGATATTTCAAATTTCGACGATATGTTGAAACTATAAATACACAAACATTTTTTTTTATAGAATCAAAAAATATCGAAAACTAAAATGCCGAAATATTAAAATGTTGAAATACAAATTTCATATCGTATTTGAGTCATTTCACACTAAATCGCACAGGATTTGCAACTCACGCGCATCGAGATCTGCATAGAACTTTTTTTATATTTTTCCGACCACTAGTTTTAGATACACCACTTTTTCCAGAGATACAGTTCCAAGTTTAAAAAATTGTAAAGATCACTTTTGTTTGGTGGTTCATTTTGAAATATTTCTTTATGCTAAAAACTCCGTTAACATTTCGTTTTGAATTTAATAAAACAATTTTTTGAAAAAATTTAAGTCTTCTTAACATGAACATATGACCAATGGTCATTATTCTTAAACTTCAAATTTCATGTCCTTAAAAAAAAGTAATTTAAGCTCTACCGCCTACAGGACTCAGGAAGATCAACAGCACCAGCTCAGTTTGAGACAGACAGCAGCGTGGTCCATTGCTGAGGCCAACCGCGTTTGATCATCTCGACGATTATGCGCGACAAGGCGTCTTTGAGATCTGATAGCGTGGTGTCTGCAACGGGCCCAACACCAGCTTCATTGCCGACCTGTACAAAGAGCGGTGACTCCACCTTGAGGCGTTCACAGGCCATTTATACCTCCATGCCGACTTGATGCACGGTCTGCGGATGCATAATGAACTCTACCGCCTGCTCCACGGCTCGAAATGTTCCATGATATTGTGATTTTCTGTTAATAAAATCTGTTAATATAGTCGCCGATTTAAAACAAAAAAAAAAAATGTATTTTGTTACCTGAATTTGTGTAAAACGCTTGTAGTTTGCGTATTCTGCTACTTTCACAACTGGCCTCTAATGGATTTTGGCCCGAGCCACTTCGAACTCGAGCTTCGCTAATGCCATAATCCTTAGACACTTTTACCCACCACTGCATCATGTTGCCCAACTGAGTAATCTGTAAAAAAATAAAAACAAATGTTTAAATATACAATTATGTAAAAAAAATTCTAAAATTCCCCTCTATACAGCTCTCGTAGTGTCATCACTGTGAAAAATGTCCAAGTGTTCTGGAACGGATTTTTGTCCAATTTGGAGGAATTCCAGGATTTGGAGTAGAAGGAAATCAGCTAGGAAGTTGATATTGGTATCAAAATGTTTGTAAAAATAATATCTATCGAATGGCATAGGTGTCATTCCAGCATGATTGTAAATGGCTAGCAACGGATTTTTAAGAATAATTGTAAAATTATGACCAATTGGAAGATGTGGACGAAATGACAGTCATTCCATTCGAAAGGTATTATTTTTAGAAATTTTTTGACACCTTTATCATGGATGTAGTTGAATCCAGTGTCCTTAAAACTGTTTTTAAACAAACGAAAATGACCACCCTGTAGTGTCCAGTTAGCAATGATTTTACAACAACATCATTTGTTTACATTTTTCATATGGTTGTTGTAATATCGTTGCAGGATTTGGAGTGAGTTTGGAGCACTTAGGAACATTCTGCTGACATGACAGTGGTCTCAAAAAATTGGAAAAATACATATATACCTAATGATGGAACTGTCAGTTTCGGCATTTATTTCTAAGTGCATGACAGTGGTCTCAAAAAATTGGAAAAATACATATATACCTAATGATGGAACTGTCAGTTTCGGCATTTATTTCTAAGTGCTCCAAAATCCAAGAAAAATGGCCAAAAAGTGGTAAAAATACCTTTTTGAAAAGATACAAACATTCTGCTACTATAACACCTAATACATTATAAAAAGGATATTTTTAAAATTTTTTTGACACCAAAATCAAGTCTCCAGCTCATTTGCTACTCCTGGAATTCCATTAATCCTCCAGTGGAGGATTAAAAGTATTTCTAGGAGTATCTAGTGGTTTGGAGATTTGATTTTGGTTTTAAACATTTTATTACATTATTCTCTTTGCAAATTAATGCTAAAAATATCTCCGGCAGGTGTTAAAACGATCTGAGATGGTTCAGTACAGGTGGTCGAATTTTTAGGTTAGGGCCGATTTCACCCATTCAGAAACATTCTGCTGACATGGGACATATATTTTTGGAAAGGTTATATTTTTAGAAAATTTTAGGACTAGGTGTCATACGCGCAGAATGTTTCTAAGTGTTCCAAATCGGCTCCGGAATTCTCTAGAGGATTCATGCTTATATCTTCCAAAATATCCCCAGTTGGGTGTTAATTTTATTTTTAACGTATTGCTTGGCGCTGTGTCATCTAATGTTGATACCAAGAACACCCCAAACAAGCCCCAAAACCACAAAAATCGCATTTTCCCAAAACTAAATAATACGAAAAAAAAAAAAACACCCTGTGTTCCAAGTCCAACCATTTCCGTTGCTGAGACTCGTTGCTAACTGGACGCAGGTCGTAATTTCACCGTAATTTTACATTGTTAGTCGTTATATGGTCATTAGAATTATTATTTTGCATAGAATTATTATTTGCATAGTTCAACGGTTACCGAGTTATAATTTTTGCCCTTAACACATTCTGTCGATGTAATTTGAACTACTTTCTGGTCTTTGAAAATGTCCCCAACGATTTCCTGTACCAAGCATTGTCGAGATCAGTTAAGTGATAACCGAGATATAAAATTTTGATCTTAACACCCTCTATCGATATAATTTAAAACTACACTCTAGACTATGTTAAGTTTGGTGCCCGCAAGAGTAATTGTACCAAGTTTTTCATATATCGGTTCAGCAGTTACCGCGATATGTTTTGTCCTTACCGCCCTCTATCTATATAATTTCGAACTACACACTAGCATATCGTCGTTGTAGAACGAACAATCACCAAATACATTTTCAAAATGCCAAATATTCATTTACAAAAATCTTTATACATCTGTTAACTTTTAATCGATGATATCAATTTTATTAACCAAATGATAAGAAAATTGAAATTTCAATTGCGTTCAGTTAGCAACGATGCTCAGCAATGGAAACGGTGTTTGAAACACAGGGTGGTCATATTTAGTTTGGGGAAATTGATTTTTTTGGGGTGTTGGTGATTGTTTAGGGCGGTACCAATGGCTGCATTCAGCAACCTCTGCAGTTGGTAACTGCTCAGTGACTAATCGCTCACTGTTACTAAATGCACCGCTATCAAAGCTGTCAATTTATAAATTAATTTATTATTAATATTTTATTAAAATTACATACAACATACATGAAAACATATATTCCAATCTAAATTCCATTTTTGTTTATAAATATTTGAGTTAAAATGTCATCGATTGTCATCGATAACAAAGACAGCGCAAATGTAGCGCAAAAATTTTATGCTGAAAAAAATGGCGACCGCTCACTAAACATGTTGAGGGTAGCATGCCATTTAAGCTCAAATTGCTCAACAGTTTCACAACTGCTGAATGCAGCCAATATCAGATGACACAGCCTCAACAATACAGCGTAAACAAAAATTAACACACAAATGTGGATATTTTGGAAGACATAAGCATGAATGCTGTAGAGAATTCCGGAGCCAATTTGGAGAACATAGGAAACATTCTACGCATATGAAACTTACTCCTAAAATTTTCTAAAAATACCTTTTCAAAAATAAATGTCCCATGCCATGGGCGGATCCAGAAGTATGACTTGGGGGGTTTGATTGATTTTTGTGCGCATTTTTTTCCAAATTTTTCTAAAACGTTTGTGTATTTATAGTTTCAAAGATTTTTCGACATTTTCTAGCATTTAAATATTTTTCGACATTTTTTGATTCTGCCAAATATTGTTTCGACGTTCTAAAGCTTTTAAAATTTCGACATTTTTAGGTTTCGACATTTTTATTTTCTACATTTTTGTCTTCGGTATTTATTTTCGATATTTCAAATTTCGACGATATGTTGAAACTATAAATACACAAACATTTTTTTTTATAGAATCAAAAAATATCGAAAACTAAAATGCCGAAATATTAAAATGTTGAAATACAAATTTCATATCGTATTTGAGTCATTTCACACTAAATCGCACAGGATTTGCAACTCACGCGCATCGAGATCTGCATAGAACTTTTTTTATATTTTTCCGACCACTAGTTTTAGATACACCACTTTTTCCAGAGATACAGTTCTAAGTTTAAAAAATTGTAAAGATCACTTTTGTTTGGTGGTTCATTTTGAAATATTTCTTTATGCTAAAAACTCCGTTAACATTTCGTTTTGAATTTAATAAAACAATTTTTTGAAAAAATTTAAGTCTTCTTAACATGAACATATGACCAATGGTCATTATTCTTAAACTTCAAATTTCATGTCCTTAAAAAAAAGTAATTTAAGCTCTACCGCCTACAGGACTCAGGAAGATCAACAGCACCAGCTCAGTTTGAGACAGACAGCAGCGTGGTCCATTGCTGAGGCCAACCGCGTTTGATCATCTCGACGATTATGCGCGACAAGGCGTCTTTGAGATCTGATAGCGTGGTGTCTGCAACGGGCCCATCACCAGCTTCATTGCCGACCTGTACAAAGAGCGGTGACTCCACCTTGAGGCGTTCACAGGCCATTTATACCTCCATGCCGACTTGATGCACGGTCTGCGGATGCATAATGAACTCTACCGCCTGCTCCACGGCTCGAAATGTTCCATGATATTGTGATTTTCTGTTAATAAAATCTGTTAATATAGTCGCCGATTTAAAACAAAAAAAAAAAAAATGTATTTTGTTACCTGAATTTGTGTAAAACGCTTGTAGTTTGCGTATTCTGCTACTTTCACAACTGGCCTCTAATGGATTTTGGCCCGAGCCACTTCGAACTCGAGCTTCGCTAATGCCATAATCCTTAGACACTTTTACCCACCACTGCATCATGTTGCCCAACTGAGTAATCTGTAAAAAAATAAAAACAAATGTTTAAATATACAATTAAATAGATATAAAATATAAAACTTTGTAATAAAAATGTACCTGGTGTGCAGCAAACAGCAGACATTTTGTATATAACACCAGGGTTTACGTTCTACTACGTTCGGACTAGATATACTACCTTTCGGTTTTCATATTTCTATTCCTCTACTACGGACTACGCGGTAGTGATTTTTAGCATTGTCGATAGTTTTGTAGGAAAATATGTTTTTGATAATTTATAATTTGTGGGATGTAGTAATTACCACATGGAAAACTACTATATGTCGAATTTTGGGACAAACAAAATTACCACATGTAAAAACAAAAATACCATATATTTTTTAAAAAATCTATATTTACTATTTAGAATGCATATTTACACTGATCCTAATCTATATTTTCATTTAAATTTCGAATATTTTTATCTTTTTTGATATATTTTTTTTTCATATTAAATTTTCAATAAATATTCCTAAGTCAATTCAAAAAATATGAACGTTAATTGTTTAATAATAATGTTTAATTTATTTTATTTTCTATTAGTTTGTAGTATTTTGTGGTATATTGATGTTTGGTAATATATATATATATATATATATATATATATATATATATATATAAATAAATATATATATATATATATATATATATATATATATATATATATATTTTTTTTTTTTTATTTTTAATGTAATTTATGATAAATTATGATTAATATTTTGATTTATTATCTTTATATAAATGTGATAAATGTACCCCAATATCAAAATATTATAATAAAAATATTATATATACTCCGAGTATTATTTCGAAAAAGCACTATTTGCATATTGAAATATAAAAAGCATTAAAAAATTATACTTTATGGTACATCACTGCAGGTACAAAAATGGTACATCACTGCCTGTCGCTTCTTCCTATATGGCAACTATATTATGTCGTCCTTCCTTTTCGTTTTTTTCCACACAGAGTAAATGGATGCATAGAAAGAAAGGGCGCGAATGTGTGAAAAAGCGAGGGAAATGTGGACTTATCGTGTGAACATAAAAAAGTAGTCATTAACACGAAACAACCATATTTTCAATACCATGAAAAAGTGATACCAATATAAATTTTTGGAAAACACCAAAATATATGCAAATTAATGGTATCACTCGCCTTCTAGAACTTGAACTGGTCGGTTGTCTTCTCGACTGTTCTCGTTCGGCGATGTCATTTATAGTTAACGGGAGTAATCCCGTTTTCTAAGTCAAACACATTTACAGTTTTTGTGACGCGAACGGCTTCGTTGCTAAGGCGCATAAAGTGTAGATAAAATTACTTTGTAAATCAATTAAACAGACATTAGTTATGGCGTTATAATCGAAAGATTGGCCAAGTAAATCTTCAATAATTTTATTGAAGTAACTTATAACCAAAAAAAAAAAAATTAATGGTATTACTACTATTTTAGAAATATTTAATATGTGAATTCATTTTAAGAGTGAATTTAATTAACTATAAAAAGAAATATTGAAATTGAAAATTCATTTTTAGAATGAATTTGAGTAAAAAAAAAAACAATGTTACTACTCCATTATCCAAAAGAAGTAAAAATCGTTTTTGGAACTATATAAACATTCTAATGCATTCCATAGAGGATATTCTTACACATTTTTTGACACCAAAATCAAGTCTCTAGCTTATTTGCTACTCCTGGAATTCTGGAAATCCTCCAGTGGAGGATTCAAGGATTTGCAAGAGTAGCCGTACAGGGTTGATTTTAATGTAAAAAAAAATCTAAAATCCCCCTCTATACAGCTCTCGTAGTGTCATCACTGTGAAAAATGTCCAAGTGTTCTGGAACGGATTTTTGGCCAATTTGGAGGAATTCCAGGATTTGGAGTAGAAGGAAATCAGCTAGGAAGTTGATATTGGTATCAAAATGTTTGTAAAAATAATATGTATCGAATGGCATAGGTGTCATGCCAGCATGATTGTAAATGGCTAGCAACGGATTTTTAAGAATAATTGTAAAATTATGACCAATTGGAAGATGTGGACGAAATGACAGTCATTCCATTCGAAAGATATTATTTTTAGAAATTTTTTGACACCTTTATCATGAATGTAGTTGAATCCAGTGTCATTAAAACTGTTTTTAAACAAACGAAAATGACCACCCTGTAGTGTCCAGTTAGCAATGATTTTACGTGCGTTCAGTTAGCAACGATGCTCAGCAATGGAAACGGTGTTTGAAACACAGGGTGGTCATATTTAGTTTGGGGAAATTGATTTTTTTGGGGTTTTGGTGATTGTTTAGGGCGGTACCAATGGCTGCATTCAGCGACCTCAGCAGTTGGGAACTGCTCAGTAACTAATCGCTCACTGTTACTAAATGCACCGCTATCAAAGCTGTCAATTTATAAATTAATTTATTATTAATATTTTATTAAAATTACATACAACATACATGAAAACATATATTCCAATCTAAATTCCATTTTTGTTTATAAATATTTGAGTTAAAATGTCATCGATTGTCATCGATAACAAAGACAGCGCAAATGTAGCGCAAAAATTTTATGCTGGAAAAAATGGCGACCGCTCACTAAACATGTTGAGGGTAGCATGCCATTTAAGCTCAAATTGCTCAACAGCTTCACAACTGCTGAGGTCGCTGAATGCAGCCAATATCAGATGACACAGCCTCAACAATACAGCGTAAACAAAAATTAACACACAAATGTGGATATTTTGGAAGACATAAGCATGAATGCTGTAGAGAATTCCGGAGCCAATTTGGAGAACATATGAAACTACGCATATGAAACTTACTCCTAAAATTTTCTAAAAATACCTTTTCAAAAATAAATGTCCCATGCCAGGGGCGGATCCAGAAGTATGACTTGGGGGGTTTGATTGATTTTTGTGCGCATTTTTTTCCAAATTTTTCTAAAATGCGCCCCAAAAATTTATTTTGCGCCCTTTTTTATATTTTCTCATCAAATACTGTGAATAATGAATTATACACAACTTCACTTCTTTAAACCAACAGTTTTATTTTCTTAAAAAAGAAAAAAATAGGATGCGATTGGATATGTGGTACACTAAGAACGATGATTACCAGAAATATCACAGCCCTAAATATCAAGTTATTTACAAATTATTTAGATCGTATTTGAGACAACCATCTCTCAAACATCCGTCAAATACGATAATTATTGCTAGCAACCATCTTTCAAATTTACAATTATGTATAGCAACCATCAATTATGTATAGCAACATCTTACAAATAGAAAGATAGTTGATGAATATTTGGAAAAGGTACTCCATTAGAATTCGCGGAGTATTTTTTATTGAATTGAAAGAAAATGAATCAAATGTATTTTTATTTATTCTAGAATTAAAACAGTATCCTTGTTATACATCGCCGACGTCTTTATAAATACTTCGAAGGTAAAATTTTACGACTTGAGATTTTTTCGTAGAAGAACCACGTCCGTCCGGCGATGCTGCCATCAAAGTAAACTCTGAAAAGAAATATTTTCCATCACGTGTTGATAATTTCAATCCAAGGAAGTTTTATTTTCACTTTTACCATTAAAACGTAAATTTTGAGTTGACACTTTTTACACCATTAAATTTACTAAATTGTTGTGGAAATCGAGAGTAAGGAAAAAGTACGCCATTTTCCTTTTTTCTGGTAGTCAAATGTCAAACTACCTCAAAAGTTTTGCTGCAAATGTCCACGAACTCTAGATGTTTGCTATCAATCAACTGTAAATATCTCAATTTCCATTGTTGTTGTGGCAAAAATCTCGTTACTAATGCCTGGTTTTCACTATGTCATTTTGTGTCATATTTGTTTTCTTTACATTATGATTGCGACGCAGAAACTGACCAAAATTAAAATGTTAATTCACCATGTCAGTCGATAACAAAATGCCAACATGTTTACTAAATTGTTGTGGAAATCGAGAGTAAGGCTTAAATTTAAGGCTTAAATTTAAAAGGATAGTTGCAGCAAGACTTTCATAAACATCTTGTTTTCTTAATGTACCCTAGAAAAATCGAAAACCGGTGCACCTACAAATTTGGTCATATAGGTACTCAAATGAAAGGTAATAATGCCACATTTGTAATTATATGGTTATTTTTATGATCTGATAACCATAGCGATTAGGATTTGTAATTATGTAAACAAAAATAAAAACTAAAATGCTGATTGTTGAGAAAAATATTTAATTATTTATCAAAATGACGACGAAATTTAGAAATAAATAGATAACGCTGAAACCCTTTTTAAAATTTTCTAGAAGTGGCCCAACAGTTAATTATAATATTTCGTAGGGAAGTTATATCGAAGAAGCTATATTTAAAAAATTTAAATATTTTATTTTTTAAAACATAAATACAAATGTGTATAATAGACTCCTGAGTAAATTTCTTTTCGTTTGGATACCCACACTAAGAAAACAAAGATGATTACCAGAAATATCACAGCCCTAAATATCAAGATATTTACAAATTATTTAGATCATCTTTGAGACAACCATCTCTCAAACATACAATAAATATTGCTGGCAACCGTCTTTCAAATTTATGATTATTTATAGCAACCATCACATAAACATCTTACAAATATGAAGATAGTTGCGGAATATTTGGAAAAGGTACTCCATTAGAATTCGCGGAGTAATTTTTATTGAATTAAAATAAAATGAATCAAATGTATTTTTATATATTCTAGAATTAAAACAGTATCCTGTTAATACATCGCCATCGTCTTTATAAATCCTTTGAAGGGAAAATTGTACAATGACTTGAGACTTCTTCGCGGAAGAACCAAGTCCGTCCGGCGATGCTGTCATCAAAGTAAACTCTGAAAAGAAATAATTTTCCATCACTTGTTGATAATTTCAATCCCAGGAAATTTTATTTTCACTTTTACCATTAAAATGTAATATTTGAGTTGACACTTTTTTACACCATTTGATTTACTTAATTGTTGTGGATAAATCGATCATAAGGAAAAAGTATGCCATTTTCCTTTTTTATAGTAATCAAATGTCAAAATACCACAAAAGTGTTGATGCAAATGTCCAAAAACTCAGGATGTTTGCTATTAGTAAACTATAAATATCTCAATTTTCATTGCTGTTGTGGCAAACCTTTCGTAAATATCTGCATATATGTCATATTTAAAAAATATTAATAGTTTTGCTGCAACTTTATTGAAACTTATGGGATATTTGAATATTTGCTATAAGGCGTAAATTTAAACGGATAGTTGCAGCAAGACTTTCATCTTGTTTTCTTAGTGTAAATGTTCATATAGGTAGGTGTATAAGTTTTCGATTTATCTAGGGTACCACAAGTCTGACCGCGCCCTAATATAGTCTGAGACCCAAACAGAGGGGATCGTTTGAAGAAAAAAATATTTTACTTCATACGATTATGTAAAGTTCAGCCAATTTGTTTGTGTGGAGATTTTGAGATTTTTTGGTAGGAGTAACGACTTGTTTCCATATATATCAAAAATAATAATTAATTTTGATTTTTATAAATATGTATCTAAAATAAAAATTATATTTGACTTTTGAAAATATTTATCAAAAATAATTATTTTTGACTTTGATAAATATTAATCAAACTTTTATTTATAATTTTTAAATATAATTATTAAAAAATATTTTAAAATTTAACAGTCCTATAATAAAAATAAGGCAATAAATTAAAAATGTTCATCGAATGTTATCTAACGGTACCCTTAGTTATAGAGTTACATCATTTCTTACAATGACTTTTTACATATAAATTTGAAAATTATTTTTGGTCTCTGATTTTAGGATGGTGTACATATCTCAGAACCCTTGGAAACAAAATTCAATTTGTGTATCATATTAAAGGTGATCAATACCGACATCTCGTTTGTAAACAACTTTTTCTTTCATCTTCCGATTTGATCTCGAATCTGAAGTCCGTTTATCAGCTCTGAGTTCCTCGCAATTTGGGGTAAAAAATGAACAATTAAGGTGTTTAAAGACAGTAATCAGATTATTTTCATTTCAAAAGATACTGATTGGGTTTCTTCAGCAATGATGTTTATCATGAACAGGTGCATTTTTGTTACTTTGGCACCATCGTCACAACGCTTTCCATATCATTTGTTTTATCGAACTTTAACCATACTAATTACAAATTTTGACATACCGCGTGAACTCTTGAAAAAAATATTATACTCTCTTCAGCAAATATATTCCCCATCAAACATAAAGTGTGGTCCTCAAATGACAAAATTGCCTCAGATCCAGCCATTAAACAGAATAATAAAAAAACAATACACTTTGTATTTTTTTTATTAAGTTACAGGCACATTTCAGTAAAATTTTAGAAACTTAAATAAAAGTTATATATTGTTATGGATTTCGACATACTAGAAACATTGGCATATTCAATTTTTTTCGCAAAAGTCCTGTTTGCAGGATATTGTCAGTCAAATATACAAAATTTAAAGATAGTACATATTTTTTTTTTATTTCAAAAGATACAGATATGGTTTTTTTAGCAAGATTGTTTATCACGAATAGACAGTATTATTTTACTTTGACACACACAGAAAAATTCTCTTTTGGCATGAGGTTAATTGAACCAACGTTTCAGTGTAGCAACCGAAATACATTTGTTGTAATCTCATGTCATTAAAATGAACGTACCATTTTTTACTCTAACCGGAATGTTAGTCCGCGCAGTTGCGCGTTCGGTTGTCGTAACCTCATGATTTCATTTTTCATTCTGCCAAAATTTGACGTTTGTGCATTTCTTACGGCAACTGAGTACGTTATTGTATCAACAAAAACCAGTTGGGAAGGTTAGATCACATGGAAAATTTTAAATTTGGTGTTATTATGATAGTTAGTATTATCAAAATTATAGTAGGCCTAAGCAAACTATACATATCCTACACATATGTGTGGTTACCATTCAAAGTGGTATATTGGTCACCAGGGTATACGAATCATGAAAATAATTACAAACATTCAATCGTTGAAGAATTTCCATTCATTTGATACCCATATTTACAAATGGATAGGTGTACCGAATTTCGATTTTTTTTTTTGGAACCACAAGTATGATGGAACCACAAGCATGATATCAATATATATTTGACCAAAAAAGTTTACCTCAGCACGTATACAGTAAAATTGATCTGTAGATGTAAATTTAATAAGAGGTATATTTGAATATAAATGGATCAGATCACAGGTCACAATGATCCGATCTCGCCAATGGTCCGATGGTCCAATTTTTTCGCACATACAGCGTAGTTATATAAGTAATCTAAATTATAAGTTTCATTTATCTAACTCTTCAATTGTTTAAGTAGTAGGGATTTCAACAGACAGACGGACAGACGGACATCGCTAAATCGACTCAGGAGATCATGCTGATCAAGAATATATATACTTTTCCATAGATGCTTCCTTCTGGGTGTTACAAACGGCATACCAAACTGAATATACCCTTTCACTCTTAGTGTAGGGTATTAAAATGACAAACGGCAACCTTATGTCTATCAGTTCGATTGCCAGTTTCTTGCCAAAAATTATGGATACATGTAGAAATAAACAAACGTTAAAAATTTTCACAAGTGCCAAAAAATAGGAAATTCATTAATTAAGTGAAAATGCGAAAAAAAGGGCAAGCATGAGGTTGTGCCAACCTCCTTTTCAGCAAGCATGGGGTTGTTTAAACCTCCATCTCAGCAAGGATGCCGAAAGCTCCAATTGAAATTTTATTTTAAGAATTTTATTTGTATATAGAAAACTTATTTATATAAAGTTTTATATATGTGTTTTTGATGCGTAAATATGTCACGCATACAATTTCAAAAAATGTATCTATAAATTCTTGTTCTCTGAAAAATAAAAACAGTATGAAGACACATTTAATATTTTATTTCATCATAATTAAACAAAATAGAAAAACTATTTATAATGCCACATACGATCATATATTTTTATTATATTTCACTAACTAAACAGCAATTTGTATTGAATTCATTCATTTATTTAATTAATATTCATATATTTATTTCGCATTTTTACTTAATTAATGAATTGGCCACTTGTGAAAATGTTTGACGTTTACTTATTTCTGCATGTATCCATAATTTTTGACAAGAAACTGGCAACCGAACTGCTGATAGACATGAGGTTGCCGATTGTCATTTATTTTGTTGATACAATAACGTACTCAGTTGCCGTAACAAATGCAAAAACGTCAAATTTTGGCAGAATGAAAAATGCAATCATGAGGTTACGACAACCGAACGTGCAGTTGCGTGGACTAAAATTTCGGTTAGAGTAAGAAATGGTACGTTCATTTCAATGACATAAGTTTACAACAAATGTATTTCGGTTGCAACACTGAAAATTTGGTTCAATTAACATCATGCCAAAAGAGGATTTTTCTGTGTGCATAAAAATGAGACGATGTCCTCAAACCACAAAATCGTCTCAGATTTAGCCATTTAACAGAATGAACCATAAACTTTGTATTTTGTTTATTACGTTGTATGCAAAATTTTCGACAGCAAAAATAAAAGTTATATATTCTTATGAATTCAATATTATAAAAATAATGGCGTTTGCAGTTTTTTTCCTAGACGTTCTGTTTCAAGGATATACGACAAAAGCGAAATGCTGTTTTTTAAGGCATACTTTTGTTTCATAGAGGTTAAGCTTATAGATTTTGGATCCAAAATAAGCACAGACGAATTAATATTATAATGCAGTTTTAAAACTGATATAATTTGCTGAGCTAAAACCTTAAGACTAGAATGGTGTTCACCTGGATGCCAAGAAATAAATACCCTAAAATGTTTTTTTATATCCCAAATTGCTACTTTTTTACATACACTAAGAAAACAAGATGTTTATACGTGTTTTACGCCTTGTAGCAAATATTCAAACATCCCATAAGTTTCAATAAAGTTGCAGCAAAATTATTAATATTTTTAAATATGACGTATATTCAGATAGTTACGAGATGTTTGCCACAACAGCAATGAAAATTGCGATATTTGCAGTTGACTGATAGCAAACACCAGAGTTTTTGGACATTTGCAACAAAACTTTTGAGGTATTTTGACATTTGACTACCATAAAACGGAAAATGGCGTACTTTTTTCTTACGCTCGATTTATCCACAGCAATGAAGTAAATCAAATGGTGTAAAAAAGTGCCAACTCAAATATTACATTTTAATGGTAAAAAAGAAAATAAAATATCCTGTGATTTAAATTAACAAAACGTGATGGAAAATATTTCTTTTCAGAGTTTACTTTGATGACAGCATCGCCGGTCGGACTTGGTTCTTCTGCGAAGAAATCTCAAGTCGTTGTACAATTTTATTTTCGAAGGATTTATAATGACGATGGCGATGTATAACCAGAATACTGTTTTAATTATATAACAATTAAAAATACATTTGATTCATTTTCTTTCAATTCAATAAAAATTACTCCGCGAATTCTAATGGAGTACCTTTTCCAAATATTCATCAACTATCTTCCTATTTGTAAGATGTTTAATTGATGGTTGCCATAAGTAATAGTAAATTTGAAAGATGGTTGCTAGCACCATTTATCGTATTTGACGGATGTTTGAGAGATGGTTGTCTCAAATAAGATCTAATTTATAAATATCTTGATATTAACGGCTGTGATATTTCTGGTAATCATCTTTGTTTTCTTAGTGTATATCTCGAAAACCATGATGTTTTTTTAAAATCAATATCAATACTAAATGTGTGAGCATTTATGTAAATTTTAGATACAAGATATATGAGTGTGACTTTCCACCTAACGCCTACCATGCAAAATCATGCCTAAAAACAGAATTTTCTTTTTTGTCAAATATCCTTGAAACAGGATGTCTAGGAAGAAAAATAAATACGCAATTGTTTGTAGAATGTCGAAATTCACAAGAATATAAATTTTTTATTTCAGCTTTCGAAAAACTTTGTGAAATGCGCCTGCAACGTTATAAACAAAGTACAAAATATATTGTTTTTTATAGCTTTTTATACCCTACACTAAGAGTGAAAGGGTATGTTCAGTTTGGTACGCCGTTTGTAACACCCATAAGGAAGCATCTCCGGTATGGAAAATGATATATTCTTGATCAGCATGACCTCCTGAGTCGATTTAGCGATGTCCGTCTGTCCGTCTGTCTGTCTGTTGAAATCCCCACTACTTTTAAAATTGAAGATCTAGATAAATGAAACTTATAACTTAGATTACTAGTATACCTACGCTGTATGGCGAGATCGGTCCATTGTGACCTATGATCCGACCACTTATGTTCAAATACCTCATATAAAGATCAATTTTTATGTATACGTGCTTAGGTAAACTTTTTTGGTCAAATATATATTGATATCATGCTCAAATACATGATAGTAATTTTTTCCGGCGAAAAGACTTGTGGTTCACAAAAAAAATTCGGTACACCTACCCATTTGTAAATATGGGTATCAAATGAATGGAAATTCTTCAGCGATTGAAAGTTTGTAGTTATATTTAGGATTGGTATTCCCTGGTGACCTATATACCACTTTGAATGGTAACCACACATATGTGTAGGGCAGGCATGTCAAACACGCGGCCCGCCAACCTTTCATCTGCGGCTCGCGAAGACTTTTTAAATATTATTAATATATTTAATAATATTAAATATTTATTTAATTTTCAGGCGTCAAAATGAATATTATGTATTCTTGTGCATTTTTGAGCAACGCAATGTATTCAATTTAACATGCCATATATGAAATTAAATTATTAATCTTGGTTAAAAACTTATAATTTATTAAAAAAGATCAATATTTTTGTAGGTACATTATTTTCTAAAATTTAATGTCATTATAAATATTATACATGACTTTGCAAAATGGCACAACAATAATTTTTACATTTTTTTCATGAAGTAATATTGTTTTTTATTTAAAAATTTAAAATAAATTGTAAAGTTTGGAATATAAAAAATATATATTGCCGCAAAGTTTTGTACGTCTATCACCGAAAAGAAAATTACATTATTGTTTTTGATTCGACTATTAAAAATAAAAGGAGAGAAAAATAATTAAAACTTAAAAATTTTAAAAACTGGACCCAATTTAACAAAACCATTTTCGGAATTTGCTCCAGTATCAAATAAAGCCGCAACAGACTATGCACTTTTATAAAAAAACGACAAGTTTTGAACCAAGAAACTTGCTTTGCACAAACTGGAATTGGAATCATTTAAATTTTTTTTTAGTAAGTAATTTTTTTTTGTATTAGAGACATTCCACACCAAAACTACCAGAGTTCAACACTCACCTTCTCCAAAGATACATTGGTTCAAAGTTTCAAAAATGAATCAATAATCACTTTTTGTAGAAAAAAAACTCTTGACCGTAGAAAGCAGCAAACCTCGCATTAAGGAAATAAAACCAACTTCGTCATAAGTCCTAAATCTGAACATCTAATCAATGGTCACTTTCATTGTAATTTAAATTAATTGTTCATAAAAAGGACACCTTTTCAAATTTATTCAAATATCAAATTTATATACGGAATTTTAAAAAACAAACTTTTTCAATAGTTTAAGTATTGTTTGTATCGAAAAATCTAAATAAATAGGTTACCAGTCTGACATGTCATTTATGCCTTGAAGTTTCCTCGAACAAACTTGGATAACCAAAATCCAATCTTGTTGCTAATTTTTAAAATTTTGCAATTTTCGTAGAGTAAAATTTTATGTTAGGATAATTTAAACATTTTCCACATCGATATCGCAATGCTTTTCAAATAAATATCGATATATTTTAAATATTTGATGCAGTATTAATCCAGAATAATTTTTATTATCGTTTCGAAAAAAAAACTGCGATATGTCGCTTTGAACTATTTTTGCAGTTTTAGTACGATTTGGCCTTCGATATTGGTACAAGATCTAATTCGATATCGTACAATTTTGCCGACATAAAAAATTACAACAATTTTGGATGATTGTCAGGTGTCTGTTTTATAAAATTTTCTCTAGTGTTTGAAATATAGGTAATATAATAATAATAGTTTGACGCTACAGTCCTGTATAGAACTTCGGCCGAGCTCTCTCACCATTTTGAGCTGTGCGTGTTATATTTGTACTCAAAGTGGTGGGACCTACAGTTTATTGCCGAATCCGAACGGCGGGTGAGAGCTTTTCATAGGCAATGGTTTTACTCTCGTAGGTTTGCCATTTACTGACGAGAGGTAGCGCGGTATAGAAAAATGTTTCTATGAAAAGATGTTGTTAGCCCCAGTCCAGGCTTGAACCGGGGACCTTTCGGCTCGCAGTCCAACGCACTAACCACTGAGCTACCGCGGCTACATATAGTTGAAATATAGGTACTCCACTGTAAATTCCTCAGACAAAATATTTGGCAGGATCAAAGAAGTTCGGACATTTTTTCAATTATTTCAAACAGACAAAAATCGCACCATATTTTACAAAAAAAAATCGCCAGGGGCGCTTTTAACGACGATCTATGAAAAATTTGATAATCTTAACATTGAATTTTTTAACAAATGTAAAAAACGAGCGATTTTTTTTCTTATGGTACACAAATGCGGCCCGCCTCATCATTTGAATTGCCAATGCGGCCTGTGATGCCAACTGAGTTTGACATACCTGGTTTAGGGTATTTATAGTCGGCTTAGACCTACTATAATTTTGATAATACTAACTATCATAATAACACCAAATTTAAAATTTCCCATGTGATCTAACCTTCCCAACTGGTTTTTGTTGATACAATAACGTACTCAGTTGCCGTAAGAAATGCACAAACGTCAAATTTTGGCAGAATGAAAAATGCAATCATGAGGTTACGACAACCGAACGTGCAACTGCGCGGACTAACATTTCGGTTAGAGTAAAAAATGGTACGTTCATTTGAATTACATGGGGTTACAACAAATGTATTTCGGTTGCTACACTGAAACGTTGGTTCAATTAACCTCCTGCCTGTGTGTGTCAAAGTAAAATAATACTGTCTATTCGTGATAAACAATATTGCTAAAAAACCATATCTGTATCTTTTGAAATAAAAAAAATATGTACTATCTTTAAATTTTGTATATTGGACTGACAATATCCTTCAAACAGGACTTATGCGAAAAAAATTAATATGCCAATGTTTCTAGAATGTCGAAATCCATAACAATATATAACTTTTATTTAAGTTTCTAAAATTTTACTGAAATGTGCCTGTAACTTAATAAAAAAAATACAAAGTGTATTGTTTTTTTATTATTCTGTTTAATGGCTGGTTCTGAGGCAATTTTGTCATTTGAGGACCCCACATTATGTTTTATGGGGAATATATTTGCTGAAGAGTTCACGCGGTATGTCAAAATTTGTAATTCGTATGGTTAAAGTTCTATAAAATATGTGTTATGGAAAAGCGTTGGGAAAAAATGCGCGTGTTCATGATAAACATCATTGCTCAAGTAACCAAACCTGTATCTTTTGAAATTAAATTTTTTTGTAATTTTATTTAACTTGGACAACTTTTATTAAACTTGGACAAATAATGCATTAAATTGCCTCATTTTAGGGGGTAAAATCTCTACACGGATAGAAAAGATTTGTTAAAAATTTTTGAATTTAATAAAAAATAATACGAAATTAACATACATGTATTACGAATGAAATGTAATTAAATTATAATCTAAATTGAATTTATTTATGTTCAGTAATAACATATTATTATGTGTAAACATAATTATATTGTCCAGTATTTGTCATTTTTGGGGGTAGGTTAAAATCCCTACACGGATAGAAAAGATTTGCTTGAATATGTTTGAATTTAATTAAAAAATAATACGAAATTACCATACATGTATACAAAAAAAAAAGAATGAAATGTAATTAAATTATAATCGAAATTAAATTTATTTAAGTTCAGTAATAACATATTACTATGTGTAAAAATAATTATATTGTCCAGCAGAATCTGTCAAATTTACCATAAATATTATACAACACAAACATAAAAATCTAATTGCATTTGAATATACTATTTCTTGGCAGTTTACTTAGTTATAACTATGTTTCAAAACAAACAAAAAATCCTATTCAAATCTAATTATAACGTACGTTCGCAAAGCTCGTCTTCATTCGGTTAGTTACCGACAGACGAAGTTCGCAACGTTGCGCAGCATTTTCTACCTATGTCTCTTTTGTCGTCTTGTGAAGTATGTATTGGTCCTTTTAAACATACTGATGTTTGAAAACAAACAAAAAAAAAATAAATTAGACGTATTTAAACACCTTAATTGTTCATATTTGACGCTAAATTGTGAAGAACCCAGAGCTGATGGATCAAAACGGACTTCAGATTCGAGATCAGCGACCCCATGTTACCCTAAAATCGTTATCAAATCTGAAGATGGTATTTTTTGCTGCATTGTGTTTACTTTTCAAGTCAGCATATTTCGAAAACCATAAATACAAAATATTTTAATTTGTTTTTTTTTTTTAAGTACAACATTTGTTCCAAGTTTGACGTTTCACCTATTTTTTTGTACCATTTATTCAAGAAGTAATAAGTAATAGTTACTTGGCCAATTATTAAATTAATTTACAACAGAGTTTTTTTAATTTCAAAAAGACTGAAAACGTAAAAACAGTATTATAAATCGTCGTTATGAACTAAAAGTCATCAAATAAATTTTGTTTCAATATCAATTTCATTGCATTTTCAGCCATATTAAAAATCACTATAAGGACCATTCCACAACAAATCGACCAAAAAAAGTTAAATTTGAGATTTTACCTTTTCGATTTCAATAAAATTTGCGCAACTTAGAAAGGGTGCCCAGATATGTACTCACCAATTTTTTTTTATTTTTTTTTCGTCCAGTACTTCCAGAGATACAGTAGCTCAAAGTTACAAAAAATGGGCCAAAAATTACTTTTGTTTGGTTGTTCATATTTAAATATCTCTTAAACTAGAAATGCTAGAAACTTCTAGAAAAATTAAGTTTTAACTTCTAAACATGAACATGTGGCTCGTGGTCAGGCCCTTCTGATTCTGTACTCGTTTTCAACGCATATCGGGCCACAGATTTTCCGAAGAATCTTTCTCTCGAACGCTCCTAAAGCTCGCTCATCGGTGTTGGCAAGCGTCCATGCCTCAGCGTCATAGAGGAGGACTGGCATGATGAGCCACTTATAGAACGTAATTTTTGTCTATCGTGAGAGGGCTCTGCTCCTCAATTGCCTACTGAGCACAAAGTATCACCTGTTGGCAAGAGTTATTCTTCGGCTAATCTCCAGGCTGACATTGTTTTCCTTGTTGATGCTGGTTCCTAGGTATACGAAGTCCTTCACAACTTCGAACTTGTGGTTGTCAATAGTGACGTATTGTCCAAGACGCCGGGACTCCTTGTTTGTTGACACTAGGTACTTCGCATTGTCCTCGTTCACCGTAAGACCCATTCGGCGAGATTCCCTCTCTAAACTGGAGAATGCTGCACTGACTGCTCTGCCCAATGATGTCGATATCATCAGCGTACCCGAGCAGCATGAAACTCTTGTTGAAGATAGTGCCATTGTGATGGAGTTGTGCAGCTCTTACAATCTTCTCCATTATTAGGTTGAAGAAGTCACACGATTGGGAATCGCCTTGTCTGAAACCTCGTTCGGTATTAAACATGTCGGTGAGGTTGTTCCCAATTCTCACTGAGCAACGTGTGTCGCTCAGAGTCATTCTGCAAAGCCTTATAAGTTTCGCAGGTATACCGAATTCAGACAGGGTGGCGTATAGGCGACTTCTTATCGGACTGTCGAAGGCAGCTTTGTAGTCGACGAAGAGATGGTGGGTGTCGATCTGCCTCTCTTTGGTCTTTTCCAGGATTTGGCGCAATGTGAAAATCGGTTCTATGGTGGACTTTCCAGGTCTGAAGCCGCACTGATAAGATCCAATCATTTTGTTGACGATGGGCTTCAGTATAAGTTTCACATAATACGCTCGTTAGAACTTTATACGCGATGTTAAGGAGACTTATACCACGGTAGTTGGCGCGTATCGTGGGATCTCCCTTCTTAAGGATTGGGCAGAGTATACTGAGATTCCATTCGCTAGGCATGCTTTATTCTGACCATATTCTGCTGATGAGCTGGTGCATGCTCGTTATGAGCTCATCGCCTTCGGTCTTAAATAACTCAGCAGGCAGACCATCCGATCCTGCGGCTTTGTTGTTTTTCAGCCTGTTGATGGCTGTGCAGACCTCTTCACGGTCAGGCGACGGTATGTCATCGCCGTCGTCAGCAACTGGGGTTGTAAAGCTGTCTTCTCTATCAGCGGAATAGTTGTCATGATCGCCTGCTAAAAGATCAGAGAGCTCTCTCCATAACCTCAGTGTACCCTGGACATCTGTTACTAGATTCCCGTCATCGTCCCGTCATCATCTTGCGCATAAAAAGATGTCTTTCCTCATTTCTCTTCTCTCTGTATCGCTCTTTCACTGCTCGCGTAACTACTAACTGTATGGTGGCTCTATATGCAGCGTCTTTCTCTGAAGTGGCTGCGCGACACTCTTCGTCATACCACTTGTTCCGTGGGCGTTGGAATCCAAGCACCTCTTCGGCAGCCGTACGCATTGAGCGGGAGACGTGTGTCCACTGTGCGCATATATCATCGAGAGGGGGAGTTTCTTGGGCAAGCAGGTGTCGAGAGTCGAGCGGCATAGGCTTGTTCGGTCTGTTGTGTATGCAGCTTACTGACGTCTAGCTTTCTTTTCGTGGGTTTCCGTGCGTTTTTCAAAGCGCATAAGCGTGTGCGAACCTTGGCTGCTACAAGGAAGTGATCCGAGTCGATGTTGGCATTTCGGATCGAGCGTACATTCATCACACTAGAAGCGTGCCTTCCGTCAATCACAACATGATTAATTTGGATGAGTGTGTTCTGATCGGGTGACCGCCACGTGTCCGTGTGAATATTGAGATGCTTGAATCTAATACTACTAATTAGCATGTTTCGTGCAGCGGCGAAGTCGATCAGCCTCATTCCAGTGACGGAGGTGTTGTCGTGGAGGCTGAATTGTCCAACCGTTTAACCAAAGATACCCTCATGGCCCACCTTGGCATTAAAGTCGCCAATCACAATTTTGATGTCATGACTTGGGCATAGGCTTCGTCGAGGCGCTCATGGAAAGTCTCTTTAGTTTCATCGTCCTTTTCATTCATCAGAGCGTACGCACAAATTAGGCTGATATAGAAGTTTTTAGCCTTTATGCGAATTGTTGCTAGTCGTTCGTTCACGGGTGTGATCCTAGAGACAATGTGGCGGAGTCTCTTGCCGACTACAAATCCACAACCAAATTCATGCCTCTCCGCATGGAAGCTGTAGTAAATGTCACAGGATGCCTGTTTACAGCAGCCTGTCCATCGCATTTCCTGGATTGTGGTGATGTCAGCCTTGTATTTTTCGAGGATATCAACCAACTAGATAGTGGCACCTTCCCTATAAAGGGTTCGGACATTCCAGGTGCATAGCCGTAAATCATGGTCCTTTATACGTTTGCGTAGGTTCACATCGTGTTTTTGGGTCGATATCCAAAGCATTTTTTCTGTTTTCGTTGAATCAGCTTTTTTTATATGGCGGGGCACAAGCCCAACGCACAACCCCCGTTGTGGAGGGCCACTATCGCTGTCTCGTTTGTCCCCGACCAGACCTCCCACCGGGGTTGAAACCCGATCTTCAGCTGGTTGCTCGGGTTAACGGGGTTCACCAACGCGAAGGTGAGACTAGGAATTTTGTAGGAGAGGCTATGGCAACTAACAGAAGTCGGCATAATTAAGAACTTTAAAATTAAGGTGTACAAGTACATATCCCACATTAATATCTCCACCGAAGGTGTATGGTATTCCATAGTCGGGCCCGACCGACTATAAAAGTTCGTCCAATGTGACAGAACTTACCCATGTGACCAACTCGTTTTTATTCTATAAAAATTTTATTGATGTTAAAACGTATTGAGAAATTTAAAAAAGGTTATATATATATATATATATATATATATATATATATATATATATATATATATATATATACATATATAGATATATATATGTATATATATATATATATATATATATATATATATATATATATATATATATATATATATATATATACATATATATATATATGTATATATATATATATATATATATATATATACATATATAGATATATATATGTATATATATATATATATATATATATATATATATATATATATATATATATATATATATATACATATATATATATATGTATATATATATATATATATATATATATATATATACATATATATATATATATATATATATATATGTATATATATATATATATATATATATATATATATATATATCCCTGTTGAAAAAAACTATATATATATATATATATAGTTTTTTTCAACAGGGATATATATATATATATATATATATATATATATGTATATGGCGTCGTTTGCTGTCCCTGTGACTCTACTTTTGTAGCGTCCCTGTTGAAAAAAACTTCAATTCAATATATCACAAATGAAGAACAATACTCCATAGTTTTTAAAAATAGTTCTGATTGAGTTAGGACGAATTTCTGTACTTTAGTCTTCCACCTCCCATCAGCCGTTGGACACCATTTCTTCTAACATTTTTGATAACACTAATCACAACTATGGCTTACAACTATCGCTTATTTTATTTCAGTTTAACAATATTTCAATATTTTTCGAAGAATCGATTTCATATAAGCCAAAAATTTTAAATCTGGACCTATCTCAGGCAGTTTAGAGGGTTACATCCTTTTGAACAAATTATATAATATTGATCTATACGGATTTCAGCAGTCCCTTGCTCGTTTATTTGGATCTTTAATCCATTTTTTCGATTTTATTTGGAACTTTAAATTATCTCAGTTTAAATCTCATCTTCACCTCTTGGTAACTCCGGCCACTGTACTGTTTCCGGTGAGTTTCTAGTTTACGCGCCTCTTCGATTAAAGCCCCGAAGAGGACTGTATGATTTTACGAAAAAGCAAATTGGGTTGCGTTAAATGATTTTTATCGCAACTTTAATTGGAAATTGTGCTTCGCTGATAGAGACATAAATGCTGCGGCTTTAATGGTACAAAATATTATTTTATTAGGTATGCGGTCCTTTATATCTTCTAAAAAGATTAGCATTAAACCAAAGGACCACTCTTGGTTTAATGAGACTTGCAGGATTGCAATCAGGTTGAAAGAGGCAGCCTTTCAGAATTGGCGTTCTAACAAGAATGATAATACAGAATGACTTCGCATACAGGCTAGGAATCGCTGTAATGCCGTGATCTCGCACGAAAAGTTTCTTCACAAACAAAACGCGCGCAAAAAGGTCCTACTCTACCACAGAGGTAGTAAAAATGTATGGTCATTTGTAAAAAGGGTGAAGAATCAGACGACATCGTTTACTCCACCACTTATTATGAATGGCCAGACCTTCACTGACCCAGTTGATAAAGCTAATCTCTTGGCAGAATTATTTGCAAATAATACAACGCTCCCAGAAGTTAATCAACCACTGCCCGTTGTCGATTTTGTTTCTTCTGCAATGCCGGAGATACAATTTCGAACTCGGGCTGTTAAAATGGTTTTAGCAAAACTTAACATTAACAAAGCCTCTGGGCCAGAGGGCATATCTGTCCATGTGATGAAGAAGTGCGCGTCAACGCTGGTTTGTCCGTTGCGTATCTTTTCAACATCTCCTACACGACAGGAGTTTTTCCATCTTGTTGGAAGGTTGCCAATGTCCAGCCAGTTCTGAAAAAGGGCGAGGCCACGAACCCTGCCAATTACCGACATATTTTAATATGCTCTGCACTCTCCAAGGTAATGGAGAGCGTAATTAACTTCCACCTTGTGAACTATCTTGAGCACAAAGAATTGCTCAGTGACCGACAATACGGTTTCCGTAGGACCAGATCCACAGGTGACTTGATGACGTTCCTCTCCGAAAAGTGGAATAATTGTGTTCACCTTTTCGGAGAGAGCAAGGCTGTTGCTCTCGATATTTCCAAGGCTATTGATCGAGTGTGGTATAAAGCCCTCGTTTCAAAACTAATTGCATATGGTGTCGGTGAATCTTTTATTCGATGGATATCGAGTTTTCTCCAGGGTCGTTCAATACGAGTTGCGATGGATGGTGTTCTTTCGGAACAACATTTCATCAATTCTGGAGTTCCGTAGGGTTCCGTCCTATCACCGTCCCTATTTCTGGTCATTGATACATTTTGTCATTGACCCAGAACCCAATTCAGAACACCCAGAACATTTGTCATTCATACTCGTTCAACAAGCGCCCAAACTCTTTGGAGATTGAGAGTAAACGATGCACTATGAATGACACACTCAATAATGACCTTAAATCAATCGCCGAGTGGGGTGTTGCAAATAGAGTAGATTTTAATGCAAGCAAGACCCAATGTTGTCTGTTATGGATTCACCACTTCCACCCCACTCCCCTCAATATGGGTGCAGTGGATATTGCGCAGTCACCTGCTCTTGACGTTCTGGGCATATCAATTCAATGTGATCTCCGTTGGAACGACCACATATTTAATGTGTCGAAAGAAGCGGCCAAGTGCCTCGTTTTTTTAAAACGGTGTAAAACATACTTCATTTCTGCTGTCCTACGCACTGTCTACACTATATAGATACGGCCTATATAGATACGGCCTAAAATGGAATTCAATTCGCACAATTGGGCAGGGGACTAAAAATCCTCCTTGGAGTTCCTGGATCGAATCCAACAACGTGCGATATATTTAATAGGGGATGAAAATATTTCATCGTCTACTGGTTCTCTTGAGCACCGAAGGACCGTCGGGTGTGTAAGCCTGTTTTATAGGTATTACAACGGCAAGTGTGCGAGGGAAATACATGGCCTGATTCCATCAGGTCGTGTGTTCTCTCGTTCAAGTCGGGCGTCAAACCAAGCCCACCCTTCGTAGTCCACTCGACTCTCAACAGAACCACGCATTATAGAGAGAATTCGTTCTTCAGTCGCACGATTCGTTTGTGGAACAATCTCCCTGCGTCCGTTTTTACCGACATTTTTGATATTGGCAAGTTCAAAACAAACATTCACCGACACTACTCTATCTTTCCCCCCTCCTTTTAACCTATAATCCCTTCTTACGATCAACACTGTTCTTTGCATGTATAGGGGGCATCCCCTGAACGTTGGTTAATTTGTAAAAAAAAAAAATCACTATTTTGATGTCGTGACGGGGGCATAGGCTACGTCGAGGCGCTTATAGAAAGTCTCTTTAGTTTCATCGTCCTTCTCATTCATCAGAGCATACGCACAAATTTGGCTGATATAGAAGCATTTATGCGGATTGTTGCTAGTCGTTTGTTCACGGGTGTGATCCTAGAGACAAGGTCTCTTGCCGACTACAAATCCACAACCAAATTCATGCCTCTCCGCATGGCAGCTGTAGTAAATGTCACAGGATGCCTGTTTGCAGACGCCCTGTCCTGTCCATCGCATTTCCTGAATTGTGGTGATGTCAGCCTTGTATTTTTCGAGGATATCAACCAGCTGGATAGTGGCACCTTCCCTAAGGGTTCGGACATTCCAGGTGCATATCAGTAAATCATGGTCCTTTATACATTTGCGTAGGTTGTCATCGTGTTTTCAGGTCGTTATCCGAGGCATTTTTTCTATTTTCGTTGAATCAGCTTTTTTTATATGGCGGGGCACAAGCCCAACGCACAACCCCCGTTGTGGAGGACCAATATCCCTGTCTCGTTTGTCCCCGACCAGACCTCCCACCGGGGTTGAAACCCGTTCTTCAGCTGGTTGCTCGGGTTAACGGGGTTCACCAACGCGAAGGTGAGACTAGTAAATTTGTAGGAGAGGCTATGGTGTTGTAAAATTTAGATGATTTATTTTACAATTTAATTAATAAAAAGACACTTTTAAATTTTAGAGTTGAAAGAACACTTTTATTATTTTAGTACCTCCACTTGAGGTTGGTTAAACTACTCTATTTAAAATTACAACGAAAGGTATTAACAATACCTTCGTTGCAAGCTTTTCTTAAATTCTATTTTCACAATGTTCTAGTGAATTTTCACTTTCACTCAATTTTGGTGTACGGGACTTTTGAAGAAAGTCCGACTTGCAGTTTTTGGCTGACACCAATTGCGAAATAGTATAATTGTTGGAGAACCGTTGCTTGCCTTTTTTTTGACATAGACCCAAAATTATGCAATGGAAAATTGTATTGCAAGAGGTGTGGTCTATGTAAAGCTTTAGCGTTTTGCCAAATTATTGCAAGCTTCTGTTAACTGTGCAAGCTAACTTGAAAGAGGTGTGGTCTAAGCATAGCTTTAGCGCTTTTCCAAATTATTATCATTGTTGGCAACGTGAAGCGTTGGGACAATGCTATGAACATGTTGCTGTACAACATGAGTTCAACATGCTATAAAAACATGATGCGCTTAACATGTGTACAGCAACATCCAAAACTGAATGAATAGTGAAGAACCACAAAGAAAAGAAAAATTTGTGAGCAAGTGGAAAATGAGCAAATGGAAAAAAAAATAATATTAATATTAAGAATAATAATAATTTTTTACTAGATATCTTAAGAATATTTTTGAATATATAGAAATGATGTTTTCTTAGAATTAATATTAAGAATAATAACGATTATATGTATATTTTAAAATATAAAATATATAAATATGTTATTTTAACAATAATAATATGTTTATTTTTTTTTCAAGTTATCTATAAAAATATTTTTGAATATTTGAATGTGTGCCAATAATAATATATATATATTTTTATATATATAATTTTTTTTAATTTTTTTTTTTTATATATAAATATCTGTTGTTTAATTTGTTAATACTCATAATGGTAATCCAACCGAATTAATACTTGTGAATTAATATATATATATATATATATATATATATATATATATATATATATATATATATATATATATATATATATATATATATATATATATATATATATATATATATATGCCCGTTGTCGATTTTGTTTCTTCTGCAATGCCGGAGATACAATTTCGAACTCGGGCTGTTAAAATGGTTTTAGCAAAACTTAACATTAACAAAGCCTCTGGGCCAGAGGGCATATCTGTCCATGTGATGAAGAAGTGCGCGTCAACGCTGGTTTGTCCGTTGCGTATCTTTTCAACATCTCCTACACGACAGGAGTTTTTCCATCTTGTTGGAAGGTTGCCAATGTCCAGCCAGTTCTGAAAAAGGGCGAGGCCACGAACCCTGCCAATTACCGACATATTTTAATATGCTCTGCACTCTCCAAGGTAATGGAGAGCGTAATTAACTTCCACCTTGTGAACTATCTTGAGCACAAAGAATTGCTCAGTGACCGACAATACGGTTTCCGTAGGACCAGATCCACAGGTGACTTGATGACGTTCCTCTCCGAAAAGTGGAATAATTGTGTTCACCTTTTCGGAGAGAGCAAGGCTGTTGCTCTCGATATTTCCAAGGCTATTGATCGAGTGTGGTATAAAGCCCTCGTTTCAAAACTAATTGCATATGGTGTCGGTGAATCTTTTATTCGATGGATATCGAGTTTTCTCCAGGGTCGTTCAATACGAGTTGCGATGGATGGTGTTCTTTCGGAACAACATTTCATCAATTCTGGAGTTCCGTAGGGTTCCGTCCTATCACCGTCCCTATTTCTGGTCATTGATACATTTTGTCATTGACCCAGAACCCAATTCAGAACACCCAGAACATTTGTCATTCATACTCGTTCAACAAGCGCCCAAACTCTTTGGAGATTGAGAGTAAACGATGCACTATGAATGACACACTCAATAATGACCTTAAATCAATCGCCGAGTGGGGTGTTGCAAATAGAGTAGATTTTAATGCAAGCAAGACCCAATGTTGTCTGTTATGGATTCACCACTTCCACCCCACTCCCCTCAATATGGGTGCAGTGGATATTGCGCAGTCACCTGCTCTTGACGTTCTGGGCATATCAATTCAATGTGATCTCCGTTGGAACGACCACATATTTAATGTGTCGAAAGAAGCGGCCAAGTGCCTCGTTTTTTTAAAACGGTGTAAAACATACTTCATTTCTGCTGTCCTACGCACTGTCTACACTATATAGATACGGCCTATATAGATACGGCCTAAAATGGAATTCAATTCGCACAATTGGGCAGGGGACTAAAAATCCTCCTTGGAGTTCCTGGATCGAATCCAACAACGTGCGATATATTTAATAGGGGATGAAAATATTTCATCGTCTACTGGTTCTCTTGAGCACCGAAGGACCGTCGGGTGTGTAAGCCTGTTTTATAGGTATTACAACGGCAAGTGTGCGAGGGAAATACATGGCCTGATTCCATCAGGTCGTGTGTTCTCTCGTTCAAGTCGGGCGTCAAACCAAGCCCACCCTTCGTAGTCCACTCGACTCTCAACAGAACCACGCATTATAGAGAGAATTCGTTCTTCAGTCGCACGATTCGTTTGTGGAACAATCTCCCTGCGTCCGTTTTTACCGACATTTTTGATATTGGCAAGTTCAAAACAAACATTCACCGACACTACTCTATCTTTCCCCCCTCCTTTTAACCTATAATCCCTTCTTACGATCAACACTGTTCTTTGCATGTATAGGGGGCATCCCCTGAACGTTGGTTAATTTGTAAAAAAAAAAAATCACTATTTTGATGTCGTGACGGGGGCATAGGCTACGTCGAGGCGCTTATAGAAAGTCTCTTTAGTTTCATCGTCCTTCTCATTCATCAGAGCATACGCACAAATTTGGCTGATATAGAAGCATTTATGCGGATTGTTGCTAGTCGTTTGTTCACGGGTGTGATCCTAGAGACAAGGTCTCTTGCCGACTACAAATCCACAACCAAATTCATGCCTCTCCGCATGGCAGCTGTAGTAAATGTCACAGGATGCCTGTTTGCAGACGCCCTGTCCTGTCCATCGCATTTCCTGAATTGTGGTGATGTCAGCCTTGTATTTTTCGAGGATATCAACCAGCTGGATAGTGGCACCTTCCCTAAGGGTTCGGACATTCCAGGTGCATATCAGTAAATCATGGTCCTTTATACATTTGCGTAGGTTGTCATCGTGTTTTCAGGTCGTTATCCGAGGCATTTTTTCTATTTTCGTTGAATCAGCTTTTTTTATATGGCGGGGCACAAGCCCAACGCACAACCCCCGTTGTGGAGGACCAATATCCCTGTCTCGTTTGTCCCCGACCAGACCTCCCACCGGGGTTGAAACCCGTTCTTCAGCTGGTTGCTCGGGTTAACGGGGTTCACCAACGCGAAGGTGAGACTAGTAAATTTGTAGGAGAGGCTATGGTGTTGTAAAATTTAGATGATTTATTTTACAATTTAATTAATAAAAAGACACTTTTAAATTTTAGAGTTGAAAGAACACTTTTATTATTTTAGTACCTCCACTTGAGGTTGGTTAAACTACTCTATTTAAAATTACAACGAAAGGTATTAACAATACCTTCGTTGCAAGCTTTTCTTAAATTCTATTTTCACAATGTTCTAGTGAATTTTCACTTTCACTCAATTTTGGTGTACGGGACTTTTGAAGAAAGTCCGACTTGCAGTTTTTGGCTGACACCAATTGCGAAATAGTATAATTGTTGGAGAACCGTTGCTTGCCTTTTTTTTTGACATAGACCCAAAATTATGCAATGGAAAATTGTATTGCAAGAGGTGTGGTCTATGTAAAGCTTTAGCGTTTTGCCAAATTATTGCAAGCTTCTGTTAACTGTGCAAGCTAACTTGAAAGAGGTGTGGTCTAAGCATAGCTTTAGCGCTTTTCCAAATTATTATCATTGTTGGCAACGTGAAGCGTTGGGACAATGCTATGAACATGTTGCTGTACAACATGAGTTCAACATGCTATAAAAACATGATGCGCTTAACATGTGTACAGCAACATCCAAAACTGAATGAATAGTGAAGAACCACAAAGAAAAGAAAAATTTGTGAGCAAGTGGAAAATGAGCAAATGGAAAAAAAAATAATATTAATATTAAGAATAATAATAATTTTTTACTAGATATCTTAAGAATATTTTTGAATATATAGAAATGATGTTTTCTTAGAATTAATATTAAGAATAATAACGATTATATGTATATTTTAAAATATAAAATATATAAATATGTTATTTTAACAATAATAATATGTTTATTTTTTTTTCAAGTTATCTATAAAAATATTTTTGAATATTTGAATGTGTGCCAATAATAATATATATATATTTTTATATATATAATTTTTTTTAATTTTTTTTTTTTATATATAAATATCTGTTGTTTAATTTGTTAATACTCATAATGGTAATCCAACCGAATTAATACTTGTGAATTAATATATATATATATATATATATATATATATATATATATATATATATATATATATATATATATATATATGTATGTTGGTTCTGAATTAATTTTATATTTGGTTTGGAGAGTTGTAAAAAGATTGTATGAGTGACTTTTCCTGTTGGACCAGATTTCTCCTCTTGTTCTTCTGTGTGCTGGGACGGACTTGTCTTGTTCATCTTCAATGGTTCTTTGTATGTGGTGCGTTGGGTCTGTTGGGCTTCGATGGTTCTTGTGGAATTTGCAAATGGTGCTATCTCCAGTGGGCGACGTCATGTCAATACTCTGGACTCTAAATCGTTCAGGAGAGTTTTGTCCCATTGACTCGGTTGTCGATATGTTCGAGATGAGTGTTTTATTTTTTTGCGATCTGGTCAAACAAATTTTTTGAATCATCTTGGTGCTCATGTCGCGTTATGTAGGATATTTTAGATTTCCGAATTGTTGATATCAGAAAACATTGTGGTTTTTTTTAAACTGTGTTAATTTAGTGTAAAAATTTATTAAATTTCCAATACAAATTTGTATATCTCTTTTAAAAGTTTAAAAATAAAATGTTAGATAAAAATTAAAATAAATTAATAAATTTTTTTTTTAATTTTAGTTCCTCTTATTTTTTTTATATATTTAAAAAAAAAATTAATAGTTAATATCTGTTATTTATATATTTTTTTCTCTTCTCTTATTTTTTCTCTATATTTTTCTTCTTCTTTTTTTTTCTTCTCTTTAATTAAAATGTTCTCCTTTTTTTTAAATTTTAGTTCCTGTTTTTTTTCATATATTTTTTTATCTCTTTTTTTTATTCTTTAAAAATTTAATAGTTAATATTATTATTTTTTTTTTGTCTTTTTTTTTCTTTTTAATAAAAATTTGTATTCCTTTTTTTAAATTTTAATTCCCCATTTTTTTTTTCATGTTTATTATTTTTTTTTTCATATTTTTCTTTCAACTCTTCTTATTATTTTTTTTTCACTTTTTTTTTCTTTAAAATTTAAAAATTCTTTTTTTTTTTTAATTGATATTTAATACTTGTATATATATTTTCTTCATTTTATTTATTTTACTAATATGTTTCCTCTTTTTTTTTCGTTTCAATTATTAAAACTTTTTTTTAATTTTAACTGCACTAAATTTTTTAATGCATAAATCTCTATTTTTTAAATTTTAAAGTCTTTGTTTTTGATTTTTTTTATATCTGTTATAAATTTAATGTTTAATACCTGTTTTTTTATTTTATTTTATTTATTCTACTATTATATTTTCTTGTTTCCTTTTTTTTTAATTTTAACTGTACTAAATATTTATATATCTCTGTTTTTTTTTTTAAATTTGAATACTAACTGATATTTTTTTCTTCTTTTAGTAATATAAATTATTATAAGTAAGTTCTTCAAATTCATTTAAAATGTATTTGTTATATTTAAGCTTATTCAAATTGAATTATATTAATGTACAAAGTACCTATGATTTCTCTGCATGTAATTCACTATAATTGGAGTTGCGATTTCTTTTTTTAAACATGTTTAAAATGTTATTATATTATTTTCGTGTTCTTATATAAGTTATATTCTATGATATTTATTTGCATTGTTTATGGTATCAAAACAAACTGCAAGATCTGCATTTACATGCCAGCTACGAACGCTCGCTTCACGTATGCGCTATTAAATATAGGTCAGTAATGCAATTGTTGGTTTGCGTTATCTGCATTGAATACGACAATTTTATGACGAATTTTCATTTAATTTTATATGAAGGCAATTTGTTGCCTTTCCTTATTTTTTTTTTTTTTAATTTTTCTAACTTTAAAATTATAAGTTCTTCTCCTAAAATAGTTACATATATATATTTTTTTTTATTACTAAATTATTGTTTTTAATATGTCCTAAGTTTTTTTTATTTTTTTATTATTATATTTTTTCTTTTGCTTGTTACTTACTGTTTTCCTATTTATATTTATTTCTTCCTCTAAATGATGAGTTATTTAATGTTTTATTTAATGATTACTCTATATCTTATGGTTATATTTATTTTTTCTACATGTTGCATAATGTTTTCATAACGTTGCAATCTACGAGTTTAATTGTCAACGCATAGCTAATTGGTTTTATATTGTTACTTTTATGGGTTCTAACCTAGGGTAATATTATAATATTTTAAGTTTTAACGGCATACACTATTTGTGATATGCCTTTAACAAATTATTGTGAATTCTCTTATCTTTGTATTTGATCATTATCGTCGTGGTCACTGGCCCACTTCCCTCTACGACCACGTAGGGTCCCTTCCAAATTGGAGAGAACTTATTCTTTCTCGTTTGGTTTTTCATTAAAACCATGTCGTGTGGTTTGAATTGTATAGGGTTGAGGTTCTTGTCGTATTTTTTTTTCGACACCTCCTTGGCCCTACATTGATTTTGCCTGACGATCTCGTGTGATCGCTGTATTTGGTACTTTAATACCTTATTGTAGTCTTCTGCGCTATATAAAGGTGAACATTTACGCTTTAAATTCGTAGGCATGTCGAAGTCAAACCCGTACAACGTGGGGAATGGTGTTTGACCCGTCTACGTATACACCGTGTTATTATGAATATGCATTGCAGAATTTAACCAATGGTCCCAGTTTGACCCATCCTATTTAGAAAAACTACGTAAATATTCAGCTAGTGGACGATGACTTCGTTCCTATGACCCATTAGCCTGTGGATGGTAGGGTGTTATATGTAATTTTTTAATTCCTATCAATTTACATGTATCCGAAAATAATTTGGAAACGAAGTTCGATCCATTGTATGTTACGAATACTTTGGGTATATTGCGACGTGTAACTATTTCGTTGAAGAATGCTTTTGCTACGGTATTGGCTTCCGCATCGGGTATAGCCACACAGCACATAGATTTAAAGAAATCTTGAAACGTTAAGATGTATTTATTCCCTGAAATGGTTTCAGGCAGAATACCCACCAGGTCCATGTACACTTTGTCAAAGGGTCTGACTGGCGTATCAGTTAGAACCATTGGCATCTTTGTAAGCCTTGAACTCTTGTTTACCTGGCATTTTGAACCATTTTTCAGATAATCTTTTATTTGCTTCTGCCTACCCTTCCATCGTTACTGTTGCAGAATTCTTAAAAATGTTTTTACACCACCTTGTTGACCACCTAACGGTGAATTGTGATATCTTTAATTATCGTCTCTATGTCGCGGTGTTCAGTAAGAATTATTATATTATCATTTTTCTTTGTTATCAAATCGTCAAAATCGCATTCTGACCATTTCTTATCCTCTTCCTTATCTCTTTTCATGGTTTTCAAACGTGTTTGTACTACAACTACTTCTTCTGTATTATTTGGTATGCGCCTAAGCTCATCTGCGTTTAAATTGCTTTTTCCAGGTTTGTAAAGAATTTCGAAATCATAATCCGATAATTTGTGCCGACAACGCGCAAGGCGTGATGTCTGATCTTTTAAGTTTGCAATACCTTTTAGGGGCTGATGATCTGTATAAATTTTATATTGCCTTCCCAAAAGATATGCCCTAAAATTTTTTGTTGCCCATACAATGGCCAAAAATTTTTCTTTGTAGTAGAATAACGTGTTTCCTACTGGCAAACGCGATGGACGGTCGCTTCCAACTTCACCTTGCGACATAATTGCGCCAATTGCTTCGTTACTGGTGTCTGTCGTGAGTAAAAAGGGTCGTTCAAGGCCGGATATGCAAATATGGGTGGTGACATAATTGCTTCTTTGAGCTTTAAAAACGAATTTTGACAATTTTCATTCCATATGAACTTAGCGTCATTTTTTAGCAAACAGTTTATTGGTAATGACAACATCGCCATACCTCCTATAAATTTCCGGTAATAATTAATTAAGCCTAAAAATGCTTGAACTTCCTTCCTATTTTTCGGAACTGGAATGTTTTTTACACACTCTACTTCCGCTGGGTCTGGTAGTGCATCTAACTCAGAACACTTATGGCCCAAATGTAATCTCGAGCCGTAAACATTCTCTGTATTTCATTTCAAATTATGTTCTCTCAGCTTTTGCAAAGCCTTGCATAGCCTGTGCTCGTGTTCTGCTAAATTATTTCCATATACCACTATGTCATCTAAATAAACGAAAAATTCAAACCTGTTAGTTTGTAGTTCACGTCAAGGTAACCACACGTGGTGGTTCATCATGCCCCTCTGTCTCCCAAATTTATGAGACAGATAGTAATCTAAAGGAGGATAATGACAAAGCAGTGGTTTCCATACCAGTAGAGGAAAGTGTCGGTTCGGCTATGCCTACTATGCCTATTCTCACGTATTTTGAATCATGGGTCGATGAAAGGAAAGTGGTGTATTACCAGCATCTAATCCTAGAGAGACCGAGGCCCAACTGGAAGCTAAATTTCCAGTGAAGACCGGACCCGGATCTCTGAATATGGAGGTCAGATTGTCCGATGCCCTGCTGAGTAGGAGAAGGAAGAATAAAACGAAAGATCGCAAAGAGGCTAAAAAAGCTAAAGGCGATTCTATAGCTTTCTCTTCCCCAGCTACCACAGCAAAACGCGATAGATCGGTGGAGGTTACTCCGACTGAAGCCGGGCCATCCGCTTCTGCTGTGGCAGCTGCCAATGCACCTGAAAAGCGCAATGGCAATAAGTTTAAAACCTTCACCGCTACTGCAAAACTCCGTAACTCCCATAACTCGATAGTCTCCAGTGCTATTGCTTCCACAAGCAAGAACACTGGCGCTTCATATTCCGGATTGGCTGCGGATGAACTGCCTTCAACATCCACTGGTAGAGGTTGGCAAGCAGTATCATATCGTGATGCTGCTCGCAAAGCTCTTCGGTTTGCGATTATTGGCAAACTGGGGAAGGAGCAAAAGATGAATGATGCAGAATTAAAACACTGCACCGATCATCTTTGGCAGCTAGTCAGCACCGGCAGTGTCAGTGCAAAAGCTATGAGAAGAGTGATGGCATCAAGAAGATGCTATGTTCGTCTCTAGCCAATTTCGAATGGATTGCCACAGTCGTTGCTAATATACCTCTTTGGGCAAATCGCGCTTCCATGTTTTCAGTGGAGACGAACCTAAATGCAGGCGAACAATATGCTGGATACAAGGTCCTATCAGGAAAACAACGGAAGTGCTGGCCTGCCCACGTGCTCAGAACCAGGGCATCGAAACGAACGGATGGAAAATCTATAGCCATAAACCAGAGCGAGGTGCGGAGGACAAGGAGGGCTCAGCCCTGGTTATTGGCTTAGACCAGAAGTCGTTAGATGCTAATTAAACTAAATTTTTGGACGGAGAAAATTCCGAATCAATTCCAAATGAATAGGCACATGATGAGAACCGAGTTAATTATCCTGTCATGATATTTACTCAGATCAATCTGCAACATTCTAAAGCTACTACCGCTTTACTAGGTAAGCGGATCTCCATGTTGCATACATTACCTCACATCACAACCATTCAAGAACCATGGGTATATAACAAACGCATCTGTGGTCATAGTGAACTACATTGTGAAACCATACTATACGATGAGCAAGCCGCAAGGTCTAGAAGCTGTCTTATAGTATCGAAACACTTTGCTGTCACCAAGTTAACTCAATTCTGTGGGCAAGACCTGGTGGAAGCCAAAGTGAGCTATGAAAGCGATAGTGGAAATATTTGATTGTCGCCTCAGGCTACTCATAGTTGAGCTCATAGAGTACTGTGATCTTAAGGAGACTGGCCTTTTGCTGTGACGCTTATGCTCAACACACTGTGTGGGGCAGCAGTAAATGCAACGCACGAGGTACCAGACTCCTTGACTTCATTATTTCCTCCAATCTGAACATTCACAACACTGGTAATAAACCCACGTTTGTGATTGCTAGAAGACAGGAAGTGATTGCCTAACTTTGTGTAACTGTAGACTGAGAGAATCAATCTTAACCTGAGAGGTTCTTAAAGGAGATTCATTATCGGACCACAGGTATATCGAGTTTCATACTGACCGAGAGGTGCAGCCCTCTTTGACGGTAAGAAACCCTAGAATACTAACTGGGCGGACATGAACTTGAGAATTCCCTCAATATTCCTGTCAGAATTCGTACCAAAGAAAGTACGAACATGAGCTAAGCAGAAAGAGTATAAGAAACCAATTCGTAAATCGAAAAGTGTTTCTTATAGAGGCTTCTGCAGATTGGTCAAGTTTCTTAAAAGAGACCGTACTGCCCGACCCGAACATGCCTACCAACGTGGAAAATCGTGTGAAACAGCATTGCTACATCTGGTTGGCCGGGTCGAGTATGCTTTTCAGAGGAAGATGTACGTCATGGGCATATTTGATGACATCGAAGGTGCTTTTGATAATGCGACTTTTGATGGAATGTGTGACGCAGCTAGAAGGCATGGAATAGATGAAACATTGATCAAATGGCTAAGGTTAATGCGATCCGTATATTATAGCAGGGGTGAATAGAGGTTGTCCTCTAGGAGGCGTTCTCTCCCCCCTGCTCTGGTGTATGCTGGTTGACTTTCTGCTCCACGATCTTGATGGACCAGGTGTCTATTCCGAAGCCTATGCAGACGATGTTGCCATCCTTGCCACCCCTTGAAAGAGGTCTGTGTTAAAACACAAAACTCAATGAACTGAAGTGACAGCTGGTGTACTGCAAACGGACTCTCCGTCAACCCTCACAAAACTGGGTTTGTTCTCTTGACTATGAACAGAATAATGACTGGATTTTCTCTACCAGTACTTAAGGGTGTCACTATTACTTAGTCTAACGAAGTAAAATATCTGGGCTTGACACTAGATAGTAAACTACTTTGGATAAAACATGTTGAAAATAAAATGTCGCGAGCTTGAATGCCTTCTGGTAATGCAGAGTAATTTTTGTAAAGACATGGGAACTATTGACTGGCAAAATTTTATGGTCTTAGACGACAATGATAAGACCCATGATATGATATGCATCGATAGTCTGGTGGAACAAGCTGCCGCAAAAGTGCGTGACAACTAGTCTTGCCAATATTCGGATAACTGTGTGTCTGGGTGTTACGGGTGCCTTTCCCTTACACCTAGTCCAGCACTGAATGCAATTTTAAATCTACCACCACTGGATATCTTCATCAGAAGCGGCTGCAGAAGCGATCAGGGATCTGGTGCTGGAGTGTTTGTGGAACCGGATGACCGCAGACTTCACATCGCCTTAGGCGACAATGCCTCGGTATTTCAAAGGCGAAGTTTATTCTATACTTATGGCTATGGACTAAATTGCAGATAATTGATGGCAGAACAGAGCTATATCTGTTTGCAGCGATAGTCAAGATGCTCTTATGGCTTTGACCAAAATTGTACGTCAATGCAGATCATGTCTCAATTGTGTTGGTAAATACAATACACTGAAACTGATTTAAGTGCCGGGCCATAAAAGAGTTTCGGTCAATAAAACATCTGACGAACTAGCACGTGCTGGATCTGAGAACCTGTGCTAGTACCACCTGTATCTACGGGAAAATTCGCCACCAGCTCATGGGTCGCCTCCGCACACAAGAGCATGAGCTGAGTGAGACGAAATGCAGATTCTCCAAGCTCATGACACCGACTATATCCAACAGATCGGCCTCCTTTCTACTTTCCTTAAGTAGAAAGGAGTACAGAAAACTGACGGGACTTCTGACGGGACACAACGAATGTGAAAAACACATGAACGCAATCGGCCTGGCCGAAAGCGCCTTATGTTCTGCCTGCTACGAAGAAATTGGCACCACAGATAACTATCTCTGTGACTGTCCAGCATTTTCTAGAATTAAAAGGCAGATCTTTGGCACAGAGAGAGAGGATCACTCTTTATCACACAGTAGCCTTCTTATATTCAATAATGAATGTAAGAAGTATCATTAAAAACCAGGGAACTGGGTCACAGCACAATGGATATAACCCTGTCTTAGTGCTGTGACTCTATTTTTATCCCACAAAAAAATGTGGTTCATTATTCTTTGAAAGGTGGCCGGTACCACCGTTAAACCGAATGACATTCTGTTAAATTCGAAATTACCAAGACGTGGACTGAAAACAGTTTTTTTTTCTTTGTCATTATCTTCAACTAAAACCTGTTACTTTACTTACTTACTTAAATGGCCCTTACAACCGTGGATCGGTTTTGGCCGCTGAGATGAAGCCGCGCCAGTCGGATCTGCTTTGCGCGCGCTGACGCCAGTTAGAAATACCAAGCGTTGCCAGGTTGTCCTCAACTTGGTCTTTCCAACGCAGATTTGGACGCCCTCTTCTACGCTGTCCACCTTCGAGTTTCGATTCAAGCACCTTCTTGGCTGGAGTGTTTTCATCCATTCGTTCGACATGACCTAGCCAGCGAAGCCGCTGGATCTTGATGCGCTTGACTATGTCAATGTCGTCGAATAACTCATACAGCTCGTGGTTCATCCTGATTCGATACTCGTTAGCAAAGCAGATAGGGCCAAAGATTTTACGGAGAATCTTTCTCTCGAACGCTCCCAGTATTCTCTCATCGGTGGTGGCCAGCGTCCATGTTTCTGCACCATAAAGTAGGACGGGCATGATGAGTGACTTGTAGAGCGATATTTTTGTCCGGCGAGAGAGGGCTCTGCTTCTCAATTGCCTACTGAGCCCAAAGTAGCACCTGTTGGCAAGAGTTATTCTCCGTTTGATCTCCAGGCTGACGTCGTTGTTGCTGTTTACGCTGGATCCCAGATAGACGAAGTCCTTCACAATGTCGAACTTGTGGGTGTCAAAATCAGCTTTTTGTCCAAGACGCACGGACTCTTTTTTGCTTGTTGACACAAGGAACTTCGTCTTGTCCTCGTTCACCGCTAGACCCATTCGACGCGACTCTTTCTCCAATCTGGAGAATGCTGCGCTGACTGCTTGTGTGCTCCTGCCAATGATATCAATATCGTCGGCATATGCGAGCAGCATGACACTTTTGTTGAGGGTAGTGCCGCTTTGACGGAGTTCGGCAGCTCGAACTATTTTCTCCATCAATAAAAAGTCGCACGATAGGGAGTCACCCTGTCTGAAACCTCGTTCGGTATGAAATGACTCGTAGAGGTCTTCCTATTATCACTGAGAATGTGTATTGTAGCCGCGGTAGCTCAGTGGTTAGTGCGTTGGACTGCGAGCCGAAAGGTCCCCGGTTCAAGTCTGGACTAGGGCTAACAACATCTTTTCATAGAAACATTTTTCTATACCGCGCTACCTCTCGTCAGTAAATGGCAAACCTACGAGAGTAAAACCATTGCCTATGAAAAGCTCTCACCCGCCGTTCGGATTCGGCAATAAACTGTAGGTCCCACTACTTTGAGTACAAATATAACACGCACAGCTCAAAATGGTGAGAGAGGCCGTAGTTCTATATAGGACTGTAGCGCCAAACTATTATTATTATAATGCTCTTAAAAGCTCTCACCCGCCGTTCGGATTCGGCAATAAACTGTAGGTCCCACTACTTTGAGTACAAATATAACACGCACAGCTCAAAATGGTGAGAGAGGCCGAAGTTCTATATAGGACTGTAGCGCCAAACTATTATTATTATAATTATTATAATTATAAAAGTGTTGTTCAGGGTCATCCTGCAAAGCCTTATAAGTTTCACAGATAATCGGAACATTACCGAGACATTGCGGCGTATAAGGGAACGCCCTTATCGGAGTGTCGAAGGCGGCTTTATAGTTGGTAGGTGACGATCTGTTTTTCTAGGGTCTTTTCCTGGATTAGGCGCAATGTGAAAATCTGATATATGGCGGACTTTCTAGGCCTGAAGCCGCACTGATAAGGTCCAATCAGTCTGTGGACGATGGCCTTCAGTCTTTCACATAATACGCTCGATAGAAACTTGTATGCGATATTGAGTAGGCTGATCCCACGGTAGTTAACGCAGATAGTGAGATCCCCTTTCTTAAGGATTGGGCAAAGTACACTGAGGTTCCAGTCACTTGGAATGCTTTCATATGACCATATTTTGCTTACGAGTATGCTCTCTATTAGCTCGTCAAGTACTTGGGTTGCCGGGTTTACTTCTCTATCGGTGGAATTGCTGTTATCATCACCGGTCAGCAGTTCAGAGAAGTGATCCCTCCATATCTTCAGTGTGCTCTGGATATCTGTGACTAGATTCCCGTTCTCATATTTACAGGAAGAGGCTCCGAATTTTGAATCTCCGGCTAGGCATCGTTTTTTCTCAAAGAATGTTCGTGCCTTATTCCTGTCCCCATGCATTTCAATCTCCTCACACTCACGTCTTTCTGCCTCTCTTTTTTTACGACTAAAAAGACGTCTCTCTTCCCTTCTCTTCTCTTTGTATCGCTCCTTCGCAGTTCGCGTAGCTACTGACTGCAGGGTGGATTTGTACGCAGCGTCTTTCTCTGCAATGGCCGCGCGACACTCTTGGTCATACCACTAATTCCTCAGGGGGCGTTGGAATCCAAGCACCTCTTCGGCAGCCGTACGCATAGAGCAGGAGACATGGTTCCACTGCGCGCTCATATCATCGAGAGGAGGAGTGCTTTGTCTAAGCAGGTGTGAGAGTCGAGTGGAAAAGGCTTGCGTTGTCTGTTGTGATTGCAGCTTTCCGACGTCTAGCTTTCTCTTGGCTGCTGTAATGATCCGAGACCATATTGACACCTCGGATAGTGCGTACGTCCATCACGCTCAAGGCGTGCCTTCCGTCAATTAGAACGTGATCAATTTGGTTTCGAGTTTTTTGATCGGGCAAAAACCATGTGGCCTTGTGGATATCGAAATATTCGAATCTAGTGCTACTAACTACCATGTTTCGTGCTGCGACGAAGTCGACTAGCCTCGTTCCATTATCGGAAGTGTTGGCATGGAGGCTACATTTTCCGATTGTGGGACAATATATGACTTCTCTGCCCACCTTGGCGTTAAAATCGCCTAGCACGATTTTGATATCGTGGCGGGGGCAGCGCTCGTATGCGTTGTCTAGGCGCTCGTAAGAGCACTCTTTGGTCTCGTCATATTTCTCGTTCATCGGAGCGTGTGCACAAATTAGGCTGATGTGGAAATATTTAGCCTTGATGCGGATTGTTGCCAGCCTTTCGTCCATGGGCGTGAACCTAGAGACAAGGTGGCGGAGTCTCTTGTCGACCACAAATCCACATCCAAATTCGTGTCTCTCCGCATGGCAGCTGTAGTAGATATCAAAGAACGCCTTTTTCGAGCAGCCCTATCCCGTTCATCACATCTCCTGGATAGCGGTGATGTCAGCTTTATATTTTTCGAGGACAAAAGCCAGATGGATAGGGGCTCCTTCTCTTTAAAGGGTACGAACATTCCAGGTGCATATCCGTAAATCATGGTCCTTAAAAGGTTTGCGTGGGTCGTCATCGTGGTAATCGGTCGTTATCGGAAGGTTTTTTTTGTGTTTTCATTGGGCGCATAGGTTTTTTCCGTGGTGGGACCCAAACCCAACGCACGAAACCCTTAGTCTGAGGGAGATATTCGCCACTCACTTTAGCCGACTTCTACACCGGGTGCTGTAGAGCGCTTTTTCCTGGAACTTCCACGAGAAGGACTTCCACCGAAGTGGAGGTGTCACTATTTGACAATTTGTCAATTCTGGTGACCAGTGAGTTGTTTTGAGACAACACCAACATCTTTGATACTTGTCTATTAATCTCATTTCGATGCGTATGAAGAAGTTTATACTATTTATTAGTGGCTGATTCCACTGTGTGGGTATTTCATGTTTTAATATCGGAGTGAGTATTAATTCATCCCCATCCAAATGAAAAACGTCATGATATGACAAACAAATATTTTCCAAAGATGCAACTTCTTCTTTATTCAATGATTCGTCGATCTTTACATTTCCTAATATTCTATCAATTCTATTTTCTATATTAACCGAGTTTATAGTATTTGTTGTGGAACTCGCCTTTGTTGCTTCTTTATATTTGTTAAAATTTGAAAATTGTGGCTTGTATTGCTATCAATGGTCACATCTTTATCGGTGGCATTTTAAATTTATGCATATACTCTATTTCTACTAACTCTTTCCCAAATATACTCCCGGCTGAATTTCCAGTTTTTGTAACTAAACTTTAGGAATTCTTGTTTTTAGCGGCAATGATACAACCATGGCCGTTCTGGGCTTTACCCTGATTTGTTGATTAAAATTAATATTTTCTATGCCTTGCAATGATTTTAATGGAAATTTAACAATGTGATTTTGTTCTCATCAAAAATTTTCATTTAACGCATTTATTATAGATCTGTTCCAGAGCCCGACTATTCCATCTGCTGGTACCCCTTGTTCAAGTGACACAACGTGTAGCGTTAAACTCAGGTTTTCTATGTTTGTGTGCTGAATCTTAGTGGAGCCTAAGGTACTAACGCATCGACCAAAATCACCACTGACATATTTATGAATATTTTTATTAAAATTCGGCAAATATCCTATCCAATTTTCTTTAATCAGACTGGCCTCAGCTCCAGAATCCACTAACAGAGTAAGATTTCCATTCTTTGCTGCCTCGCAAGGTACTTCAATAAACACATCACTCTTATCGGATATCTTGAAACACTCTCCATGCTGGTTAAATATTATACGATGTATGCCTAATTGTGAGGCTAATTTTATTTTCCTTGATATACATTTACTCTTTAAATTATTAACAATTGGAGACAATTTAATTTTACAAATTGCGCATTTATAATACACTTCTGACGATAAAACGCACATAGCGCTAAGAATGAAATTACTTCATTGCAAATTATGCTCGCCCCTGTACCGAATGTATCCACAGTCTTGTCAGACGTTTGATCTACAACTCCCAAATTTTCAGGGTCCTTATTAACAACTATCTTTTTATTCGGTTAACTTTTGATTTTATTAATCTTTATTTTAATATTTTTGACTTCAGATTAAATCGGTTTTACTTTCTTTACTTTATTCGCTTTCTTTGCAGTTTGTTTATTTCCCTTAATTCCTATATACTGTTCATTTGTTGCGTCAAGTTGTGTTTTATTATTATTTATTTCATTATAAATTTTTGTTGGAAGATTTCTATCTTCACTTTTTTTCCACATTTTCTGCTTTAATAATATTAGCTGTTTTATTTTGTTGTAGTGTCCTATTTGGAACTTCTACAACTACTGGCCTTACTACACTATCTGCTAAGGGTCCTCAGTTTAGTGGCCTTGATTGGGCCCCTGGTAGTTTCCATGTGGAACGCTATTATTGTTCCATGCATCATATTTGCGTTTGGCATAACAATTCATAATAACATGTCCGTCTTGGAGCACCCCCGCCTTGGTTCTGGATACCACCTTGACCGTTTAGCTGAGGTACGGGTGGCTGACTTCCATGGGGAACAGTATGTTCTAGAAAACCATTCTGACCCGAACGATCTGCACACTGTTCATGTCCATAAGTACGACAGTCACTGCAAAACGGATTGTTTTTCTACGAATGACATTCATCCCTCAGATGCCCCTTCTTCTTGCAAAAAGAACATTTAGGTATAGGCTGTTTCATTCCTACACTCCAAATACGTATTTCTTAATAGATTCTATAGTTCATCTATTGTCTCAAACTCCTTTGTACTAACTAAGTCAAAAGCATCTCCCTGTAAACGAACCCCAACGTCTTTAATAAACTCCGCCATTTCTTCAGGCTTCAGTTCTGCCCTCACCATTTCACATTCTTCAATAAACCGGTGAAGATCAATTCTCAGCGATGATGAAATCAATTTTCGCATTCATGAAGCTAACTAAAAACTATTTTTTTTTTCAAATTTAAATTCCACTGTATAGTTTATTTTTAAATCGGTTTTCTATAATATTGGTAAAATAAAGCAATTGTATTATTCCAAATAGTATTCCCTGAATTATCTTGGTATCGAGATAATAAAGAAGAAAAAAAATTATTTATATATATTGGGTTACTCAAGATTATAAAACATTTTTAAAATGAAATGATTTTTAAAACAAATAAATTTAATTTATTTTTAAAATCTTTTCTCTATATTAATTGATTTTAATATTAATAAACTATAAGTTTATTTACTGCAACTCCCTACGTTTCTCAATACAACAATAAAAAATAATAACAGCAATCGGTGCTGTGCTTACATCCTTTAAATTTTTAATTTTGGTTTTAAGTTTTAAAAAAAAAATTTCAAATTATCTAGTTTTTACTTGCTATACACTGGAGGGTCCGTAGTTTGGAGTCTCAGTGTTATTTCATTTATTTATTGCCATATTTCTATTATATTTTATTTTATTTTAACTTACATTTCTTAGTACCCTTTTTCCCTATATTATCCATATCATTTTAAATTTATATTTCTATTTTACGCAAAATATCTGAAATCGAATTGATAATTTTTATTTAAAATATTTTGTCATGCAATGAATATCGCATTTATTGTTAATAATGTATTTATATTTGTATATTAATAGTGTTATACTTTCCACTGTCATATTTGGCAATATAATTATTAACCAGTTGGGAAGGTTAGATCACATGGGATTATCAAAATTATAGTCGGTCTAAGCTTACTATAAGTACCCTAAATATATGTGTGGTTACCATTCAAAATGGTATAATGGTCACCGGAGTATACGATTCCTGAAAATAACTACAAACTTTCAATCACTGAAGAATTGCCATTCACTTGATACGCATATTTACAAATGGGAATGTGTACCGAATTATGATTTTTTTTTGTTTTTGGAAACGTCGGCAAGTCGTTTCGGCGAAAAAAATTATTTTCATGTATTAGAGCTTGATGTCAATATATATTTGACCAAAAAAGCTTACATAAGCACGTATACAGTAAAATTGATCTGTAGATGTAAATTTCATATGAGGTATTTGGGATTCAGAATGGTGTAGTGCACGCGCAAGCCAGTAACCGACTTCTGTTAGTTGTCATAGCCTCTCCTACACAATTCCTAGTGTCACCTTCGCGTTGGTGAACCCCGTTAACCCGCGCAACCAGCTGAAGAGCGGGTTTCAACCCCGGTGGGAGGTCTGGTCGGGGACAAACGAGACAGGGATATTGGCCCTCCAAAATGGCGGTTGTGTGTTGGGCTTGTGACCCGCCATATAAAAAAGCTGATTCAACGAAAACAGAAAAATTTCCTCGGATTACGACCCGAAAACACGATGACAACCTACGCAAACGTATAAAGGACCATGATTTATGGATATGCACCTGGAATGTCCGAACCCTTTATAGGGAAGGTGCCACTATCCAGTTGGTTGATGTCCTCGAAAGATACAAGGGCTGCTCTAAACAGGCATCCTGTGACATTTACTACAGCTGCCATGCGGAGAGGCATGAATTTGGTTGTGGAATTGTAGTCGGCAAGAGACTCCGGCACCTTGTCTCTAGGTTCCCACCCCTGAGCGAACAACTAGCAACAATCCGCATCAAGGCTAAATACTTCTACATCAGCCTAATTTGTGCGCACGCTCCGACGAATGAGAAGGACGATGAAACTAAAGAGACTTTCTATGAGCTCCTCGACGAAGCCTATGAGCGCTGCCCCCGTCACGACATCAAAATTGTAATTGGCGACTTTAAAGCCAAGGTGGGCCATGAGGGTATCTTTGGTTCAACGGTTGGACAATTCAGCCTCCACGACAACACCTACAACAATGGAATGAGTCTGATCGACTTCGCCGCAGCACGAAACATGGTAATTAGTAGTACAAGCATCTCAATATTCACAAGGCCACGTGGCGGTCACCCGATCAGAACATGCGCAACCAAATTGATCATGTTGTGATTGACGGAAGGCACGCTTCTAGTGTGATGGATGTACGCTCGATCCGAAATGCCAACATCGACTCGGATCACTTCCTTGTAGCAGCCAAGGTTCGCACATGCTTATGCGCTACTAATAACTCTTGCCAACAGGTGTTACTTTGGGCTCAGTAGGCAATTGAGGAGCAGAGCCCTTTCTCGACGGACAAAAATTACGCTCTATAAGTAGCTCATCATGCCAGTCCCCCTCTATGGCGCTGAGGCATGGACGCTTGCCAACACCGATGAGCGAGCTTTAGGAGCGTTCGAGAAAAAGATTCTTCGGAAAATCTGTGGCCCGGTATGCGTTGAAAACGAGTACAGAATCAGATGGAACGACGAGCTGTATGAGCTTTACGCCGACATTGACATAGTCAGACGCATTAAGATCCAGCGCCTACGCTGGCTTGGACATGTCGAGTGTATGGATGAAAGTGCTCCAGCAAAAAAGGTGTGCAATTCTGTACCCAGTGGTGGTCAACGTAGGAGAGGGCGTCCGAATCTCCGGTGGAGCGACCAAGTGCAAGACAACCTGACAACACTTGGAGTGCAAAACTGGCGCCAGCGCGCGCAATGCAGAAGCGACTGGCGAGGGGTGATTGCTGCGGCCGAAACCCATCATGGGTTGTAATGGCCAAAGAAAAAAAAAATTTGAACATAAGTGGTCGGTTCTCAGGTCACAATTGATCGATCATGCCAATTTTATTGTTCAGACAACTTAGATATATAAGTAATCTAAAGTTTCATAGCTCTAGCTCTTATATTTTTTTCTGTAATCGTGATTACAACAGCCAGACAGACGGATATCGCTAAATCGGTTATCGCTCAGGAGGTTATGCTGATCAAGAATATGTATAATTTTCCATACCGGAGATGCTTTCTTCTGGGTGTTACAAACGGCGTACCAAACTGAATATACCCTTTCACTCTTAGTGTAGGGTATAAAAACAATTATTTGTTTTATACATAAGAACGTTTATTCAACATCAAAGAAAATTCTGTTATAATTAGAGCGAGTTGAACTGTTTGACAAGCACGCGATTGTTTATGATTGTCAAAGTTCAATTGTATACGAAAAAGTAACAAGTATTTAAAAAATAAAATAATTAAGTCTTTGGCGATGCCAACAAATAGTTAGGTAATAATTTTCGTAATATGAAATTTTAGAAATTTGTAAAATTTTGATTTTTTAATAAAAATAAGTATAAATTGCAATTTATGTAAACGCTGTTACTATTTAATTATTTTCATAGTACAGAAAACGTTGAATAGAAATGTTAAGTATAAATTTTAATATTCAGAATATTACAAAAATATTAATATTTTTGAATATTTCCCAATGTTATTTCTTTTTATTTCTTTTTAATTTGTTTTAAAACTTAATTCTCTTTATCAACAGCTATCAGTTCGGCGAAAAACTGATACGTTTTGATTATAAATATTTGTATTTTATAGTGTTATCGTTTTATATTTATTGATAATTATAATTTGCATACTAATAGTATGAATTATTTTATTATACACTGGAGGATCCGGAGTTCGGATTCGCAGTGTGTATTTTCTTTTATATATTTAATTTTTTTTTATTGATTTTTAAAATTATTTGGAATATGTAATTATTTTTATTTATAACTTTAAAAACTCACCCTATAAATAAAAATATGACAACATCTAGTTCCTCAAAATTCCGTTTTTTTTTATTAAAAAAAAAATAATTAAAATTATAACCACTTGCCATTTTGGTTTTTTTCGTCCTTCGTCCTACTTCCTTCTCTCGGTCCTTGAGATGTTTGTACCGACGTACCGGCTGCGCTAAATGCTGTAAAGTGGTTTGGTTTTTCAATTCAAACCACACTACGTGGTTTTAATGATAAACCAAGCTAGGAAGAATAAATTCTGCCCAATTTGGAAGGGAGCTTAAGTGGTCGTAGAGGGAAGTGGGCCAGTGATCACGACGATATTGGTCAAAAACATATAAAATAGTTTAGTTACATAAAAATAGTTTAGAAAAACAAAAAGTAAAAACAAAAACACAAAAAATATTAAAAACAATATTTTAGTAATAAAAATATATGTATACTTATTTTAGGAGAAGATAAACATCAAACATTTAGATAAACATCAATTAAGAAAAGAAATAAATTATGCAAATGCAACCAATTGCATTCATATAAAATTAAATGAAAGTTAGTCATAAAATTGTCGTATTCAATACACATAACGCAAACCAACAATTGCATTACTAATCTACATTAATAGCGCAAGCTATCAAACCTTCAATATGGTAATTTCACCCATGCTGAAGCACATATGCAATTTGTACGAACGTATGTATATTATAAGTAAAGCGAGCGTTCATAGCTGGCGTATAAATGCAGATCTTGCAGTTTCGTTTTTTTTTTTGGGTACGGTAAAAATGCGAATAAATTTAATTCGATTTTACCGGCAAGATCAGTAGGTTAAGCAGACCCCGAAATAATTTCAATAGGTTGAAATATAATGTTTAGCAAAGATAAGAAGTTAGATGAGCATTTATTTCGGGACATTTATTACCAATAGGTTTAGCAAAAACAAACACTTGGATGAGCGATTATTGCAGGGCATTTATGACCAGTAGGTTTAGCTAATACAAACACCTAGCTGGTCATTAATCATGCTATTAGGGATGTTAGTACGATGGGACTTATGCAGACATTTCTCCTTAAACCCAGAGTCAAGAGGGATTATTCTTTAAAAAAAAAAACGAAAATTTCATACTATAACTTTGGCCGAGCAAGACCTACATGAAATCGCTGTAAACTTCGGATACCATATAAACGAATACTTAAGGGGAAAATATTAACATTCAAGATATACCAAGGACATTGAGTATTTACTTTTATACTACGCAGAGGAACAAAGTCATTAAACACATAAACAATATGAGAGACAAAGAAACTTAACTTATCATCAACTAATTCATCATCAACTGAACCAGCAATCGTCCCAACAAATACGAGACACATAATTATTCAACATAATTATTTCCTAGTCAATAGATTTGTAGTCACGATCCATTATAGAAACACTTGAAGGAGAAGAGGGAAAGCTTTAATTAATGTTGCATAGAAGTAGATCATGGTCAGATATAAATGAAATTTGGTCAAAAAGTAACAACAAAGAGACGTCAGAAACAATAAAAACATCAAGCAGACTATGACTCAAAGAGCAGAGCGCGTAGGAGAAACAGAATTAATAATAGTCATACCAGCAGCATTTACTAGGTCGTAAAAATTGTCAACAAACCTATCACTATTTAATAGATTAACATTAAAATCACCACAAATTACATAAAAATCAAAATCTGTTACACGCTTGTATAATTCTGAGGAAAAGGTTTCAAGACTGTGACATTCATCTGGGTTATAGACACAAGATATTAATACATTAGTAGTGTTGTCAGATATTTCAACATTTAAATATTCAATCACATTCCCACTAGACTTACTAACAAACTTAATAACTAGATGTGATCTAACATAAATAGCAACACCACCGCCCCTTTTACAAATTCTATCATTCCTAAAAATTTTATAATTATAGTAGTTGTCAGCGATATCACTATTAAGCCAAGTTTCAGAAATGCAAATAACATCAACACTTGAATCTTCAAACACATTTTTAACATAATCAAATTTAAAGGTATTTAGGCTCGCATTGAAATGCACAACAGATAGGCTATCATGCGGCCTACATGGAATTTAAATCAACATTTTATCACTAACGCCCTTCGAACAATTATTTCTCATATTAAGAGTTGATCATACGTATAACGATAAGCATCATAACACAAATAATCCAAACAGATCAGCAAGTACCCGTAACAAGAAGTAATATTTCCAAACATCTTTACAAAACGAGAAATAGGCATTACGATTTTCTGATTCAGAGTAGGGCATGTCAAAAAGAATTAAATCTGAGGAAAAGTCGTTATTATTAAATTACATTTTTTTTAAATATATATATTACGTTTTATATAATATGTTTTGGTGCGAGCTATAAAATATAGAAATTATTAGAATCATAGATAAGAAAGGTGAAAATTTATTTTAACTGCTGGTTTAATGGCTGAAGTACTCAGGATCGATCTCCAGTCGCTCTGGGGGTCCAATTCTGAAAATTGTAAAAAAAAAAACCAAGAATTTAAAATTTTAAAAAAGGGGATTACTCATTAAAATATTTAGTGCAGTAAGAAAGTGTTCAAAGATAATAAAATTAAATAAAAGTGTTTTCAGTTAAAACTCGTGCGTAGTAATTTTCTTGTTTAACAACTTAGTAAACGACTAGTTTTCATAATAAATTACTCTCTAGAAACTGTATAGTTTAATTATCCAATCTCAACCTCGAACAGCGTGACACCACTGGCAATTTCCTAGTTACTTTTATCCAATCTCCATCTGACACCACTGGGAAGGACCTAGCTAGTTTTACTGGCTAGAACACATAATATTCGATGCTCCTGTGATCTCATTAGTATTTCCATCACTGTGTTATATTCTTTTGTCAAACAATTGTTCATTTTACTTTTGCAGTGTATTCATTTTATTTACTCTTGAAATAAACGTTGAGAAGTCGAGACGAGTGATGCGCTTTTTATTTTTACTGGAACAGTAATCATTCAAACATGGGCCCAGTCCACATAAATCATTAAAGTGTTTTAAAATATTGTTTAATAATAATAATAACAGCGGGTTTATACTCAATTGAAAAACTCGATGATTCGAATTATGCATCGTGGTCAGTCCACATGAAAAGTGTTCTTGTCCATTCTGAATTGTGGGCATTAGTGAGTGGAAAATGCATCAAAAACGAATCAGCATCGGTCACTAAGTTGGCGGCGTTCGACGCGAAAAACGATGGTTTTATGCTTTGCATAAAAAAACGGAAATAAATCATGTTCGGCACTGTGATGCGTACCAGGCCTGGAATGAATTAAAAGACATTTACCAGCCAGTGGACCGGCGCGGAAAATAAAGTTATTTAAAAGGCTGCTGTACCTCAGTTTGTCTGAACGAGACAACATTTCGAAGCACGTAAATGAGTTTTACGAAATAATGGAAAAGCTACACACATAGAAAATAATTGTTAAATTTTGAAAATAAATATTATCAATTTCTTAAAAGCAAAAAATGACAATATTATTTTTAGTTTGAAAATAATATAATTAATTTATGTTACTGAGTGTAGAATAACTTTGACGTATAAAATTATTATTTAAGTATATTTTGAAGTTTTATATTATTATTTTCAAAAATATTCATTATTGTCGCGCGATAGTTTTTTATGTGATGTTTTTTATGTGATACATTACATCGGCGAGCAGCGCCTGATAGCCGCACGCGAATAATTCGTCCTCCGAATCGACGGCCACCAGACGCATTATCATCGAAGTACGCGTCTAGATTCACAATGGACTCGCTGGCGTAAGTGGAGCCTGAGGTCGCATCGATATTAGATGAAGATATGTTTGTCCAACATAGTTTAACAGCTCGTGGCGTGTGAGTAAAGAATACTGCCCTACTGGCAGTCATCATTGTGCAGCTGAAGGACAGAAGAAGGTTCTATATGCGGCGCAAAATTATAAAGTTATTTGTGTGCTAATAAAACATGACATAAAATTTAAAAATTGTTTGTTTTCTTTTTAAAAATTAAATTTCAAATTTCAAAATTTTAAAAATGCCATTCAAAGCAAAATCGAAAATTAACAATTCAAATTTTCATAAACAAAAATTTTATGTTCAATATTTCTTTGATAATTTGATTGTTGAATCCTACAATTTTTTGATAATAATATTTGTGGATCCATTTTAACATGAAATATTTTAGTCACTTGCACTTTAATAGTTTAAAAGACATGAAAAATAAAGATCTAGTGTGTGCGCGAAAAGTAAAAATTGTGTGAAGCCTTTTCCGCGAGTCTCCGAAAACCGATCAGACATCTTGTTAGAGGTGGTGCATACAGATGTCTGAGGGCCAATAAATAAAACCTCAATTGGGGGATTGAGATATTTCATTACATTTATCGACAATAAATTGCGTGTATTTTCTAAACGCAAAAAGCGAAGCATTAGTTGCATTTAAATTGTTCAAATTTATGGCAGAAAAACAGATGGATTGTAAAATAAAACACTACTCAGCGACAACGGCGGTGAATATCTCGGGAAGGAGTTTGAGAGTTTTTTAAGCGAAAACGTCATACTTCGTCAGCTTACTATGCCGCACACCCTGCAGAAAAATGGTGAAGCTGAGCGCGCTAACCGCACGTTGGTTGAGAAGTCACTCAGTATGAGGCGGTTGCAACTGCAGCATATCTCCGAAACAGAGCAACAAAAACAACAATTAATAAGACCAACAGTGTCACATTTAAAAGTTTTTGGTTATTTGGCAATCGCAAAAGACAAAACAGAGTTAAAGAAGTTTCGACAAAAAGGAAGAGAGCTGATTATGGTTAGCTACTCTAACACTTCCAAAGCATATCGTTTGATCGATCTGCACACAAAGAAGATAATCACAAGCGGGGATGTGATTTTCATGGAAAATACTTATGTTGGCCACAATGAAGAGCAATGTGACGTAATTACGTTTGACGCAGAAGACATCGCGCCTGTTCTACGCGTCAACTGCTGGCGAACACGACTCTATTGAGATCACCGAGAAGGCAGACAAAGTACGATATGTTGCAGGTCGACTCCGACTGATTTGCACTGGAAATCGTGGGCGTCCGCGGAAAGGACGTAATATACTCAATCAAATTGGTAAAGGCGGCATTCACATCCCGCAGTGAGTCGACGAGGCTATGAATGGTGAATATGCCGAGCTGTCAATGCAGAAGGATTATAATGCGTTGGAGCAAAACAAAACTTGGTCACTTGTTGTTCAAAGTCAAGAGAAATGCAGATGGCAGCATCCAGCGCTTTAAGTCTCGTCTAGTAGCGGTAGGGTGTAGTAAACGTTTTGGTGTCAACTTCACTGAAACATTTTCACCAGTCGTTAGATACGCAAAGATTCGTATGCTGCTTACGTTGGCATCTGAACACAACCTGCATTTAAATCAAATGGACGTATCGTCAGCGTATTTAAACAGCGATATACACGATGTCGTATTTATAAAACAACCTGATGATCATCAGCGAAGAATTTCCAAACCGCGTTGCTACGGATTGAAGCAAAGCTGACGTGAATGGAATTCAAAACTGGACGAAGTCTTAATGTTTATAGGATTCTCGTCGTTAGTGAGCCCTGTGTCTACACTAAAAACAAAAATGGTAACTATAATATGATCGCTGTGTATGTAGACGATCTCATTATAGGTGGCACCAACTGTGCAATTAAGTCACAAATTGCAATTCTTCCGGAATTTTGTTCGAAATTCGAATGCAGTTTTACAACATTGCTAGATTTTTTGTTTATGCGTTTTTTGGATATCTGTATCATTTCAGATAATAAAGTGGTAAAATAATAGTTTAGATAGAAATGTCAAATTTGGCGAAACTGATTAAAAGAATTAAGATTTTGTTAAACTGCAATTAAAATCATATAAAATGACTCCTAACTCCTAAGAGTTACAAAAATTAAGATATTTACCAACCGGTAAAGTTTTTGCGGTGGTTAAATATATCTGAAATTAATCTGTGCAGAAATATATAACTAACATTTATTTAAAAAATATAGATATATAGATATTTGTTAACATATTTGTTAACATATTAAAAATAAAAGTATAGTTAATTAAAGTGTGTTTGTTTTTAATTAATTCATTTCACCGATGAAAAAGTGGCCGAATTTTTTCGGCGAAATAAGAGTAATTTTCTCCAAAATGTTGTTCATGATACGTAGTTTTTTAGAACATTGTGAACCTATTTTCCACAGGGTAAAAATTCTCTGAGGAATTTTATTCACGATAATACTGTATATGTATTAAGGAGGAGTGTTAAAACTCGTTAACATATTGCAACACATAATATTCGATGCTACTGTGATCTCATTAGTATTGCCATCACTGTTTAATATTTTTTTGTTCATTTTACTTTTGCATTGTATTCATTTTATTTACTCTTGAAATAAACGTTGAGAAGTCACGACGTGTGTTAATGACTTGAATTGTGTATAATGACTTGAATTTTAGCTATTGTTGACCATTAAAATTCTTGTTTGAATATTGTTGCTGCCTCTGCAAAACGGCAGTACGTACGAGTTGTTCCCAAGTAACAATTTCCTAGAAACGTGGCTAGATCCAGAGAACGATAGGGTTGCACTGGATACAACAACTTGCGATTACTCTTTACTTTCTGGTATGGTTTTGCATGGGCTGTAAGAAGACAAGAAGCGTTTGAAAAAAATCATAATTGCCTTTAAGGTCTAGTGTGTTTTTCAAATCAGTTTCAAATATATAATTAGTGCTATTTTTAACGCTTACTCTGTATTTAAAAATGTCTCTTATTTTACTTATTTTTTAGGATTAAGTTAATATTTAAAAGCAAAAAACTAAATGTAGGTTTTTCGAGTTGAAAATATGGCTAAATCTTTCTTTAACTTTAAAGTCATAATCAAGCCGAATAAATTAATGTTATTTAAACGTTGGTTTTCGAAGTTTGAAAAAACTTGAGACGAAATTCACTACACAAAATTACCCGGTAGGCAAACCAGGGACGTGATAAATTAAATGTCAAACAATAAAATTTTTATTTTTTGTACATGTGCGTTGAAAAAATTTGGTAAGTATTGAATTAAAATTGTATTTTCTCATAAATATATTAAAATTAATTTTGTTTACAGATGCCGATGTGTTAATGCATATAGCACGTGATGCAATGGTTTGTTGCATCTATTATTAGTGTACTGAACAATTGAGTTTAAAATTCTATAAATTTTGGAGACTTGGCTGCTACAAGGTAATGATCCGAGTCCATATTGGCACCTCAGATAGTGCGTACGTCCATCACGCTCGAAGCGTGCCTTCGGGCAATCACAACGTGATCAATTTGGTTTCAAGTTTTTTGATCGTGCGACAACCATGTGGCCTTGTGGATATCGATATGTTCGAATCTAGTGTTACTAACTACCATGTTTCGTGCTGTGGCGAAGTCGTTCCGTTATCGGAAGTGTTGGCATGGAGGCTAAATTTTCCGATTGTGGGACAATTTATGGCTTCTCTGCCCACGTTGGCGTTAAAATCGCCTAGCACGATTTTGATATCGTGGCTGGGCAGCGCTCGTATGCGTTGTCTAGGCGCTCGTAAGAGCACTCTTTGGTCTCGTCATATTTCTCGTTCGTCGGAGCGTGTGCACAAATTAGGCTGATGTGGAAATATTTAGCCTTGATGCGGATTGTTGCCAGCCTTTCGTCCATGGGCGTGAACCTAGAGACAAGGTGGCGGAGTCTCTTGTCGACCACAAATCCACATCCAAATTCGTGTCTCTCCGCATGGCAGCTGTAGTAGATATAACAGGACGCTTGTCCCGTCCATCGCATCTCCTGGATAGCGGTGATGTCAGCCTTATATTTTTCGAGGACATCTGCCAGCTGAATAGAGGCACCTTCCCTATAAAGGGTCCGGACATTCCAGGTGCATTTCCGTAAATCATGGTCGTTTTCGTGGGTCGTCATCGTTGTAAACGGTCGTTATCCGAGGCTTCTTTTTTGTTTTCATTGGGTTTTTCCGTCGTGTGATCCAAACCCAACGCACGAACCCTCACTCTGAGGGAGATGCTCGCAACTCACTTTAGCCGACTTCTACACCGGGTGGTGTAGAGCGCCGTTTCCGGGGACATCCACGAGGAGGACTTCCTCCGAAGTGGAGGTGTCACCATTTGACAATTTGCCAATTCTGGTGACCAATGAGATGACTTGAGACGACACCGACAAGGATTGCGCTGGCTTCGCCATGTTGAAGCGCTCAGACACGTTACCTTGTGATAATCGCCCCCATAGCCCCCGAAATAACAACAAATTTAAAATAATTTAAACTAAATCGAGTCAATTATGCGGGGCACGATCTGACTCCCATAACCGATTGGGGCAATCGGTTTCACAAATTGCTTGAAAGCCAAATAGCTTAACTGTCGAAGGAGTCATTGATTGTCCAGCATATATGGTACCATTGAATATGGGAGCTTCACACTTTATAATAAGAAGTAACCTGGTTAAGGACGAAGTAGAGCCACTTATAGGAATTAGATTGCAAACAGCAACAGGCGAAGAGGCCCCTATCAGAGGAAAGATTACCAAGAAAATCACGATTGGTACTACGACAGTTAAGCATGATTTTATAGTGGCTGAAATAGTGGACGAAATAATACTTTTCATGGACTTCATGATAAGGAACGGTTTCACACAAGATTTAACAAGAACATTTTGAGTTATGCCAACACGGAGATTGTGACCAGAGCCCGAAAATTAAAAAAGTTATTGCTCATCAAAATAGGAAAATACCACCTAATTCAGAGGCAATTGTTTGGGCGAAATTAAATGGAGATTGTGGGATAAGCAAGTTGTGGGTTATTGAAGCAAACGAAGAGCTGTATAAAAGTAAACTAGTGGTAGGAAGAACACTTGTTGAGGCGGAGAATTTGTACCAATAAGATTTCTCAATTTGGAAAACTTATCAAAATTAATCAAAAAGGGAACAGTGATAGGCCAGTGTCAAAGGGCATCAGCGATTATAAATTGTGAGTAAAATCAATCAAAGGACTATGTCACACCGCAAATAAACAAACAATCTACTCACAGATTTACAAATGAGAGAACGACGGATTTGGCTGCCAAAGAAAAGAGTCAAGTGTAAAAGCTAATTGATAAATATCGGTGTATATTTGCTGAAAAGGGCCAAAAGGATGGCAGAACTGCCAATGTAAAACATCGAATAGACACTGGTGATTCTAACCCAATTCGTCAAGCACCAAGAAGGGTACCACTTGCAAAAGAGAGGAAGTATCACATTTGGTTGAAGTAATGCACACAAATGGCGTGGTGGAACCATCGGAGAGTCCATGGAGTTCACCAGTAGTATTGGTGAAAAAGAAGGACGGTAGTACTCGGTTCTGCGTTGATTACCGAAAGCATAACGATGTCACCAAGAAAGATAGTTATCCATTACTCAGAATCGATGACACCTTGGATACACTATCTGATGCTAAGTGGTTTTCCACGTTGGACTTGCAAAGCGGTTACTGGCAAGTAGAAATCGATAAGAAAGATCGAGAGAAGACCGAGAGAAGACCGCAGTACTGGCGATGTTTTATGGCAATTTTTGGTAATGCCGTTTGGACTATATAATGTCCCAGCAACATTCGAACGGTTAATGGAGCACGTATTAAAAGGTTTACACTGGAAAACATGCCTAGTATACCTTGATGACATAATTGTTATGGGCAAGGATTTCAACGAACATCTAAGAAATCTAGAGGAAGTATTCCTTAGATTGAAAAGTGCGGGTCTACAACCTTTCCCAAAGAAATTTTCACTTTTCAAGAAATATGTCAAGTATCTGGGCCATCGAGTTACCACAGAAGGAGTGCATACCGATGAAGATAAAATAGTTGCAGTAAAGGAGTGACCCGAAGTTTCTTGGGGCTATGTACATACTACAGGCGATTTGTTCCAGGTTTTGCGAATGTTGCTAGCAGTCTTCACGAGTTGACAAGAAAGAACCGCGCATTTCAATTCAAAGACCCAGAAGGCGTGTTGGATATTGCGATTATAGAGCTACGATATCACTATCGAACATCGTAAAGGAGGTCATCATGGAAATGCAGATGCTCTATCACGGCGACCGTGTAAACTGGAATGCAGACATTGCTTAAGAGCTGAAGGAAAGACACGACATACTTGACATTCGTTTGCTGAATATTTTACCTGAAGATAAATATACTCCGCACCAAATTGATCAAAATGTGATCCCGACATCACAAAAATTATGATGTTCAAGGAGCAGCAAAGAAAGCCATCATGGGAAGAGATAGCTTCCGACAGCACAATAACTAAGGCGTACTGGGCACAGTGGCAGAGCTTAAAGCTGCAAGATAATTGCTTATATCGTGTATGGGAAAGTGAAGATGGCATCCGCTCGAAGTTGGATTGTTGTTCCCAAGTCAAAAATAAAAGAGATGTTAGCGGAATACCATGGTTGATCAAGTTGAGGTCATTTGGGTATAAATAAAATGGTTGAGAAGGTAAAGACACATTTTTATTGTGTTGGATGCCAAGAGTCAGTCGCCGATTGGATTCGCAGTTGCCAGCAATGTGTACCAGCAAAGGACCAACAGTCAGAAGTCGCGGCAGGATGCATCAGTACAACGTGGGAGCATCATTCGAACGTATCGCCATGGATGTCGCCGGACCATATCCAATCGGTGATGCGGGTAATAAGTATGTGCTTGTCGTCATTGACTACTTCAGCAAGTGGCCAAATCAAGAAGCCACAACAGTTGCGGATGCATTAGTTAACAACTGGGTCAGCCATTTTGGAGTACCGTTGGAATTGCATTCAGATCAAGGAAGAAATTTTGAGCCTGCTGTATTTAAAGAAGTATGCAAAGTCCTCGGCGTACACAAAACACGAACAACGCCATTGCGTAGGCAATCTGATGGCATGGTGGAGAGATTCAATCGGACTTTGGAAGAGTATCTGAGAAAAGTGGTTGATAAAAATCAAAAAGATTGGGATACACACAAACCACTATTCCTCATGGCTTATCGAACGGCGGTTCATGATACCACAGCAGCTTTACTATCTAAAATTGTTTTTGGAACAGACTTAAGATTACCTGCGGATTTAAAGTTTGGTGCGAGTCCTTCAGCTGGAATTCCTATTCACTATTATGTTTCAAGGAAAAGTGAAGAAATGAACGAAGTGCATCAATTTGTATGACAGCGTACACAATTTGCGAGCGATAAGATGAAGGCCAGAAACGACTTACATACAAATACAGAGGGATTTACGGAAGGACAACTTGTTTTGCTCTATAACACACAAATGAAGAAAGGCTTATCCCTTAAGCTACAAACACACTGGGAAGGACCATATAAGATAATTAAAAGAGTAAAATTATGATGTTCAAGGAGCAGCAAAGAAAGCCATCATGGGAAGAGATAGCTTCCGACAGCACAATAACTAAGGCGTACTGGGCACAGTGGCAGAGCTTAAAGCTGCAAGATAATTGCTTATATCGTGTATGGGAAAGTGAAGATGGCATCCGCTCGAAGTTGGATTGTTGTTCCCAAGTCAAAAATAAAAGAGATGTTAGCGGAATACCATGGTTGATCAAGTTGAGGTCATTTGGGTATAAATAAAACGGTTGAGAAGGTAAAGACACATTTTTATTGTGTTGGATGCCAAGAGTCAGTCGCCGATTGGATTCGCAGTTGCCAGCAATGTGTACCAGCAAAGGACCAACAGTCAGAAGTCGCGGCAGGATGCATCAGTACAACGTGGGAGCATCATTCGAACGTATCGCCATGGATGTCGCCGGACCATATCCAATCGGTGATGCGGGTAATAAGTATGTGCTTGTCGTCATTGACTACTTCAGCAAGTGGCCAAATCAAGAAGCCACAACAGTTGCGGATGCATTAGTTAACAACTGGGTCAGCCATTTTGGAGTACCGTTGGAATTGCATTCAGATCAAGGAAGAAATTTTGAGCCTGCTGTATTTAAAGAAGTATGCAAAGTCCTCGGCGTACACAAAACACGAACAACGCCATTGCGTAGGCAATCTGATGGCATGGTGGAGAGATTCAATCGGACTTTGGAAGAGTATCTGAGAAAAGTGGTTGATAAAAATCAAAAAGATTGGGATACACACAAACCACTATTCCTCATGGCTTATCGAACGGCGGTTCATGATACCACAGCAGCTTTACTATCTAAAATTGTTTTTGGAACAGACTTAAGATTACCTGCGGATTTAAAGTTTGGTGCGAGTCCTTCAGCTGGAATTCCTATTCACTATTATGTTTCAAGGAAAAGTGAAGAAATGAACGAAGTGCATCAATTTGTATGACAGCGTACACAATTTGCGAGCGATAAGATGAAGGCCAGAAACGACTTACATACAAATACAGAGGGATTTACGGAAGGACAACTTGTTTTGCTCTATAACACACAAATGAAGAAAGGCTTATCCCTTAAGCTACAAACACACTGGGAAGGACCATATAAGATAATTAAAAGAGTTAATGATGTAGTGTATCGGATTCAAAATACTGCGGGCGTTAGACGAAAAATGAAAGTAGTACACACAGAAAACTGATTTGTTGCGGCAACCAACTAAATTACCCTACCGTATTAATTGGTTGCGAAAACTTGCTGATTAGGAGGTTGTACCAACCTCTTAGTAAGGAAAAATGAGATTGTGCTAACCTCCTAGTCAGCAAGCATGAGGTTGTGCCAACCTCCTTTTCAGCAAGCATGAGGTTGTTTAAACCTCAAAGTCAGTTTAAACCTCCGAGTAGGCAAGGATGCCGAAAGCTCCAATTGGAATTGTATTTTAAGAATATTATTTGTATACAGAAAACTTATTTATATAAAGTTTTCAATATGTGTTTTTGATGCGTAAATATTTCACGCTTACAATTTCAAAAAATGTATCTATAAATTCTTGTTCTCTGAAAAATAAAAACAGTATGAAGACACATTTAATATTTTATTTCATCATAATTAAACAAAATAAAAAAAACTATTTATAATACCACATATGATCACATATTTTTATTATATTTCACTACCTAAACAGCAATTTGTATTGAATTCATTCATTATTGATTTAATATTCATATATTTTTTTCGCATTATTACTTAATTAATGAAATTCTTATTATTTGCCACTTGTGAAAATGTTTGACGTTTATTTATTTCTGCATGTATCGATAATTTTTGACAAGAAACTGGCAACCGAACTGCTGATAGACATAAGGTTGCCGATTGACATTTATTTTGTTGATACAATAACGTACTCAGTTGCCGTAACAAATGCACAAACGTGACATGAGGTTACAACAAATGTATTTTGGTTGCAACACTGAAACGTTGGTTCAATTAAAGTCATGCCAAAAGAGGATTTTTCTGTGTGTACATTTGGCGACGTAAAGAGAGAGAGAGGATTAACATCTGTTCGGGACGAACAGATTTAGGTGGAGGGCAGATGTAATTTAACCCATAGTGTAAGCATTCAACAACAATAAATAAGATGCAAGACAATTCAGCGCACTAAGCAATGTGTCAGAAAGAGACGGAAGATCATTCAGCGTACTGAGCAATATGCGAAAAAGAGATGGAAGATCAGCACATTAAAACACATGAGTGCGAATGAGATGCCAATAGCACGTCATTCACGAAACGAGTAGAAGGTTCCCGAAACAAGTCGAAGCTTATCGAAACGTGTCGAACATTTGCCTGCAGGATATAAGGCTGACTCATCTGAGGCACAACACTTCAGTAGTGATTTAATAGTGAACTAGTACGTCTCGTGAGTGAACATTTCAAAGGTTAATTGTAGAAATTCAACAGCTGATATAAGTGATTTTTCTTTAAGTTGTTATTTAATTAAATAAAGTTAATTAATACTAATTGAAATAAACTAGTTAAAACCAAACATAAGTGTGTTTTTATTTTGTACACAATCCAGAGATACGAACTTGTAGAACAGTTTTCCGTAGACTGAATTTTCGTAACAATATATTTTTATTCATACGCAGACACCATTGATATTTTGCACGAACCTGGTGATATAATGCATCGCAGTGGCGCAATTGGTTTAACTGGTTTCATCTTTCTCCACATCGTGGGTTTTACAAGAAGTTCCTGTACAATGCCACCGGCGCAGGTGCTGTTGCAGCTGTCTGTTATTTCACAGAAGCGAGAATCTATTGTAGGACATACTTTAATTCCTTTTAATATATAGTATTAAAACTTTATATGCGTTTTCTTTTATTTTTTATTTAAACATTTAATTAGGGAAATATATGCGCTTAAATTTAAGTGTAATTTGAAGGTCGATTTCAAGTTCAAAATTAAGTTAAACATCAACCACATTTGATTCTTACAATCTTACAGTTAAGTTAAAACGCAAATGAATATTATATGTCGATTTCAAGTTTAGGTAAAGGTTAAAAAGCTACCAGTTTTGCTGGAGAAAGCTATGGTTTTCAAGCTTACCTATTTAAGAATATGAACGCTTTTCTCCAGTGAAATCTTTGATAACCTTGTTCAATATACATTCGATAATCAATTAATATCCTGGTTTTTGGTTTATTGGGAAGAGGCAAATTCATACGTGATGTAGAGTAGCAGTTTTGTCAAGTAGCAGTTGTACAACAACAAAATACATCGGTGACAAAAACAAAAATTATGTGCTAATCTACTTCGCTAAAAGCTTGAGTTTACTTCGTGGTACTTTTGTAGTTTTTTAGTGATGCTGAATTTATGACTTTTGGGTACATGATATTACAGACAGTGTTTGATTATTGACTTGAAATTCACCAAAATGCATTATATTTAAATGATAACATATATTTTTAATGAATATGTACATATATAGATGTGAATAAAAAATAAATTATGGCATAATTTCCAATGTTTTAACAATAAATTTTAACGAGTTCCTATATAAGGTATGAGTTTTTTTCTTAAATCGACATCACTAATCTAATTCGTTTACTTTGTTTTAATTATGACTTGATATGAGATATGGAATTAAAAATAAGTAACAAAAGGCATACTTGTATATTGTACATGGACAATAAGCAATAAATCTAAAATTTTAATAAAACAAAAACATTTGTTTTTGGTGCATCAAACTGAAAACTACCATACTACACAAATATGAAATAAGTGTGTTCACAAAATATGATACAATTCTACAATACTGCTAATGTACATCGGCAACTGCTCCGTTTCGTGAATACCTTTATTGTGACAATGTACATTGTCTTATAACTTGTTTGTGAATTTAATGATCAGTTAATTTTCAGTAAGAATCTGCGTTCATAATACGCACAAATAAATTTAATAAATTTTTTTATAATTAAATGAATTATTTTCATAGAAATACTGCAGTAGATTTTTTGCATGTTCGTTTTTCATGTTCGATTCTAGTAGCGTTAGCTGCGCTACGCTGCTACAAAAACATATAATTAATTCGAACAAAGCTGCGACAAATCTAAAAAGAATTTACATTAAAATAATAAAATGAAAAAATTAAAACAACACTTTCTGAATTCATAATTCCTTGTATTCTATTCATTGCGACAATGAACTCTCGCATTCAATATAGCTAATGAAATATTCATTGTGAATATGAATATTTGTCATTTAATGATCTGTACATTGTATTTGTATATTGAAGTATTACCGGAAATTCGTGGTGACAATGAACAGTTACATTGGACCAATATTCTTTGTAAAAAGGTACTTTTTCATTGTACATGTTCGGATGGCTATGGCGGATTCAGACTACACGATTGAAATTATGAATTTCAAAATAATGGGACGAGTGGGTCGTGATTTATGTGGCAAAATAGAATATATACAATATATAAAATATATAAAATACAAATATTTTACCTAATTTTTAGTGGGTTGTGACAAGTGTTTTGTTTAATAATTGCTTTTAAAAATTCCTTCTTCTGTAGATATTTGTGATTCCTGTATGCCTGTTGTTGTTGTGAGTTTGTGTTGATTGTTGAATGTATTGTTGTTAATTATTTGTTTTATAGACGCGGAGACCGATTGTCGCGTTGACGTGTTGTTGTATTTATTATATGAGTCGCGGTGACGGGTGTGTTTAGATGTTTTTATTGTTAATACAGTTCGCTTGAAAGGATTAAGGGTCGTGAATTAAGGCAACCTTCAATTCGTGCAAGCAAAGTCGAAATCTCTTCGAACGTAAATCTTTGACTTGCAGATATCTTTTTTAAATCTGTTTTAAAACTTTTAACGCCGGCTTCCCATAGTCCACACATGGAGCTCCAGGTGGATTATAGTGCCAGTTTAGTTCTTGATGACTGTGGGTCGCTACTATTTGGGTCTGCAGTGTCTTTATAAAATATTGTAGATCTTTCTTCAGCATTTGTGCTGCTTCGACAAAATTAGTTCTGTTGTCGGAGTAAATGGCGGCAGGCTTGGGTCGTAAGAGCACTGGCTGGTGCAAGATTAACCGCAAACAAACACGCACACATAGCCTTTTGTAATCAAGAAGTCTCGTCCGGTGGGTCATATGGGTCAAGAGTTTAGCAAGTCTACATTGATACGCTAAAATTATTGGGTGGCGTTCATTATATGTAAGGGTCGGTGACTTTTCTAATCTACCATGTGCTCTTAATAGACCTTAAATGTACATAAATGAATTTAGGGTTAGTAGTGAACTTTTGGACGAAATTTGGGTATTATTCGTCAAAGCGATATGTTCATCAAAAAAACACGTTTTCTGACTCACAACTATGAGTCTTTCTTTTACCATCTTAATTTCCTGGGGCACTATTGAAATAGTGCCCCAGTAAATAGATGGTAAAGAAATTATCACAAATCTTAGAACGTATGCTAAGATTCTTAATGCAGAGTTCATGTTCTGCCAGTTATAGCCGTGGTATTGTAATTGTTTTGACTAGAGATGGGCATGTGAGCGTGATTCACGCGTGATCACGCGTGATTGTGATTGAATCCTAATTTTTCTCACGTGATTGTGAGTGAGTGTGAGTAGACCAAAAAATACCGTGAGTGAGTGTGCGTGAGTACAATTTTTTCGTGAGTGAGTGTGCATGAGTCGAATATTTCATAAAATAAAAAATCTCAGTTTTATTTTTTTGCGATTTTGTATATTTTTGCTGAACTACAGAACAAGGCACAGAACTCAGAAGGTTTCGGGGAGGCGACTGCCCACATTTCAGAACTATAATCAATTCCTTTCTAACGACCGTCATATACTCACCCCTTCTTCAAATCAGAATAAATTGCAAGGTTTCAGTCAACAACTGATGTAACCCCTGCCAACCGGCCGTACTTAGTATGGACTAGTCAATTCATGTCAATAGTTTTTGCTTGGTTTCATACGACCGTTCATGGTAATGGACATAGAACGCATTTTTTTCGATATACGATTTTTCGATTTTCAATTTCAACTATACATGATAACTCTGTATTGACTTCCTTTTGTTTATTAAGTTTAATTTGTTCCAGAGGTTCATGTGGGGTACAATTTTTATTCGAGTTATAAATGTAGTAACCCAAAAAAAATCGCTTCAAAAAAAGTTGTTCACAAAGTCAATTCATACCTGGTAAATTCTACCCCGGACTATTCTTTTATTGATAATTTTTTCCAGAGATCATTTTTCCAGGGACAATTCTCAAAGATTTTACACGAATTCTTTACCGGGGAATTATTTTTCGAGGCAATTTTTTGGTTTTTATATGAACATCATATCGAAGGTCTTTCACATTTCCATCTCCGTTATAAATTAAGATATATTTTATCAAACTCCCTAACATCATAATATCATTATTGCGTTTTAAAGATGTGGGTTTTATTAGAGGTGTCACGCTCGGTACACCAATCTCACCAACATATACAAATGAAATATGTATTTTTATGCATTCTGAAAAAAAAAAAAAAACACGTGATTCAGCGTGATTCACGGGAATCACGCGTGATTGTGATTGAATCTTAATTTTACTCACGTGATTGTGAGTGAATGTGAGTAGAGCAAAAAAGGCCGTGAGTGAGTGTGCGTGATTAGAAAAATTCTTTCGTGAGCGTGAGTGAGTCAAAACTCACTCACGTGCCCATCTCTAGTTTTGACGTTGACTGTTCGTGACGACTGTGTCGTTGGTATCTTGTATGCGAGCATAGAGAGCAGCAGCATAAGCCTTTTCTAAGGCGTCGCAAAATCCGTAAAATTCGATAAACGACTGCCATCTACTTTTGGTCAAAGTATCGACTTCGCGTTTTGTGTATGCATCTTTTAGTTCGATGAGTGGGACTTGAAAAAAAAATACTTTTTTAAGCATTCCATCGAATGCCCAGGGTCTTTGCATTACCTTGAAATTGCTCAGATAAATTGAGTAAATCTGTTAGCAGCAAGTATTCTTTGTGGCAGATTTTCCAATATTTCGGGTGCGTTCGCAATCCACTTGCGCTACGAAAATCCTGCTGATTTAAAAAGAAGCGATTAGCTCATCTCGAGCATTAACACCACTTTTCATCTTATGAGTGCCTGCCATAACATCATCTACGTACATGCAATTTCGTAGAATATACGAAGCCTGTGGGTGGGTCTCATGTACGCCTTGCGCTAATTTCTGTATTGTCCGAATGGCAAGGTAAGGGGCACAGTTAACAACAAATGTAACTGTTTGCAACTCATAATCCTGAATGGGTTCTTCTAAGGATTTCCTAAACAACAATTTTTGGTAGGGTGAGTGTGCAGGGTCGACGCAAATTGGACGATACATTTTTTCAATGTCTGCATTAAAGACAAATTTGAAAAGTCGCCATTTAATAATTTGCAAAACTAAATCTTGTTGCAAAACGGGTCCAGTATGTAACACATCATTTAGGCTCTTGCCGTTGGCAGTATGGCTGGATGCATTAAAAACAACACGCAGCTTTGTTGTGACACGATCGGGTTTTATGACTGCATGAAGTGGCAAATAGTAGTGGGTGGATGTGCAAGATTTAGCTGGCGAATGAGTAACTTTTCTCATATGACCAAATTGCAAATATTCGCCAATTGCTTGGTCATATTCTGCTTTAACAGCGGGTCTTTTGAGTAAGGACTTTTCATTTCTCAAATATTGCGCCATTGCAATATGTCTTGATAGTTCAAGATCAATGCAATTTGGGTCTTTAAATGGCAGGATCACTACGTAACGGCCTGAGGATTCTTGGCGTAATGTCTGCATGAAATTGTTTTCACAATTTATATCTGCATTTGAGAGGGTCGTGGATTTTGGTACTTCTTCAATTTCCCAGAAACGAGTCAATAATGTATCGAGGGTCACTTTATTAAAATAGATAACAATATTGTTGGGTCTTGACTCAGGAATTGGCCCAGAAAGTATTCAGCCGAATTCTGCTTCTTGCGCCAACAAAGATTCTACAATGTTGTGCTGAACAACCTTACGTATAATTTGTGGGTATAGATCACATCCTATGATCATATCCACCGGTCGTGTCTTATAAAACTGGTTATCAGCCAACTGTATACCATTTAAATTTCCATAGAGGGTCGGGTCGATTTGATATGTGGGCAAGTCACTTGTGAGGGTCTTAAGTACAAGTGCTTGCGTTTTGACTCTGAAATTCGGGTTAATCGGCGAACGCAATGTCAATGGACACGAGTAGTATGGATTCGCCGGTTCTGGCCCCACTGGGCTCCATGGAGCACATTGTTGTTAGTGTAAATGAATTTTAACAGAGATGTTGTTATTGTTTTCAATAGGGATCATTTTTTAACATAGTTGTTGTTAGTGTAATTCAATAGGGATCATTTTTTAACATATTTGTTGTTAGTGTAATTCAATAGGGATCATTTTTTAACATAGTTGCTGTTAGTGTAATTCAATAGGGATCATTTTTTAACATAGTTGTTGTTGGTATAGTTCAATAGGGATCATTTTTTAACAGAGTTGTTGGTAGTGTAGTTCATTGGAGATCATATTTTAACAGTATAGTTGTTATTGTTTTTTCAATGGGGATCATATTTTAACAGAATATTTGTTATTGTTTTCATGGGAAGTATTTTTAAAAGATGTATATTATATGTATACTATATATTTTATAATGGCATGGAGCCAGTGGGATAACTTTTTAACATAATTTGTTAATGTTGATACATACATATGTATTATATGCATGTTATGAAGGCATGCAGCCGTAAAGAGTAAATGTTGTTGTTGGGATAATTATATCGGAGTAAGCATTTTTTGTGAATGAGAATATTTACAAACGTATTCATGTTGTTGTTGTAAAATATTATAGTTGCAATTAGATTTTAGTTAACGTAGTTATAATGTATACTATAGTTATACTTGTTTGTTTTATTTTGCATGATCATCAAGAGAGTTGAGGAGCAAAGGGTTCAATTTGAAACTTTGTTGAGGAACGGTGATTGTAATTTAAAACTTCGATATATGAATGAATATTATTATTAGATGCTTATTTTTTTTGTGGTTAATTTTTTTTGTTGTAAACAGGTTAAGACACTTCTGTATTAATGCATTGACATATATTTAATTCAAGGCCAATTTTACTATAAGGGTTATTGTACTGGATTTTATTCTACAAAGTCATGGTCGTTTAATTTGGTTATATGAATGAATGGAGCCATAAGGTTCCATTGGGATCATTTTTTAAATCATTTTCTATACTATAAGTTTAAAAGATTGAGCATGTTAGAACATGTATATTTTTTTATAGAGTTTTTTGTCTTGAGATTTATTTAATTTACTCTCTTTAAAATTTTAATTGAGTATATTTATACTAATGGAATTCACTTTTTAACTCATTTTAAAGAGATATACATTATATATCGTCTACATCGTCTACATTACAATTTTAATGGAACAAAAAAATATTATGGAAGTTAAAAAAGTATTAAAATTTTTAAAAGAATTTCATAATATTTTATTAGACGATCATAAAAATCAGTTTATTATGTTTACCCCTTATTGTAAGCATTACCAGTATATGGAAAAAATATTAACTATTCACGGAGTACATTATAAGAGCTGTCCATGGGCCACAGATGACTTAACGGAGGGACCAGATACATGTGGTTGCTATTATTATGACAAGAAATCTAAAGACATTGACAAACTAATAAAATTATATTATAGATTAAAATATACAAAATAATTGTTTATTACATATTATTAATAAACTGTTTTTTATTATACTATATTCAATGAATTTGTGAAATTTTAAATAATAGAAATAAAAAACAAATTTATAAATTATTTATATTAAATTGTTTTATTTATTTTTTATTATAGGAAACTTAAAAATACTTTTAAAATAATGCACAGCTAAAATATCATTAATATATAAATTATATATATCAAAATAATTAAAAAAACTTTTTAAAAGACATATTTTTACTTCTTAAATATATAAATATACAGCAATAAACACCGCATAACATTGAAATTTCACTTTGTAATCGGAAATTGCTTTTAATAAATGTGGATGCATTTCTTTGAATAAAATTTACAAATGGTTTAATAGGAGAACTCCCTGCAGAACAAAAATACTCAGCCGGCCCATTTCGAGGAAAATATATTACAATCCAATGTGATCCTGGTTTAAATGATGAATCCATATTCACAATATAAAATGCTGGCTTTTTTATTCGATTTCTAGGTAGCTGATTTGATGCAAAAATTCCTTTAAAATTCTTTTTAGTTACTAAATTTTTATATAAAATATTTTCTACATTACTTGTATTCATAATGATTGTAATACAGTACGATTTTTATCAATTTCCAAAACACTATCAAACTCACAATATGCTAAACAAGTAATTGCTTCAGAAAGTGCTTCACTGAAACGACCTTCAATTCGTATTGTACCCTGATTTATTAAGTTTCCGCAGTGTGAGTTATTGTTATGATCTGGTGTTAAATCAAATGCAAGTAAGAAATATCCGTTATCAAATAATTCTTTAGTTATTTGATGTCCCTTATCAAAGTAATGTATGCCAGTACCTTTAAATAAGGTTTGATATCCCCTTGTACTTATACGTCCATGTTTATAATCAAATTCAATCGGCTGTGCTGGTACTTGTACTCCATTTACAACTAAATTAAATCTTTGTAAATTGAAATGGCGAAAGTTATACGGATTTTCCGAACGATCACCAGTATATGCTTTATTAGTTACCATACCAAATATTAAGAAATTTGGAAGTTGTCCAATTATAACATTATCTAACAGTAGAGAATGATTGCCGGGGTGAATGGTGAATGTCTTGATTTCAACTTTTTTATATGGATAAATAGCATTTCTACTTTGTAAAACATTATGATGTGCCATTAAAATATTACTATTAATGGTAAGATGATTAATGTATAAGTTAGCCTCGTGAATTTTAATAGATGACTCTCCAGATTTTGAATCTTCTAGTATATAAAAAGAAGGTTTCTCCATATTAAGGGTTACTTTAAGATCCACATTATTAAGAAGATATTTAGATTGATTAAATATATCTGCATGAAGTTTTCCAATCAATTCAACTCGTTCTCCATTTTTAAATGTTTTCTTCCGTCTAGCTAAACCTGGATTTTCATTCTCAACTATTGAATTAATTTTTTTTATATCTAATGACCATCCGCATGATTCAAGATGTGTAGATTTAGCATCATTTCCATAGTTTAATAATGTTTCAATATAAGATCTATAGTGATAATTATTATCAGATTGCGATACATTTCTATTATTTAAATGAACATTACAGCTCCGAAATAATGAATGAAGTAAATTGTTTATAACTCCTCCACTTCCATTAATTTCTACAATTAATCGTAAATAAACACTACTTAGATCACGATATGTTTCACCATTTCCGAGTGAAAGAAATTCTATTGTAGTAGAGTTGTCAATTGTTGCTATTGGACTATATGATACCTCCTCTGTTTTAATTATGCTAGTTTGTACAGGTGGTGACTCAAAAAGATCTAATTCACTTTTCATACATTCAATAAATCCTTCCATCATAAATAAATTAACAGTTGCCAAATATATCAGTAAACTTCCTTCTTCTAGAACGTTTAGTTTTCATATGATCTTTTTTCTTTAGTCGTTTGAATTTTATACGTTTTCCATTCCCATCTTGTATATTTCTAATTTTGCTAATAACTTTTTCTTTTAAATTTCGAACAGCCTTTTTACCCTGTTCAGTTAATATAGTTTTTATAGGTTTAGTACCTAACTCTTCCAAAACTGATTTTCCAATTTCGAGTGAATGGTTTTTTAAAGCATTTAATCCAGTTTTCATTAGAGGTTTTAGATGTGTATACAAGGCCGAAAAAAATGAACCAATTCCACGACCATATTGAACAATTCTAGGAGAATGGTATATATCTCCTATATTATCCAAATTTGAACCGGATTGATTAAGATAGTACTCAGAATAAATCTTGTCCATGGTTTACATATAAATGATATCAGTACAACTTATGAAGCTTCTTTTATATTACGAAAATGTAACGTGCAATAAACGGGGGATTCATTCGATATAACATTTATTTTCTTTCCTTCATCATCTCGTATCATTATATAAATATTATTTATATTTGAAGATTCCAATGGATAATATTCAATATTTTTAAAGTGAATATAATTTATTTCATTTAAACATGGAAATATTTTTAAACATTTTATTTTTTGATCGCCTACATATCTGGGTTTAATAATGTCTGTGTACACAAACACTAGGTTGTATAGCTCGCTAGATCTTAATTTATAATTTGTATGTGAATTAAATTTTTCATAAGAATTCGATATGACATCTAACATTTTAAGTATTGTATTCTCCGATACAAAGTGTCTATTAATACTGCTTTTTATTCCAACCAACTCAGGGTTTTCATTTATACTATCTTGAATGTCTAATTTTTCAGTTATTAATTTTAAACTTTTATCTTTTTTGTTATCGATATTCAACTCTTCTTTATTTTTTTTACTATTTTTTATTAGAACTGTCTCAGGATTAGAATTGACATTGAGTTGATTTTCTGCAATTTGTGGTTTTTCTTCTCTATTTGTGATAGCTTGATTTATTTTGTCCATGAAATTTAAATATGTGATAGGGATAGTATTTATTTTTTTATCTACTTTTAAATCACTATTTACATTTTTGATTTTACTTTTATTTAACTTTAAAGTTGATTTCAAAGTATCCCTTTTATTCAAATTTCGAGATACTTCAAATGTAGATGGGTTATTAACAAGTTGAAATGAAATTTCTGTTAAACCTACAACCCAATTTTCATTTAAAACCAAAGATTCTTTTAATAAATGTGTAAATGTAGATTAAGTGTTTTCATAAATATTTGTGGAATTGTTACTTAATAAAGTAATATAAAAATTAGAATCTCCCATCTTTTAATTTCAAATGTTTAAATAAGAATGACAGTTATTTTTTTTAATAACTTTATTTATATTAATATTGGAACAATACAATTATAATAAGTTACATTTAGTTTACTTAGTTAATAAATCGTTTTTGTTAATCCATGAATTATGTTCACTTCCAAAACCTAGCCACTTGACATACACCATATCCTTTTTTCTTTTTAAAACCTTTTCAACTAGATACGTATTTGATGTTTCTGTTTTAAGTAATTCTTCTTCATAAAATCCACCTTTTATTATTTCTCCTTGATAATCAATTAATTGATAAGTAATTGGATTTGTGATCTTCATTTTATTTATCTTGAATACCTCATTGGACCAATTGGATTCATATGCTTTGTAGAAAGTACCTTTATATTTACTAATTCGAACATCATCTCCAATTTTCAATTTACTCATCTTAAATGTTTTAATATGATTGTAAACTGTATTTAAAAGTATTTGTTGATTAGATTTATTGACATTTTTTGGAGACATTTTAATACTACGATGATATCTATTATTATATATATTGATATTTTTTGTAATCAAGTTCAGCCATTTATAATTCCCTTGAAGACTAAAATCTTTCCACATTAAATTTTTAAAAGTTCTATTAAACCTTTCAATTATTGAAGCCTTCATATTAGAAAATGTATGATAATGGTTTATTTCAAAATTTTTCATTAATTTTTTAAAATTAGAATTGAAAAATTCTTTACCTTGATCAGATTGAATATTATTGGGAATTTTTTTCCTATTTTTTTCTAGAATATTTTGCATAGCTAAGGTTACATCGATCCCACTTTTGGTTTTAACAGGTAAAGCATATGCGCATTTAGAAAAAACATCTATAACAGTCAGTAAATATTTATATCCTTTATTAATCTTTGCAAAAGGTATCATTTCTACAAGATCGATTTGCCAAGTATCTGAAATACCCTTTTGAATAAACCTACGCCGTTTAAAATTTCTTCTTGCTTGTCGATGCAATTCATTTACAAGAACTTCTTTACTCATTGTGAGTTCAACCAATAATGTAAATGATTGATTTTTTAAAATTTATATTTATATAAAAAAAACTTGTTTACAATATTTATATTTATTAGAAGTTCATCATTGAATAGAGAACCATGTTTCATCAATTTGTGTATCCATTTACAATGTTAGTTTGTGGACCATCAGGTTGTGGCAAATCAACATTTATTATAAATCTTATTAACAATAAACCTTTAATTAGTTCTCCTATTACAAAAGTAATTTGGTGTTATGCTGAAAAAAACTCTTTACCGGAACTTGATAATGTTAATTTTATTGAAGGCATTCCAGTTGATTTTGAGAATTCAGCTAATGAATATACATTAAGAATTTTAGATGATTTAATGTTAGACTCATTTAACAAAAAAGTTTGTGAACTAATTACTAAAGGTTCGCATCACCGCAATTTATCAGTTGTTTTAGTAACTCAAAATATTTTTCATAAGGGGACATATACAAGAGATATATCATTGAATTCAAAATATATAGTTATGTTTAAAAATCCTAGAGATAAACTACAATTTCAATGCTTGGCAAGACAAATTTATCCTGAAAATTATAAAGAATTAGTTAGAGTATATAACACTTGTACTGAGAGTGCTCATGGTTATTTATTAATAGATCTTACACAACAAGCACATAACGCATTAAGATTCAGATCTAACATTTTCAATAAAGAATATTGTTATTGCTTTGTTTCACTCCAAAATGACCTGCAAACTGAAACGATTGAAGGAGAACAAATATATTCTATATGTTCTTAAAAATGCTAAACCTAAATTGCGAAATGCAATTCTAAAAAACGCGGATGATAATCTTATAAAAGCTATTAATGAAATTGCATTTAATGTTTTACATAAAAATCATAATGTAAAGAAAAACGATCTAGTAAAGTTAAAATCATATAAAAATGTCATTAGAAAACTTTGCTGCTCAAAAACTATTTTACGATCGAAGAGAAAACATCTAATCCAAAGAGGAGGATTTATACCAATTTTGATTTCTTCCGTTTTAAGCGGTGTTATAGGAAAAATTTTAGAAAATGTCTAATATTTTATCCAAGTTTATATTATTAAACCCTTCTACATATGAACGCTATTCTAACGATATATCAGATTCAAATTTTTTAAAACGAAAACTTCTTCCAATATATGCCTCTCATACACTTAAAGATATAAATAAATGGTATGGAATAAAACAGGAACTCGCAAAATATTTGATTACCAAACAATAAATAAATATTAAGAAAGAGAATAAATCGGTTAAGTCGTATAAATCATTAAGGGATAAAGATACTCAAACAAAATGGATATTTAAAAACGATAATGAAACTCAAACAAAAGATATTGGAAAAAAAGATTTTGCTTCGCAGGCTGACTTTAATGCTAATGAACATATATTTAGCAATATTAACGAAGATGAAGAAAATTCTATGAATGTGGATACAACAATTAATAAAATAAACCATTCCTCTGCAAGTTCTGCAGCTAAACGTTTAAAAAACTTTTCAAATCATGGATCACCTAAAGTACGGATTTTGTCAAGTGATGGAAGTATAATTACACCGAAAACTAAGCAAACTCTATTACCATATCAATACTCACCTCGCTTAACTCGTCAAAAAAGTAAAACATAACAATATGATTATGATGATGTTAATTGGTATAATATTAAATAAACAAAACATTTTTAAATATATAAAAATCGAATTTTTATTTTATTATTAATTTAATACATTATAAATTTATATAATATAAATATAATAATTAAAATAATATAATTTATATCTATATATCAATATTCATAAAAATATCTATATCATTATTTAAAGCTTTAATATAATCAATTTTGTAATGTCCCCAAGCAAGTGTGTTTATACCATCATCTAGTATATACCGTTTATCATCTATAAAATTAAGTGATAATTTATTTACACATTGTGTATATAAAATATGGGCTTTAGATTTTATTATATACATTTCTCTCATTATAACTTTCTTATTGTAAAGGCATGTTTTATAATCATGAATAGTAAATGTTTTACTAACTGATTTTTTAACACCCTTGGCTTTTGCTGTTGGTATATCATTTTCAACAGTAAAAAAGTATGTTTTGGGTTTAAGACATATTATTTCTTTCATTATTTTGCCATTATTTTCGTCTTTCATCAAACCCACAACTTTACAATTATTTTGATGATAACCATATATATTAGGATACTCATAACTAGAAGTGTCAAAAATATAATTTGATGGATCAGTTTTTTCAACATCTTCATAAATCTCTTTATAGAAATCATTTGTTTTAATCTCAACTATAAGAGAATCTGTGTCCGTATAAGCTAATCTTACATTAGAATTAAATTTATTTTTTAAGTAATTATAATAGAAGTCGTACATTTTCCATTTCGATAAATCTAATACACAAAATCCTGTATAAATGGGTTTATTTAACTTAACTTTAAGAACTTTTGATTCTATTACTATCATATTTTCATTAATATTAGTTCTACTATGGAATGCTGGATTTGCTATTATTGATCTGGCTCCTTTAACTTTACCATTATTCTCCCAATTGCAACAAATGTTTACATTTCTTCTATTTTCAACATTTTCCATAGTTTTGCCATAAACTGAATTATTCATTAATTTATAAAATTTTTTTTCAAACTCATTGGTAGCTTTAGACCTCATTAATGTATTCAGATCTATATACTTTTTAAGCCAACAACTTTGAGAAAACTCTAAAATTCTATATACTTTTTTTAAAAGTAAACCATTTTTAATACATTCTTGAAGCATTTTATAATGTATTTTATACTTATTCTTATTATTAAGATCTGCTATAAGTTTTTTAGAATTAGAATTCCAAGAAGGTGGTGTTTTATTTTCTGGACAAAACGGAAAATCATTATGTAAATTATGAATTGAAGAAGGATATTCTAAGTCTACTTCAAAAATATATCCTTTAGAAGAATGTTCATTAATAGATTTAAGTTTTTCAATAGTAAACTCTGTAATTTCATATGACTCTAAAAATCTAAATTCCTTAAAAGGTAATGGCTGTGACATCGCATAACCATATAAATTATTTGCGTCATAATACATTAAATATGATGAACATTTAGATTTATCAAAGTTATGCATATATATATTATTGGCTTTTACATGTCTAATCGAGCATTGTGTTAAACCTCCACGTATACCGTCTTGAATAAAAGTATACATTTCTATATCGGTAATTAGTTCGAGGTTAATTTTAGTCATCTTGAGCATAGCATCCCAAGATAATCCGGGAGCAGTGAAGTAATGACACGGATCAAGCTCATAAATTTTTAGACAAATTTTTCTAAAATTCTCAAAAACATCCGCAAGTAAGACAACATCACACTTTAGGTATACTTCTAAATAATCTTTTAAAGATTTACAATTTAAAATGTTCCATACATTCAGAGCATAAGCATAATCATCTTCAGAACACTCTTCATTAATTAATCTATTAAAAAACTTATCTTTAGCAGGTAATTGATTTTCTTTTAACCTATTAAAGCTATCTAAATAATCATAAGGAAAAACACCTTTTCTATAAAATATCTAATACGAATTATTGTTAAAAACCTTTTTAGTTATATGGATTGACTCGTCATTTAGAGTTTTCACCAATTTCTCAAGGCTGCTAGGTAAAAATCTAAATGAATCTATAAATCTAAGTTGAAAACTATGATCTTTAGTTAAATTTATAGTTTTTGTTATAGATATAAATACCTCTTTATTAAGAGGTATAATATCAATAGCTCCCTCTACTTCGTTTAAATTTTGTATAAATAAATGTAGATCATATTTGGATAAATTATGAGTTATTACCGGAAAGAATTTAGTTCTTTTTGCTTTCAAATTACATTCTGTATGAGCAGATCCTAAATACTTTCCGGTAAAATGACAATGGTGCCTTACTTTTATACTAATATTATTACTTAAATCACTTTTACATATACAGCAGATTGTTGATTGATGGAACTCGTGGATTTCCTGGTCAGTTATCTTCATTGCCTTCATTGTGGAGTAAACGTTCCAATATATTTGCGTCGCTTTCGCAACTAAAGATTTTATCATAACTCTCGAACATTCAGGACCTATAAACGAATGATTAAATATTATATATATATCGTTTTTTATTTTTATTATTATTTTTTAATTATTATTTTTTTCTTTTGTATTCACCTGTATAATTTTGTAGCTTATCGAAACGATCATCATATGACCATTTCAAATACCAAGCAAATGCGCATGGTATGTGCTTCTGAATATTCGTTGTATACGTATTTTCTAGGTTATTTGTACAGCCAATAATCGGTTCCAGAATCGATTCAAAATCCATATAAAAAGTATATCCAACTGGGATGGTTTTTTCATAGGCTTTAAATGCTAGTGTGGACTCATTTTCCTTGGGCAAATACGTAATTTTTTTTTTACATGATGATTTATGTGCCTCAAGAGACTTTATAGATGTAAATTGTAGAATACATCCATTACAAATATACATTTTGTGGGCTATTTTTCGTCCCTGACCGCTTATCAATTTACTTAGATCTTTTATCCAGACATAGTGAGTAATTTCTTCACTGTCACAAAATAGCAAATTGATATGTGTAATCTGTTCTTTTTCAGTGTGATAAATAGGTCCCAAAATTTCGCATTTTCCATCTGACTTTTCATTATACATGAAAATATTTATGCTAATGGAGTTGTTAGCTCAAATATTTTTGTATTCTTTATAGAATGAGGGAAGTCTAATCCTCTAAATATCAAATTTATACCATTCACATAAATTTCCTCTGCTGTTATGTCGGAAATATTATATGAATTAATGCGATAGGGATCATTTATTTTTATTTTTGTAATAACTATTGCAGCAATAATAGCCCACTTAAAGCAGAAAATATCACTGTTTTGTATATTAATACATGCCTTTCTTTTTTCTATGTATGCTGGCAATTTCTGATATGATAATCCATTTAAGGGGCTATATTCACTTATATTAAGCTCAATTTTATTGATTTTTATCAAAGCCCATCCACTATCCCGTTCTTGAAAGTTCTCCATTTTATTTATTAACAATTATTCAATATTTAACATTACATCTTCAATATTATCTTTGGTTAATATTGTTAGTGGTTTTGTTATATGTGAAAAAGTGCTTAGTTTAAATTCATCATCATCTTCGACAGAAGGTTTTGAAGGACGTATATAGTCAGCAGAGATCTCCGCATTCAATTTTAAAGATATTTTCTTATTTAATTCTCTTTCCAGTAAATTTTTAATTTTATTTCTTATTTGACCGAAATATTCATGTGGATTTATTAGACTTTCATCATCATTAGGTAATATGTAATCACATATTTTATTTTTAAATGCTTTTCGTACCAATTTAAATCCATCTATATCTGCAATATCTGATGCTCTCTTATGCGCTGTTGATCTTAAATGGCCTCTCCATAGGGATTTGTGAACTGTAACATTACAGTTCTCACAGTAACGGCTCACCGATGATGATGTTGATGCGATTTCATATTCATTATTCAGCAAATCCTCATATTTTCCTTGTTTTGAAGGAAATGTTGACAGGAATGATGTTTTAAAGTATTTGGTCTGCTAAAAGATTTACTACACTTTATGCAGCTAAACTTTGTATTTTCATGTATTGTCGATACATGTCTCTTTAAATTATAGTTTTTCGCGAAGGACTTGGAACACAATGCACAGATAAACATTTTTTAATTTTTATAGAAGTTCTCGAAGTTGCAAACAAACGAACACTAACTTAAATTATTATTTTGAATATTAAGAAACTTCAACTTCAAATTTTACAGGAATTATTGAACATAAAAAAAGTGCAGTGTTGCAATAAAGATGTGTTACTGCAGTTTTAATTTACTGACTTCCGGTGTATTTCACTACTTATACATTAAATTTTGCTGAATTCAAATTTTTATGTTCAGTTTAATATATATCATATTACATGCTTTGATATATAAAGGTGTTCTATACAATGGATATAATAATAAATTTTACTCGTTTTCATACTTTTAATATATCAACATTAAAAAATGGAGTGTGAATTTTGCCCGCATTTAAAATTCTCGACTAGAAACAACCTTAAACGGCATATCCTGCGAAAACATAATTTTTCATATAAAAAGGCAAAAACTTATACTTGTAAGTAAATAACTAAATATATTTTTTAAAATTATTTTATATTAATAATAAAAATTTTATTAACAGTAAATCCTCAAATTGAAATACTAGAAGTCGTAACACTCCCGCCAGTAAATTTGATAGATGTTGGAATTAGGGAAGGATTATTAGATGATGGACTAGACCATCTATTTCTTAACTTAGACGATCCGAGGATGTTAAATGCGGATCATCATTATTGTAATTTAATGGACGATGATGATGATAATATTTTATTAAACGCTCTACTGAGTTTTGAGCAGATAATGCAAATATAAGTTTTATAAATTATTTGTTATATTGTTTCAAATCGTTTATAAATAAATAAAACAATATGTATATATTTAAATATTTTATTTAAAATGAATATTTTTAAAAGTAAGTATATTGATACGTTTTTTTTTTTTATTCATAACGTAAATCGAATAGAGCCATCCCCATTACTTCTGATTGTCGTCCTCGAAAAATAATAGACCACTTTTTCTCATTTATATTATATAAATATGGATCATCGGTTTCAACTTTTCTAGAAATTCTTGCTGGTAGATAAAACCATCTGTTGTCTGTTAGATGTACAATTAATTTTGTTCCATTAATTGTGTTTTTCCATTCAAATTTAGAAATCCTGAATTCCTGATCAATGGGCAAGTCATCTACTCTAATGTATGTAGAGAGGTTTCCTTTTGCTAAACTAATAATTTTAGCGAAATCCTTTAAATAATATAAATACATAAATTAATAAATACAAACAAAATTAAAAAAAAAACAATCTTACCATATTTTGTTGTTCCTATCAAATTGTAATGCAGACGATGAATAAATTTAATTCAAATTTCGATGGATATCTCTTTAAAATGAGTTAAAAAGTGAATTCCATTAGTATAAATATACTCAATTAAAATTTTAAAGAGAGTAAATTAAATAAATCTCAAGACAAAAAACTCTATAAAAAATAAACATGTTCTAACATGTTCAATCTTTTAAACATATAGTATAGAAAATGATTTAAAAAATGATCCCAATGGAACCTTATGGCTCCATTCATTCATATAACCAAATTAAACGACCATGACTTTGTAGAATAAAATCCAGTACAATAACCCTTATAGTAAAATTGGCCTTGAATTAAATATATGTCAATGCATTAATACAGAAGTGTCTTAACCTGTTTACAACAAAAAAAATTAACCACAAAAAAATAAGCATCTAATAATAATATTCATTCATATATCGAAGTTTTAAATTACAATCACCGTTCCTCAACAAAGTTTCAAATTGAACCCTTTGCTCCTCAACTCTCTTGATGATCATGCAAAATAAAACAAACAAGTATAACTATAGTATACATTATAACTACGTTAACTGAAATCTAATTGCAACTATAATATTTTACAACAACATCATGAATACGTTTGTAAATATTATCATTCACAAAAAATGCTTACTCCGATATAATTATCCCAACAACAACATTTACTCTTTACGGCTGCATGCCTTCATAACATGCATATAATATATATGTATGTATCAACATTAACAAATTATGTTAAAAAGTCATCCCACTGGCTCCATGCCATTATAAAATATATAGTATACATATAATATACATCTGTTAAAAATACTTCCCATGAAAACAATAACAAATATTCTGTTAAAATATGATCCCCATTGAAAAAACAATAACAACTATACTGTTAAAATATGATCTCCAATGAACTACACTACCAACAACTCTGTTAAAAAATGATCCCTATTGAACTATACCAACAACAACTATGTTAAAAAATGATCCCTATTGAATTACACTAACAGCAACTATGTTAAAAAATGATCCCTATTGAATTACACTAACAACAACTATGTTAAAAAATGATCCCTATTGAATTACACTAACAACAACTATGTTAAAAGATGATCCCTATTGAAAACAATAACAACATCTCTGTTAAAATTCATTTACACTAACAACAATGTGCTCCATGGAGCCCAGTGGGGCCAGAACCGGCGAATCCATACTACTGACACGATTTAGACGGTGTGGCTGCAACCGATTGGTTGAGTTCTGTTATCTGAGCGCCTACGGCGTTAGTCGGAAGTCCTATCCGCTTACTCAACTGCTCCGTGGTGAAAGTAGCTCTTATCCGATAAGAGCGCTCCAGGAACATTTCTTCATTTTGCTCTATGTTGAGCATTGCTTTTCCAATAAGAATGATCTTAATCGAAAAACGAGTATCTTCGATGTCTTGGGTGGGTCTTAAGTCAGTGGACTATAAGCGGGTCGTGAAAGTTTGCCGCTGTGAAGTACGGCTGATCAGATTTACATGCAGCAGCACTAGTGCTTGAGCGGTCTTTTGGGTCTGATTTCGGGTCTAGAGATGCTAATTGTAAAAGCGAATGATCCTTTTTGCTACAAAAGCGATATTTATATCCGCTCTTCCAGTCCCTGGTGCGGTGAGATACTGCTAAACAATTAAAAAAGTACTCAAATCTTTTCAAAGCATCGTGTCTATCCTCTACTTTCATGGATAAGAATCTGGGGGACTCACGAAGAGTGTGCTTACCATTGCAAATTCTGCAAATGAAATGCGTTTACCCGTTTTTCTCCCCAAGTTTTGCGTCCAGCATTACTGGAAACTGCCTGTTGGCTAGTCTTCGTAGACAAAGACTTAATATCGCCAAAAAACTTAAGGGTCTTGTATGTTTGCGTCATAAACATGTCCAAAATTCGCCATTCAGGAATTTCTGAACTATCTGCTAGAGATCTTTTAAATATCTCTGGCGTGTTTTTGGGGAGACGGGTCGAACACAAATAAGCTCGAATTGGACTCCAGTTATCTGTGTCTATATCCAACATTTGCAGGGTCGTCACACAGTTGTTGATTGTCCGTTGTTACTTTTTAATAGAGCTACCGGACTCAGACGTAGCTGGTGGCAAATTCAAAAGCGGTTCAGTTGAGCGTTTACTTGCATTATTTTATTTTCGTATTGTTCAACGAGATTACTCCATGCCAGTATAAAACCATCATTGGTAAGAGGAGCATTTTTAACAATGTCTCTTGCTTCGCCTCAGGTCTTTTGATTAAGATGGAAAAGTTTTGCCACACTGATTAATCTGGCGTTGTTGATGTAGAGAGCAGAAAACATATCTCTAAAAGTGGGCCAGGGGACGTAGTCACTATCACAATTATGCGGGGGTAAATGAATAGAGGGTGCAAATTGGATTGAGGTAGTTTCCTCTCTTGCCTTAGTTTCTACCGGTTGCTTTAGGGTCTCCATTATTTCTGAAAGGGAAGAAATACAGCGTATATACACATTTGTATCCTTTAGAATATATATTTGTCAGCTTCTTTCGGTCCACATCGGGACTGTCGAGTTCACTTGGTACAGTATTATACGAAGTTTGAAAATATCCCACTGAAAAATAAGCTGCTTCCGATGAAACTCTAAGGCATGAGGTACTAAATCTTGGTTAGGGGTCTCGCAAATAATTTGCTCAAATTCAATAATATCCGTATTGAATAAATGCTGCCAGAGATGCCATATTAGGGTTGGTTTTAAATAATATTTAATTTATATAACTTGAGAAATTTTCAGAAAATGCAATAACAAAATGTTGGGTCCGGATGGCTTAATTTAAAAAATGTTTTTAAATTAATAACTTTTTCAGAAAATAAATCTAAAAATATTCACAAAAAATTTAAGCTAATTTTATGTGTTGGTCAATGTGATTAATCTTAAAAAAAATATTTTGGATTTTCACGGGTCGTATTTATTTTTTCAGAAAAAATCTAAAAAAATTTAAAAACTTTTTATAAAAATAAATAAAATTATTTTTGGGTGTGTATGGGTCAAAAGCAATTATTATTACCAACGGAACGTATTGCAAAACTTTATTTTTGGATAAAATTTCAACAAACTTGGAAAATTTTATCTTTGGTTCGCAATGGGTTAACTTTAAAATTTTATACAGTGGTAAAACGGGTCGCGAATAAAATTTTATAGCGCAGTTTAAATCAAAAATATTTTTTATAAAAATTCGATAAAAGAATTAATTTTGTAAACCAAAATTCTTAAACATTATTTAAAAAATCATTTAAATGATTTTGGATCGCTGTGGGTTAAGCTTTAAAAAATATTTATGATAAAATACGGGTCGGGTAATTTTTTATAATAATTTTTCAATAAAAAATTTTTAAATATCAATAAAATTGATTTTTTGGGTCGAAAAGGGTTAAGAAAGCATAAGTTTGGGTTTAAACGGGTTAAATATTGCTCAATAGGCAATTTCCAAAAAAGTATGGGATCATTTTCTTTGCTGTGAGTGTATTAGTGTTTCTGTTTATTTGTTTTATGAGCAAATAAAACAAACGAGTGCAGCGGCGAGTAGATAGCTGAAACATATGATACAAAAATGGTTGGCGATTTTGTTAATTAAAATATATTGAAATAATTTAAAAAGTGAAAATAAATAAAAACAATTGGTTTTGTTAAATTAAATTTAACACTTTTGACGAAATTAAATTTATTTTTAAAAGATCGTTTGTATATTACGATCGTTTTGTTCGGGTCGGGTCGGGAAAAAATACGATTCTTTGCAAAAACGATATGTCAAAAATTAAACAATTGTTTAAAATGTTTTTATTTCACTTTTGTTACGGGTCGGGTCGATTTTAATTAAATTAAAATTTACGCTAAATATTTTTATTGTTTCAGCGGGTCAATCCTTGCCAAAACTATTTTGTAGTCCTTTTAATAAATTCTCGAAGTGACCAAATGTTCGGCTGGCGAACGAAGTATTGGCAATTAGCGGATTGGAAAAACAATTTGTCAAAAATTAAACAATTGTTTTAAATGTTTTTATTTCACTTTTGTTACGGGTCGGGTCAATTTTAATTAAATTAAAATTTACGCTAAATATTTTATTGTTTCAGCGGGTCAATCCTTGCCAAAACTATTTCGTAGTCCTTTTAATAAATGCTCGAAGTAACCAAATGTTCGGCTGGCGAACGAAGTATTGGCAATTAGCGGATTGGAAAACACGAATTGAAATGTTTAAATTTCAATTGGATCGAATGGGTCGCGGCAAATACAATATAATTAATACAATGATTTTACCTTATATTCAGTGGGTGGCTGTAAATGTTGTTGTAATTCCTTTGTGTTGATTGCTGATTGTTGGGTTTTGTTTATTTGTTTGTTTTTTTAATTATCACGTAACACGTTTACACGATATGTCGCGGGGACGGGTTATTGTGTTTTTATGTCACGGTCACGGATTTAAATTAAACTTTAAATGTCGCGGAGACAGGTGGGTTCGTACGTGCTTTTGTTTTTAAGTAAACTTAACGAGTGAAGTAAAATTTGCGGTGAACGTTGATAGAGCCGACGGTCGATCGGTTCGCCGCAGTAATCGATTGTGTGGATATGACGGACGGAGATGTACAAACATATCGAGTTTACGTTTGTACGTAAACATTCCGCCCGCCTTGCAGTGTCTGCAATACTTCATTTTTTAAATTCATTGTTTTTTTTAATATTATTAGGGTCTAGGGTAGGTTTCTCAGCGGGTCCCTTGTTGCTCGCATTGCTTGCGTTCGCAACGGGTCGTTTGAGTCTTGTACTGCTTGGGTTCCGGTCGCCTTGGTTGAGTCGAGAATGAACATGCAAACTCGTGTGATGCTTCTCATGGCATTTCGCACACCTTTCCTTGCTGGTGCAGCGATCAATAAGATGCGACCATGCCAAACAGTTAATGCAGTAATGATACTGCATCACAACCTCATACTTCTCCACCGGGTTCTTCTCCCTGAACCTGAAGCAGGTGGACAGGCGATGATCTTGGCGGAAAATTCCACACGCCACATGTTGGGTCGAGGGTCGAGTGTGTCGTCCAGTAGAGTCGGTACGACGGCTAGAGTGGGCGGAGTTCGGTCGAGATAACTTTTTGTTGCGCCAGCTGGTGTTGTTGTTGCGGTTGCCCTCGATGCGACTGCAACTGCTCGTGCTGGCATCGTTGTCGTTGGTGTTGTTGCACCTCTTGTTGATGGGGCGCTTGCAATTGGCGCGCTTTTTGGCACCGTTGTTGATGGGGCGCTTGCCATTCGAGTGCTTGGAGTTGACACCACTGTTTTTGGCACCGGTGCTGACGCGTTTGTTGTTTGGGGCCATGGCTACTTAAAAATAAGGGTGGGTCAAATTGTATATTGCCATGGCGACATAAATGAGTACTTATTGGGTGGCTAGGACTACTACTTTTGTAATGTGCCTTGTAGTAGTCCCTTTGGCCGTTTGAATATCGACGACTCTGGGTCTTGAGTCTGAACCTAGATACGTTTTTACTACTCGCCCTAGGGTCCACTCGTTTGAGGGTAAATTCTCGTGTCGAATAACAACAAGATCATTTACTTCTTCGCATTTCTGTGGACTTTTTCCATTTATAGCGTTTATGTAATTCTTTAAGATATTCATCTTTCAATCTGTTACAGAAATGGTGATGTAATATCTGCGATTTACAACATTTAGGGTCGAGTTGCTTAAATCGGGTTCAGCTGGGGTCAATAACGGAGTACCAATTAGAAAGTGTCCTGGGGTCAAAGGCGAAAAATCGAGAGTATTTTCGCTTGAAGGGCATAAGGGTCGTGAATTAAGGCAACCTTCAATTCGTGCAAGCAAGGTCGAAACTTTTAACGCCGGCTTCCCAGAGTCCACTCATGTGTGGAGCTCCGGGTGGATTAAAATGCCATGTTAGTTCTTGATGACTGTGGGTCGCAAATACTTGGGTCTGCAGTGTCTTTATAAAATCTTGCCGATCTTTCTCCAGCATTTGAGCTGGATATCCATCGATAAACGATTGCCATCTACTTTGGGTCAACGGGTTAAGAATATCGTCCCACTCAGTCTTGTCGAGCCATATCTGTTGTATAATTATTTTGGCGGCCACTATAATTGGCGCTAACCAACCACCAGGGTCAAACAGCTTCGCAATAGAAGACAAAACTTCGCGTTTTATGTATGCATCTTTTAGTTCGATGAGTGGGACTTGAAAAAAGAAAATATCATTTTTAGCATTCCATCGAATGCCTAGGGTCTTTGCATTACCTGTTAGCAGCAAGTGTTCTTGTGGCAGATTTTCCAATATTTCGGGTGCGTTCGCAATCCACTTGCGCTACGAAAATCCTGCTGATTTTAAAGCAGCGATTAGCTCATCTCGAGCACTTTTGATCTTATGAGTGCCTGCCATAACATCATCTAAGTACATGCAATTTCGTAGAATATACGAATCCTGTGGTTGGGTCTCATGTACGTCTTGCGCTTATTTCTGAAGGGTCCGAATGTCAAAGTAAGGGACACAGTTAACACCAAATGTAAATGTTTGCAACACATAATCCTGAATGGGTTCTTCTATGGATTTCCTAAACAACATTCTTTGATAGGGTGAGTGTGCATGGTCGACGCAAATTTGACGATACATTTTTTCAATGTCTGCATTAAAGACAAATTTGAAAAGTCGCCATTTAATAATTTGCAAAACTAAATCTTGTTGCAAAACGGGTCCAGTATGCAACACATCATTTAGGCTCTTGCCGTTGGCAGTATGGCTGGATGCATTAAATACAACACGCAGCTTTGTTGTGACACGATCGGGTTTTATGACTGCATGAAGTGGCAAATAGTAGTGGGTGGATGTGCAAGATTTAGCTGGCGAATGAGTGACTTTTCTCATATGACCAAGTTACAAATATTCGCAAATTGCTTGGTCATATTCTGCTTTAACAGCGGGTCTTTTGAGTAAGGACTTTTCATTTCTCAAATATTGCGCCATTGCAATATGTCTTGATAGTTCAAGATCAATGCAATTTGGGTCTTTAAATGGCAGGATCACTACGTAACGGCCTAAGGATTCTTGGCGTAATGTCTGCATGAAATTGTTTTCACGATTTATATCTGCATTTTAGAGGGTCGTGGATTTTGGTACTTCTTCAATTTCCCAGAAACGAGTCAATAATGTATCGAGGGTCACTTTATTAAAATAGATAACAATATTGTTGGGTCTTGACTCAGGAATTGGCCCAGAAAGTATTCAGCCGAATTCTGTTTCTTGCGCCAACAAAGATTCTACAATGTTGTGCTGAACAACCTTACGTATAATTTGTGGGTATAGATCACATCCTATGATCATATCCACCGGTCGTGTTTTATAAAACTGGCTATCAGCCAACTGTATACCATTTAAATTTCCATAGAGGGTCGGGTCGATTTGATATGTGGGCAAGTCACTTGTGAGGGTCTTAAGTACAAGTGCTTGCGTTTTGACTCTGAAATTCGGGTTAATCGGTGAACGCAATGTCAATGGACACGATTTAGACGGTGTGGCTGCAACTGTTTGGTTGAGTCCTGTTACCTCAGCGCCTGCGGCGTTAGTTGGAACTCCTATCCGCTTCCTCAACTGCTCCGTGATAAAAGTCGCTTCTGATCCAGAGTCGATTAGAGCGCGCGTCAGGAACATTTCGCCTTCGTGTTCAATGTTGAGCATTGCTGTTCCAATAAGAATGCTCTTCATCGCAAAACGTGTATCTTCGATGTCTTGTGTGGGTCTTGAGTCAGTGGACTGTATAAGGGTCGTGAAAGCTTGCCGTTGTGAAGTTGACGGCTGATCAGATTTAGATGCTGCTACACTTGTGCTTGAGCGGTCTTTTAGGTCTGCTTTCGGGTCTAGAGATGCTAAATGTAAAAGCGAATGGTGCTCTTTGCTACAAAAGCGACATTTATATCCGCTTCTACAGTCCCTGATGCTGTGAGATACTGCTAAACAATTAAAATATCACTCAAATCTTTTCACAGCATCGTGTCTATCCTCTACTTTCATGGATATGAATCTGGGGCACTCACGAAGATTGTGCTTACCATTGCAAATTCTGCAAATGGCACCATCAACTTCCCATTTTGCTGGCTTGGCATGGATGGGTCTTGGCTCAACAAATCTGGATCTTGCCATTTTGGATGCAAATAGATTTTGTAAAATATTGGTGTGAAAAGAATTCACACGTTTGTCTCCCCAAGTTTAGGGTCCAGCATTACTGGAAACCGTCTGTTGACTAGTCTGCGTAGTCGAAGACTTAATGTCGCCAACTTGTCCAAAATCTCCATTCAGGAATTTCTGAACTATCTGCTAGAGATCTTTTAAATGTCTCTAGAGTGTTTTTGGGGAGACGCGTCGAACACAGATTAACTAAAATTGGACTCCAGTTATCTGTGTCTATATCCAACATTTGCAGGGTCGTCACACAGTTGTTGATTGTCCGTTGTAACTTTTTAATAGCTACCGGACTTAGACGTAACTGGTGGCAAATTCAAAAGGGTCTTCAGTTCAGCATTTACTTGCATTCCTTTATTCTCGTATTGTTCAACGAGATTACTCTATGCATAAAACCATCATTGGTAAGAGGAGCATTTTTAACAATGTCTCTTGCTTCGCCTCGGGTATTTTGATTAAGACTGAAAAGTTTTTCCACATTGCTTAATCTGGCGTTGTTGAAGTAGAGAGCAGAAAACATATCTCTAAAAGTGGTCCAGGTGACGTAGTCACCATCAAAATTATCCGTTTCACACGGGGGTAAATGAATAGAGGGTGCACATTGAATTGGGGTCGTTTCTTCTCTTGCCTTAAGAGTTTCAAACGACTGCTTTAGGGTCTCCATTATTTCTGAAAGGGAAGAAATACAGCGTATATATGCATTTGTATCCTTTAGTATATTTAACTTTCAGCTTTTTTCGGTCCACATCGGGACTGTCGGGTTCACTTCGTATAGTATTATACGAAGTTTAGAAATTATCCCACAGAAAAGTAGGCTGCTTCCGATGAAACTCTAAGGCATAAGGTACTAAATCTTAGGTAGGGGTCTCGCAAATAGTTTGCCCACATTCAATAAAGTCGTTTCCGAATTGAATAAATGCTGAACTTTTTATAAAAATAAATAAAATTATTTTTGGGTGTGTATGGGTTAACAGCAATTATTATTACCAACGAAACGTATTGCAAAACTTAGTTTTTTGGATAAAATTTCAACAAACTTGGAAAATTTTACCTTGGGTCACAATGGGTTAACTTTAAAATTTTATTTAGTGATAAACCGAGGTGCAAATAAAATTTTATAGCGCAGTTAAGCTTTTTGGGACGCAAATTGTTAAAAATCAAAAATATTTTTTATAAAAATTCGATAAAAGAATTAATTTTGTAAACAAAAATTCTTAAACTTCATTTAAAAAATCAATTAAATGATTTTGGGTCGCTATGGGCTAAGCTTTAAAAAATATTTTTGATAAAAAATGGGTCGGGTAATTATTTATAATAGTTTTTCAAAAAAAAATGTTAAATATCAATAAAAATTATTTTTTGGGTCGAAAAGGGTTTTAAAAAAGGTTTAATTTGGGTTTAAACACGTTAAATATTACTCAGTAGGCAATTTCTAAAAAATATAGGATTTATTTAATTATAATTTATAAAATACCACGAAAACACTATTTTAGTGCACTATATACACTTGACAACAGTGCTCTTTGCTGTGAGAGTATTAGTGTTTCTGTATATTTGTTTTATGAGCAAATAAAACAAATAAACAAACGAGTGCAGCGGCGAGTAGATAGGTAAAACAAATGAAATAAAAATGTTTGGCGATATTGTTAAATAAAATATAATGTAAGAATTTCAAAATGTGAAAATAAATAAAATCAATTGATTTTATCAAATTACATTTTACACATTTAGTCGTTTCGTATCAAACGATAATTTTGTTCGGGTCGGGTTGGTTTGTAAAAAAATACGAATATTTGCAAAACCAATTTACAAAAACAATTTGCAAAAAGTAAAGCAATTGCTTTATTTCTTTTTATTCACTTTTTATGTGGGTCAGGTCGATTTTAATAAAATTAAAATCCATGCCAAATATTTTTTTTGTTTCAGCGGATGGGTCAATCCTTGCCAAAACTGTTTCGTAGTCCTTTTAATAAAGACTCGAAGTGACCAAATGTTCAGCTGGTGAACGTAGTTTTGACTATGGTGGACTCAGAATAAATGATTGAAATTATGAATTTCAATATTATGGGTCGAGTGGGTCGCGATTGATGTGGCAAAATACAATATATAAAATACAAATTTTTACCTTACTTTCTGTGGTTTGTGCCAAGTGTTTTATGTAGTAATTGTTTTTGTGGATTCCTTCTCCAGTATAGATTTGTGATTTCTGTATTCATGTTGTTGTTTTTGTGAGTTTGTGTTGATTTTTGAATGTATTTTTGCTAATTTTTGGTTTTATTGTCGCGGGGAACGATTGTCGCGTTGACGGGTTGTTGTATTTATTATATATGTCGCGGTGACCTGTGTGTTTTAGATAAACGTTACGAGTGAAAACATTGACGCAAATTCATAGTCAGCTTATGTATACACACAAAAAAATAATTGCTTGGCGTGCAGTTGTTTCAACGAATATTCATTTCCATCTACCGAATTTAGTCAGCCTCTACTGATTTTCATTTGTGGTGAACAATAGTATGAAGCGTAACCAACTATTATTTGAAGCAACTGCAACATTGATTGGAGAAACAAACTTTTAATCCATTTTCAATTTTTTTATTTCCATTGCTACGGCAACTGAATTCAAAATGAGACCTAACCAATATTTATTTGACTTAACAGATAATTATATAACATTAAGTTGTAGCAACCAATTTTTATTTGATTCAACTGCGAAATCAGTTGTCTTATATAAAAGCAATGCCAAAGCAGGACAATGCCAGTCGCGCAAGCTTTAGATTTTTCACTCGTTTTGTTTTGTGCTGCGGACAGCGCGTCCTACGTGTGAAACAATTTTTGGAATTGTTTTAAGGCTTTATCGTCGTTACTGTTCGATTCTTTCATGGTCAATTATACTTTCTTCAACAAGTGACATACTATTCTACAGAGTTCTTGCGATTTTGTGTCTATATGTTGTATTTCTATATGCCGCCCTAGCGCTCCAACGTGTTGCAAACACGAAGCACAACGAATCGTCGGCAATGTTCGATCTCAAGAACGCTGTTGTGACGCTAACCTCGTCTTTGCAACATGTTGGAGCGCTAGGGCGAGGTAAAATGGCCGATTTCGTATAATTAAATTGGCTACCACAACTAAACAAATTGGTTGTGGCAATTGTATTCATTAGTTGTGTGAACTGATACGCGGTGTTGCAACAACTGAATCAGTCGAATGTTGACAGAACTAAGTAAATCGGTTGGCAAAAAAAGACGGTTGCCCCAAATGATTCGTTCTTTGGGTGTAGCAGTCAAAGTTGACTTTTTCTAAAGTCTATTCTAAATTTAAAGTTTACTTTAAATAAATGTTATTCATAAACACAATAGTAGTAGCTAACTCTAACAAAAGTGAACTTTAAATTAAAATTAAAATATGTGTTTGCACCATTGTCAATACTACATACGTTGTACATCATTTGATTATAGATGGGTGATAAACGCATTCGTAATATTAACGTACACCGTACTTCAAAATCTGTCAAAGTGTTAGTAAATCTCGATTGATTAACGCAATACGTAATATTGACGAATGCGAACATCGGTTGATATTTGATTCATTTGTTTGTCATATTGGAGTACAAGTTCGTTTTATTTACGTCACAATTTGGTTTTGTGTACCATAAATTTTATAATGTGATATTTTAATTACAACAAAAATAACAAATTTAATGATACGTATTACTAATATTATGGTACAGTGGAATTATGACCGATTTACATTGTATCTTCCGTAAGTCTCACTGTATCTCCTAGAGTTGTATTTTTTTAAAATGTTCATATAAAAATAGCAGTTTTTGAAAAAATGCAACCGTAGGAGATACAGTGACCCAAGAAACATTGTATGCTTTTTGTAAGGCTATACATGTAATGTTAGGTTTTATAATAAGCTTGCGAAATGTTTACAAAACGTTGCATAATAATTGTCGGATTAGCAAAACTGGACATTGATTGTAAACTTACATTGAAAGCTTATGTGTAATATTGAATAGGAAGCTATATGTAATCATATTGTATGCTTAATATAAAATGTTTTGTAATGATTTTGTAAGCTTATTACAAATTATTTTGTAATAATTTTGTAATAATTAAAACGTTTTATTAAAAATGTTGTAAGCTTATTATCAAATGTTTTGTAATAATTTGGTAAGCTTATTAAGAATTTTCTATAAGCAATAATTAAGGAAATAAAAAAACTTTTTATAAATTATTAAAATACATTTTTATTTACATTTTTGTTTATTCTTACTAGAATATATATGAATATATATATATATATATAAAACATTTATGAAAGTTAGGAGATACACATTTTGCCATTCGATAAAATGTTCTTAAATGTTGCAGACTTTAAGATTAATACAAATGAATAAAGTTTCATTTTGTTCGTGTTTTATTTAGTACTGCAAAGTAAATGGATCAAACTTTCCACAGTTATTGGCCACATTGAGTTGTGGGAGTGTTCCGAAATGTGTGCAAGTGTTTCGAAAACATTTTGAAGCGGCCATGTGACATGAGACTGCGCTGGACATGTAGCATGTCCCCGAATAAGTAAAAAAACATTAATTTGCAGTTGCGTTGCATTTACTTTGCAATACTTCATAAAATTAAAGTATCAATATCGATTATCATGCTAAAATCGACAAATTTATAAATTACTTTTCACTCATTCACTGAAAATAGAAACAAATACCTAATGAATGGCTTTTGACTCATTTTCTAGCGAGAAATAACGTTATATAAAAAGTTATTATTTTACGCACTTTTAGCTTTATTTTTTTTGTATTTCATTGTGACGGGATTTTACTATTATAATTGTAGGTAATCTATTTCCAACTATAATAGTAGTATATTCCCACCATTTTTTGTTAGAGTGCACTGAATCTCCCCGAACTTTCTTGGACATTAATAAACTAATAATTTCTTCGCTTTGCTTTCTAATCGATTGCTTCCATTTAAAAGACATTATCTAATTATTATGCGTACATACTTATATGTTTTTCTCGAAATATGATGACCAAAATTTGCACACAAAACACAATTTATTTTCTTCAATGTTTACATTTAATATGTTTTGGCGTTTTACGTTGCCGTTGGTAAATATAACGTCTGAGCGGAAACATTTTACAAACACTTGTTTTTTAATTGCGTTTCTCTTTGTTAATAAGCTTATTAACAAATATTAAGTAAGTGATTTGAAATCATTTACGAAATGGTTGTGAATGTTTTATTAGTTAGCTTATTAAGAAATCAGAGTCTGCAAACCTTAAAAAAATGTTTATTGGGGAGACTCACAGAAAATACAATATAAATCGAGCATAATTCGACTATTCAGAACCAAAAAGTGACGAAAACATAACGAACTTGTATATTAATACGACAAATAAATTAATCAAATGTCAACCGATGATCATCGTATGATCATCAATATTACGTATTGCGTTAATCAATCGAGATTTACTAACACATTGAAAGATTTTGAGGTACGGTGTACGATAATATTACGAATGCTATTTATTAAATTCGTTCGTCATATTTATATAATTTTAATTAAATAAAAGAAAAGTATTCAACAAATTTATAGTCATATTAATTAATAAATTCAATTTGACTGCGAATTTCGGAATAATTATTGAAACTTAACTGTTATTTCAATATCATGCTCATACAATTATCGTCTTGAAGCAGTCGGTTTTTAGTATGATATTATTATCATATATTTTTATTTGTTGGTCAAAATAATAAACAGATTTATTGAAACAAATAAATTCTTCGACACGTGCATGGCACGGCGTCGTATTTCTTTTCTGCCATTACACAATGTCTATATGTGTTAGTGCATATTCTGTGTATACATGAGAGCTTGAGATTGAAGATGCCGATACATAATAACCTACGGGAAAAAGACCGATTCATCAGCGTTAATGCATCGCTTCATTTCCATCAGATAGCGCTGCTTGTCCGTAAGAACCTTCATAAAATGTTTACACATGATGTCCTAGTGAAAAAGCGCTGCCCTTAAGCTGACTTTGTAAACGCCATAGAAGCGCTACCATTACGGTGACGAAAGCAACTCTCTTGTAGCGCTATCCATTTGCTGACTTAAGTAGCGCTAAGTAGCGCTACCCTAATATTAACAGATTCAGTGCTATATTAGCGCTATTTAGAAGTGCTGATCAAGAATCTCGAAAGACAGTGAAAGGGTAGCGCTGCTTGTACGTAAGAACCTTCGTGCGATTTTTACACCGGATGTCCAATGAAAGCAGCGCTGCCATACTCCGCCTAAAGCAACGCTACAGTAGTACTGAAAGCTACTCTTTCTCTGTATTTAGTGCTTCCAGGGTAGGACTACAAAAAAAGTTATATTACGATGCTATAAATTACCTATATAAAAAATAAATAATTTTAAGTTCAAATTAGCTTTTTATTTAGATGCATTTATTTGAAACACCGCAAAAATTCATTATGAAAAGCAGTGTTATCTTACCTTGTCTTTGTCTGAACTGTAGTTCACTTGACTTAACTTCACTTACGGCCGCACTTCATGAAATCAAACACACTCTTGTGTTTGATTTCATGCACTCAACAACTAATTCTCATTTTTGCCGAAATAACTGTACTTTACGATCAGCTATTTCGGTTGAGTTGTAAAAAACGAAGCAATCGCGGAAGAAGTGTCGCTCGTGTATACCATTCAGTGTGCATCCTACGCTGCTAAAAGAAGCAACAAGACATCACAATATTTTTCTTATATATGTGATCTTTCTATGATATTTTTGGAAGCGAAATAGTATCACAAGTACGTGCTGTCTTTTAGCTACTAAAGGAAGCTACAGGGTAGCACTACAATTTTTTGTTTATATAAAAAATAAGAAAAAAATATATGATAATTTCTAGCTTCTTTTAGTAGCGTAAAAGAAGCACAAGTATATGCTGCTTTTGTGCAACATCGGGTAGTGCTATTTTTATTTCCCGTAGGGTATTGGTAAACAAGTACATCAAAACATGTATGCTTGTACGTTATGTTGATTAACTTGTTCGTCAATATTACGTAAACAGACTGATGTACGCCGTTTGTCAATATGACGAACAATAGTTTTTTCTGTGTAATATTTTATAAAAAAGAAAATGGATTTTAATTATTTTACTGTTTAATTTATTTTTTTTAAATGTCGAAATTGAAATTAACTTTTAAAAAATCAGATACATAAAAAGACACTTCCCGTTGCAAAAGATTATAACACATTTGATGTTGGCTTCAGTTTCCAATAGTTGATTGTTATATATAACAATCAATTATGGAAAACTGAAATCATGCCGAAATCTTTTAGTGTTTGGACTTTTGTGAATCTTTTAATAATATAGAAACCGCTCCCTGCTTGAAACATACAAGCTTAAAAAAAAACACGTCTACCACATTCTGCTGGCGTCGATTTCCTGCAGCTGTCTTGACATTCGGACTTGGGCTCGAAGCATAGTTTTGGTGGATAAAAAGTGTTTTTATGTTATTTTTTAACAGCCGTGGGATAAAAAAATATCATGGTATTTTTTATTTCATCGTGGCATTATTATTTCATGTGGTATTTATATGATATATTTTAACAGCATAGTTTTTGTTACGTATAATAAATATATACAAATAATTATCATGAAATATGTCTACAAATAAATAATTTATGCACCAAAATAATATCAAAAGAAATTTAAGCGAATATTCATAACAATCATATTCGTCTCCTCTAATTTACGAACGCATCAATAGTTTATATAAAAACTAACATGCCATTTTAAGACAGAATCTACCCAATAAACATTGTAATCTTTCTGTAAGCTTTTTATAAGGTGAAGTATGTAATTTTTTGTTTTATAATAAACTTGCGAAATGTTTACGCTGCATAATAATTGTCGGATTTGCGAAACTGGACATTGATTGTAAGCTTACCTTGAAAACTTCACAATAAACATTTTTGTAAAGGTTTGCAGACTTAGATTTCTTAATAAGCTTACTAATAAAAAACCATTTCATATATGTTTACAAATTACTTACTTTATATTTGTTAATAAGCTTATTAACAAAAAGAAACGCAATTAAAAAACAAAATGCGTACGCTCAGACGTTATATTTACTAACGGCATCGTAAAACTCCAAAACAAATTAAATGTCAACATCGAAGAAAAGACAATTGTGTTAAGATTGTGTGCAAATTTTGGGCATATTTCTTATATTTGGAGAGAAACATATAAGTACGTGTAAATAATAATTAAATTATGTCTTTGAAACGTAAACAAGATTTCAGATTTCTGAACCAACAATTGGCTCATGTTAAGTATTTAATGGTACGGACATTGATGTTATGGTTCATGTATTAATATTTTGTTCATATTAATTCAAAAGTTTTCTAATTAATTTGATAGTATTCCAAAAATTCTGTACCATTAATTTAAAAAATTGAATATTATTATTTTTAATATATATACACCCAGACAAAAATTTCCTCAAATCCCATTAAAATTGGTTAATAGGACAATTATTGATTTAATAGTATACAAAAATAAAAATGTTCATATAAACTCAATGGCAATGTCATGGTATTTTCTAGTATTTAATGGTATTTTCCGATTAAAATAATAATTTATCCTATTGAATATTTTTAATAGTAAAAAACTTTATATAGTATTTTTTCTGGGTGTACAATATATATACATACACCCAGAAAAAATAATGGTAAATTGATAGTATTTCAATAGAAAAACAATAATTTATACAATTAAAATTGGTCAGTAGGATGCGTCCCATCAGTTCAGAATTATTGAAACTCTTAATACAATGTGTGGTTGTACCATAAATTTTATAATGTGATATTGTAATGTCAATAAGAATGACATATAAAAATTTAATGATACGTTTTATTAATTTTATGGTATAGTCGAATTACATTTTCCTAATAATTTATTAAAACAAAAATGTATTTTAGTTAATTTATTGTATATATTATTTTATTTAAATGTCGAAATTGATATCAATTCCCTTCTTCGATTTCTATACAAAAATAATTTAGAAAATAATTTTTTAAAATATGATGCAATCAAAATACCATCTTGAAATTTTGCATGAACATTAACAATAAATTGACGAAAATTTAGGATTTTTTTCAGAATTTTAAAAAGGGTCCTTTTTAAGGACCACAATTTTGAAGTGCAAGGATAATGACCACGGGCCACATGTTACCGTTTGGAAATTACAACTTAATTTTTCTAAAAGCTTGTTCTATTAGCTTTAAAACGAGCTATTAACGGAGTTTCTTTTTTTCCAACTTTGAGCCACTGTATCTCTGGAAGTAGTGGTCGGAAAAAATAAAAAATAAATGGTTTAGTGCATGTCTCGATACCCTTTATCAGTTGCCAAAAGTTCATTAAGATCGAAAAGGTAAAATCTCAAATTTGACTTTTTTTGGTCGATTTGATGTGGAATGGCCCATATTCTGTTCGACGAAGAAATGAATTATGTTCCATAAACAAATATATATTGTTTGAAAAATATTTTTTAGCCTTTATAATAAGGAGGAAAACTTGTACGTCAATTTACATACAAGTTAATTAAAGTGCTGTTTTGCATTTTGTTTTGTTATAATTTTAATACACAGAAACAGAAACAAACGCTAACACAATAGAAAATAATATAATGAATCGAAGCGTCATGACGCGTTGTTTAATTTTCTTACAAAAAATTGTAAATTAAACAAATGGCCTGTTGACATAACATTTTGTTTTGTTATAATTTTAATACACAGAAACGGAAACAAACGCTAACACAATAGAAAAATAATAGAATGCATCGAAGCGTCATGACGCGTTGTTTTTTTTTTTCTTAAAAAATTGTAAATTAAACAAATGGCCTGTTGACATAACGAAAATCCGTTTTGTTTATGTAACTCAGAATTATATTGTATTGTAATATTAACAAATACAGCCTTTCTATTTACAAAAACAATTGTCCTTGTGACAAATAATGATTTGAATGAAAATGGTTTTATACTTGTTATTAAATAACAATTGTAAAACCTTTTTTTTTTGTTTAATGAGTAATTTAAAATTTGTAAGATTTACAAGTATTTTTTAATTTAAATAGTACAGAAAAATGACTGGTACGGATAATAAAATTTTTGTGGGAGGTACAAAAGATTTAAAAATTAGTGTGTACAAAAAATAAATCTTTTCATATAAATTCAATGGCAATGTCATGGTATTTTATAGTATTTAGTGGTATTAAATTTAAAAAAAAAACTATTATATATAATTTTTTTTTTTCTGGGTGTAAACACGAATAAAAACATGTTCGTTTTGTACGTCATTCTGCATGTTTTCTCAAAATGGTTTGAGATAATCCACATTATTTAACGAGTCATTGGTAAGGACTCAATGTATTTAATATAAATTCATTACATTTTTTATTTATTACAGAAAATAAATAATACCACAAACATCAATTAAGGCAACGGACTCAAAACAAAATTCAGACTCAAGTATTACAATCAATTATTGGAAACTGAAGCGAACATTAAGTATGTTTAAAAAGTGAATATCAATTTCGACATTTAAGTAAAATAAATTAATTAAAAAACATTTTTGTTTTAATAAATTATTAGGAAAATGTAATTCAACTATACCATAAAAATAATAATAATACATATTATATAAATTGTATAGGTATTTCATTTTACGATTAAATGATCACATTATAAAATAAATGGTACAATAATACATTATATTAACACCCCAATAAACCAAAAACCTGGATATTAAGTAATTTTCGAATGCACTCAGAAAATTTTGACAGATAAATTTTTAACTCGGCTCATGTTAAATATACATGATAAATTTTTCTACAGAAAACAAAAACAATTTTAAAAATTAACAAGATATTTTTTACATGGTTCATATTGTTAAAATAACACGGGGGGAATTCAGCATGATAACATGATCACAGTGTTAAATTTACGCGTAGAAGTGTTAAATTAATACGATATATTGTTACACGTATATCAATGACATTTGAAAATTTCAAACAAATATTTTATTAATTGGCGCTTATTCAACAATTCTTTTAATTTTGCATTTATATGTATATATATATAACATTTACTATAGACTGACGATGGATTTACACGATTTCAAATTTATATGGAGAATTTTTTCAGCGAAATCCGAAGATAGAAAATGGACCCGTCAGGACATCATTTCACACCAAAATCGACTATTTCAAAATTTAAATAAAATGAGGTCTTCCAAAGGCAATAATCTAAAAAAGTGGGTAAAAATTCAGATAAAATTTGTATTATATTCTTTACATCAAATATTGCGTCATTTTGCAGCGAAATGGTTAATTGTGCGTCTCTGACGCAGACTGGGTGTTACAAACGGTGTACCAAACTTACTATACTCTTGGGCATTTGTAGGGCATAAAAATAATAGAGCAAATTTATGTGAAAATAGAAGTTTCCTTAGGAAGTTTCTCACAATCCCCCCTTAGACGTCAGAAATGCACAACGAACGACCCCGCTATAAAATGAGGAAAATATTGGATATCCTTTGAACCCTTTCGGACCCCAAGCGTCTAAACCAGACGTGAAGGAGTATATGTTTATATCTACTGACCATGTAAATCAAGATTTTAAACGAAAGTAAATTTTATTAATTGTTGTATAGGAAATAACAAAAATGAATTAATTAATTAATTAGTTACCAGATTTCGATACATTTAATATTTCTATATATATATGGAAAACAATGGGAACATGTTAATAGAACGAGAGTATTAATGTTAATTTTACACGGTTTATCATGTATAACATTATTAAATTAACAGTACTAAAAGGTAAAACAAAGCGATGAATCAAGTCAAATTGACATTTTTCAATTTTAATTTAACAAAACATCGAATTATTCTAACAAGTTATCAAATGTAAATCTAACATTATACAACAGTTACATTTATAATGTTACATTTATAATTATACAACAGTTACATTATTAGGGGACTATGGGGGCGATTATCACAAGGCAACGTGTCTGAGTGCTTCAACATGGCGAAGCCAGCGCAATCCTTGTAGGTGTCGTCTCAAGTCAACTCACTGGTCACCAGAATTGACAAATTGTCAAATGGTGACACCTCCACTTCGGTGGAAGTCCTCCTCGTGGAAGTCCCTGGAAACGGCGCTCTACACCACCCGGTGTAGAAGTCGGCTAAAGTGAGTGGCGAGCATCTCCCTCAGAGTGAGGGTTCGTGCGTTGGGTTTGGGTCCCACCACGGAAAAAACCTATGCGCCCAATGAAAACAAAAAAGAAGCCTCGGATAACGACCGATTACAACGATGACGACCCACGCAAACGTTTTAAGGACCATGATTTACGGATATGCACCTGGAATGTCCGGACCCTTTATAGGGAAGGTGCCTCTATCCAGCTGGCAGATGTCCTCGAAAAATATAAGGCTGACATCACCGCTATCCAGGAGATGCGATGGACGGGACAGGGCTGTTCGAAACAAGCGTCCTGTGATATCTACTACAGCTGCCATGCGGAGAGACACGAATTTGGATGTGGATTTGTGGTCGGCAAGAGACTCCGCCACCTTGTCTCTAGGTTCACGCCCGTGGACGAAAGGCTGGCAACAATCCGCATCAAGGCTAAATATTTCCATATCAGCCTAATTTGTGCACACGCTCCGACGAACGAGAAAGATGACGAGACAAAAGAGCGCTTCTACGAGCGCCTAGACAACGCATACGAGCGCTGCCCCCGCCACGATATCAAAATCGTGCTAGGCGATTTTAACGCCAAGGTGGGCAGAGAAGCCATCTATTGTCCCACAATCGGAAAATTTAGCCTCCATGCCAACACTTCCGATAACGGAACGAGACTAATCGACTTCGCCGCAGCACGAAACATGGTAGTTAGTAGCACTAGATTCGAACATTTCGATATCCACAAGGCCACATGGTTGTCGCCCGATCAAAAAACTCGAAATCAAATTGATCACGTTGTGATTGACGGAAGGCACTCTTCAAGCGTGATGGACGTACGCACTATCCGAGGTGCCAATATGGACTCGGATCATTACCTTGTAGCAGCCAAGGTCCGCACACGCTTAAGCGCTGCGAAGAACGTACGGAACCAAACGCAGAGAAAGCTAGACGTCGGAAAGCTGCAATCACAACAGACAACGCAAGCCTTTTCCACTCGACTCTCACACCTGCTTAGACAAAGCACTCCTCCTCTCGATGATATAAGCGCGCAGTGGAATCATATCTCCTGCTCTATGCGTACGGCTGCCGAAGAGGTGCTTGGATTCCAACGCCCCCTGAGGAATCAGTGGTATGACCAAGAGTGTCGCGCGGCCACTGCAGAGAAAGACGCTGCGTACAAATCCACCCTGCAGTCAGTAGCTACGCGAGCTGCGAAGGAGCGATACAAAGAGAAGAGGAGGGAAGAGAGACGTCTTTTCAGGCGAAAAAAAAGCGAGGCAGAAAGACGTGAGTGTGAGGAGATTGAGATGCATGGGGACAGGAATGAGGCTCGAAAATTCTTCGAGAAAATAAGACGCCTAGCCGGAGGTTCGAAATCCGGAGCCTCTTCCTGTAAAGATGAGAACGGAAATCTAGTGACAGATATCCAGAGCACACTGAAAATATGGAGGGATCACTTCTCTAAACTGCTGACCGGTGATGATGACCTCAATTCCACCGATAGAGAAGCAAACCCGGCAACCCCAGTACTTGATGACGACGTTGAGATTCCGCCACCCGACCATGACGAGGTCAGAACAGCCATTGCTCGGCTGAAAAACAACAAAGCCGCAGGTGCTGATGGCCTGCCTGCTGAATTGTTTAAGACCGGAGGCGAAGAGCTAATAGAGAGCATGCACGAGCTCGTAAGCAGAATATGGTCGGATGAAAGCATGCCAAGTGACTGGAACCTCAGTGTACTCTGCCCAATCCTTAAGAAAGGGGATCCCACTATCTGCGCCAACTACCGTGGGATCAGCCTACTCAATATCGCATACAAGGTTCTATCGAGCGTATTATGTGAAAGACTGAAGCCCATCGTCAACAGACTGATTGGACCTTATCAGTGCGGCTTCAGACCTGGAAAGTCCACCATAGACCAGATTTTCACATTGCGCCTAATCCAGGAAAAGACCCTAGAAAAACAGATCGACACCTACCACCTATTAGTCGACTATAAAGCCGCCTTCGACACTCCGATAAGGGAACGATTATACGCCGCAATGTCTGAGTTCGGTATACCTGCGAAACTTATAAGACTTTGCAGGATGACCCTGAGCAACACACGTTGCTCAGTGAGAATAGGAAAAGACCTCTCCGAGCCATTTCATACCGAACGAGGTTTCAGACAGGGTGACTCCCTATCGTGCGACTTTTTTAACTTATTGATGGAGAAAATAGTTCGAGCTGCCGAACTCCGTCAAAGCGGCACTATCCTCAACAAAAGTGTCATGCTGCTCGCATATGCCGACGATATTGATATCATTGGCAGGAGCACACGAGCAGTCAGCGCAGCATTCTCCAGATTGGAGAAAGAGTCGCGTCGAATGGGTCTAGCGGTGAACGAGGACAAGACGAAGTTCCTTGTGTCAACAAGCAAAAAAGAGTCCGTGCGTCTTGGACAAAAAGCTGATTTTGACACCCACAAGTTCGACATTGTGAAGGACTTCGTCTATCTGGGATCCAGCGTAAACAGCAACAACGACGTCAGCCTGGAGATCAAACGGAGAATAACTCTTGCCAACAGGTGCTACTTTGGGCTCAGTAGGCAATTGAGAAGCAGAGCCCTCTCTCGCCGGACAAAAATAACGCTCTACAAGTCACTCATCATGCCCGTCCTACTTTATGGTGCAGAAACATGGACGCTGGCCACCACCGATGAGAGAGTACTGGGAGCGTTCGAGAGAAAGATTCTCCGTAAAATCTTTGGCCCTATCTGCTTTGCTAACGAGTATCGAATCAGGATGAACCACGAGCTATATGAGTTATTCGACGACATTGACATAGTCAAGCGCATCAAGATCCAGCGGCTTCGCTGGCTAGGTCATGTCGAACGAATGGATGAAAACACTCCAGCCAAGAAGGTGCTTGAATCGAAACTCGAAGGTGGACAGCGTAGAAGAGGGCGTCCAAATCTGCGTTGGAAAGACCAAGTTGAGGACAACCTGGCAACGCTTGGTATTTCTAACTGGCGTCAGCGCGCGCAAAGCAGATCCGACTGGCGCGGCTTCATCTCAGCGGCCAAAACCGACCCACGGTTGTAAGGGCCATTTAAGTAAGTAAGTACATTAAAATTATCGCATTGTGAATCAAACCGATAATTCATGTTCAGTTAACAGTATGTAATGTTAATAATTAACATTATGAAATCATGTTAAATTCCTGTATCTTGTTAAAATTTTACACTATGAATCTGTTTAAAAAAAACAACATGAAATCTGTTTAATTTCTGTTTAAATTTACATGATTTTTTCCCTGAGTGTGTATATTGAACATGGATATCAAAGCTTTCACTGGAGAAAAGCGTTCAACTTTTTGTAATTGTAAGTTTGAAAACCATAGCGTTCTCCAGCAAAACTGGTAGCTTTTTATCCAATTGAATCTAGCCTTTACCTGAACTTGAACTCCGACATTCAATATACATTCGAGGTTTAACTTAATTGAAAACTATAAATAAAATGTGATTCGACTTTCAAATTACACTTGAATTCAAGCGCATATATTTCACTAATTAAAGGTTTAAATAAAAAATAAAAGAAAACGCATATAAGTTATAATACTATATATTAAAAGGAATTAAAGTATGTTCTACAGCTGCAACAGCACCTGCACCGGTGGCAGTGTACAGGAACTTCTTGTAAAATCCACGATGTGCCTCGAAGATCAAACCAGTGAATCCAATTGCGGCACTGCGATGTATAACATTGCCAGGTTTACGTAAAATATCAATGTTGTCTGCGTATGAATGAAAATATATTAATATTTCATAAACCTTGGCCACTTACATTGTATATCAGCTCATCGTGCATTTTCCGTGCAGTAAAATTCTCGTTATGACTTTCGTGTTTGGACCTGCGCACTTATATATTAATTGATTTGTCTGTTTGCTAATTCAAGCGAAAAACAATGATCTCACTGATTGTCCTCTTTATATGTATACATTTTATCTTTGATTTGAATTATTTTCTCATTGGTTTCTTCTATTTCTATGTAATTTTTATTAGGTAAAGATATTATTATTTTTATATCTAATTGTAGAAAATTACGTGGAATCTTAATTGCTATTATTAACATATTATCTTGTATTTGATTTACTTTAGTTTCTAAGTTTCTTAATTTTTGCATCTGATCTAAATACAACAATTGTTAAAGCAATCCACTATTAATTTTTTTTATTTCTTCTAATGATTCGGTTATTTTTTGTTCTTTCTTCCTCCACTGCATTTTTAATTACTGTGAGAGATGCGTTAAAATATGTATTAACGACTATTTGCTTGTGTATTTATAGCACTATGGTTGTTTTGATCTATCGTATCTAAATGATCTAAAATATCTACTCTGTCATTGTCGTCCATGCCATTTATAGGCGGAACCTACAAAATTAACTAATCCTTTCTTTTTACTATATCCATTTGTAATTGATTTTATTTTGGAATTAATAATTTTTATTTCTGTTCTAATCATATTTTTTTGTCGATATCTATATGGGCAATATTAGCTTCAATTGTTAATAGTATTTTCATTATATCATTAATGTCGATAATATGCAAGACAGTGGTGGTTTGAATCGTTATTTCGACTTGTTTAATCTTTACGTGTGTATTGGGTTGACTTGTAACGTTGTTTGACATGGTAGTACCATCATTATTAACACTATTGTTAACAGACCCTGAAAATTTAAAAGGTTTTTTATATTTAATGTGTGAGTAGTAGGGATTCACCGGTTCTGGCCCCACTGGGCTCCATGGAACACATTGTTGTTAGTGTAAATGAATTTTGAACAGAGATGTTGTTATTGTTTTCAATAGGGATAATTTTTAACATAATTGTTGTTAGTGTAGTTCAATAGGGATAATTTTTTAACATAGTTATTGGTAGTGTAGTTCAACCCAATAAACCAAAAGGCACGTAAACGTGACATATACGTTCCGTATTTACGGGCATAAACACCGATTACGGAACGTAAAGCAACACGGTTTACATATGAAATGAAATTTAAAATACGGCCCATCCCGGAAATTGCCGTAGGTACGGCAATAAAACGTGAATGAGTGAAGGTATTTACGGGATGTAAACGGAACTTCTTTACGGTACTTTGAAGTAATGAATGAACGTAAATATAGTGCCGTATGCGTGCCATATGTAAGGCTTAATGTAAAATTAAAATGTTATAATTGTAGAAAAATACACTATCTGCGCATAACTGAAAGTATGTTTTCAGCATTCTTTAGATTCCACCTTTTGCCATTCATTAATAGGTTGCAACTAGTAAATTTCATATATCAATTATTATTTATATTTTTATTATTTCGAATGAAAAATATTTTTCAATCATAAAGAATAAAAAAAACCCAGGCATTATAGTCATAAAAATATTTCTTTAAATTAAGTAAAGCCGTAAAAATACCGTTTTTTACACGCAAAAATGGTTGTGCGTATTTTTAGCCGTATTTACGGTAGATGCCGTTTCTGAGCCGAAATTACGTGCACGTAACGTTGCCGTACTTCGCACGTAGACATGTTTTGTTGTATTGTCAATCGAATTTACGGTAACTGGCGTTTTTGTACCGTAATTACGTGGCCGGAACGGTGCCGGTTTTTGTACGTAAAAATTGATATCCGTATCTACTACCGCATTTACGGCTAGACCCGTATTTAACACGTAATATTGTGCCGTAATGTTACCGCAATAACGGCCATACCCGTTCTCACAACCGTTTTTACGTTTCAGTTCGTATCTGTGTTTATTGGTATATTTTAACAGTATAGTTGTTATTGTTTTTTCAATGGGGATCATATTTTGACAGAATATTTATTATTGTGTTTCATAGGAAGTATTTTTAACATACTACTTACTTACTTATTTGGACATTACAACCCATGATGGGTTTCGGCCTCAGCAATCACCTTTCGCCAGTCGCTTCTGCATTGCGCGCGCTGGCGCCAGTTTTGCACTCCAAGTGTTGTCAGGTTGTCTCGCACTTGGTCGCTCCACCGGAGATTCGGACGCCCTCTCCTACGTTGACCACCACTGGGTACAGAATTGAAAACTTTTTTTGCTGGACCGCTTTCATCCATACGCTTGACATGTCCAAGCCAGCGTAGGCGCTGGATCTTAATGCGCCTGACTATGTCAATGTCGGAGTAGAGCTCACACAGCTCGTCGTTCCATCTGATTCTGTACTCGTTATCAAAGCACATATTTTCCGAAGAATCGTTCTCTCGAACGCTCCTAAAGCCCGCTCAACGGTGTTGGCAAGCGTCCATGCCTCAGCGCCATAGAGGAGGACTGGCATGATGAGCGACTTATAGAGCGTAATTTTTGTCCGTCGAGAGAGGGCTCTGCTCCTCAATTCCCTACTGAGCCCAAAGTAAAACCTGTTGGCAAGAGTTATTCTTCGGCTAATCTCCAGGCTGACATTGTTTTCCTTGTTGATGCTGGTTCCTAGGTACACGAAGTCCTTCACAACTTCAAAGTTGTGGTTGTCAATAGTGACGTGTTGTCCAAGACGCCGGGACTCTTTCTTTGTTGACACTAGGTACTTCGTCTTGTCCTCGTTCACCGTAAGACCCATTCGACGTGATTCCCTCTATTGTTGCGGTCGTTCCTAAGACTCCGTTCATCCGCCATTACATGAAAAATAAAAGAAAATATTATTAGCTAAATTTCAAATAATAAAAAAATAAAAAAAAATAAATATATATATATATATATATATATATATATATATATATATATATATATATATATATATATATATATATATATATATATATATATATATATATATATATATATACTTACACTTTTCCAACGACGTCATCGTATTCCTGTAAAGAAAAAAATAAAATATTATTAAAATTTGAAAATAAAAGAATAAAATTAAACTATATAAATAATAATAATAAATAAAAATAAAAAATAATTATAATAATAGCTAATAATGTATAAGTATAAATAATAGATAGAATAATTTATAATAATAATAGAATAATTTATAATAATAATAAATAACAAATAGTAATAATAAATAATTATAATAATAAATATTAGATAATAATAGTAATAAAAATTGTAGTGTAATTGGTGGAGAATCGGTGCGATTGTGGGTCCGCTAGCAGCATCGCTGCACCAAAACGAATGACTGTAGTAAAATCGTCGCCGAGGGTAATACACGAGAAAAATTAAGTGCGCCAAGGGACATAAAATTGCGATGTAATTAAATTTAATAAAAAAATAATTTGGCCGGAAATAAATACAAATTTTTGTTGGTTTTTTTTTTTTGTGCAAAAAAAAGCTCGCAGCCGAAGGACGGAAAGATGAAGGCGCTAATCGGTCAGGAATGCCCTGCAGATCATCAACCAATAACGCAGTTAAGTGCAAAATTTGATAAAAAAAGTAGCGTCAGTCAAACCAGCTACGAACCAATTTACTCATCTTGTTTAAAATTGAGTTAAATCCGTGCCCTGCAAACATAAAAAGTGCATAGACCTAGATCCGAATGTGAAATATTCCAAAAAAAAAAAAAAAACAAAGCACAACATAGGCTGATAATTCCCGCGCTAAAATCATAGAAAATAAAGGAAATCATTAAATTTTAAAATCCTAATATAAAACCAAAGAAAATTATACTTACCCGAATATACCATTGAAGAGTCTATCTTAGCGATCCCGTCTGGTCCACATAGGCGGCGAAAAACCTGCAAAGGAAAAGAAAATTATTATATTTTTTTAAATTAAGAAAAGAAACCTAAAATTATTTAAGAAACTTAAATAAAAATGTATAAAGAAAACCTGAAAACAAAAATTGAAGAAAACCTGAAAAGAAATATTAAAGAAAACCTGAAAAGATAAATTAAAGAAAACCAGAACATATAAATTAAAGGAAACCTGAAAAGAAAAATTAAAGAAAACCAGAAAAGAAAAATTAAAGGAAACCTGAAAAGAAAAATTAAAGAAAACCAGAAAATAAAAATTAAAGAATATTAGAATGTTTCTATGAAAAGATGTTGTTAGCCCCAGTCCAGGCTTGAACCGGGGACCTTTCGGCTCGCAGTCCAACCCACTAACCACTGAGCTACCGCGGCTCAGTAGCACGAAAATCGAGGAGAAAGAGTTAGCGAAGTGCATTGCAGTACCGCCAACCACAAGTCAACGTGCTGAGGTTTTTCAACAGAAGCATGAGGACGAGGACCAGAGTCGCAAGCCAACCAGAAGGACATTGGGACCAGCGTATGGAATGATTTAGGGGTAAGAGGAAACCTTTATAAAGGGTGGAACTACTTTGGAAACTAACAACAATACATGTGATTGCTATTATTATGACAAGGAATGCAAAGACATTGATAAACTAATAAAAATTATATTATAGAATAAAATATACAAAATAATTGTTTATTATATACTATTAGTAATGTTTTTTTTATAATACTATATTCAATTAATTTGTAAAATTTTAAATAATTGAAATAAAAAGACAAATTTATAATTTATTTTCATTAAATTGTTTTATTTATTTTTTATGTTATTAAACTTAAAAATAATGCACATCTAAAATTAATATATAAATTATATATATATCAAAATAATTAAAAAACTTATGAAAAGAAATATTTTTACTTCTTAAATATATAAAAATACAGCAATAAACACCGCATCCCTAGTAGAAATTTTGGTAGGGCCATGGTCATGAAGTGATCATGTCATTATTTGAGATGCCCATAATGTCCTTGTAACGCAGTTTCCTGATCATGTACTGACCTCAGGTCATGATCATGTACTGATTGGGAAATTCCCCATTTCGGTTTCTCTGACACTCGGAAAAAAATACTATATAAATAATAGTTTTTTTCTATTAAAAATAGTTAATGGATAAATTATTATTTTAATCGGAAAATACTATTAAATGCTAGAAAATACCATGACATTGCCATTGAGTTTATATGAAAAAAATTATTTTTTGTATACTATTAAGTCAATAATTGTCCTATTGACCAATTTTAATGGGATTTGAGGGAATTTTTTTCTGGGTGCATTATATCTCGACCATTGTCTGATGCTAATTTCGTTATGAGGAACAAATAATGTAGCCATAATCGGGAACATTGACTATTTAGATAATGTTAACCCTGGTATGGTAAGCATGATAAGGGCATACAAAGGCAATGATCATATTTTCTCTAATAGGGTTTGCCCAACGAAAACCCGATCATTTCCCGATGGCGCATCGGCTAAATTTCTACTAGGGATAACATTGAAATTTCACTTTGTAATCGGAAATTGCTTTTAATAAATGTGGATGCATTTGTTTTAATAAAATTTACAAATGGTTTAATAGGGGAACTCCCTGTAGAACAAAAATACTCAACCGGCCCATTTCGAGGAAAATATAATGCAATCCAATGTGAGCCCGGCATAAATGATGAATCCATATCCAAGTAATTGTAATACAGTACGATTTTTATCAATTTCCATAACAATATCAAACTAATGGTAGGATCATCATTATTAATATTATTGCTAACAGGCCCTGAAAATTTAAAAGGTTTTTTTTTATATTTACTGTGTAAGTAGTAGGGAATCGTCGGTTCTGGCCCCACTGGGCTCCATGGAGCACATTGTTGTTAGTGTAAATGAATTTTTAACAGAGATGTTGTTATTGTTTTCAATAATGATCATTTTTTAACATAATTGTTGTTAGTGTAGTTCAATAGGGATCATTTTTTAACATAGTTATTGTTAGTATAGTTCAAGAGGGATCATTTTTAACAGAGATATTGGCAGTGTAGTTCAATGGAGATCATATTTAAACAGTATAGTTGTTATTGTTTTTTCAATGGGGATCATATTTTAAAAGAATATTTGTTATTGTTTTCATGGGAAGTATTTTTAACAGATGTATATTATATGTATACTATATATTTTATATATATAGTATACATATTATACATATATATATATATATATATATATATATATATATATATATATATATATATATATATATATATATATATATATATATATATGGAGCCAGTGGGATGACTTTTTAACATAATTTGATAATGTTGATACATACATATATATTATATGTATGCTATGAAGGCATGCAGTCGTAAAGAGTAAATGTTGTTGTTGGGATAATAAATATGAATAAATGTTATTATTAGATGTTTATTTTTTTGGTGGATATTTTTTTTTGTTGTAAATAGGTTAAGGCACTGCTGTATTAATACATTGACATATATTTAATTCAAGGTAACTTTTACAATACGGGATATTGTAGTGGATTTTATTCTACAAAGTTATAGTCGTTTAATTTGGTTATATGAATGAATGGAGCCATAAGGTTCCATTGGGATCATATTTTAAATCTTATTCTTTACTATAAGTTTAAATGATTGAGCATGTTAGAACATGTTTATTTTTGTATATTTTTTTGTCTTGGGATTGATTTTATTTACTCTCTTTCAAATTTTAATTGAGTATATTTATACTAATGGAATTCACTTTTTAACTCATTTTAAAGAGATATCCATTATATATAAGCATCGAAATTTGAATTAAATTTATTCATCGTCTACATTACAATTTGATAGGAAAAGAAAACTATTATGGAAGTTATAAAAGTAAAAAAGTTTTTAAAAGTATTAAATAATATTTTATTGGATAATCATAAAGAACAATTTATTAAGTTTATCCCTAATTGTAAGCATTATCAGTATATGGAAAAAATATTAACTATTCACGGAGTACATTATAAGAGCTGTCCATGGTCCACAGATTACGTAACGGAGGATCCAGATACATGTGGTTGCTATTATTATAACTAGGAATGCAAAGACATTGATAAACTAATAAAATTATATTATAGAATAAAATATACAAAATAATTGTTTATTATATATTATTAGTAATGTTTTTTTGTATAATACTATATTCAATGAAGTTGTAAAATTTTAAATAATTGAAATAAAAAGACAAATTTATAATTTATTTTCATTACATTGTTTTATTTATTTTTTATTATAGGAAACTTAAAAATACCTTTAAAATACAGCACAGCTAAAATATCATTAATATATAAATTATATATTTCAAAATAATTAAAAAAACTTATGAAAATAAATATTTTTAATTCTTAAAGATATAAAAATACAGCAATAAACACCACATTACATTGAAATTTCACTTTGTAATCGGAAATTGCTTTTAATAAATGTGGATACATTTGTTTGAATAAAATTTACAAATGGTTTTAAAGGGGAACTCCCTGCAGAACAAAAATACTCAGCCGGCTCATTTCGAGGAAAATATATTACAATCCAATATGATCCTGGTTTAAATGATGAATCCATATTCACAATATAAAATGCTGGCTTTTTTATTCGATTTCGAGGTTGCTGATTTGATGCAAAAACTCCTTTAAAATTTTTCTTAGTTACTAAATTTCTATATAAAATATTTTCTATATTACTTGTATTTATAGTGGATGTAATACAGTATGATTTTTATCAATTTCCAAAACACTATCAAACTCACAATATAAACAAGTAGTTGCTTCAGAAAGTGGTTCACTGAAACGACCATCAATTCGTATTGATTACTGATTTATTAAGTTTCCGCAGTGTGAGTTATTGTTATGATCTGGTGTTAAATCAAATGCAAGCAAGAAATATCCGTTATCAAATAATTCTTTAGTTATTTGATGTCCCATATCAAAGTAATGTATGCCAGTACCATTAAATAAGGTTTGATATCCCCTTGTACTTATACGTCCATGTTTATAATCAAATTCAATCGGTTGTTCTGGTACTTGTACTCCATCAAATTAAATCTTTGTAAATTGAAATAGCAAAAGTTACACGGATTTTCTGAACCGTCACCAGTATATGCTTTATTAGTTACCATACCAAATATTAAGAAATTTGGAAGTTGTCCAATTATAACATTATCTAACAGTAGAGAACGATTGCCGGGGTGAATAGTGAATGTCTTGATTTAAACTTTTTTATATGGATAAATAGCATTTCTACTTCGTAAAACATTATGATGTGCCATTCAAATATTTCTATTAATAGATAGATGATTAATGTATAAGTTAGCTTCATAAATTTTTATAGATGACTCTCCAGATTTTGAATTTTCTAGTATATAAAAAGAAGGTTTCTCCATATTAAGGGTTACTTTAAGATCAATATTATTAAGAAGATATTTAGCTTGATTAAATAAATCTGCATGAAGTTTTCCAATTAATTCTACTCGTTCTCCATTTTTAAATGTTTTCTTTCGTCTAGCTAAACTTGGATTTTCATTCTCAACTATTGAATTATTATTTTTTTTATATATAATGACCATCCGCATGATTCAAGATGTGTAGATTTAGCATCATTTCCATAGTTTAACAAGATTTCAATATAAGATCTATAGTGATAATTATTATCAGATTGAGATACTATTATATTAATATTATTTAAATGAACATTAGAGCTCCGAAATAATGAATGAAGTAAATTGTTTACAACTCCTCCACTTCTATTAATTTCTACAATTAATCGTAAATAAACACTACTTAGATCATGATATGTTTCACCATTTCCGTGTCAAATAAATTCTATTGTAGTAGAGTTGTCAATTGTTGCTATTGGACTATATGATACCTCCTCTGTTTTAATTATGCTAGTTTGTACAGGTGGTGACTCAAAAAGATCTAATTCACTTTTCATACATTCAATTAATCCTGCCATCATAAATAAATTAATAGTTGCAGAATATATCAGTAAACTTCCTTCTTCTATAACGTTTAGTTTTCATATGATCTTTTTTCTTTAGACGTTTGAATTTTATACGTTTTCCATTTCCATCTTGTATAATTCTAATTTTTTCTTTTAAATTTCAAACAGCCTAAAAAACTGTTCAGTTAATATAGTTTTCATAGGTTTAGTACCTAACTTTGCCAAAACTGATTTTCCAATTTCGAGGGAATGATTTTTTAAAGCATTTAATCCAGTTTTCATTAGAAGTTTTAGATGTGTATACAAGGCCGAAAAAAAAGAATCAATGTTGAACAATTATAGGAGAATGGTATATATCTCCTATATTATCTAAATTTGATCCAGATTAATTAAGATAGTACTCAGAATAAATCTTGTCGATGGTTTACATATAAATGATATCAGTACAACTTATGAAGCTTCTTTTATATTACGAAAATGTAACGTACAGTAAAAGGGGGTATTCATTCGACACAATATTTATTTTCTTTCCTTCATCATCTCGTATCATTATAGAAATATTATTTATATTTGAAGATTCCAATGGATAGTATTCAATATTTTTAAAGTGAATATAATTTGTTTCATTTAAACATGATCATACCTATCTTGGTTTAATAATATCTGTGTACACAAACACTATGTTGTATAGCTGACTAGATCTTATTTTATAATTTGTATGTAAATTAAATTTTTCATAAGAATTCGATATAACATCTAGCATTTTAAGTATTGTATTCTCCGAAACAAAGTGTCTATTAATACTGCTTTTTACGCCAACCAATTCAGGGTTTTCAATTTTACTATCTTCAATGTCAAATTTTTCAGTTCCTAATTTTAAACTTGTATCTTTTTTATTATCTATACACGGATAAAAAAGATTTGTTTGAATATGTTTGAATGTAATTAAAAAGTAATACGAAATTACCATACATGTATTAGGCATGAAGTGTAATTAAATTATAATCGCAATGGAATTTATTTTTATTTTATTTTCAGGATTTTCTTCCAAAAATATTTAAATATGTTTCTATGCAAACATACTACTTTTTGAACTGAAAAAACTGATATGTTTCACTGGAAACATATTTATATTCAGGTCGTTCAAATTCACGTGTAAACATTATTATATTGTCCAGCAGAATCTGTCAAATTTACCATAAATATGTTACAAGACCAACATAAAATATTAATTGCATTTGAATAAACTATTTCTTGGCAATTTACTTGGTTATAACTATGTTTCGAAACACAGAAAATGCTAAGCGAATCTAAATACAACGTATGTTCGCAACGCTCGTCTTAATTCGATAATTTAGCATTTTCTACCGACATCGGCATTTTCTGCGTACGTGTCTTTTGTTGTTCGTTGAGAAAACGTGTTCGCGTCGGTAATAATTTTGTTATTTGTAAATTAAATAAATACATAAATTGTGTTACAAAAAGTACAAATAGTAACAGAGTATAATATAGGGCAGTATATTATTTCTGAAACTAAAGTGAAAAACCAACAAATGAGAATCTGTGTTTCGATTTTCAAACAAAAATTTGGCATGTTTTTTTACAAAAGCCTCCGTGAATTCCTTGCCTACGCTAAGTGCTGTACTGAGATCAACTGTAACTGTACCAAATATAAAGCGAGCCTGGATCGTCTGGTTTAGCGTCTGCTGGTGCAATTGTGCATTCATTGATGCTGTCACTTGTACTAGCAGTTTTAAACGAAATTTTTAATTATGCATTTAAAAATTTGTATATGAATTCAATTATTATAAGTTCCCACTGTGTTTAAAGATTTTTAATAAAAATTAATAAAAAAACAACATTTTATTTTTATTTTATTTTTAGGATTTTTTTCCAAAAATATTTAAATATGTTTCTATGCAAACATACTACTTTTTGAACTAAAACACTGATATGTTTTACTGGAAACATATTTATATTCAGGTCGTTCAAAATCATGTTTTATTTTGAACACATTAAGTTTCGGTTCAAATATTTATTTAATTTGGATGTAGTAATTATTATGTTTCCATTAGAACATACTCCATTTTAAGGGGCAACATTAAAATGTTTCCGGGATATTATAATGTAAGTCAGAGCTCATTACAATACTGTTCAAGTCTCAATACAACCCTGTTTATAAATGATTTATCAGTCAATTATATATTATGTTTACATAAAATTCCAAGCATACATCTTAATGCCTGCAAAATTATGTTTGGGAGAGCCCTTTTTTGCAGCGTGTATTCAAGTCTTCTTTATTTTTATTTTTCTTTTTTATTACAATTGGCTCAGGATTAGAATTAGCATTGAATTGATTTTCTACATTTTGTGTTTTTTTTCTCTATTTGTGATAGCCTGATTTATTTTGTCCATGAAATTTAAATATGTGATAGGGACAGTATTTATTTTATTATCTACTTTTAGATCGCTGTTTACATTTTTGATATTACTTTTATTTAATTTTATTGATTTCAAAATAACTCTTTTATCCAAATTACGTGATACTTCAAATGTAGATGGGCTATCGACAAGTTCAAATGAAATTTCTGTTAAACCTACAACCCAGTTTTCATTTAAAACCAAAGATTCTTTTAATAAATTTGTAAAAGTAGATTTAGAGTTTTTATAAATATTTGTGGAATTGTTGCTTAATAAAGTGATATAAAAACTAGAATCTCCCATCTTACAATTTCAAATGTTTAAATAAGAATGATAGTTTTTAATAACTTTATTTATATTAATATTGGAACAATACAATTAGAATATGTTTCATTTAGTTTACTTAGTTAATAAATAGTTTTTGTAAATCCATGACTTATGTTCACTTCCAAAACCTACACGGATAGAAGAGATTTGTTTGAATACGTTTGAATGTAATTAAAAAGTAATACGAAATTGCCATACATGTATAAGGAATGAAGTGTAATTAAATTATAATCGAAATTTAATTTATTGTTCACATGTAAAAATTATTATATTGTCCAGCAGAATCTGAGAAATTTATCATTAATATGTTACAATACCAACATAAAATTTGAATTGCATTTGTATAAACTATTTCTTGGCAATTAACTTGGTTAAAACTATGTCTCGAAACACAGAAAATGCTAATCAAATCTAAATACAACGTATGTTCGCAACGCTCTTCTTAATTCGATTAATTATCGACTGACGAAGATGGCAATGTTGTGCAGCATTTTCTACCTACGCCATCTTTTGCCATCGTTTGAACATATTGATGCTTAAAAACAAACAAAAAAAAAATTGGATTTAAATAAGTGTATTCTTGCAACATTTTCCTTGTATACGATGTTGACACTCGTTGAGCAGAATTTTATACCTACGTCTCTTTTATCGTCGTTTGAAGTATGTATAGGGTCATTTTAAACATACTGATGTTTGAAAACAAACAAAAAAAATGAATTCAAATGTAAATAAAGGTATTCTTGCAGCTCTCTTCTTGTATACAAAGTTTGACACTTGGTGATCGGCATTTTCTGCGTACGTGTCTTTTGTTGTTCGTGTTTGCGTCGGTAATAATTTTGTTATTTGTAAATTAAAAAAATATATAAATTGTGTTATAAAAAGTAATAATAGTAACAGAGTATAATATAGTGCAGTATATATATTCTGAAACTAATGTGAAAAAACCACAAATAAAAATCAGTGTTTCGATTTTCAAACAAAATTTGGCATGTTTTTTTACAAAATCCTCCGTGAATTCCTTGCCTACGCTATGTGCTGTACTGAGACCAACTGTAACTGTACTAAAAATATAGCGAGCCTGGATCGTCTGGTTTAGCGTCTTCTGGTGCAATTGTGCATTCATTGATGCTGTCACTTGTACTTGCAGTTTTAAACCAATTATTTTTTTATGCATTTAAAAATTTGTATATGAATTCTATTATTTTAATTTTTTACTGTGCATGTTTAAAGATTTTTAATAAAAATTAATAAAAAAACAACATTTTATTTTTATTTTATTTTAAGGATTTCTTTCCAAAAATATTTAAAAATGTTTCTATGCAAACATAATTATTTTTGAACTGAAACAACTGATATGTTTTACTGGAAACATATTTATATTCAGGTCGTTCAAAATCATGTTTTATTTTGAACATATTTTATGTTTCGGTTCAAATATTTATTTTATTGGCAACATTAAAATGTTTCCGGGATATTATAATGTAAGTCATAACAACACTGTTCAAGTCTGAATACAACCCTGATTACAAATGATTTATCAGTCAATTATATATTATGTTTACATAAAATACCAAACATACATATTAATGCCTTAAAATTATGTTTGGGACAGCCCATTTTTTTGCAGCGTGTTGCAACTTGACATCCACCATATCCTGTTTTCCTTTTAAAACATTTTTAACTAGATACCCAATAAAAATTTTTGTTAAGGTTGCAGACTCAGATTTCTAAATATGCTTACTAATAAAAAAATCACAACCATTTCGTAAATGATTTCAAATCACTTACTTTATATTTGTTAATAAGCTTATTAACAAAGAAAAACGCAATTAAAAAACAAATGTTTGTAAAATGCGTCCGCTCAGACGTAATATTTACCAACGGCAACGTAAAACGCCAAAACAAATTAAATGTAAACATCGAAGAAAAGAAAGTTGTGTTTTGTGTGCAAATTTTGGGCATCATATTTGGAGAAAAACATATAAGTACGTATGCATAATTAGATGATGTCTTTAAAACGGAAGCAATCGATTAAAACGCATAGCGAAGAAATTATTAGTTTATTAATTTTCACACTCAGAAGAAAATGTCCCATTAAGTACTTAATGGTACGACCATTAATCTTATGGTTCATTAAATAATAGTTTCTTCTTTTTGAATCAAAAGTTTTCTAATTAATTTAATAGTATTCGAAAAATTCTGTACCATAAATCTAAATATTTCAATATTATTATTTTTAATAGAATAAATACTATACTGGTTTCCTCCTGTGATAATAAACGTGGCATAAAAAACATGAGCACGAATATAAACTTGTTAATTTTGTACGTCATTCTGAGTGTTTGTGTTTGCTAAAAATGGTCGCATGCATTTTTCGTAATAATCCACGTAATTAAACACGTCATTGGTAAGGACTTAATGTATTTAATGTAAATTCATTACATTTAACCTTTTTCTATTCAGATTATAAATAATAAATCGAACTTCTATTATGGCGACGGACTCTAAATGCAGACTCAAGTATTGGAAACTGAAGCGAATATTGAATGTGCTATAACCTTTTGCAACGAGAAGTATCCATTTATGTGTGTGATTTTTTAAAAGTGTATTTCAGTTTCGACATTTAATTAAAATAATTAAATTGAATTAAAAATAAAACAGTAAATTAACTTAAATCCACTTTTGTTTTAATAAATTATTAGGAAAATGTAATTCGACGATACTATAAAATTAATAACACGTATCATTAAATATTTATAGATTTTGCTTATTGAAATTTAAGCAGCACATTATAAAATTTATGGTACAACAAAATATTGTATTAACAGTTCCAATATTACAGAATTAATGGGACGCATCCTATTGACTAATTTTAATAGTATAAATTATTGTTTTTCTATTGAAATACTATTAATATACCATGTTTTTTTTGTTTCTGGGTGCAAGAAAGTTCGGGGAGATTCAGGGCAATGACATATTTGATAGGCTGAAATGAAAATATATACACATATATATATATATATATATATATATATATATATATATATATATATATATATATATATATATATATATATATGTATATATATATATATAATATATATATATAATATATATATATATATATATATATATATATATATATATAAAATTTTTGATGTTTTGTAAGGGTCAATAAATTGTAATCAGTCTACTACAACGCCTACCTACCATATGAATTCGACTGATATGTAGTAGACTGTTTACAATTTAATTTTGTATAATTATTGATTCTTACAAAAAATTAAAACATCAAACATTTCATCGCGATATCTCATATAGAAACGGAGTTATGGCTGATGATATGTTATGTTCATATGACAGGTAGGCGTGGCAGTTCACTGAACTAGACTATACTTCGAATTAATATTACTACATACAAATGGGGAATACAAGCAAAATTTCATTACTTTAACTCATATAACACCAACGATTTAGCACTTTATATGTTAAATTTATATGACAGGTAGGCGTGGTAGTTGGTCAATCGCAACAATTTTCAGTGGTACATTTTATTTTATATTACATGATGTTGGACAAAATTTCTATAATATACGTCTTATATCTTCAGAGTTAAAGCGTGTTTACTAAAAATGTTCTATGGCAGCTAGGCGTGGCAATTGACAATAACCGCACATTTTTTGTAACACGGTTTGTACATAAGACATATGAGTATATACCAGTTTTTATTGATGTATCTCAAACTAATCCCAAATTATGGCCATTTATATACTAAAAAACAGGATTTTCAAAGTTAAGAAAAAAATAGAAGAAAAATTCTTACCACTCCAAATCATAGTGGAATGATCTTTGTTCAATATCAAGAATTTATGTAAATTTTTTCAGAATTTTAAAAAGGCAGTTTTTGGATGCATTAGAATAAAGAAATAAAAATGTAATAATAAATAAAAATGCAAATAAAAAAGTATTGAAATAATTTATAAAAAGTTTTTTAATTTCTTAATTATTGCTTATAGAAAATTCTTAATTATTTCTTAATTATTACAAAATATTTCATAATAAGCTTACTAATTTATAATAAATAAAACGTTTTATAATAAGCTAACTAAATTATTACAAAACAATTTGTAATAAGCTTACAAAATCATTACAAAACGTTTTATATTAAGTTTACAATATGATTGCATATAGATTACTATTCAATATTACACATAAGCTTTCAATGTAAGCTTACAATCAATGTCCAGTTCCGCCTATCCGACAATTATTATGCAACGTTTCACCTTACAAAAAGCTAACAAAAATCTTACAATGTTTGTTGGGTAGGTATTTGATGTTTCTGTTTTAAGTAATTCTTCTTCATAAAATCCACCTTTTGTTATTTCTAATTGATAATCAATTAATTTATAGGTAATTGGATTTGTGATCTTAATTTGATTAATCTTGAATATCTCATTGGACGAATTGGATTCATATGCTTTGTAGAATGTACCTTTATATTTACTAATTCGAACATCATTTCCAATTTTTAATTTACTCATTTCAAATGTTTTAATATGATTGTAAACTGTATTTAAAAGTTGTTGTGGAATAGATTTATTGACATTTTTTGGAGACATTTTATTTAATACTAATAATAATAATAGTTTGGCGCTACAGTCCTGTATAGAACTTCGGCCGAGCTCTCTCACCATTTTGAGCTGTGCGTGTTATATTTGTACTCAAAGTGGTGGGACCTACAGTTTATTGCCGAATCCGAACGGCGGGTGAGAGCTTTTTCATAGGCAATGGTTTTACTCTCGTATGTTTGCCATTTACTGACGAGAAGTAGCGCGGTATAGATAAATGTTTCTATGAAAAGATGTTGTTAGTCCCAGTCCAGGCTTGAACCAGGGACCTTTCGGCTCGCAGTCCAACGCACTAACCACTGAGCTACCGCGGCTACTTCACTCAGAAGAAAATGTACCATTAAGTACTTCATGGTACGACCATTGATCTTATGGTTCATGTATTTATAGTTTTTTTCTTTTTAAATCAAAAGTTTTTTAATTAATTCAATGGTATTTGAAAAATTCACAACCATAAATTTAAATATTTCAATATTATTATTTTAAATAGAATAAATACTGTTGTTCAAATTGTTTCCTCCTATAATAATAAACTTGGTTTAAAAAAATATAAAACGAATACAAACATGTTCGTTTTGTACGTCATTCTGCGTGTTTACTCAAAATGGTAGCATGTATTTTTTTGTAATAATCCACATTATTAAACGCGACATTGGTAAGGATATAATGTATTTAATGTAAATAAATTATATTTATATATTTATTTATATTTATATTTTTATTTATTACAGAAAATAAATAATACATCGAATTTCTATTATGGGAACGGACTCAAAAATAACTGCAGACTCAAGTACTACACCCAGAAAAAATACTATATAAATAATAGTTTTTTACTATTAAAAATAGGCAATAGGATAAATTATTATTTTAATCGGAAAATATCATTATATACTATAAAATACCATGACATTGCCATTGAGTTTATATGAAAAGATTTATTTTTTGTATACTATTAAATCAATAATTGTCCTTTTGACCAGTTTTAATGGGATTTGAGGGAATTTTTTTCTGGGTGTAGTTTTTTACTATTAAAAATAGGCAATAGGATAAATTATTATTTTAATCGGAAAATATCATTATATACTATAAAATACCATGACATTGCCATTGAGTTTATATGAAAAGATTTATTTTTTGTATACTATTAAATCAATAATTGTCCTTTTGACCAGTTTTAATGGGATTTGAGGGAATTTTTTTCTGGGTGTACAATCAACTATTGAAAACCAAGGCAAACATTAAATGTTTTATAATCTTTTGCAGCAAGAAGTGTCTTTTTATCTGTGTGTGGTAAAAGTGAATATAAATTTCGACATTTAAATAAAATAAATTATACAATAAATTAACTAAAATACATTTTTGTTTTAATAAATTATTAGGAAAATGTAATTCGACTTTACCATAAAATTAATAATACGTATCATTAAATTTGTATAGATATTTCTTATTGTAATTAAAATATCACATTATAAAATTTATGGTACAACCACACATTATATTAACAGTTTCAATATTACTGAACTAATGGGACGCATCCTATTGACCAATTTTAATGGTATAAATTATTGTTTTTCTATTGAAATACTATCAATTTACCTTGATTTTTTTCTGGGTGTACTATGATATCTATTATTATATATATTGATATTTTTATCAAGTTCAACCATTTATAATTCTTAAGTCTTTCCACATTAAATTTTTAAAAGTTATATTAAACCTTTCAATTATTGAAGCCTTCAAATTAGAAAATGTATGATAATGGGATATTTCAAAATTTTTCATCATTTTTTAAAAATTGGAATTGAAAAAGTCTTTACCTTGATCAGATTGAATATTATTGGGATTTTTTTTCCTATTTTTACTTAGAATACTTTGCATACCTAAGGTTACATCGATCCCACTTTTGGTTTTAACAGGTAAAGCATTTGCGTATTTAGAAAAAACATCTATAACAGTCAGTAAATATTTATATCCTTTATTAATCTTTGCAAAATGTATCATTTCTACAAGATCGATTTGCCAAGTATCTGAAATATCCTTTTGAATAAACCTACACCGTTTAAAATTTCTTCTTGCTTGTCGATGCAATTCATTTACAAGAACATCTTTACTCATTGTGAGTTCAGCCAATAATATAAATGATTGATTTTTTAAATTTATATTTATATAAAAAAAAACTTGTTTACAATATTTATTTCATCATTGCATAGAGAACAATGTTTCATCAAATTGTGTATCCATTTACAATGTTGTGGCAAATCAGGTTATGGCAAATCAACATTTATTATAAATCTTATTAACAATAAACATTTAATTAGTTCTCATATTACAAAAGTAATTTGATGTTATGCTGAAAAAAACTCTTTACCGGAACTTGATAATGTAAATTTTATTGAAGGCATTCCAGATATTTTTGAAAATTGAGCTAGAATCTACATAAATAATTTTAGATGATTTAATGTTAGACTCATTTAACAAAAAAGTTTGTGAACTATTTACTAAAGGTTCACATCACCGCAATTTATCAGTTGTTTTAGTAACTCAAAATATTTTTCATAAAGGAACATATACAAGAGCTATATCATTGAATTCAAAATATATAGTTATGTTTAAAAATCCTAGAGATAAACTACAATTTCAATGCTTGGCAAGACAAATTTATCCTGAAAATTATAAAGAATTAGTTAGAGAAAATAACAAATATACTGAGATTGCTCATAGTTATTTATTAATAGATCTTACACAACAAGCACATAACGCATTAAGATTCAGATCTAACATTTTCAATAAAGAATATTGTTACTGCTCTGTTTCACTCCAAAATGACATGCAAACTGAAACGATTGAAGGAGAACAAATATATTTTATATGTTCTTAAAAATGCTAAACCTAAATTGCGAAATGGAACGCGGATCATAATCTTATAAAAGCTATTAATGAAATTGTATTTAATATTTTACAAAAAAATTTTAGTAATGTCTAATAGTTTATCCAAACGAAAACTTCTTCCAATATATTCCTCTCATACACTTAAAGATATAAATAAATGGTATGGAATAAAACAGGAACTCGCAAAATATTTGATTACCAAACAAGAAATAAATATTAACAAAGAGAATAAATCGGTTAAGTCATATAAATCATTAAGGGATAAAGATACTCAAACAAAATGGATATTTAAAAACGATAATGAAACTCAAACAAAATATATTGGAAAAAAAGATTTTGCTTCGCAGGCTGACTTTAATGCTAATGAACATATATTTAGCAATATTAACGAAGATGAAGAAAATTCTATGGATGTACAACAATTAATAAAATAAACCATACCTCTGCAAGTTCTGCAGCTAAACTTTTAAAAAACTTTTCAAATCATGGATCACCTAAAGTAAGGATTTTTTCAAGTGTTGGAAGTAAAATTACACCGAAAACTAAGAAAACTCTATTACCATATCAATACTCACCTCGCTTCACTCGTCATTGAAATAAAACATTGCAATATTATTATGTTTTCGGTGTTTTACTAACTTATTTTTTAACACCCTTTGCTTTTGATGTTGGTATATCATTTTCAACAGTGAAAAAGTATGTTTTGGATTTAAGACATATTATTTCTTTCATTATTTTGCCATTATTTTCGTCTTTCATCAAACCCACAACTTTACAATTATTTTAATGATAACCATATATATAAGGATACTCATTACTAGAAGTGTCAAAAATATAATTTGATGGATCAGTTTTTTCAACTCTTCATAAATGTCTTTATAGAAATCATTTGTTTTAATCTCAACTATAAGAGAATCTGTGTCCGTATAAGCTAATCTTACATTAGAATTAAATTTAGTTTTTAAGTAATTATAATAGAAGTCGTACATTTTCCATTTCGATAAATCTAATACACAAAATCCTGTATAAATGGGTTTATTTAAGTTAACTTTAATAACTTTTGATTCTATTACTATCATATTTTCATTAATATTGGTTCTGATTGGTTCTCCCAATGGCAACAAATGTTTACATTTCTTCTATATTCAACATTTTCCTTAGTTTTGCCATAAACTGAATTATTCATTAATTTATAAAAAAAAATTTAGACCTCATTAATGTATTCAGATCTATATACTTTTTAAGCCAACAACTTTGAGAAAACTCTAAAATTCTATATACTTTTTTTAAAATTATACCATTTTTTATACATTTTTGAAGAATTTTATTTTATACCTATTCTTATTATTAAGATCTGCTATAAGTTTTTTAGAATTAGAATTGCAAGAAGGTGGTGTTTTATTTTCTGGACAAAACGGAAAATCATTATGTAAATTATGAATTGAAGAAGGATATTCTAAGTCAACTTCAAAAATATATTCTATAGAAGAATGTTCATTAATAGATTTAAGTTTTTTAATAAAATCTAAATTCCTTAAAAGGTAATGGCTGTGACATCGCATAGCCATATAAATTATTTGCGTCATAATACATTAAATATGATGAACATTTAGATTTATCAAAATTATGCATATATTTATTATTGGCTTTTACATGACTAATCGAGCATTGTTTTAAACCTCCACGTATACCGTATTGAATAAAAGTATACATTTCTATATCGGTAATTAGTTCGAGGTTAATTTTAGTCATCATGAGCATAGCATCCCAAGATAATCCTGGAGCAGTGAAGTAATGACAAGGATCAAGCTCATACATTTTTAGACAAATTTTTCTAAAATTCTCAAAAACATCCGCAAGTAAGACAACATCACACTTTAGGTATACTTCTAAATAATCTTTTAAAGATTTACAATTTAAAATGTTCCAAACATTCAGAGCATAAGCATAGCCATCTTCAGAACACTCTTCATTAATTAATCTATTAAAAAACTTACCTTTAACAGGTCTTCTTTGAACCTATTAAATATAATAATAATAGTTTAACACTACAATTATATAAGAACTTAGGCCGAGCTCTCTCACCATTTTGAGCTGTGCGTGTTATTTTTGTACTCAAAGTTGTGGGACCTACAGTTTATTGCCGAATCCGAACGGCGGGTGAGAGCTGTTCATAGGCAATGTTTTTACTTTCGGAGGTTTGCCATTTACTGCCTAGAGGTACCGCGGTATAGAAAAATGATTCTATAAAAAGATGTTGTTAGCCCTAGTCCGGGCTTGAACCGGGGACCTTTCGGCTCGCAGTCCAACGCACTAAACACTGAGTTACCGCAGCTACAACCTAATAAAGCTATCTAAATAATCATAAGGAAAAACTAATTTTCTATAAAATATCTTATAAGAATTATTGTTAAAAACCTTTTTAGTTATTTGGATTGACTCGTCATTTAGAGTTTTCACAAATTTCTCAAGGCTGCAAGAATCTATAAATCTAAGTTGAAAACTATGATCTTTAATCAAATTTATAGTTTTTGTTGTAGATATAAATACCTCTTTATTAAGAGGTATAATATCTATAGCTCACTCGACTTCGTTTAATTTTTTTATAAATAAATGAAGATCATATTTGGATAAATTACGCACAGAAAAAAAGAAGTTCATACTATTTAGAATTTGTTCATCAATTCTATGAATTTTTCATTATTACTCAACCAATGACGAAATTCATCAACTTTATGAATCGTTCATAAAACCGTAATGAATAAGTTCATAATATTGATGAACGCTTTCATAATATTTTTAAAAAAATTCATGATATTCATGAAAAATATATATTTTTATTTTTTATTTTCTTGTATTATTTTTTTGTATTTTATTACTTTCTTTATTTTATTTTTTTATTTTAATTTATTTATTTTTTTAACTACTTACATTTTATATAATATCTACTCTTGCTGTTGCTGCATATTGCTGCTGTTTGTTGTTGCGTGATGTTAAGTACATGCGGATCACGTTTCTTTGGAGTTGTAAACAACAAAGGAAACGATTCGGTCTATTTGTACGAAATGACATAGGAATAATAAAAACTTAGAATTGTATCTGCTATCATCGACTATCGACGCCTCGCGACGAGTAGTCAAAATAATCACTGCGTGTCATGCAGCATGACGCGCATTGATTGGTCAATAAAAATATCTATTTATAGCATGGTCAAAAGTTGCAGGTCGGACATACGACCATACACACATACTCAAATACCTACCTACCTACTATGTGTTGTATTTTCTATTCTCCTTCGGTGGACTGGTTTTTTTATTTTTCAGTATCGCCTTTATGTTTGGCTGAATTGCACGTGACGTGGAGACTGCGCAGCTTTGAGTCAATGGATACCTTAATGAACGCAATTCATAACAATTATGAACAAGTTTATTATATAAATTTCCCTCAAATTTTGCGATTCGTATATTCGAATCGTAATTAATTCATCGTGATTAATTCAATACATAATATGAACGAAGTCTCAATTAACGGCGTTCATTCCATTTATGATTTTTTTTTTCTGTGTGTGTTATTACCGGAAAGAATTTAGTTCTTTTTGCTTTCAAATTACATTCTGTATGAGCAGATCCTAAATACTTTCCGGTAAAATGACAATGATGCCGTACTTTTATATTAATATTATTACTTAAAATACTTTTACATATACAGCAGATTGTTGATTGATGGAACAATCAATAATTATTATTATTTTTTTAAATTATTATTTTTTTTTTGAATTCACCTGTATAATTTTGTAGCTTATCAAAACGATCATCATATGACCCTTTCAAATACCAAGCAAATGCGCACGGTATATGCTTCTAAATATTCGTTGTATACGTATTATCTGGGTTATTTGTATAGCCATTAATCGGTTCCAGAATCGATTCAAAATCCATATAAAAAGTATATCCAACTGGGATGGTTTTTTTGTAGGCTTTAAATGCTAGTGTAGACTCATTTTCCTTGGGCAAATAACCATTTTTTTTTTACATTATGATTTGTGTACCTCAAGAGACTTTATAGATGTAAATTGTAGAATACATCCATTACAAATAAACATTTTGTGGGCTCTTTTTCGTCCCTGGCCGCTTATTAGGCTACTAAGATCTTTTATCCAGACATAGTGAGCATTTTCTTCACTGTCACAAAATAGTAAATTGATAAGTGTACTCTTTTCTTTTTCTGTAAATAGGCACCAAAATTTGCCTTTTCATTATACATGAAAATATTGATGCTAATGGAATAGTTTAGCTCAAATATTTTTGTATTATTTATACAATTGTTGTGAAACAGAAACGTTTTTTATGTATTTAAGAAAGTCTGCACATAACCAGTATGCACATAAAGTTCAAATCTAAAAGCACAATAACAGATGCATGTTAACTGAACATAACGTCAACGACGTCACTGGAACAAGTGCATAATGTTTATGAGTGTATACTTTCAGGAGATAAAATTAAGTCTGCTTAAAAGCAACGAAAAATGCATTAGTTGCAATATGATCCGAGACTCACGCTAGCAAGTGTGCCGTCTGTTTAGAAGCAACAACAAAAGCATTGGATGTAATTTAAGTCAAGATTAACGCCAGCATGGAAACCAATTAAGAATTTAGAACATTGGAGTTTTCTCACAGTTAATGATTTCGCAACATTAGTAATATCCGATGTGGGGTTCATGAGATTTTTAGTAGTACGTAGATTTAAGAATATGCTTGCTTGCATTTATGAGTTGTGTTTTAAGAAATAAGTATAAGCAAGGGGTTCGTGAGTCGCACGATACCGAGGTGATGAGTAGAGCTTAAGTTTAGATTTTAAGGATTATGATTTTAACTGCCTTAGAGTACAGACGTGTTTTCAGTTTAAACTCAAGCTTGTAAAAAGTATAAAGCAAGTCTAAATTATCCTTGCGTTTTTATTTAATAATAAATGCTAGGAAAGAATTGTGGACTTCGAGGAAAAATTGTCACTGACGGTTTCATCAATAAAGGCAAGTACAAAAGGACCGCAACATGTTGGCGCAGCCGGTTTTTCAAGAATCTACAAAAAGGACTGAATTACGAATTTGAAAGAGCATTAAAACAAACAAAAAAAATAAATGAAGAAACACAGAAGTGGAAAGGAAGGTATAATTAAATATTGAGTCAATTTTAGTGAGTTTGAGTAAAATCAGTAAATAAATGGTTAAATTAAATAATAGAAAGAATGAAATTAAACAAATTTATAAATTTTAATTGAATATTTTAATGATTATATGGCGAACTTTGAGGAATTGGGAGTAGCATATAGAAATTTATTAGGACAACTTGGCAGATTTACTGAGAAATTGTGGAATCAAATTAGTACGGAAGTTAACAATAAAGTAACTTTAGAATTAATAAAAAATAAAGTCAGTACCACACGGGTATACTCAGAAGTCGAAAGAGTTGACGTAGGTTTTGAACAGTTAGTATACTTCTTGGAACATAAAAGTGCTCATAAAATAAAAGAATTAGAAAATTGGAAAGGGAAATTCAGGATAGTATTAGAAAAGCATATCAGACGGATGGTGAGAGTCTGAGGACATTTGCAAGAAGATTAGAAGGATTATGGGCAAACGCAATGAAATAGCAGATTCAAGGTACAAAAAGAAAAATCTACCTACAGACGTTTTTAATACGGAACTAGTAAACTCAGTTCTGACAGCATTCAAGGTATGTGTAAAAGATCCGACAATAAAGGATCTATTATTAAGTAGCAAAGCAGAAAACTTGAATGATTTATTAGATGAAGCATTAAAGGCCCAGATAACAATTCAAGGGGGTCCGAGATTCCCCGAGGAAGTGTACAGTTTCGAACAACGATCTGTAACCAGTCCAACGAATAGTATTCAAAACAATCATTTTCAAACTACCCCACTGAATCACAAAATATCAACTCAAAATAAAACAGAAGGATCAAAAATACGGCCAGAAAAAGGGACATACACAAGACGAATGTATTACGCGGAAAAACATACCGTTTTGTATAGAGTGTGAAAAATATGGGCACGAATCTAGTTGGAGGTGTGCTTCCATTAGATTAGAAACTCAAAATTTATATATGACAATAGCAATAGGCGCAAAAATGATTAAATTAGTAGCATATGAAACTAATCGGCAAAGATGTGTATGGGAAGAAATGCAAATAGGTCAAAAGGTGAACAATATGTTTACAGGAATGTTGAAAAAGTTTGAAAATTTTATAAAATGTTATGATAAAAAAATCAGACAACAGTTGAGTGGATTAAATAAAAAGAGAATTAACAAAATATGCAATAGGAAGGTAAATGTAATTTTCCTTGGGCAAATAACCATTTTTTTTTTACAATATGATTTGTGTACCTCAAGAGACTTTATAGATGTAAATTGTAGAATACATCCATTACAAATAAACATTTTGTGGGCTCTTTTTCGTCCCTGGCCGCTTATTAGGCTACTAAGATCTTTTATCCAGACATAGTGAGCATTTTCTTCACTGTCACAAAATAGTAAATTGATAAGTGTACTCTTTTCTTTTTCTGTAAATAGGCACCAAAATTTGCCTTTTCATTATACATGAAAATATTGATGCTAATGGAATAGTTTAGCTCAAATATTTTTGTATTATTTATACAATTGTTGTGAAACAGAAACGTTTTTTATGTATTTACGAAAGTCTGCACATAACCAGTATGCACATAAAGTTCAAATCTAAAAGCACAATAACAGATGCATGTTAACTGAACATAACGTCAACGACGTAACTGGAACAAGTGCATAATGTTTATGAGTGTATACTTTCAGGAGATAAAATTAAGTCTGCTTAAAAGCAACGAAAAATGCATTAGTTGCAATTTGATCCGAGACTCACGCTAGCAAGTGTGCCGTCTGTTTAGAAGCAACAACAAAAGCATTGGATGTAATTTAAGTCAAGATTAACGCCAGCATGGAAACCAATTAAGAATTTAGAACATTGGAGTTTTCTCACAGTTAATGATTTCGCAACATTAGTAATATCCGATGTGGGGTTCATGAGATTTTTAGTAGTACGTAGATTTAAGAATATGCTTGCTTGCATTTATGAGTTGTGTTTTAAGAAATAAGTATAAGCAAGGGGTTCGTGAGTCGCACGATACCGAGGTGATGAGTAGAGCTTAAGTTTAGATTTTAAGGATTATGATTTTAACTGCCTTAGAGTACAGACGTGTTTTCAGTTTAAACTCAAGCTTGTAAAAAGTATAAAGCAAGTCTAAATTATCCTTGCGTTTTTATTTAATAATAAATGCTAGGAAAGAATTGTGGACTTCGAGGAAAAATTGTCACTGACGGTTTCATCAATAAAGGCAAGTACAAAAGGACCGCAACATGTTGGCGCAGCCGGTTTTTCAAGAATCTACAAAAAGGACTGAATTACGAATTTGAAAGAGCATTAAAACAAACAAAAAAAATAAATGAAGAAACACAGAAGTGGAAAGGAAGGTATAATTAAATATTGAGTCAATTTTAGTGAGTTTGAGTAAAATCAGTAAATAAATGGTTAAATTAAATAATAGAAAGAATGAAATTAAACAAATTTATAAATTTTAATTGAATATTTTAATGATTATATGGCGAACTTTGAGGAATTGGGAGTAGCATACAGAAATTTATTAGGACAACTTGGCAGATTTACTGAGAAATTGTGGAATCAAATTAGTACGGAAGTTAACAATAAAGTAACTTTAGAATTAATAAAAAATAAAGTCAGTACCACACGGGTATACTCAGAAGTCGAAAGAGTTGACGTAGGTTTTGAACAGTTAGTATACTTCTTGGAACATAAAAGTGCTCATAAAATAAAAGAATTAGAAAATTGGAAAGGGAAATTCAGGATAGTATTAGAAAAGCATATCAGACGGATGGTGAAAGTCTGAGGACATTTGCAAGAAGATTAGAAGGATTATGGGCAAACGCAATGAAATAGCAGATTCAAGGTACAAAAAGAAAAATCTACCAACAGACGTTTTTAATACGGAACTAGTAAACTCAGTTCTGACAGCATTCAAGGTATGTGTAAAAGATCCGACAATAAAGGATCTATTATTAAGTAGCAAAGCAGAAAACTTGAATGATTTATTAGATGAAGCATTAAAGGCCCAGATAACAATTCAAGGGGGTCCGAGATTCCCCGAGGAAGTGTACAGTTTCGAACAACGATCTGTAACCAGTCCAACGAATAGTATTCAAAACAATCATTTTCAAACTACCCCACTGAATCACAAAATATCAACTCAAAATAAAACAGAAGGATCAAAAATACGGCCAGAAAAAGGGACATACACGAGACGAATGTATTACGCGGAAAAACATACCGTTTTGTATAGAGTGTGAAAAATATGGGCACGAATCTAGTTGGAGGTGTGCTTCCATTAGATTAGAAACTCAAAATTTATATATATGACAATAGCAATAGGCGCAAAAATGATTAAATTAGTAGCATATGAAACTAATCGGCAAAGATGTGTATGGGAAGAAATGCAAATAGGTCAAAAGGTGAACAATATGTTTACAGGAATGTTGAAAAAGTTTGAAAATTTTATAAAATGTTATGATAAAAAAATCAGACAACAGTTGAGTGGATTAAATAAAAAGAGAATTAACAAAATATGCAATAGGAAGGTAAATGTAAGTGATGTGTTCATTGAAGTACCTTGCGAGGCAGCTAAAAATGGAAAACTCATATTACTAGTAGACTCAGGAGCAGATGCAAGCATAATAAAAGAAGGTGCTATGACACAACTACCGGATTTTGACAAGAATAGTAAGATTGATTTTAATGGGGCTTTTGGTGGATGCGTAAGGACATTAGGCACGACCAATATACATATAAAGTGGTTACATTTAATAATGCATGTAGTATCTCTTGAACAAGGAATACCAGCATACGGAATAATAGGACGGGATAACATATGGAATAGATCCGTAATAAACGCAATTAATAAGACCATAACATTCCATGACAAAGGAAAGAATCACACTATCCGATTACCAATGAAAACGCGAGCCGACATAGAAAATATTTATTACAATCATGAAACAAAAATCATGCTGAGAACCGTAAAAATAGTTGAAATTAAACTAAAAACAAAAATTCCAATTGTATTAATACATAAACAAGAAATTTATCCTGGAGTATATTTGGGAGAAGCTTATCGAATGTTAACAAAAATAAAGTTTATGTCTCAGTATTAAATGCTACAGAAAAGGACATTATAATAGACAACAATTTGAAACCGAAATTTTCAAGGTTTAATCAGTATAGGGAATCAAATACAAACAATTCTACAATAAATACAATAAATTCATTGAATATAAAAAATAGGATTAATAGATTATTAGAAAAAATTAACATCGATGAATCTTTTAATAAGGATGAAATCACATCACTACAAAAACTTTGTATTTCTTACCACGATGTTTTTCACTTAGAAGGTGACGAACTGTCATACACGCCGATACTTAAACACGACATAACAACACAATGGAATCAACCACCAATTAACCAAAAGCAATACAAACTTCCACACACACATAGAGAGGAAATTAATAGACAGGTTAACAAAATGTTAGATGCTGGCATTATATCCAATCATATCACCCTGGAATTCACCATTACTATTGGTACCGAAGAGGAGCGACAAAGACGGTAACAAAAAATGGAGACTTATCATAGATTTCCGTAAGTTAAATGACGTAACCGTAAAACAGGTATTTCCTATTCCGCGAATAGATGAAATATTAGATCAATTAGGTCACAGTCGGTATTTTTCAACTTCAGATTCAGCAAGTGGCTATCATCAGGTCTTAGTAGAAGAAGGTGATAAAGAAAAAACTGCCTTCAGTACAAGACTTGCACATTTTGAATTCAATAGGATGCCTTTCGGTTTAACAGGGGCACCAACAACTTTCCAGAGAATAATGAATCACATCTTAACAGGGTTACAGGGTATCGATTGTTTTGTATATCTTGATGATATAGTTGTGTATGGGAAAAGTATAAGCGAACATGAACACAGATTAAGTAAAGTATTACAGAAACTAAAAGACCATAATTTAAAATTAAATACCGAAAAATGTCAGTTTTTACGTCGTGAAGTTGTATATTTAGGGCATAAATGTTCAGAACTTGGTGCGCTGCCAGACCCCGCTAAGGTCGAATGCGTAAAAAATATTCTAGTACCAAGAAACAGAAAAGAAGTACAAGCATTCTTGGGATTAATTAATTATTACAGAAAGTTCATAAGCAATATGGCAAGGTTATCTTTACCAATTAATAATTTACTTAAAAAGGACGTTAAATGGACGGACGATTGTCAAAATTCATTTATTAAATTGAAAGAATCAATAATTTCACCTTCAATATTAGCATATCCAGATTTTATAAAAACTTTTTTACTAACAACAGACGCAAGTAATGAAGCAGTAGATGCAGTCCTATCTCAAGGTGAAGTAGGAAGCGACCGATCGATCGCGTTTGCAAGTAGAACTTTAAATGGAGCAGAAAAACGGTATTCTACCATTGAAAAGGAATTTTTAGTAAATTGTTTGGGCAACAAAGAATTTTAGAGCATACCTATAGGGCGACCATTCAAAATTTTTACAGATCATCAGTCTCTTAAAGGTATTGCAAATTTAAAAGATCAGACATCCCGCCTTGCGCGTTTCCGACACAAATTATCGGAATATGATTTTGAAATAATTTACAAACCAGAATTTAAATGCGGATGCTTTAAGCACAATACAATATATAGAACCAGATATTACAGCCGTACAAACACGATCCAAAACTACACAAAATATATTAGATCAGCAAATCACAAAAAAAAAAACACAAATCAGTACAACAGTCGTAGATGAAACAATAATAGATACAAAAATTGAAGCAAATTCAGCTCAAATATTAACTTATCCAGATGAAATTAAAACCGTGATGAAAGATTTTCATGATTCAGCACTAGGAGGCCATCAGGGCATACTTAGAACATACTTTAGTATTAAGAAACAATTTAAATGGAGGGGAATGCAGAAACAAATAAAAGAATATGTTAGAAACTGCCCTAAATGCCAAATGAACAAAAGTTCAAAGTTAACCAAAATGCCAATGGTTTTGACAGAAACGCCAACACGTCCATTCGATAAGGTTTATATGGACTTGGTAGGAATTTTGCCCGAAACAGTATCGGGAAATAAATATATATTAACTTTTCAAGACGATTTTTCAAAATACATGTGCTGCGTAGCTATCCCAGACGCGGAAGCAAGCACGGTAGCTAAAGCTTTTTACAAGGATATTATCACGCGTTATAATATTCCGAAAATTTTAATTACAGATAATGGGTAAAATTTTGTGTCAAAATTATTTTCAGACACGTGCAAGTTATTAAACATTTAAAAATGCATATAACATCTTATCACCCGCAGGCGAATGGCTCGTTACAACGAAGTCACAGACCTTAAGCGGAGTATTTGAGATGTTTTGCAAAGGAGGATGGGTCCAACTGGGACCAATGGTTGAATTCGGCAATGCATGTGCATAATAACACAGTGCATATGTCAACAGGACAAACGCCTTCTCGTACTTTATACGGATTTGAATTTGACATGCCAACTAACCTAAAACGAAAATGTTCACCAATTTATAACTGTGAAGATTACAATAAGGTATTAAAATACCATATACAGCGTACACATGAGTCAGACAAAATCAAGAAAAAGCTAAGGAAGTTACGATAATACATTAAATACGGTAGTTTTTAAGGAAGGCGATAAAGTTTTATTAAAAAACCAGAATAGAAAAAACAAATTTTCACCAATCTGGATAGGACCCTATGAAGTCCTTTCGATAAAAAGTCCTGTGACAACAGTGATCTGTATCAAGGGAAAAGGAAAAAAAAAACATAATAACTTATTAAAAGCATATAACTCTTAAGTTAAACACAATCAAACGAACAAAAACAACGAAATTAATAACTGAACCAACAGTTCATAAAGATCATTAACCGCAATGCATAATATTGGAAACAACGTAAATAAAGTACGTGTAAATATTTTTTTTTTAGAAAATATGTTTTTAAAATCTAAATTAGTGCATGAGGAAATAGCTATGTATTAATTTTAGAAGATGACTAGCATTAGATCATGTATTAAATGAGAAAGGAATAAAGTATAAAGAAGATTATATTAGATATTTCATAAACAAGAATTCAGTACGAATTTGCCAAAGCAATAAAATATACATTGTCACTATAATTGAGATAGGTCAGTACTTCAGTTTCATTGTAAAGATCATTTTCAATGGAAACAGACAACAGAAAGATCATTGCACTTGAAGTACAGATAGGTGTTACCGTAGCACACACTAAAGTGGAGCACATATAGAAGTGAGGAGCGATTGTTATAAGCGATAAAATATTCACTATTCACCAAATCCTCATATTTTCCTTGTTTTGAAGGAATTTTCTCTTGAAAATGTTTACAGGAATGATGTTTTAAAGTATTTGCACTGCTAAAAGATTTACTACACTTTAAGCAGCTAAACTTTGTATTCTCATGTATTGTCGATACATGTCTCTTTAAAATTTAGTTTTTTGCGAAGGACTTTGAACACAATGCACAGATAAACATTTTTTATATTTTAAAGAAGTTCTCGAAGTTGCAAACAAACGAACACTAACTTAAATTATTATTTTAAATATCAAGAAACTTCAACTTCAAATTTTACAGGAATTATTGAAAAAACAAAAGTGCAGTGTTGCAGTAAAGATGTGTTACTTCAGTTTTAATTTATTGATTTCCGGTGTATTTCACTACTTATACATTAAATTTTGCTGAATTCAAATTTTTATATTCAGTTAAATATATATCGTATTACATACTTTGATATATAAAGGTGTTCTATTAATAATAGTTTGGCACTACAGTCCTATTAGAACTTAGGCCGAGCTCTCTTATCATTTTGAGCTGTGCGTGTTACATTTGTACTCAAAGTGGTGGGACCTACAGTTTATTGCCGAATCCGAACGGCGGGTGAGAGCTTTTCATACGCAATGTTTTACTCTCATAGGTTTGCCATTTACTGCCGAGAGGTAGCGCGGTATAGAAAAATGTTTCTATGAAAAGATGTTGTTAGCCCCAGTCCAGGCTTGAACCGGGGACCTTTCGGCTCGCAGTCCAACGCACTAACCACTGAGCTACCGCGGCTACTATTACTTACTTAAATGGCCCTTACAACCGTGGGTCGGTTTTGGCCGCTGAGATAAAGCCGCGCCAGTCGCTACTGCTTTGCGCGCGCTCACGCCAGTTAGAAATACCAAGCTTTGCCAGGTTGTCCTCAACTTGGTATTTCCAACGCAGGTTTGGACGCCCTCTTCTACGCTGTCCACCTTCGAATTTCGATTCAAGCACCTTCTTGGCTGGAGTGTTTTCATCCATTCGTTGGACATGACCTAGCCAGCGAAGCAGCTGGATCTTGATGCGCTTGACTATGTCAATGTCGTCGAATAACTCATACAGCTCGTGGTTCATCCTGATTCGATACTCGGAAGCAAAGCAGATACGGCGGAAGATTTTACGAAGAATCTTTCTTTCGAACGCTCCCAGTACTCACTCATCGGTGGAGGCCAGCGTCCATGTTTCCGCACCATAAAGTAGGACGGGCATGATTGTAGAGCGTTATTTTTGTCCGGCGAGAGAGGGCTCTACTTTTCAATTGCCTACTGAGCCCAAAGTATCACCTGTTGGCAAGAGTTATTCTCCGTTTAATCTCCAGGCTGACGTCGTTGTTGCTGTTGATGCTGGATCCCAAATAGACGAAGTCCTTCACAATGTGGAACTTGTGGGTGTCAAAATCCGCTTTTTGTCCAAGACGCATGGATTCCTTTCTGCTTGTTGACACAAGGAACTTCGTTCGATATGAAATGGCTCGGAGAGGTATTTTCCTATTCTCACTAAGCAAAGTGTGTTGTTCAGGGTCATGCTGCAAAGCCTTATAAGTTTCACAGGTATACCGAACTCAGACATTGCGGCGTATAATCGTTCTCTTATCAGAGTGTCGAAGGCGGCTTTATAGTAGACTAATAGGTGGTAGGTGTCGATCTGTTTTTCTAGGATCTTTTCCTGGATTAGGCGCAATGTGAAAATCTGGTCTATGGTGGAATTTCTAGGTCTGAAGCCGCACTGATAAGGTCCAATCTGTTTGTTGACGATGGGCTTCAGCCTTTTACATAATGCTTGCGTTGTATATTGTGATTGCAGCTTTCCTACGTCTAGCTTTCTCTGCGTTTGGTTCCGTACGTTCTTCGCAGCGATTAAGCGGGTGCGGACCTTGGCTGCTACAAGGTAATAATCCGAGTCCATATTGGCACCACGTAGTGCGTCCATCACGCTCGAAGCGTGCCTTCCGTCAATCACAACGTGGTTGGTTTCGCGTTTTTTGATCGGGCGACAAACCCAACGCAAGAACCCTCTCTCTGAGGGAGATGTTCGCCACTCACTTTAGCCGACTTCTACACAGGGTGGTATAGAGCGTCGTTTCCAGGGGCTTCCGCGCGGAGGACTTCCACCGAAGTGAAAGCGTCGCCATTTGACAATTTGTGAAATGGTGACCAGTGAGTTGACTTAAGACGACACCGACAAGGATTGCTCTGGCTTCGCCATGTTGAAGCGATCAGACACGTTGCCTTGTGATAATTGGCCTATCGCCCTATACAAAGGATATAATAATAAATTTTACTCGTTTTCACACTTTTAATAAATCAACATTAAAAAATGCTGTGTCAATGTTGTCCCCAATAAAATTCTCGACTAAGAGCAACTTGAAGCGGCATATCCTGCGAAAACATAATTTTTTGTATAAAAAGGCTAAAACTTGTTCTTGTAAGTAAATAATTAAATATATTTTTAAAATTATTTCATAAAATAATAATAATTTTATTAACAGCAAATCCTCAAATTGAAATACTAGAAGTCGTAACACTCCCACCAGTAAATTTAATAGATGTTGGAATTAGGGAAGGTTTGTTAGATGATGGAATAGATGATCTATTTCTTAACTTGGACGATCCGAGGATGTTAAATACGATTGATAATATTTTATTAAACACTCTTCTCAGTTTTGAGCAGATAATACAAAAATAAGTTTATTAATTATTTGTTATCTTGTTTCAAATCGTTTTAAGAATAAATAAATACAACAATATGTATATATTTAAATATTTTATTTAAAAATTAATATTTTTAAAAGTAAGTATATTGATACGTTTTTATTCATAGCGTAAATCGAATAGAGCCATCCCCATTACTTCTGATTGTCGTCCTAGAAAAATAATAGACCACTTCTTCTAATTTATATTATATAACTATGGATTATCGGTTTCAACTTTTCTAGAAATTCATGCTGGTAGATAAAACCATCTATTGTCTGTTAGATGTACAATTAATTTTGTTCCATTAATTGAGTTTTTCCATTTAAATTTAGAAATCTTGATTTCCGGATCAATGGGCAAGTCATCTACGCTAATGTATGTAGAGAGGTTTCCTTTTGCTTATAATTTCAACGAAATCCATAAAATTATATAATAACATAAATTAAAAAATAAAAAAAAAACAATCTTACCATATGTTTTTCTGTTCCTATCAAATTGTAATGAAGACGATGAATAAATTTAATTAAAATTTCGATCCATTTATATATAAAGTGAGTTAAAAAGAGAATTCCATTAGTATAAATATACTCAATTAAAATTTTAAAGAGAGTAAATAAAATCAATCTCAAGACAAAAAAACTATATAAAAATAAACAAGTTCTAACATGCTCAATCTTTTAAACTTATAGTAAAGAAAAAGATTTAAAAAATGATCCCAATGGAACCTTATGGCTCCATTCAATTATATAACCAAATTAAACGACCATGACTTTGTACAATAAAATCCACTACAATATCCCCCATAGTAAAATCGACCTTGAATTAAATATATGTCAATGTATTAATACAGCTGTGCCTTAACATGTTTACAATAACAACAAAAATATTCACCAAAAAAATAAACATATAATAATAACATTAATTCATATAGCGAAGTTTTAAATTACAATCATCGTTCCTCAACAAAGTTTCAAATTGAACCCTTTGCTCCTCAAATCTCTTGAGGATCATAAAACAATCAAGTATAACTATAGTATACATTATAACTATGTTAACTGAAATTTAATTGCAACTATAATATTTTACAACAACAACATTAATACGTTTGTAAATATCCTCATTCACAAAAAATACTTACTCCGATATAATTGTCCCAACAACAAAATTTACTCTTTACGACTGCATGCCTTCATAGCATACATATAATATATATGTATGTATCAACATTATCAAATTATGTTAAAAAGTCATCCCACTTTCTCCATGCCATTATAAAATATATAGTATACATATAATACACCTATGTTAAAAATACTCCATTTGAAAAACAATAACAAATATTCTGTTAAAATATGATCCCCATTGAAAAAACAATAACAACTATACTGTTAAAATATGATCTCCATTGAACTACACTACCAATACCTCTGTTAAAAATGATCCCTATTGAACTATACTAACAAAAACTATATTAAAAAATGATCCCTATTGAAAACAATAACAACATCTCTGTTAAAAATTCATTTACACTAACAACAATGTGCTCCATGGAGTCCAGTGGGGCCAGAACCGGCGAATCCCTACTACTTGTGTGGACATTTTCTAGCAAATATTTTCTATATTTATGTTGCTCCTTATGTCTAAAATTGGCGTAATTTTTTATGAATCCCTCTGCTCTAGCTTTTTGATAATCTTCTCTATTTTAATTTTGTTTGGCTAACATACTTAATTTTGATTTTTCTAACCTTTCTTTTATTACTTTGTGGTCAACCGTTTTATTTTGCACTTCGATTTGTGTAGCCTTTATTGTTGAGTGATGGCTATTATTGTAGAATCTAATTGCTTTTAGCATTTGGGTTTTAGTTATTATTATTATTATTATTATTGTATTGGGTTAATGCACTGCGACCTAATAAGATCTATTGTGCCCCGCTTGGAGCCATAGTTGACAGAGTTATCAACTGTGGCCCCTCCCTAGTTCATTCAGTGGTATCCTGATTTGCTGGGGATTCTGATGGTTGTACTATATCCTTCTAGAGGACGTCAGCCAAGCCTATCTCAGTAAGAAACCTAATTATTTGGATTGGCTTCATTTTCCTGATATCAGTATGGCTTGGTTGAGTGAATCCAGGATTTTTCTTCCTTGTGCGCATAAGGGCTGGACAAGTTCCCAGAATATGCTCTGGATTTTCGTCCTCCTCCAGACAGAATCTACATGTACTGTCGGATTGTATACCCATTCTTGTGAGATGCTCTCCCAGTCTGCAGTGACCTGTGAGAAATCCAGTCAAGATTCTTAAGTTGTTCTTTGTTAACTTAATACATTCTTTGAATCTTTTGAGGCAATAGGTCTCAATAAGTTTCTTTGATTGTCGTGGCTTTGGTAGCCCCATCCATAATTTTTCTCTTGTTGTTGATTTTTCTTCTCGCAGTATCTTTTTGATCATACTGTCGCCAATCCCACAGAAAGGTTCTGGGCCTATGAGCTTTGTCGCGTCCCCTTTCCTGGCTAGCTGATCAGCTTCTTCATTACCTTCTATTCCCTTGTAGCCAGGGACCCAAAGTATGGTGACCTTGTTTGTTCTTCCTAGTTTGTTTATTTTACCTAAGCATTCCCATACTAGTTCAGAGGTAATCTCATAAGATTCTAATGCCATAATGGCGGCCTGGCTGTCTGATAGGACTGCTATGTTCTTATTGTGGTAATTTCTGTCGAGATTGAACTGAATGCATCTGTCAATAACGTATATTTCCGCTTGAAAGATGCTGGTCATTTTTCCCATGGATTCGAAGTATTTGGTTCGGGGCCCGAATACACCTGCTCCAGTTCCTTCATCAGTTAGTTGCAGTTAGCATCTGTAAACCCTGTGATCATATGCTTTTTAATGTCATATGTATCAGATATGTTCTTAAAACGCTTTTTGTTGCTGAGTTTCGTCGTGAATTTCTTCACGAAATTGAATCTTTTAATCCTTCAAGGTTGGGATTGAGAGATGTTTGGCTAGAAGACTGGCATCCCTGACTCACATACCTCTTTCATTGTCTTCGTTTCCCATGCGATACAGTGCTCCTTTTACTACCCCATGAAAGAACAGGTAAAGTGGTTCTAGTTCTAGAGTACCTCCAGTGCCGCAGTGGGACATGTTCTCATGGCCCCTGTTATACACACACAGGCCAGTCTTTGTACTTTCTCTAAAGTTTTTTTTTGTCGTACTGAGATCTATTCTCTTTGACCATATTACCACTCCGTACATTATGATAGGTCGAATCATCATCGTGTACATCCATCGCATTATCTTGGATGTGTACATCCATCGCATTATCTTGGTGTACATCCCCAATTTTTCCCAGCTATGAATCTACTTATCATAATGGCACGGGTTGCTTTCCGTATAACTTCTTGTTCCTGTTTCTTCCATAAGAGATTCCTGTCTAGAATTAATCCTAGAAATTTCACCTCTTCTTTCCGATCTATTTCAGTTCCTTCTAATCTGATTGGTTTTAGATTTAGGTTTCTCTTTCTGGTAAAGGGTATTATGGTAGTATTTGCAGGATTAATATTTAGTCCTACAGAGACGCACCACTCCTTTGTCATTCTCAGACCCAGTTTTATTCTGTCGCACAGAGTATCTTCAAATTTTCCTCTGCATATAATTACAATGTCATCGGCGTACCCCTGACAATCTAATCCTGTGTTCGTGAGTTTCCACAGGAGCTCATCTACAACTAGGCTCCACATTAGTGGTGATATTACTCCACCTTGTGAGCAACCTCTTGTGGTTCTAATTTGTATTTTTGTCTGACCCTCATTGACTTCTGCTGTTCTGCAATTAAGCATTTCACTCATCCATTTTGCCATGGTATGATTTACTCCTTTTATTTCCAGTGAGTTCCTTATACCCTCATGAGAGGTATTATCAAAGGCCCCTTCTATGTCTAGGAATGCACATAGAGCGGTTTCTTTATCCTCTAAAGTTTTCCGTATAATGTTTATCAGTTGATATAGCGCAGTTTCAGTGGACCTGCCTGATCTGTACGCATGTTGACAGGCATGTAGCGGAATGATTTTTAGAGTATTTTCTCTGATGTAGTTATCTATGACATTTTCCATTCTTTTAAGGACAAAAGAGGTCAGGCTAATAGGTCGGAAGGATTTTGGATGAGTGGGATCCTTTTTCCCCACCTTTGGTATAAATACCACCTTGGCCCTCCTCCAACTGCTTGGTATATACCCAAGAGCTAAACTGCTTCTTGTTATTCTTATCAGGTGTATCATTAGATCACTCCTGCCCTGTTGGAGTAGGGCTGGAAATATTACATCTACACCCGGAGATTGAAAGGGTTGAAAGGTATGTATTGCCCAATCTATTTTTTGCTCCGTGAAAATCTTATTAGCTATTTCCTAGTCATCTCTCCTGGGTTCAGTGCTATTTTCTGGTTCATGTTCTCGGGTATTCTCTATGCTTCCAGGAAAATGAGTTTTGAGCAAAAGTAACATGTTTTGCTCCTCATTCTCGGTATAGCTGTCATCTTTTTTTTTTAATGAGAAGATGGTAGTTCCAGATGGTGCTTAGCTGCTCTGCAGGTACTAATTCGATCTAGATTGGTTTTGAGACTAGATTTGTGTAGGATCCAGTCTGTTTGTTATGAGCATTCGCGTCACTCCCGATAAGTAATGGGAGATTTTTGCGTCTGCAGTAATCTACTAGTCGTTGCACCTCTGCTGGTGGCGCTGTGGACTCTTCTCCAGCGAAATACCCAGCTGCTACTACTACTTTGCGGTGGTTATCTTTCATCATCAGAGAGACGTGAATGACTACTAGATCCCGCGTTAGGAATTCTGAAAGACAAAGATAATTAATATCGTTTCTTAATAAGATACAAGCCCTGAGATTTTCTTCTCTAATATCCCAAATTACCTTCGTATTCTTACTCGCCAGACCTTTGATCTGGCCCCTGAGGACCCAGGGTTCTTGGATCAGCGCCATCCCCAATTTTTGCCTTGCGGCAGGAATTCTGAAAGACAAAGATAATTAATATCGTTTCTTAATAAGATACAAGCCCTGAGATTTTCTTCTCTAATATCCCAAATTACCTTCGTATATTTACTCGCCAGACCTTTGATCTGGCCCCTGATGACCCAGGCTTCTTGGATCAGCGCCATCCCCAATTTTTGCCTTGCGGCTACCTGCATGATGCAGGTTAATTTGGGCTATTTTGGTGCTGATCATTTTGCTTATTAAATAGATTCTTCTTCTAACAGAGTCGCTTCGTCCTCTGTTAGAGTCATGTCGCTATCATCGCCCACATTCAGGGGAGTTATGTCGATTTCCGACAGTTCGCTCTCCGACTGTGGTAGTCCGATGCTAGCGGCACCTACTAAGTTGCCTAGAAGGTTTATTAACTTGCCGGTCTCTTTGCCTACGCTTCTAGGGTAGTAGATATTGATGATGTGCATATGTGGTATATCATCCAGACATGCCATCAAATCTACACCCTTCCACGTATTCAACTTTCCAGCCGCCTGCTTAAGCCAGTCTGCAGTATCCTGGTTAGAGCACTCTACAAGCAGCATACCTGGCTTGAAGGATATGCCCTCGAATTTCAGTTTGCACTTCCATCCGAGATCCATTTCATCCACGATCGCTTCCTCCAGAGTTGAGAGATCCTCATTGGTGAGTACAAGATCGGGATAGTCCTTCGCCGTCACAGCCACCCTGACCGATTTCACGGCCCCAGCATAGCTTGTGCTCGGTTTAGGTGCTTTGCTGTGTGCTACTTTTGCAGGGCATTTACCACCTGCATTGGCGCTTGAGGCTTCTTCCGTTCGGTCTTTATTTTGGCGGTTTTCAGGCGGCGTAATGGCCTCACTGGCTCTGTTTCTGGCTTCATCGGTTGGTGGAGTGCCCTGATTGCCTTGGCGATGCTCTAGTGCCTTGCTGCGCGCCTCTTCGGGTTTAAACCCCTTCTCAATATATCGTTGATACCATTTTCTGCCTGAACCACTCAGTCCTTTCTTCATGGGATCTTCATGCCATCTTGGTTTGCCCTGTGGCGGTATTACTGGTGTGGAGCGGTTCTGCAGGTGCTTCTTTGTCTCCCCGCTCACAACACCTTTGTTAGTTATCGGCTTCTCTTCAGCCACTTTTTCCCCTGTCGGCCCCACTCGCTTGACAGTCACAACCTGATTCGCGGTAGTTTTTGCCTTGGGCGATTCTGATTTTGTAGTCTTCTTTGACGCCTGAGGACTATCTTCATGGAGATGAGACTCCATTACGTCCGCCAGTTCTGTTGCAGTAGAGCTCTGCTGTTTCCGTAGAATATTTTTTAATTTTTTATCCATCTGTAAATAAAGTAAAAGGGGAATTAAACTCGACCATGGCATAGCCCCTTACCATGGAAGGGCCTCCACTACTCGCTGAGGCGACCAGGTATCAGCGAGGCTCCGTTCTACAACAGTCGTTTACCCCTGACTGCAAACGTCCATGGACACGGTTCGCCTTACATCGTGGACTAGGGGAATTTAGAACTTTATATGCTTCTAAATTATGCATTGAGCCATAATTCTCCACAAATCGTTCATTTACGCTCTCAGCAGAGACATGACCTAACTGAGACTGTTTCCAGCGGTCACCACTTGGAGCTCATAGCCGCACTTCCACTCTACCCATGCAGTTACGGCACGTATCTCTGTTGCCAGAAGATTACATGTTATTCCCCCTGCTTCGAATAGAGTGGCTGACCGCCTAGTAATGTTTTAGTTAGTATTTTTTCTTCTTAATTCAAGCTTTTAGTTTTTTCTGTTAAAGTATTGTTTAATATTTCAATATCAGAATTTCCTGTGTGTCTATTCTGTTTTGTAATGTGGTATTCTATATGTTCTTGTTCTAATAAATCTATTACGTTTCTAGAATTAAATTCATTATCAAAAACATTTTTTTTTATTATTCCTTTAATTGCTTAAATTTTGTTGGACAATTGTTTGGTTATTCTTATCTTTTAAAGGAAAGCATATTGCGTGTTTAGAGAATGTATCTATAAAAATTATAAAGTTTTGTTTACGTAAGTATCTACATGAATGCTTTCATTAGTTTTAGAAGGTGTTTCTGTTATATAAAATTTATTCTTTATAGGGTTTCGATCGTATTTTGCGCAAGTACAAATATCGCAATTATTAATTATTTCATGAATTTTTATTTTCAAATTTTGGGTGATAAATTTTGTGTTTGATGCAATCATAAGTTGCAATAATACCTGAATGTCCAGTTTCATGTTTATGAAATAAAGAAATTTGTTTGGCTAAGGTTTTTTCATCTTCTATATCTTAAGCAAATAAACTAAATTTAACAAATGATATAATTTCATTGTTTGACAAAATGTGAATTAGTATTAGCAAGCAATTATATTCGTGTAATTTTACTTCAGAATAAATGCCTATTTTGCCATTTGTTATATGTCTTCGGACAATATTAACTACATTATTAGTAACAAGGTATTATTGATCAATAAATATTCTTTTATTTTTAAAAATATATATTCTATTTCTTCATTTTTTTTTAAATTATTTGTGTATAACCATTTTAGAGGTTCATGGTCAGTATGTATTGTCCATAAAGATATGGGCGATAATATTTAGTTGCCCATAATATTGCAAGGAGTTCCTTTTCAATAGTGGAATAATTTTGTTCATAAACATTTAATGTTCTTGACGCAAAACAAATAGGATGTCCGTCCTGGCATAGAACGGCACAAAGCGCAGTATTACTACACAGAAAAAAAATTTCATAAATGGAATGAACGCCGTTAATTGAGACACCGTTCATAATATATATTGAAAAAACCATTCTATTTATGAACTATTCTTCGTATATACGAATCGCACAATTTGAGCGAAATTTATATAATAAACGCGTACATAATTCTTATGAATTGCGTTTATTAAGGTATTCATGACTCAAAGCAGCGCAGTCTCCACGTCACGTGCAATTCCGCCGAGCATCAAGGCGATACTGAAAAATAAAAAAACCAGTCCACCAAAGAATAATAGAAAATACAACACAAAGTAGGTAGGTAGGTAGGTATTTGAGTATGTGTGACCTGCAACTTTTGACCATGCTATAAATAGATATTTTTATTTTACTGACCAATCAATGTGAGTAAAGCCGCATGACACGCAGTGATTATTTTGACTACTCGTCGCGAGGCGTCGATAGTCGATGATAGCAGATACAATTCTAAGTTTTTATTGTTCCTATGTCATTTCGTACAAATAAACAGAATCGTTTCCTTTGTGATGTGATCCGCAGGTACTTAACATCACGCAACGAACTTATTCATTACGGTTTTATGAACGATTCATAAATTGGATGAATTTGGTCATTGGTTGAGTAACAATAAAAAATTCATAGAATTGATGAACAAATTCATAAATAGTATGAACTTTTTTTTCTGTGTAGCAGCAGTATATAATTGAAATTTTTTATTTAAATTTATTTAAATTTAAATTTATGATAGGCGGATTAGTTAGAATATCCTCGAGTTTTTCAAATGCTGCAATATAGTTTGGATCATTAGTATTCATTTTAACGTTTTTCTTAGATAATTTGTCATTGGACCTGCTATTTTAGTCATTTTTAATAAATTTTATATAGAATCCTGTTACTCCCAAAAATAATTTTAAAATAAAATAAATTTAAAAATAAATTTTAATAATTGAATGCTCTGAATTTTCTTTGGATTAGGTTTTAATCCTTCTGAAGTAAGAATGTGACCCAAAAATTTAGTCTGTTTTCTTAAGAAATTACAATTATCAATCTGCACTTTCTAATTTTTCAAATAATTTTTTTAAATTAATTACATGTTCCTGCAAAGAAATGCTAAATATTAAAATGTCATCTAAAAAGACTACCCAAACTTTATTAATCAGGTCTTACAAAACAAAATTCATCAGTCTTTGAAAGGTTGATGGAGCATTCTTCAATCTGAAAGGCATACAGAAGAATTCGTAATGACCAAATGGGGTTGAAAAAACTATTTTCTTAAGGTCTTCTAATTTGACAACAATTTGATGGAATCCTTTAGCAAAGTCAATTGTGCTAAAATACTGAACTTTACCCAATTTGTCAAAAATTCCATCAATATTCGGAATTGGGAATTTGTCGTTGATTGTGATCTCATTCAACTTCCGATAATCAATAACCACTCGCCATTTTTGTTGCAATGTATTATCAAGTTTTTTTTACAATCCATAGTGCGCTATTATATGGAGAATTATTGTTCGTAATAATTCCCTGATTTAACATTTCTGCAATCTGATTCTCAATTTCCTTTTCATGAACTTGAGGATAACGGTAAATTTTGAAATATACTGGATTGTCATTTGATGTGATTATTTCATGTTGAATCTCCTTAGTGGCTGTAAGTTTATCGCTTTCTTTATAAAATAAATTACTGTATTGATCTATGATCTTATTTATTACTTGTTTCTCTTCGAAGTTCAGATGGTCTAGATTTATTCTTCTTAAGTCACAAAAATCTATTGAACAAATTTCATTTAAACTGTATGGGTATTTTGAAATAAGATACCCATTCTCTAGGTCAACCTTAGCATTAAGGGGAACCAGAAAATTTGTGCCAATAATGCCGTCGTATCTCTGACTTGAAAATTCCACTACCTTCCAAGAGAAGGTTTCCAAGATTTCAAATTCTCTGGGTATTGATGTTGTTATTTTATTTAAATCATTAATTGTTTTGAACCAAAGCGGTTTTGTATATGGACTCGTATTTTCCCGTCGATTTTCTCTAATATTATATCTACTAAGTCCCTATCGACTATTTCTGGACTATAAATATGTGGCTTTCTATCGTCGTACAAATAAATTTCATTAATATCTATTTTACAATTTTGTACTATATGAAATAATTCTCTTAAACTACTTACTTTAACAGTTCTAAAAAGAATTGTATATCTCCGCATATGTCCTGTTTGGTTGAAGATGTTGTTTGAGCTTGGCTTTTACATCCTCCCACGTTGCGTTTTCCCCAAGCTCCTGTACGTAGTTTGCCGCTTCTCCCATGATTTTTTTCGTTTATAATTATCTCCATATCGTATTTGTGGAGAGTTGAGTTCCCTCTGCATAAGTTTGCAGTAAACTCAACTGATCGAACGATTGCAAAAAAATGTTGGCCCTTGTAAATTTGGATATCTCAGAATAGGCGGATTAGTTAGAATATCCTCGAGTTTTTCAATATCCTCGAGGCTTTTAAACGTTGCGTTTTCCCAAAGCTCGTAGTTTGCCGCTTCTCCCATGAATTTTTTCGTTTATAATTATCTCCATATCGTATTTGTGGAGAGTTGAGTTCCCTCTGCATAAGTATGCAGTGAACTCAACTGACTCAACTTTTCGTTTATAATTATCTCCATATCGTATTTGTGGAGAGTTGAGTTCCCTCTGCATAAGTTTGCAGTAAACTCAACTGATCGAACGATTGGAAACAAATGTTGGCCCTTGTAGAAACTTAAAGCGAGTAATTCATTTTGTAGCGATTGCTGCTGGTGGTCACGAATAAGTTGTTCTGCTGCTTGCTGTTGATGTTGTAGCAACAGTTGCTCCCGTTGTTGAATCTATTGTTGCTGCTGTAGCAGGAGTTGCTCTTGTTTTTGCACAACAGTTTCGAGCTGAATTGCTCATTTCTTCAATTCTTCTGTCATTTCGACCTCTTAAAAATTTCTGTTATGATCAAAACTGGTTTGTATTTTTGTCATAAAATATGTTTTTATTTAAATTTTATGTTAGTTAGTTTATTTTGATTTGAGAGTTATTTTTCCACTTATTTCCTGGGACCGTAAATACCAGTTAATCTTATTTTTTTTTATGAGAGAAAACAAAAATAAATGTGTTATAAAATGTTTACACCAATTTTGAAAATGCGAAATTGAAATCTGCAGTTATTTTTATTTGTTGAGTTTTAAGTCTCTGGCTATTTCATTAATTTAATGTTCACTTATTTATTAATTTAGTTTTCACTTATTAATTAATTTAATGTTCACTTTATTTCTTAATTTAATTTGCACTTTATTTAATTTTATTAAAATTGTACGTATTTCTTTTTTTAAATAATTCTTCGAAATTATTTCCACTCCGACTGCGCCAGTTATATATTTAAAGTAGTGTCTTTATTGAATGTGGTCTTAAGACTAACTTACTTGCTAATAACAGACTTACAATCTAGCTTATTTTAATAAAAGTTCAAATCAGCACTTTTTGACGAGAGCGTTAGGTCACAGGTAAAAAGACAGTTATCCAATTTACTGTGTATTTTGACACTTGCATCGCAGTTTGTGGGAACCACTTATCAACTGCGATGAGACACCATTAAACATTGTAGTGTGAGAAACTCTTTTGTCTGAGACGTAACTTGCGTTGCAAAAATTTGGTAAGAATTGAAAAAAAAATTGAATTTTCTTATAAATATATTAAAATTCATTTTGTTTACAGATGCCGATATGTTAATGTTCGTTTTGTACGTCATTCTGCGTGTTTTATCAAAATGGTAAATTACCTATATAAAAGAAATAAATAATTTTAAGTTCAAATTAGCTTTTTCTTTAGTTGTATTTGTTTAAAACACCGCAGAAATTCATTATTAAAAGCAGTGTTATCTTACCTTGTCTTTGTCTGAACTGTAGTTCACTTGACTTAACTTCACTTACGATTGCACTTCATGAAATCAAACACAATAGTGATGCAAAAATCCACTCAACAACTAATTCTCATTTTTGCCGAAATAACTGTACTTTACGATCAGTTATTTCGGTTGAGTTGTAAAAAACGAAGCAATCGCGGAAGAAGTGTCGCTCGCGTATAGCCTTCGGTGTGCTTCCTCCACGCTGCTAAAAGAAGCAACACGCCTTACAACATTTTTCTTATATATGTGATCCTTCTATGATACTTTTGGAAGCGAAATAGTATCACAATTACGCGTTGTCTTTTAGCTACTAAAGGAGATTCAAGGCAGCACTACAATTTTTTGTTTATATAAATAAAGAAAAAATATATGATAATTTCTAGCATCTTTTCGTAGCGTAAAAGAAGTACAAGTATATGCTGGTTTTGTGCAACCTCGGATACCGCTATCTTTATTTCCCGTAGGGTATTGATGAACAAGTACATCAATGTATGCTTAACTTGTTCGTCAATATTACGTAAAAAGATTGTTGTACGCCGTTTGTTAATATGACGAACGATAGTTTTTTCTGTGTTGTATTTTATTAAAAAGAAAATGGAATTTAATGTTGGCTTCAGTTTCCTATAATTGATTGTTATATATAACAATTAATTATTGGAAACTGAAATCATACCGAAATCTATTAGTTTTTGGACTTCTGTGAATTTTTTAACAATATACAAACCGCCCCCGCAAACCTTTATTAAGCTGCAGAATTGCATTCAAGAGCTTACAAAAAAACACGTCTACCACATTTTGGCTGCTGGCATCGATTTCCTTCCGCTGTCTTGACATTCGGGCTTGGGATCGCAGCATATTTACCAGTTTTGGTGGATAAATACTTTGTATGGTATTTTTTAATAGCCGCGGGAACAAAAAATGCCATGGTATTTTTTATTTCATCCTGGTACTTTTATTTCATGTGGTATTTTTTTAACAGCACACGTTTTTGTTACGTATAATAAATATATACACATAATTATCATGAAATATGTCTACAAATAATTAATTTATGCACCAAAAAAATAACAAATGAAATTTAAGCGAATATTCGTAACAATCATATTCGTCTCCTCTAATTTACGAACGCATCAACAGTTTATTTAAAAATTAACATGCCATTTTAAGTCAGAATCTACCCAATAAACATTGTAATCTTTCTGTAAGCTTTTTGTAAGGTGAAATATGTAATGTTTTATTTTATAATAAACTTGCGAAATGTTTACAAAATGCTGCATAATAATGGTTGGATTTGCGAAACTGGACATTGATTGTAAGCTTACCTTGAAAACTTCCCAATACACATTTTTGTAAAGGTTTGCAGACTCAGATTTCTTAATAAGCTTACTAATAAAAAATTTCACAACCATTTCGTATATGTTTTCAAATCACTTACTTTATATTTGTTTATAAGCTTATTAACGAAACGGAATTAAAAAACAAGTGTTTGTTAATGCGTGCGCTCAGATGTTATATTTACTAACGGCAACGAAAAACGCCAAAACAAATTAAATGTCAACATAGAAGAAAAGACAATTGTGTTAAGATTGTATGCAAATTTTGGGCATATTTCTTATATTTGTAGAAAAACATATAAATACGTGTAAATAATAATTAAATAATGTCTTTGGAACGTAAACAATCGATTTGTGTAATATTGAATAGTAAGCTATATGCAATCATATTGTAAGCTTAATATAAAACGTTTTGTAATGATTTTGTAAGCTAATTTTTAACACACGAAGTAGCAAATTGTTGGCTCAAATTTCTGGATAATTATTGATTTAATAGTATACACACAAAAAATTCCTATGGATTATTTTAAGAAAAATCCTGTATAAAATGACAAATATTTGTTAATATACGATCAACAAAAAAGATTTGTATTATTTACAAATATTTACAATTCCCTTATTTCATTCTTATATTAACAAAATGCGCTCAGACGTTATATTTACTAACGGCAACGAAAAACGCCAAAACAAATTAAATGTCAACATAGAAGAAAAGACAATTGTGTTAAGATTGTATGCAAATTTTGGGCATATTTCTTATATTTGTAGAAAAACATATAAATACGTGTAAATAATAATTAAATAATGTCTTTGGAACGTAAACAATCGATATGTGAAATATTGAATAGTAAGCTATATGCAATCATATTGTAAGCTTAATATAAAACGTTTTGTAATGATTTTGTAAGCTAATTTTTAACACACGAAGTAGCTAATTGTTGGCTCAAATTTCTGGATAATTATTGATTTAATAGTATACACAAAAAAAATTCCTATGGATTATTTTAAGAAAAATCCTGTATAAAATGACAAATATTTGTTAATATACGTTCAACAAAAAATATTTGTATTATTTACAAATATTTACAATTCCCTTATTTCATTCTTATATTAACAAAATGCGCTCAGACGTTATATTTACTAACGGCAACGAAAAACGCCAAAACAAATTAAATGTCAACATAGAAGAAAAGACAATTGTGTTAAGATTGTATGCAAATTTTGGGCATATTTCTTATATTTGTAGAAAAACATATAAATACGTGTAAATAATAATTAAATAATGTCTTTGGAACGTAAACAATCGATATGTGAAATATTGAATAGTAAGCTATATGCAATCATATTGTAAGCTTAATATAAAACGTTTTGTAATGATTTTGTAAGCTAATTTTTAACACCCGAAGTAGCTAATTGTTGGCTCAAATTTCTGGATAATTATTGATTTAATAGTATACACACAAAAAATTCCTATGGATTATTTTAAGAAAAATCCTGTATAAAATGACAAATATTTGTTAATATACGTTCAACAAAAAATATTTGTATTATTTACAAATATTTACAATTCCCTTATTTCATTCTTATATTAACAAAATACCTCATTTCTTTAATAAAGTACTTTTGTTCCATTAACAAAATATGAACAATTATATTCTGTTCGACGAACAAATTAATTAAGTTCCATAAACAAATTTATTTTGTTTGAAAAATATTTTTTTAGCCTTTATAATAAGGAGGAAAACTTGTATGTCAATTTTCCTCCTATTATAAAATCACATAACCACATAATCCATAAAGGTGCTTAGATGTGGTTAAAATTATTTCATACAAGTTAATTAAAGTGCTGTTTTGCACTTTGTTTTGTTATAATTTTAATACACAGAAACTGCACTATATTTCAATAATGTAGTGCAAACGCTAACACAAACGCGTCATGACGCGTTTTTTTTTCTAAAAAAATTGTAAAATAAACAAATCAAATAGTGGAAATTTGCCCGATGCGCCATCAGAAAATGGTCGGGTTTTTATCGCTCGCTCCAAAAAAAAGTTCTCTCCCAAACATAATTTTGCAGGCATTAACATGTATGTTTGGAATTTTATGTAAACATTATATATAATTGACTCATCTGTAAACAGGGCTGTATTGAGGCTTGAACAGTGTTGTAATGAGCTCTGACTTACATTATAATATCACGGAAACATTTTAATGTTGCCCCTTAAAATCAAGCGCGGATCCAGGGGGGGGTGGGGGTGCGAGGCGGACGATCTCCCCGCCAAAAAGCCGCACTTTGGAATTTTTCAAACAAATTAAAAAAAAAAACGCAACATGAAAAAAAGCGCCTAATATTCAAAATTTTGCGCTTTTTAAAAAGAGCGGAAACTATAGAGAAAGGCGCAAAATTTTCAAAAAATCATAAAATTGCAAATTTTCCACCTCTACAGAAGGGCGCAATATATAGAAAAAGGCGCAAAATGTTCAAAAAAGCATAAAATTGCAAATTCGCCTAATTTACAAAATTTTTGCGCCTCTACAGAAGGGCGCAAAATATAGAGAAAGGCGCAAAATGTTCAAAAAAGCATAAAATTGCAAATTAGCCTAATTTACAAAATTTTTGCGCCTCTATAGAAGGGCGCAAAATGTAGAGAAAGGCGCAAAATTTTCAAAAAAGCATAAAATTGCAAATGCGCCTAATTTACAAAATTTTTGCGCCTCTACAGAAGGGCGCAAAATATAGAGAAAGGCGCAAAATTCTCAAAAAAGCATAAAATTGCAAATTCTCCTAATTTACAAAATGTTTGCGCCTCTATAGAAGGGCGCAAAATGTAGAGAAAGGCGCAAAATTTTCAAAAAAACATAAAATTGCAAATGCGCCTAATTTACAAAATTTTTGCGCCTCTACAGAAGGGCGCAAAATATAGAAAAAGGCGCAAAATATTCAAAAAAGCATAAAATTGCAAATGCGCCTAATTTACAAAATGTTTGCGCCTCTACAGAAGGGCCAAAATATAGAGAAAGGCGCAAAATGTTCAAAAAAGCATAAAATTGCAAATGCGCCTAATTAACAAAATTTTGGCCCGTCTACAGAAGAGCGTAAAATATAGAAAATGGCGCAAAATTTTCAAAAAAGCATAAAATTGCAAATGCGCCTAATATTCATAATATTTTGGCCTTTTTAGAAGACCAGAAACAACAAAGAAACGCTCTAAATTTTCAAAAAAATAAACATAAAATGGAAAAAGCGCCTAAAATGCAGAATGTTCGCGGCTTTTAAAAAGATCGCAAAATATTGAAAAAGGCGCCAAATTTTCAAAAAAAAAATTCATTTTCAGAGTAAATATGCGTCATTTTCATTTTGTGTTTGTTTTGATAATTTTGCGCTTGTAAAGACGATAAAATCCTGTAAGTTATGCGCTTGACATTTTAATCTTTGTTAAAATTGTCCAAAATAGCGGGTAACTTTTATTTTAAAGTTGACTTTAAATTTACGAAAATGCGCCATTTTATTTTGACAAATATTCTGAAGAATACACAATTCGGGTTTTAAATATTTTAAGATCTATATCAAAATGTCCCAAGACAAAAATTCTAGGCAGGGTCGAGACAGTTTAGAAACATTTTTTCGACATATTTTAAAAAGAGATAGGCGGTGTTTGTATCACAAGCTGTCTGCCCGAACTGCCCGATTCCAAAATATGCCGTGAATCTGTCATTAAAAAACCACAAACTTTTACAAACTGCTATACACTTCCCAAAATATTCCACTTTAATAATTCGACTTAAAAAAAATTCGACTTTTTTAGAATTTTTGTATAGAATAAATTGTCATATAGATGATTTTGAATTTAAATTTGACTTTAAATTGTCAATACTAATGCGCCATAGTTTTTAAAAATATACATATATTTTGTATATCTTCGTTGTACATAAGTCCAAATACCATTTTTGAAAATTTGATGAAAGTTCGACAATTCATAGTTTTAGATGTGTTGCTATATTATCATAATTAACGAGTTGGGAAAGTTAGGTCACATGGGTAAGTTCAGTCACATGGGACGGAATTTATAGTCGGTCGGGCCCGACTATGGAATACCCTACACCTATGGTGTGAATATTAATGTTGGTAATTTAATTGTATACCTACCTTTGAAGTTCTTAATTTCTGACAACGAAACATGTAGGAATATAAAAAAATGTGGGCGTATCACGCCCCTTTTTGGATCACATATTTTTAGGTGAATTCTAATAATACGTTTTAAATTTTATACACGCTGCAAAAAAAGGGCTCTCCCAAACATAATTTTGCAGGCATTACATATATCTTTAGAGCTTCATGCAAACGTATTATTTCATTGTCAAACATTATTATAATAACAGCCAAACATATTTTTGTTTTCGTTCAAACATATTTATGTTAAGAATGGATAATTTTCGGCGTTCTTGCAAACATATATATGTTTGAATGTGAAAAACATTTTATTTACATGTAAACATATTTATGTTTACATTTAATTTTAATGTAAAAATAGTAAATTTAGTGCTAATATCTTCTTTACACAATATTCGTTTTTTCCCTATTTTTAAATTACATTTTTTATTTATATTATATAATTATAAATTTAAACTTTTATATAATTATAAATTTAAACTTTTATTTTATTTTTATTACACATATTTTAATTATATCTAATTATTTCCATCTATTGTTCCTATTTTGAGTTCAGTACTTTACGGATGAATTGGAAATTTCACAAACAGCCACTATCTGGTATTAACAGTAATTGGCGGTACTTAAACAAATTATTCCACCAAAAATAAGTTTTGAACTATATGAAATGTATTAATGTGAGTGTTCCTGAGTGCTAAAAGTAGGCAGCGCTGTTATTTAATTGTGATATCGTAATGCCAAACATACATATAATCAAAATAATGCTATTATTTTTAAATTCGTTGTCACCCAGTAACAATCACGAATAACCACATACATATTCAAAGCACCTTTTATTGACGTTGGGTGTGTTAAATAGCAGAAATAATAAACATACATATATTAATATCTGATGAAAATATATATTTCTACAGAAACATTAATAGAGTAAATTACATTCAAGCATATTCAAACAAATCTTTTCCATCCGTGTAAGTATATCTTGAATACTTTTCGAGTTATTGCTTCGTAAAGAGTTATATAAAAGAGTTATATAAAAGTATGGGAGGTGGGCGTGTCCGTTGACCAATTTTTTAATAATTATATTTGAGAAATATAAATAAAAGTTTGATTAATATTATTAAAGTCAAAAATAAATAAATACTCGATATGAAATCGAGAGCTCTGATATGTACAACTTCCTAATATCTACAAACTATCCCCTCTGTTTGGGTCCCAGACAAAATTTGGGCGCGGTCGGACTTGTGGTACCCCAGATAAATCGAATTATACACCTACCTATATGAACATGTAGGTACTGAAATGAAAGATATTGATTTCACTATTAGTATGTTATTATGTTCATGATTCGATAACCACAGTAACCTCAGGACCCTTTTTAGTTTTAACAACTGAGTTCATTTTATACACGAATAATATATAGATACAAGTAGGCGTACCCAAACGAAAAGAAATTTAATCAGAAGTCTATTATACGCTTTTGTATTTATGTTTTAAAAAATAAAAAAATTAATATTTTATAAAAAAATTTCGCCTGCGGCGCTTCTTCGATATAACTTCCCAACGAAATATTATAATTAACAGTTGGGCCACTTCTAGAAAATTTAAAAAAAGCGTTTCACGTTACCTATTCATTTCAAAGTTTTCTTCATCATTTTGATAAATAATTAAATATTTTTCTCAACAATCAGCATTTCATTTTAATTTTATTTTTTACATAATTACAAATCCTAATCGCTATGGTTATAAGATCATAAAAATAACCATATAATTAAAAATGTGGCATTATTACCTTTCATTTGAGTACCTATATGACCAAATATGTAGGTGCACCGAATATCGATTTTTCTAGGGTACCACAGATCCGACCGTACCCTATATTTTTTTTTGTTTTTTAAGCGAATAAAACGGTTGATTTAAAGAAAAAAAGTTGGTTTAAAGAAGTACAGTTGTGTATAATTCATTATTCACTGTATTTGATGAGAAAATATAAAAAAAAGGGCGCAAAATAAATTTTTGGAGCGCATTTTAGAAAAAATTGGAAAAAGGCGAAAAAAAATCAATCGCCCCCCCAAATCATACTTCTGGATCCGCCCCTGCTTAAAATGGTGTATGTTCTAATGGAACCATAATAATTACTACATCCAAACAAAATAAATATTTGAACCGAAACATAAATATTGTGAACCTGGGGAGCGTAGGAATATCGTCCGAAGAAGCCTTGATGAAATGATAACTTTTGAGTGTTTCAAACATATACGTTTGAAACAGTAAAACCATGGAAATAAAACCAATGTGTTAGAGGAAGAATTAAATAAATTTAGATTTATTTTCGGATTATACCTGTTGGTTTCGTAGTCGTATCACAAGTGGTCGGATAACTTAATGCTAAGGAAAAAGGAAGTCTCTCTTAAGCAGAGTGTTTGAAAATATTCTAACATGAACATCGCTGCCCACCTTGCAGTACAGCTGCAATTTAAATTTAATTTTATTGCTGTATGATGTATGCTAATGGTAATTGTTGGATAATAAGGAATATTTTGCTTTATATATAAATTCATTTTAATATAATATAGTTCAGTACATAGGATAATAATAAATATAAAATGCGTTGCTAATATTTCATTATGTAGTTCATGTTTGTTTACAGTGCGAGTTTATATACATTATTATTATTTCTTATTTCTTAATTAAAATTATTTGTTCAAATCTCATTTTTGTAAACGTTTCAATTATTAGATAACGCAGGATCCAGACAAGATCCAACCAAAAATCGTACTTTCGCAACAGGGAGTCCGCCGTTGCTGGGTATGACCCCTGCTAGGATTATTTTTTGGTAAACATCAGCAGCCAATGCCAAAGATATGGAAGAGGACTTAAAAAAGTTTGGATCGACTAAGACAAGATTGGAAAATTTGCTTTTAGTAGTAGCATCTAATGATTTTAAAGGCGTTTTCAAACTCTTCTCATATTCCACACGCATTGTAACCTCAAGCTTAACATTGAGATCGGAGTGGGCGCGTAATACTATGGCACATACATCGTCCTTGCCAATTTTGGTAGTGCTGATCTTAAGCTGTCGAACTAGTGTATCTGAAATACAATTAGCAGTACCACAGGAATCAATTAAAGCTCTTTCAATGTGTAGTTTTCCGTCATGGTGTATTCGTAATAAAACTGTTGGCAAGAGAGTTACGACGTGTAGGGATAAAATGGAGGACATGGATATTGATGAAGAAGTGGATTGAACAGTTGTATGGCTGTTTCTGAGACGTAAAAATGGAGAAGTGTGTGGTGGTCCTCCTTGCAGTAATGACACCCAGTTTTGCTGAAGCAAGTGCCGCGTAAATGCTGATGAGCCAAACAATTGGAACAATATTTGTGCAGGAGAACTACGCGCATGCGTTCTTCGGTGTTCATGTCTAAAAATTTGTAGCAATTTTTAAGAGCATGAGGACGATTGCAGATTCGGCACTGGAACATTTTGTAGCTGGAGAAACGACCAGCGTTACGAGCAGTGTTCACAATTTTCGCCAATGCAAAAGGAGAAGATTTGAAAATTTTAGGGAGTAGAAATGAGTAAATGGGAGTAGAATTGAATATATTGCAAAGTGGAGTAGATTTGATGTAAAAGGAGTATAAAATTAAATATAGTAGTAAATTTGATGGAAAGGAAGAAGAAATAGGCATTAGTGTCTTAGATTCAAATAAATTATTAGATATGTTAATTTTACTATTTTTATTCATTCCTGATTTTATGGATTTTCTATAATGTTGGTATATACAGGGTGGTCTATTCTAGAGTTGGGGTGTATCTGGAACACCCATGAAATACATGGTGTTTTCAAAATTTTATTTATATTCATATTCAAACGTATTTTATCGTATCGTATAGTTATACATTTTAAAGACCATGGCGAAAATATTATATTTATTTTAAAGATTATTGAAAATAGTTATTATTTAAATTATAATATTGACAATTTATTTGGTCCGCAAAAAATTGTTCTCATTATATTAAAAAAATGTAAGCAATTTCTGCAAAAGATAGTAGATTTCAGTAAAAGGGAGTAGAAACTTATGAGAAAGGAGTAGAAAGTGCTACTACCGGAATAAAGGAGTAGATTTTAAAAATCCAAATGAAATGGAGTAGATCTACTCCGATCGGAGTAGAATGAGAAACTGGTTACGAGCGTCACGGTAGTTGTTGTTGGTAGTAATAAAAAAAGGAAATTGAAATAGAATAACAAAATTTCAGTTTGTCGGTAGGACTACAAGTTTGACAATTGGACGAGTCACAGAACCTCGTTCGGTAAGTACATCGGCTACACCAACTCTATTGTCAGTTCCGAAATAAACTTTACTGACTCTGCCTAAACGCCATTCATTTGGTGGCAGATTTTCGTCACGTATGACGACCATTAACATTTAAATTTTCTTGTGAAGTTTTCCATTTGTTGCGTTTATGCAACTCTTTTGAATATTCGGATTACCATCGGAAACATAATTGTTGTTGTAATGCCTTGAGCCTCTGCCATCGATTTATGACAGAGACAGGTTATTGATCAACCTTTGGATCAATTGGAGATAAAAGTGGGCCACCAATCAGAAAATGGCCTGGAGTTAACGCAGAACAGTCTGACGGATCTTCTGACATTGCCGAAATCGAAGCTTAAATTCTTGCCAAGAGCGTGGAAAATTCTTCGAATGTATACTTTGATGAACCCGCTACTTTCTTAAAGTGAGTTTTGAAACTCTTCACGCCTGCCTCTCATATGCCACCCATATGAGGAGCACCAGGCGGAATGAAATGCCATGTTAAATTTTGGTAAATGAAGTTAGATGATAAAGCTGTTTTTCCATTATCGGAATATAAATTTATGGGACAACCGCGTCTTGATACAAAGCGTTGGAAAGAAGCTAAAAATGATGGAGTACTAAGTGAGCTAGTAGGTTCTAAATGGATTGCCTTTGTAGCAAAACAAACAAAGACACAAACGTATCCTTTCGTAATTAAACAAGCTCGGCCTGTGTAATTTTTTATATCGAAAGGCTCAGAGAAATCTAACCCGGTATGAGCGAATGGGCGTGTAAGAACAGTTCGTTCAGGCGGTAGAGCTCCCATAAGTTGTGTTTTAATTTTTTGTTTATATAAAACACATATTTTACAATTATTAATAGTAGTTTTGATTAGATTTTTTACTTTGGGTATCCAAAATTGTAATCTAATCAACCGAAGGACTAATTGGTTTCCACCGTGAATGGAAATATCATGGATAAAACGAAGTAATAAACGAGACCACTGACAATTATATGGAAGAATAATCGGGTGACGTTCATCGTAGGACATAATCGGTGAAGACACGCGTCTTTCACATACTCTTAGTATTCCAGCGTCGTCGATGAAAGGATTTAAGCTGAGTAAACTACTGGAAGTTGAAATGGAATCTTTACGTGAAAGAGATTTGTACTCTGACGGATAAGCCACTTTTTGGCATAGGATTATAAGCCGTTTTTTTACTAGATCAACTTCGGAACTAGACATTTAAGTTGACATTTTGGAAAATGTTGATCTCAGTGTTTGATGAGTACGTTCGAAAAATCGGAATATATATGCAATTAAGCGAATTGCTCTTGGAAATGATGAAAAACGATCGAGGATATCTTCATAATTTTGGAAATAAGTAAAATGTGTTTGAATTGGTTTCATTTCGAGTTCCGTTTTATGATTTTTATTTGGCATTAAAGTGGGCCAGCTAGACGTTGGAAACTGTAACCACTCAGGGCCGTGCCAATTTCACGGCTTGCTACCATAAAGTAGCCAGTTTTACTAGTAGTCATACTTGTTTCTAGCCAGAAAACTGACTAGTAACTTGCCAGTGGTGTCACGCAGGTTCCAGGTGGAGATTGGATAGTTAAACTACACAGTTTCTAGATAGTTATTTATTATGAAAACTGGCCAATTACTAGATAACATAAAATCACAAATAAATTAGAAAAAATAATACAAAAATAAGATCTTTTTCCACAATCTGCCATAAAATTTAAGTGATGCTGCACAAGTACATTGTCGCTACTACCGCCACTTTTACACAGCTCCTTAGTGCCATCAACTTATATCAGCTGGGGAACTTAGCGGAGTTCCGTTGTGCTCCATCTTAAGTTTGACTGCGAAGTTTGACTGCGAAAGTTTTACTGCGAAAGATAGGAAGATCCCTTCAATTGATTATCACTGACATCCCAGATGTGATTTGGTCTCATGTTGCAAATTTGAGTCGCTTACTCCAACCTCATATTTGTTTATGATTTTGCATTAACATAACACTGCGTTTGACAAAAAAAACTTTTAATAAACTTTTAAATATTGCGTGGATCAAGAAATTTAAGTAACATTTGATATTCTGAAAAAACGCGGCAAAAAATTCACAAACATTACTAAAACAGTGTTGAGTAGTGTTGCAAACTTGCAAAAATTCAATAATTAATAAAAAAAATATATATATTTTCATGTAAGAGTGATTTTTACTAAAAAGAATTTTTGCAATAAAACTTCTTGAATTGATCACTCTTTTTATTATTTCATGCCAGTTTAGCCTCATTATGTAAGAGTGATTTTTACTAAAAAGAATTTTTGCAATAAAACTTCTTGAATTGATCACTCTTTTTATTATTTCATGCCAGTTTAGCCTCATTATAGACTGTCTAGAAAGAAGCTAGTTGTCAAAGTGATTTCCTGGCCAGTTGAGTCTCATCATAGCAGTCACGAAAGTAGCTAGTTTTCAAGACTTTTCGTGGCCAGTTTAGCCTCATTATAATCAGTCTAGAAATTAGCTGGTTTGCAAAACGTTTTCCTATCTAGTTTTACCTCTTTACAGCCCCAACACAATCCCACCAGACAGTAGCTAGTAATGCGCAAATTTTCCTATCCAGTTCTGCCACGTCATTCTCTGACTAAAAACTAGCTAGAAAATGGTGCTCTCCAGTAAATTGTTACTTGGGTAAATCTGCTGGATTGTGTTCTGAGTCGACATGAAACCAATTTGCATGGCCGACACTTTGGACTATTTTCGAAACACGATTCGCTACAAATGTTTTCCATTGACATGGCGGTTTTCGCAGCCATGCTCGGACAATGGTGGAGTCTGTCCAAAAGAAAGTTTTGAATTTTTGGACAGGTAACTGAGGAATAATATTGTCGACCATTTCAGCTAGGAGAACAGCTTCACAGAGCTCAAGTCCTGGAATTGAAAGAGTTTTTACTGATGCCACCTTTGTTTTGCAGCCAGTAAATGCGTTGAAATTGGAGTAGATGCGGAATCAATGCGTACGTAAATGGCTGCTGCGTATGCTTTTTCGGATGCATCACAAAAGCAATGAAATTCTAATTCGCTGTTCGGAGTATATTGATTCCATTTAGGAATTTTAATGGTATTGATATATTTAAAATTATCTTGGAAATAATGCAATGTTTGAAGGCAATTGGAAGGCAAATTTTGATCCCAGTCTATTTGCTCTAACCAATTTTGCTGCATAAGCATTTTGGCTAAAAGAATTCAACGGGCCAGCCATCCGGCTGGATCAAAGAATTTAGAAATCTGGGAAAGTACCTCATGATTAGTGAATGTAGATTTGGATTGAAAAGGTACCGTGGAGAAATATAAAACATCAGTGCGAGCGTTCCATCGCACACCTAATGTTTTAGCATTACTGCTATCATCGAGCTCAAGAAAACCTTCGTTAAGAAGGTGCTCTTTGGGAAGCCCAGCTAGTAATGAGAACCCTGCTGAATTAAGGGCAGAAATTAATTCATTACGCGCGTCTATTGTTGTCGTAATGTCATGGCTTCCAGCAAGCGCATCATCCACGTACAAGGAAGTACGCAAATTTTGCTTGCTAAATTAAAAATTTGTTCTACATCGTCTGCTAATTGAATTAAAGTTCGTATTGCCAGATATGGAGCGCAATTTACACCAAACGAGACAGTTTTTAATTCGTAATCACGTATATCATCTTCTGGATTTTCACGGAATAAAATTCTTTGAAATGGAGTATGGTTAGGATCAACCAAAATTTGGCGATACATCTTTTGGATGTCACCATTAATAAAAAATCGATAAAGTCTCCATTTTATTATTAGGAGAGTCAGATCAGCTTGGAGTACAGGGCCTATATGGAGAATAACATTTAAACTTACATTATTAGCCGAAGAATTAGATGCATTAAAAACCACACGAACCTTTATAGTCGTTATTGGACCAGTAAGAATCCATCCAAAAATGGTTTCTTGAGCAATTAATGAACTGCAGATATTACGCTTTATACCATCTAGTAGTACGGCTGAAAACAAGTCGCCACCAATTAATATATCCATGTGCGAACTTCGGAAAAATTCAGCATCAGCTAGTTTAATTGGAGGAAGATTGGAAAATAAAACTGGATCGATGATATTTGGGAGAAACCATTTTTGGATGGATTCCTACTCCAATAACGCGTCAGAGAGATAACAATTCTCCTAATATTGTATAATTTTGTATTTTACCGATTTAAGGGAAGAATTTATGACTTTCTACAGTCGGACTACGCGCTCGCATTAATAACCATGAACTAACACACTATGAAATATTTTATATGCAACGTACCTTGAATTATTAGTGTAGAAATCAAATTCTCTCTGGAGTAGATCGAAATGGAGACTTCAACGTCGTCTTGATGTGAGAATTATCCGGGTCAAGCATGGGCCAATGTGAACCTGGGGAGCGTAGGAATATCGTCCGGAGAAGCCTTGATCAAATGATTCTGTGAAATGAGAACTTTTGAGTGTTTCAAACATATACGTTTGAAACAGTCAAATCATGTAAATAAAACCAATGTGTTAGAGGAAGAATTAAATAAATTTAGATTTATTTTCGGATTATACCTGTTGGTTTCGTAGTCGTATCACAAGTGGTCGGATAACTTAATGCTAAGGAAAAAGGAAATTTCTCTTAAGCAGAGTGTTATTCGAAAAGATAAAAGATAATTTTTGAACATGCGTGAAGCGCCATCTGTTAGGAAAATTATGCTTAAGGGAAACTTGCAATCTTTTACCATTTGAAAATATTCTGACATGAACAAATATGTTCAAATTAAAACAAGATTTTGAACGACCTGAATATAAATATGTTTCCAGTGAAACATATCAGTTGTTTCAGAACAAAAAGTAGTATGTTTGCATAGAAACATATTTAAATATTTTTGGAAAGAAATCCTGAAAATAAAATAAAAATAAAATGATGTTTTTTCTTATTTATTTTTATTAAAAATCTTTAAACATGCACAGTGGAAAATTATAATAATAGTATTCATATACAAATTTTTAAAGGCATAAATAAATAATTGTAACCGCGGTAGCTCAATGTTTAGTGCGTTGGACTGCGAGCCGAAAGGTCCTCGGTTCAAGCCTGGACTGGGGCTAACAACATCTTATCATAGAAACATTTTTCTATACCGCGCTACCTCTCGGCAGTAAATGGCAAACCTACGAGAGTAAAACATTGTCTATGAAAAGCTCTCACACGCCGTTCAGATTCGGCAATAAAGTAGGTCCCACCACTTTGAGTACAAATATAACACGCTCAAGTGACAGCATCAATGAATGCACAATTGCACCAGCAAACGCTAACCAGACGATCCAGTCTCGCTTTATATTTGGCACAGTTGCAGTTGGTCTTAGTACAACACATAGCGTAGGCAAGGAATTCACGGAGGCTTTTGTAAAAAACATGCCATATTCTGTTTGAAAATCGAAACACTGATTTTTATTTGTGTTTTTTTTCATATTAGTTTCAGAAATTATATACTGCACTATATTATACTCTGTTACTATTAGTACTTTTTATAACACAATATATATATATTTATTTAATTTACAAATAACAAAATTGTTACCGACGCGAACACGTTTTCTCAACGAACAACAAAAGACACGTACGCAGAAAATGCCGATCAACGAGTGTCAACTTTATATACAAGAATTAATTTTTTGTTTTCAAACATCAGTATGTTTAAAATAACCCTATACATACTTCAAACGACGACAAAAGAGACGTAGGTAGAAAATTCTGCTCAACGAGTGCCACTAGCATCAACGCACTTATGGGGGACGGACTTGTCGTGTCGTCTCTCATCTTTTTAACGTGTTCCGTCCGTCGTTTAGTGTAAATGTGTCTCAAAACTGTGTTTAATGTGCCCGCCCAACATAAAATAACAACGAAATTAAATTAAAACTGAAACGAATTATTAATTTACATTCAAAACTAAAAAGAAAAATAAACACCAAATAAATAAATACAAAGAATATACTGCAACAATAACAACAACATAATAGAACCAGTTACGCGTTGCCTGCTGAGTTGCCGCATTCGCTGATTTTGCATTTGCCTACGCAAAGGACTTTTCTATGCTCTTTGCTGCAATTGCACAGGTTTGTTGACGTATTCTCTCCCTCCCCCATTGGATTTTCAAATACCTAGGAATCACTAAGTGCCATTATTTTCTGCCCATAGGGGTCTCGCTCTATTTATTCGGAGTGACGTTGTGTATCAACTGCAGCAACAACATAGTGTGTCGGATAGCGAATTTAATACAATTTGGGTTAAATTCAAAATTCAAACACACATCATGCACTTGTGCTTTCTTTATAGGAGTCCGAATCTAGATAGGGGTTCCACCTGTAATAATCCAGCTTATTACAGGTGGAACCCCTATCTTCTCTGATTCCATCTCAAATATATTGGAGCAATTTCCAGGCAGTGAAATTGTTGTTGCCGGCGATTTTAATGTGCACAACGCCACTTCGTTGAGCCACTCGGGTCTTTTAACACAGGAGGGTTGTTATGTTGAGCTGTTTGCAGAGTGCAATCAATTCACTCAATTGGTGAAGGAACCGACGTACCTCCCACGCGTCGGTGGGCAAAGCCAAAAAGTCCTAAACCTTTTTCTGACTTCTCATCATGAAAAATATGATCTAAAAGTCCTTGCACCAGTGTTCTCATTCTACTCCGATCGCAGTCTCGCTCTATTTATTCGGAGTGACGTTGTGTATCAACTGCAGCAACAACATAGTGTGTCGGATAGCGAATTTAATACAATTTGGGTTAAATTCAAAATTCAAACACACATCATGCACTTGTGCTTTCTTTATAGGAGTCCGAATCTAGATAGGGTTTCCACCTGTAATAAGCTGGATGCCTTCTCTGATTCCATCTCAAATATATTGGAGCAATTTCCAGGCAGTGAAATTGTTGTTGCCGGCGATTTTAATGTGCACAACGCCACTTGGTTGAGCCACTCGGGTCTTCCAACACAGGAGGGTTGTTATGTTGAGCTGTTTGCAGAGTGCAATCAATTCACTCAATTGGTGAAGGAACCGACGTACCTCCCACGCGTCGGTGAGCAAAGCCAAAAAGTCCTAAACCTTTTTCTGACTTCTCATCATGAAAAATATGATCTAAAAGTCCTTGCAACAGTGTTCTCATTCTACTCCGATCGGAGTCTCGCTCTATTTATTCGGAGTGACGTTGTGTATCAACTGCAGCAACAACATAGTGTGTCGGATAGCGAATTTAATACAATTTGGGTTAAATTCAAAATTCAAACACACATCATGCACTTGTGCTTTCTTTATAGGAGTCCGAATCTAGATAGGGTTTCCACCTGTAATAAGCTGGATGCCTTCTCTGATTCCATCTCAAATATATTGGAGCAATTTCCAGGCAGTGAAATTGTTGTTGCCGGCGATTTTAATGTGCACAACGCCACTTGGTTGAGCCACTCGGGTCTTCCAACACAGGAGGGTTGTTATGTTGAGCTGTTTGCAGAGTGCAATCAACTCACTCAATTGGTGAAGGAACCGACGTACCTCCCACGCGTCGGTGGACAAAGCCAAAAAGTCCTAAACCTTTTTCTGACTTCTCATCATGAAAATTATGATGTGAAAGTCCTTGCACCCAGTGTTCTCATTCTACTCCGATTGGAGTAGATATACTCCATTTTATTTGTATTTTTAAAATCTACTCCTCTACTCCGATAGTAGCATTTTCTACTCATTTCTCATCATTTTCTACTCCAATTTACTTAAATCTACTCCTTTGCAAAAATTGATTATATATTTTTTATAATTTGATGAGAACAATTTCTTACGCTTCAAATAAATTGTCAATATTATAATTTTCCTAACAACTATGATCAATTATCTGTAAAATAAAAGTAACATTTTTTCCATGGTTTTTAAATTGTAGAAGTTATAATTAAATATACGTTTTTATCAACTTTTATAAATTCATTTTTGAAAACACCATGTATTTCATTGGGTGTTCCAGAAACACTCCAACTCTAGAACAGACCACCCTGTACACATCAGCATTATATAAAATCAGGAAAGTATAAAAATATTAAAAATGATAATATCTATTATTTTTTTTTGAAACTAAATCTCTAATGCATATTTCTACTTCCTTATATACTCCAACATTTAATTGTCTACTCCTTTTACATCAAATCTACTCCATTTTGCAATATTTTCAATTCCTCCCTTTTACTCATTTCTACTCCCCAAAATTTTCAAATCTACACCTTTTGCATTGGCGAAAAGTGTGAACATTGCTTGCACCTCTTGGTAACTCCGACCACTGTACTGTTTCCGCTGAGTTTTCGTATTCTTTTTTACACGCCTCTTCGATTAAAGCCCCGAAGAGGACTGTATGGCATTACGAAAAAGCAAATTGGGTTGCGTTAAATGATTTTTTTCGCATTTTTAAATGGAAATTGAGTTTCGCAGACAGAGACATAAATGCCGCGGCTTTAATGGTACAAAATATTATTTTATTAGGTATGCAGCCCTTCATACATTCTAAAAAAATTAGCATTAATCCCAAGGACCACTCATGGTTTAATGAGACTTGCAGGATTGCAGTTAGGTCGGAAGAGGAAGCCTTTCAAAATTGGCGTTCTAACAAGAATGCTGACACAGAAAGACTCCGCATACATGCTATAAATCGCTGTAATGCCGTGATCTCACGCGAAAAGTTTCTTCACGAACAAAACGCGTGCAAAAAGGTCCTATTCTACCATAGAGGTAGTAAAAATTTCTGGTCATTCGTTAAAAGGGTGACGAAACAGACGACATCGTCTACTCCAACTCTTATTATGAATGGCCAGACCTTCACTGACCCGGTTGACAAAGCAAATATCTTGTCAGAATTATTTGCAAATAATTCAACGCTCCCAGACAGTAATCAACCACTGCCCGTCGTCGATTTTGTTTCTTCTGCAATGCCGGAGATTCATTTTCGAACTCGGCAGTTAAAAAGGTTTTAGCTAATCTCAACATTAACAAAGCCTCTGGGCCATATGGCATATCTACCCATGTGTTGAAGAAGTGCGCGTCAACGCTGGCTTGTCCGTTGCGTAACCTTTTCAACATCTCCTACATGACAGGAGTTTTTCCATCTTGTTGGAAGGTTGCCAATATCCAGGCAGTTCCGAAAAAGGGCGAGGCTACGAACCCTGCCAATTACCGACCCATTGTAATATGTTCTGTACTCTCCAAGGTAATGGAGAGCGTAATTAACTTCCGCCTTGTAAACTATCTTGAGCACAACGAATTGCTCAGTGACCGCCAATATGGTTTCCGTAGGGCCAGATCCACAGGTGACTTGGTTCTCTTGATCACCGAAGGACCGATGGGTGTGTAAGCCTGTTTTATAGGTATTACAACGGTAAGTGTTCGAGTGAAATACGTGGCCTGATTCCACGAGGTCGCGTGTTTTCCCGTTCTACTCGGGCATCAAACCAAGCCCACCACTTCGTAGTCCACTCGACTCTCAACAGAACCACGCATTATAGAGAGAATTCGTTCTTCAGTCGCCCGACACGTTTGTGGAACAATCTCCCTGCGTCCGTTTTTCCCGACATTTTTGATATTGGCTAGTTTAAAACAAACATTCACCGACACTACTCAATCTTTCCCCCCTCCATTTAACCTATCACGATCAACACTGTGCATTGCATGAATAGGGGTCATCCCCTGAGCGTTGGTTAATTTGTAAAAAAAAAAACATCAATATGTTCAAACGATGCCAAAAGATAGCGTAGGTAGAAAATGCTGCACAACGTTGCCATCTTCGTCAGTCGATAAATTATCGAATTAAAACGAGCGTTGCGAACATACGTTATATTTAGATTTGATTAGCATTTTCTGTGTTTCGAAACATAGTTTTAAGCAAGTAAATTGCCAAGAAATAGCAACTAAAATTTTATGTAGGTATTGTAACATATTTATGGTAAACTTGACAGATTCTGCTGGACAATATAATAATGTTTACACGTGAACAAAAATATATTCAATTTGGATTATAATTTAATTACACTTCATTCCTAATACATGTATGGTAATTTCGCATTACTTTTTAATTACATTCAAACATATTCAAACAAATCTTTTCTATCCGTGCGGGTAAGCAAACATGGTCAGTACCTTGTCATGCCCTTATCATGCTCACCATACCAGGGTTTCCATTATCGACACAGTAAAAGATCCTGATCAAGGCAACATTAGTTGTTCCTCATAAGGAGATTTATATCGGGTAATGTGATTTAATGAGAAAAGCCCTACATATTTTTTTTTGTGTTTAACGTTGCTCCGTCGAAACACATATTTTTTTATGAACGGGAAACTATCAGACATATTTACCATTATTATGAACACATTTTTTTTTATGAAATATTGACAGTTAACGGTCATTTATCATCATATGTATTGTTACGAAAATTCAGTCTACGGAAAACTGTTCTACAAGTTCGTATCTCTGGATTGTGTACAAAATAAAAACACTCTTATGTTTGGTTTAAATTATAACAATTAACTTTATTAATTCACTTTAATAAACAACTTTACTAATAACAAATTCTAACAACTGCTGCATGTCCACAATTTAACTTGACATTTATCACACGAGCTGCACTCAACCACTTTACAATCACTACTGAAGTGAAGTACCTCAGATGCGGCTCCCTTATATACTGCATGCATAAGTTCGACACGTTTCGACAAGCTTCGACTTGTTTCGAGAACCTTCTACTCGTTTCGTGAATGAGGCATGCTATTGATATCTCATTCGCACTCATGTGTTTTAATGTGCTGATCTTCCATCTTTTTCTCGCACATTGCCCAGTACGCTGAATGATCTTCCGTCTCTTTCTAACACATTGCTTAGTGCGCTGAATTGTCTTGCGTCTCATTTATTATTGTAGAATGCTTGTACAGTGGGGCAAATTACCTTTTTTTCGTAACACTGCCCTCCACCTAAATCTGTTCGTCCCGAACAGATGTTAATCCCCTCTCTCTATACGGCGCCAACCTTTCTAAATGTACCACTTTCATTTTTCGTCTAACGCCTGCAGTATTCTGAATCCGATACACGACATCGTTAATTCTTTTAATTATCTTGTATGGTCCTTCCCAGTGTGTTTGTAGCTTAGGGGTTAAGCCTTTCTTCCTTTGTGTGTTATAGAGCAAAACAAGTTGTCCTTCCGTAAATCCCTCTGAATTTGTGCGCAAGTCGTATCTGGCCTTCATCTTATCACTCGCAAATTGTGTACGCTGTCTTACAAACTGATGCACTTCGTTCATTTCTTCACTTTTTCTGAAAACATAATTGTGTACAGGAATTCCAGCTGAAGGACTCGCACCAAACTTTAAATCCGCAGGTAATCTTAAGTCTGTTCCAAAAACAATTTTAGATAGTAAAGCTGCTGTGGTATCATGAACCGCCGTTCGATAAGCCATGAGAAACAGTGGTATGTGTTTATCCCAATCTTTTTGATTTTTATCAACCACTTTTCTGAGATACTCTTCCAAAGTCCGATTGAATCTTTCCACCATGCCGTCAGATTGCGGGTGCAAAGGCGTTGTTCGTGTTTTGTGTATGTTGCGGACTTTGTATACTTCCTTAAAAACTGCAGACTCAAAATTTTCTCCTTGATCTGAATGCAATTCCAACGGTACTCCAAAACGGCTTACCCAGTTGTTAACTAATGCATCCGCAACTGTTGTGGCTTCTTGATTCGGCATGGAATACACTTCAGGCCACTTGCTGAAGTAGTCAATGACGACGAGGACATACTTATTACCCGCGTCACTGATTGGAAACGGTCCGGCTACATCCATTGCAATACGTTCGAATGGTGCTCCCATGTTGTACTGATGCATTCTGCCGCGACTTCTGGCTGTTGGTCCTTTTGCTGGTACACATTGTGGGCAATTGCGAATCCAATCTGCGACTGACTCTTGGCATCCAATCCAATAAAAACGTTTCTTTACCTTCTTGACCGTTTTATTAATGCCCAAATGACCACCACTGGATCCACCATGGTATTCCGCTAATATCTCTTTTATTTTTGACTTGGGAACAACAATCAAATTTCGAGCAGATGTGCCATCTTCATTTTCCCATACACGGTACAAAGAACCATTTTGTAGTTTCAGGCTTTGCCACTGCGCCCAGTAAGCCCTGATTATTGGACTGTTGGATGCTAACTCTTTCCATAATGGTTTTCTTTGTTGTTACTTGAACGTCCGAATTTTTGCGATGTCGGGGTCCATCTTTTGAGCATTTCGTATTTGCTCTAGACTCCATTGATCATCTGGCACGACACCCAATGAACGAATGTGAATTATGTTCGTTTTTTCATCTTCTCTCCGGCATTCTCCGGATTCCATTGTACACACTCGTGCCGATACAGTGCCTGCATTTCCAAGATGGCAACTGGTGTTATTCGGACTATCCTCAGATCTCTTTTCTGGTCTGTATCTCATTGGTGGTTGCACAATTACACATTTACGTTTTTCACGACAGTCGCGTGCCATATGCCCATATTTTCCGCAATTGTAGCATTTACCTTTAAATTGGGTGTCTCGGTTGGCAGCAGTGTAATCTGGTTTAGCTCCACTTTTTAACGCTTGGCAAATTACCTGAAGTAGGTCTTCATTCTCCACATCTAGTTTACGGACCTTTGGCGCTGGGCGGCACAACGTAGTCGCTGTCTCCTGTGTTAGCGCTGTGGTTACAATTTCCGTAAATGTCACTTTCGGCATTATCACTGTGGCACGTCTTGTTTCTGGATCACGTATGCCGTCAACGAAGACTTCGATCTTGCACTTTTCTATGAAATCACTCGTTGAATCTGCATACGACAAATGCGCAAGCCTCTCGACATCCGCTGCATACGCCTGCAATGTTTCACCATTTCTTTGCATTCGGCACTTTAGTTCCATTCTGTAGATTTGCTTCATGTGATCACTGCCGTATTTTCGTTGAAGTGCAGACATAGCCGCTGTGTAACTGTTTTTATCGCTTTCTGGAACTGTCTGCAATACTTCGGCTGCGCCTCCTTTTAGGGCCACAATAAGCGCTGCTACGCTGTCATCATTGTTCCAACAATTACTTACAGCCGTGGTCTCAAATTGCAGCTTGAAAATGTTGAACGCTGTAGTTCCATCGTAAATCGGCGATTTTAGCGTCGTACCATTAAAAACATGCTGTGTAGGTCCATTTATCTGCAACACATGCAAATCTTTCTTTATTTCTTGAAGCTCTTTGTCGATGTGTTGATATTTCTCATCAACATTATTTATATGCGCTTCAAGCTCATTAATTTTGCCATGAAGTGTATTAGAAACTTCCAGAAGCTGTTTCGAATGTTCCTGCATTTGTTGCTCCATTTTTACTTGATGTTGGTTAGAATTTTCCAGAAGTTCGGTTTTAAGTTGATTGGAATTTTCTTGAAATTGTTTTGAATTTTCTTGAAGTTCTTGCTTCATGTCTAATTTGAGCTGATTAGAATTTTCTTTAAATTATTTTGAATTTTCTAGAAATTTTTGATCTAGTTCTGTTTTAAGTTGATTGGAATTTTCTTGAAGCTGTTGTTGTATTGCTCCGAGCAACTGGCTCATATCAAAATTTTGGGACTTTACTTTTTGCTCCGTGTCCACACTTTACGATGACGCTATTGCAGCTTCCACTTCAAACTCGTGCTCTGCGAGCTGAATGCCTTGGTTCTCTAATTCTTCTATTAGGCGATTTTGTAGCTCTACTTTCGTACCTACAGTTGGAAGATTATGAATCGCCAGCTCCTTCTTTAGCTGGTCGACTTTAAGTTGTTCGAATTTAACCATTTTGTATCACAATCCCACTTCTGACACCAATGTTACGAAAATTCAGTCTACGGAAAACTGTTCTACAAGTTCGTATCTCTGGATTGTGTACAAAATAAAAACACACGTTTGGTTTAAATTATAACAATTAACTTTATTAATTCACTTTAATAAACAACTTTACTAATAACAAATTCTAACAACTGCTGCATGTCCACAATTTAACTTGACATTTATCAAACGAGCTGCACTCGACCACTTTACAATCACTACTGAAGTGAAGTACCTCAGATGTGGCTCCCTTATATACTGCATGCATCAGTTCGACACGTTTCGACAAGCTTCGACTTGTTTCGAGAACCATCTACTCGTTTCGTGAATGACGCATGCTATTGGCATCTCATTCGCACTCATGTGTTTTAATGTGCAGATCTTCCATCTCTTTCTCGCACATTTCTCAGTACGCTGAATGATCTTCCGTCTCTTTTTAACACATTGCTTAGTGCGCTGAATTGTCTTGCGTCTCATTTATTATTGTTGAATGCTTGCACAGTGGGGAAAATTACCTTTTTTTCGTAACAGTATATATAATGATCACACATACCTTCTTATCTTAAATTTAATATATAATTTTTAGTTTACAAGTATTTAAATAATTATATAAAATATCATTGAAATAATAATTTTATCTGTTGTCTCAATCATAATATATGTTTAACATTGCGAGCCTTGATAAAAAAATACAGGCAATTCACATTGAAACTAAAATGTTCTATAAAATGAATTAATTCATATGTATGTAATATTAATGCCTCATTGAATTAAAGGTTATTTAAATTAAACACAACTGTTTTTAAAACATTTAAAAACCAAAATTTTAACAAAAATCCAAAAGCATTTTGTTAAATCGTACGAATTGTTGCTGTATCATCAGGATTCGGTGATTGTTAAATTCATATCAGATGAAATCACTGCTGCCAGATATATGGATTTCTCCGTATTTTTACGGATTTTTCATGTTTTAAAAACAAATACGGATTTTTATACGGATTTGATGAAAATACGGATTTTATACGAAATTAGCAATTTTGTTTAAATACTGTAAGAAAATTTTGTTTCTGAAGTTAATTTTTTTTATTTTTAGTTTCATACAATTTGTACTTCTTTTTGACGTGTTTTGTTTAACATGGGAATGCTGATAATAATATTAATAATAATCTGAGCCGTTATGTAGAATACAACTGGGACCAATTGTCACAGCAGAGTTGGCTTGCTTGAACCGCAACATTCCAATTGCTAGTATTGACAATTTCGGAGCATATTTAAAAACTGTTTTCATTTATAGAACGCAGTTTCAAAGATCTCAGGATACTTAATATTGTGGACCCTGTTTACTTCAAATTGTTGTTTTGTTTTGATGTCGATATCGTCCACGAGGAGTTCAATATACCAACAAAAAAATAAAATAAAAATTGACAGTTTTGGATGATATCTCGACAGATCTACGGAATTTCCGTTCTTCATGGGAATTGTTGATCGAGTTGATGTTCTTCCAAGTTCATCGGCTAAATGCTAACGCACTTTGGCTTGTATTAATTTGAATAAAACGAAAGTTAGAAATAACCGTGGATCAGAAAAGCCATAAGTTATCTGAAAACGAGAACGTATCCGTCGAAGTGGATACTAAAATGGAACGAAAACGAAGTGGATACTAATATTAAACGAAAAGGTACCGTCAAATTCCATGACACCGTTTGTATGCCGTATTTCGATAATAATACGTTAAACTTCGTTCAGACGGACTACAACGTTTTCTTTCCGTTGGTACTCAGCTACGCAAGTGTCGATTTTATTCTTTTATAGCCAAATGTTTGAAACATAAAAACAAAATTTTTTTAATTTTGTAAATAATTTTTATATATATGTATAAATAATTTTTAATGATCATTCATTTTTAATTATATTAACAACTTTGATCTTTTTTTTTTATTAAACATTAAAAACTTTAAACATAATAAATTAAAATTCAAAGTATAAACAAATGATACATTAAAAAAATCAAACGGATTTATACGGATTTATTTTTTAAACAAAAACTCAACAAATACGGATTTTCCTGAAAAAAATCTGACAGAAAACAGCTGTTTTGACATTTCGCCATAAAAATGTTGACATTTCGGAAAAAGTGGTGTTATTATTTTGCGAAACATTTTTGAAGTGATAAATAAGAATAGTTTGGCGCTATATCTTCGATAATCCCAGGCCGAGCCCCCTCTCAACAATTGAGCTATGCGTATTACATTTGCGGTGAGAGAAGCTTTTAAAAGGCACTAACTACTTAATGTTGTTGCCATTGTCTGCCGAGAAGGGGTCCAGTATTGATAAAAATATATCCGCATCAGTACTCAGCACCGAGAAGTCCGAGGATGGAATAATGTTCGATGTTTTACAGAGACCTGTGCGATCAGTTCTTCAACATCAACCAACGAATAAAAATGTGGAACGCATAGTGCTGAATGCGCTGGTTTATAATATTATCCGGCAATGTAAGTGGGAAAAAAATATATATAAAAATTACTTAACTAATACACTTTCGGCGCAGATAGTCGACAGCAGAAAGCCTAGGCTAAGCTACATCAGAATTAGGGGAAGCATCAGGACATTTGCAAGGGTCCCGTAGAGCCGGTTAAGCTGTAGAGCGCCACTGCTTCACAGGTGACGAGAAACAAGAACATGGACATTCAAATTTAATAATTTTATTTGGCCTTTGGCGACTAGTAGGTCACACCCGTTTTAATCTGTTAAAATATTTTAAAATATGGATTTGCTGACCTTCGCATTTCGCTATAGACTGGTCGGCCGCAATGGTCTGGGAAAAATGACGCTGTTGCGCATGATCTCCGAGCGACAACTGGCCATACCATCGCACATCTCGGTGTGGCACGTAAAACAGGAGGTCCTTTGGCGATGACACCACAACCGTGGACTTTATGCTCGAGTGCGACTTTAAGTGCACGCACTCAGAGTTGAGCTGACCGATGTCTATGCAAAGATGCTAAACATTGAGGCTGACAAAGCGGTGACGAGTGCCTCTGTGATATTAAAGGGTAACGTTTACGATCAGAAAAAGCAGCTGCGTCCCAGCAAATAGTGCGGTTTGGCGTTGTCGCACGTGCTTTTCTTCACAGAGAAAACTGAACAACGGATATATCAATTATAAACGTTTTAAATTTATACAATGTACATTGTTAAAAATATTAAAGATAGACAATACAAAATTATTTATGAACTTTGTAAACCATAAAATGTGTCATTAACATTTACACAAAATAAAAAAAAAATAAAGAACACAACAACAGATCAAATCTCCAAAAAATTTTAAATTTTCAGCGGGTAAGCTTTCACTAGTTCATGTATTTATAACAGTTAAATCTATTTAATTAGTTTAATTGCAGATTACAATAACAGATTTTCATTTCATCTACCCCGATGGAATGATGCGTTTCGCGGAACATGGTATGTTGTCATTATTTAATATATTTATTTTTTTATAATTATTGTGTTTATGGATTGCAGTTTACGGGCGATGAAAATTTGCGACTATGCCCTTGGAACGCCATCGGAAAAATCTATACAAAAATTTGTCTCTCCTCGAAGTCTTGTAGTTGGCAAACGACGCCTTATTTTAGCAGAAGATAATCTTCTCCAAGAGCTATGCTTCTGCTCAGCAGCAATCTGGTCCGCAAGTTTTCACCATGAACCAAATAAATTAAATTGCAATTTGCATTTGTGTATAAACAAAAAAATTTTTTTTTATTAACATTATTAGACAATAAAATCATAAACATAATTAATATTTTGTTTCTGTATAACTGGAAATTTTAATTACGTACGAAATTTTTGCCATGCACATAATTGATTTTTTCAAAATCCATTTTTAAATATTTTTATTATGTATCTAATTAATAACACAACAAACAACTTTGGCTTGATATTTTTCTCTGTGTTCCTTCGGCAAACATATTGGACATTAAAGCCATAATTTGCCTAAGGAACTGTCTACAAAAGTGGCTGACAACAATACAGATGGCTGCTAACGGTTCTCACATTCTAGCAATGTTGTGGGATAGTTTTACAGATAGTTGCAGATTCTGCTGTCGCAGGCACCTGCGATTTTATTGATATATTCTTATAAATCTTATATATCATTTTTTATATATTTAAATATGTTATAATTTTTAAAATTCTTTTATTAAATACAGTTCATGAGCATGGCTCTACCCAAATTTATACTAGCCCTAGTAGAAATTTGAGTAGGGCCATGCTCATGAACTGATCATGTCATTATTTAAGATGATCGGGTTATGACGAAGCCCAAACGATATAACAAATCATGGGCCCGATGTGCTTGCAACGCAGTGATCATGCACTGATCGGGTAATTCACTATTTCATTATTTACCCCAATATTGCCTTGTCATAGTCCGAGCATAAAAGTGTTTTCATTATTAAAACCCTACAAATATCCTAAAAACTAAAATGCAGTATTAAATGTTATACAGTCTATTTAATAAAATATACACAAAGAATTTTAAAAATATTACATAATATCAAAAATAAGCTTGGTTATCACTGTTATTTTGTGTCATATTTACATTAATGTTCTATTTACATTATTACGCCGCAGAAACTATCCAAAATTAAAATGTTCATTTGACGCATGTCAAACGAAATCAAATTTAAAACATTTTAGCATTTTTTAAACTTTGCCTCTGACTAAAAACAACCAATTTGTGAAATTTTCTAACTTCAAACTGACAGAAAATGACATAGTGAAAAGCAAGCATAATGATTGCGTCACAATTTCGCCAAGCTAACAGAGAGCTGTAGCTCGGTGGCATCCTTATCTTTGACTGCACCGACGATGCACGATTACCATTGTAGCGGAAGCGATCGATGAACTCCTGGACTTACGAGCGATGTGCCATTTGCGCCTCGTATTCCCGACGCTGTGCTTTGTGCATCTCGTTCTTCGTCTTCTCAAATTGCTAATAGTTGCCTCTGCAGGTAAAACATATATTAAGAAAACAATTGAACCCCTAGTTATATCCACCTCACTTGTATGCGTCCAACAGCTGGGAATGTAATTGTATAATATCCATCGACACCGTATCGAGAAACATGTTTGTCGATTCATCGAGCAACAGCAGAAGGGAGAAGAGCACTCGCACCTACACGGAGATCATGCGCAACAGCGTCCATTTGGCAACACCATTGCGGCCGACCAGTCCATAGCGACGTCCGATAGACAGCAACACGTTGACATTTTTCAGCAACACCCTACAAAATAAAAAACCATTAATTAGTTAAATCATTTTGCAGTTTTCAATTTTAATGTCCATAGTACGATTGGTGCCCTTCGCCTCCATTTTTTTTGTTTTTTTTTTTTGGTCATCAGCTGCGATGCGGTGGAGCTCTGCAGCTTAGCCTCCACCACGGGACTCTTCTCAATGTTCTGACACTTCTCCTGCTTATGCATATTTACTGTGGCGATATTTACCGGCGCATACAGTATTTTGCGTTCCACGTTTTTGTTATTCAGTTTGATGATGTTGAATATCTGATAGCACTTGTCTCTGTAAAGCATTGAACATTAGTACAAGTTTGTGTGTATCTAGTAACCTCGACTTATCGAATTTCATCGCTCCTCATCATCTTTAGATCTTTTACACTCAAAAACAATTTTATTATTATTAAAATTTCACTAAAATGTAAACAATTTTTGTGACGAAATAAACAGCTGTTTTCTGTTGTGTCAGGGTTTTCTGCAGTTTGAAAAAGTACTTTTAAAGACATTTTAATAATTATTGTAATTTAACATTTTGAGAATTTTATTTATATTGATTTTTTAAATTAATTTAGGGCCGTTTTCACAATATCTAGTTAAATACAAACTTCCACATTAACCGACAGTTTGCGCAAAATTCGATTTCACAATAAATTGTTATATTTCTTTGTCATTTAAATTTTCTTTAACCGGCAGATACTTTAACCGATAGAACATGTTTCAGCTATATTTATAACCTGACAATCTATTCAAAAAATGATGCTGTAATTTGTGCACAAATTTGTTTCCGAAATACCAAATGTCGCAAAATATCATAAGATAAATGGCAATAGAAATATTAGAGAAACAGTTTATTGATATTGCAAATCACTCGTCGCTATATCCAAATATGACGAAAAACAAATTCATGAAATTTTAAATTTGAAAAATTTAATTTTAATAAATTTATTTATGTCAATTAGTTGCCAGATATGACAGAAAATCTATTACAGTATCGTTCTAATCGGAAGTTAAATAATTTGTGTTGGTGAAAACAAAAATATTTAACGGAAACCTTACTCTGAAAGTTAGGCTATCTAACTGGCAGATAGCCTAACTTTCAGAGTAACAAACGTACAGATAAATTTTAACGTAACCGAACATTGTGAAAACGGCCCTTAGAGTTTAAAATGTCAAATTTTAACTTACGTTTTTTTTAAGATCATTTAAACGAATTGTTTTAATTATCAAAAACCTAGAGTTTAAAAAATTGAAAATAGTACAATTTTAAAAATATAAACTTGTAGTATTTCGTATTTTTAATTGAAAAAAATACTCCAAATAGTGCTAAAGAATGCAACACTGCGATCTACTGAAAATGACAGAAGTAACATATGATGATGTAAACAAACCAAAAATACAAATTTGTTGATAATTGTAAGTTTCTTGTTCTTTTTTTGTTAATTAATGACAATTATTATAAACTATTTTTAGTTTATTGACGACAAGGTCGCTGTCTCCTGTTCATTTTCTCGAGAGGTCGAAGAACACCGCAGCATTCGATTCTACGGCCTGTATTTCGGCGAATATATCCTCCTGGATGGAGATAGGGTTTCACCACCTTGATCTTCTCCGCACCTGTGGGCAGATACATGACATTGGTGCCAGGCGCGCACTCTACGTAGCGGGTTGCTCGGAATCGCCACCTCCGTCTTCTAGCTTATCCTCGTGGTTGTTGACCAATATCGCCGCTGGCACTGGAATGTTTAGGTTCTGATGCACTTCGTTAAAATTGCTCTGCGCTGAACATGGGCGTTGAGAGCAGCTCGTTAAGCGAGACAATCTATTCTTGTCTCTTGATAAGCGAGTCTTTGTAGACTTGAACATGCGAAGGAAAAAAAATAAATTTAAAAAATACTTCAACATCGGCAACTGATTCCTCACCTTTTTTATTGTCGTTTGTATTTTTTAAGGCATTCATTTTTTGTACGCCTTCTGTTCTGTTGGCGTGTTTCACAAAATGCGCTGAAAACTTCGTGCTTTTGCTACAATTTGCAATTTAATTTTCTTGTTATATGCAAAAAGTGCATATAATGTTTTTACGGTTAAAAATCTAAGTAAATACATTAGCATCATGTCGTCGCTGCGGTTTTTAGTTTTTTTCGCACCGCAATACGAGTAAAACATTTTTGATAAATTTAATAATTTAGCTCAAAAGTATTGCTATTCACGATAAAGCTGCACTCATTACACACAATATAGGAAACAAATGAACAATTTTATTTGTATATGAACGAAAATCACTAAACGTCGTCATAATTGTTTATAACAAAACTTGAATGGTTTTAATTGCTTAATTTGTTTAAGCCGTAAGATTATGGTTTATTTATAAACTAAAAAATAATAATTCGACAAATTTTTCGACTTTTGTGTGCTCAAAGGCACATTCAATTCGAATCGGGTGGCCTTCCTACATCTGGTTTGCAGCGGTAGATCAATTTTTGAATAATATTTATAAAATCATGCTTCGCATATTTAAACGTATAGTAATACAAATTACTAATATTGTGAAATACAATTACTATTTATTTTTTTATTACTTTGTATGTAATATATTGTCATTCCAATATGATTTTACATGTGTAGGAAATAAATTGTATACATATATTATTTCTGTCAGTTGAAACAAATGTACAAATTCACATTTTTCATACAATTTATTATAAAGTTGTTCGTATATGATGCTGATGTTTATTGTTACTCTACAAATATTTATATGAACTTTATGAAAATGTATATTGTCATTTTTAATATAATGCACTACACCTGATAAAATGATCATTTCAATGATGATATTTGTTATCATTTTAAAACATTATATTTACATTTAAAAAATTAAAATTTATATATTAAATTTAATATAAGAACCAGTTGGGAAGGTTAGATCACATGGGAAATTTTAAATTTGGTGTTATTATGATTATCAAAATTATAGTCGGTCTAAGCCGACTATAAATACCCTACACATATGTGTGGTTACCATTCAAAGTGGTATATTGGTCACCAGGGTATACGAATCCTGAATATAATTACAAACTTTCAATCGCTGAAGAATTCCCATTCATTTGATACCCATATTTACAAATGGGTAGGTGTACCGAATTTCGATTTTTTTTTGAACCACAAATCGTACCGCGGAAAATATTATTTTCATGTATTTGAGCATGATTTCAATAAATATTTGACCAAAAAAGTTTATCTAAGCACGTATACAGTAAAATTGATCTGTAGATGTAAATTTAATATGAGGTATTTTTGAATATAAATGGTCAGATCACAGGTCACAATGGACCGATCTCGCCAATACAGCGTAGGTATATAAGTAATCTAAATTATAAGTATCATTTATCTAACTTTTCAATTTTTTAAGTAGTACGGATTTCAACAGACAGACAGACTCAGGAGGTCATGCTGATCAAGAATACCAAACTGAATTATTTTGAATTGTTATATTAACAAATACAGTCTTTCTATTTACAAAAACCATTGTCCATGTGACAAATCATAATTTTGTTTTAATAACAGGTGTAAAACCATCTTTTTTGTTTAATGCTCAAATTGATAAATTTAATGCACAAAATGATAAATTACCTATATAAGAAATAAATAATTTTAAGTTCAAATTATCATTTTATTTAGATACATTTGTTTGAAACACCACAGGAATTTATTATGAAAAGCAGTGTTATGTTACCTTGTCTTTGTCTGAACTATAGTTCACTTGACTTAACTTCACTTACGACCGCACTTCATGAAATTAAACACAAGAGTGATGCAAACATCCACTCAACAACTAATTCTCATTTTTGCCGCTACAAGGTAGCACTACAATTTTTTGTAAGCTTAATAAACATTTTAATCTTTCCGTAAGCTTTTTGTACGGTGAAATATGTAATGTTTTATAATAAGCTTGTGAAATGTTTACAAAACGTTGCATAAGAATTGTCGGATCAGCGAAACTGGACATTGATTGTAAGCTTACATTGAAAGCTTATGTGTAATATTGAATAGTAAGCTATATGCAATAATATTGTAAGCATAATATAAAACGTTTTGTAATGATTTTGTAAGCTTATTACAAATCGTTATGTAATAATTTTTGTATTAATATTTAACACACCAAGTAGCCAAGTACTCCGACTGAAACCGGACCATACGCTGCTGCTGTGGCAGCTGCTAATGCACCTGAGAAGCGTAATGGCAAGAAGTTTAAAAACTTCACTACTACTGCGAACCCCGTAACTCCCAGAACTCGACAGTCACCAGCGATATTGCTTCCACAAGCAAGAGCACTGGCGCTTCATGTTCCGGATCGGCTGCGGATGAACTGCCTTCAACATCCACTGGCAAGAGTATCATATGGTGATGCTGCTCGCAAAGCTCTTCTGGTTGCGATTATTGACAAACTGGGGAAAGAGCAAAGGATGAATGATGCAGAAGTAAAACACTGCAGAAGTAAAACACACGATCATCTTTGGCGGCTAGTCAGCACCGGCGGTGTCAGTGCAAACGCAAAAGGCTATGAGACCAGTGATGGCATCATGCCAATTTCGATTATTGCCACAGCCGTTGCCCCCTTTGGGAAAATCTCGCTTCACTGTTTTCAGTGGAGACGAACCCAAACGCCTGCCTACGTGCCAACGTGCTCAGAACAAGGGCATCAAAACGAACGGATGAAAAGTCTATAGTCATAAACCAGAGCGAGGTCCGGATGACAAGGAGGGCTCAACCCTGGTTGTTGGCGTCGTTAGATGTCGTGCTATCTAAGTACGGCAGTCATCTAAACCTATTTTTGGACGGATCAAATTCCGAATCAATTCCAAATGAATAGGCATATGATGAGAAACGAGTTAATTATCCTGTCATGATATTTACTCAGATCAATCTGCAACATTCTAAAGCTGCTACCGCTTTACTAGGTAAGCGGCTCTCCATGTTGCATACTTTACCTCACATCACAACCACTCAAGAACCATGGGTGTGTAACAAACGCATCTGTGGTCTTAGTGAACTACGTGGTCAAACCATACTACACGATGAGCAAACCGTAAAGCCAATTCTGTGGGCAAGACCTGGTTGCAGCTAAAGTGAGCTATGAAAACGATAATGGATGGAAATATCTGATTGTCACCTCAGGCTACTTCCCTTATGACTCAATAAAGCCTCCACCAAAGACAATTGTTAAGCTCATAGAGTACTGTGATCTTAAGGAGACTGTTCTTATTCTTTGCTGTGACGCTAATGCTCAACACACTGTGTGGGGCAGCAGCTAATGCAACGCATGAGGTACCAAACTCCTTGACTTCATTATGAACTCAAATTTGAACATTCGCAACACTCCTAATAAACCTACGTTTGTGACTACTAGAAGACAGGAAGTAATTGACCTAACTTTGTATAACTGTGCACTGAGAAAGTCAGTCTTAATCTGGAATGTTCTTAAAGAATATTCTTCATCGCACCACAGTTATATCGAGTTCAAGTTTTTTAAAAGAGATCAAACTGTCCGACTGGATTCACTGCGGAGACCTGATGGCTCGTATACTGAGTCTAAGACAGAGGCACTCAGTGTCCTTGTTGAGACTCACTTTCCGGGAAATCAAATGCTTATAGGGCCACTTTGTAATCCCAGCACTAGGGACTGCAATAACAACTCTAATGTGACAAAACATGACTGGCAGGTTGTCTGATTGGTTGTGTACGATAAAGCTATCCAATACGCAGTGGCCTCTTTTGATGACTTCAAGTCACCTGGGCTGGATGGCATCTACCCAGTCATGCGGGAGACGGACGTGTCGCGCCGTTCTCTTATATTAATTTGTCGTCCGTTTAATAAAATTTGAACACTTGTCGAGTGTTAAAATGTGTCGTCTGCTGCATTTATAAAATTTAAATAATAATAATAATAACTATTAACGATTAAAAAATTACAATAAACAAAACCACAAAAATATCAACATAGAACAGTAATAACAACATCAATAATGTTTCGGATAATGAATTTAATTCTATGTGGATTAAATTCAAAATCTTGTCACACATCATGCACTTGTGTTTTATTTTTAGGAGTCCGAATCTATATAGGGTTTCTACCTGTAACAAGTTAGATGTCCTTTCTGATTCGATCTGAAATATATTGGAACAGTTTACAGGCAGTGAAATTGTTGTTGCTGGTGACTTTAATGTGCACAACGCCACTTGGTTGAGCCACTCGGGTCTTCCAACACAGGAGGGTTGTTTTGTTGAATTGTTTGCCGAGTGCAATCAACTCACTCAATTGATAAAGGAACCGACATACCTCCCACGCGTCGGTGGGCAGTGCCAAAAAGTCTTAGACCTTTTTCTTACTTCGCATCATGAAAAATATGATAAAAAGTTCTTGCTTCTCTTGTTAATTCCGACCACTGTATTGTTTCCGCTGCGAACAAAACGCGCGCAAAAAGGTCCTTCACTACCATAGAGGTAGTAAAAATGTCTGGTCATTTGTTAAAAAAGGTGAAGAATCACTACTCCAACCCTTGCAATGAATGGCCAGACCTTCACTGACCCGGTTGATAAAGCTAATCTCTTGGCAGAATTATTTGCAAATAATTCAACGCTCCCAGTTAGCAATCAACCACTACCCGTATTTGAATTTGTTTCTTCTGCAATGCCGGAGATACATTTTCGAACTCGGGCAGTTAAAAAGTTTTTAGCAAATCTCAATATTAACAAAGCCTCCGGGCCAGATGGCATATCTGCCCATGTGTTGAAGAAGTGTGTGTCAACGCTGGCTTGCCCATTGCGTAACCTTTTCAACATCTCCTACACGACAGGAGTTTTTCCATCTTGTTGGAAGGTTGCCAATGTCCAGCCAGTTCCGAAAAAGGGCAAGGCCACGAACCCTGCTAATTACCGACCCATTGCAGTATGCTCTGCGCTATCCGAGGTAATGGAAAGCGTAATAAACTTCCACCTTGTGAACTATCTGAAGCGAAACGAATTATGGTTTCCTTAGGACCAGAACCACCGGTGACTTGATGGCAGTCCTCTCCGAAAAGTTGAATAATTGTATTCATCTTTTCGGGGAGAGTAAGGTGGTTGCTCTTGATATTTCCAAGGTTTTTAATCGAGTGTGGAATGAAGCCCTGGTATAAAAATTTATTGCATATGGTGTCGGTAATTCTTTTACTCGATGGATATCGAGTTTTCTCCAGGGTCGTTCAATACGAGTTGCGATGGATGGTGTTTTCTCAGAACAACATTTCATCAATTCTAGAGTCCCGCAAGGTTCCGTCCTATCCCCGTCCCTATTTCTGGTTTTTATCTATGACATTCTGTCATCGACCCAGAACCCGATCCATTCCTTTGCAGATGATAGTAACATTTGTCATTCATATTCGTTCAACAAGAGTCCAAACTCTTTGGAGATTGAGAGTAAAAGGCGCTCAATGAATGACACACTCAATAAAGACCTGAAAACAATGTCCGAGTGGGGTCTTGCAAATAGAGTTGATTTTAATGCAAGCAAGACCCAATGTTGTCTGTTATCCCACAAAAGAATGAATTCCCCCTCCCTCCCCTCAAAACTCTGTCGATATTGCGCAGTCAGCTACTCTTGACGTTCTCATATCAATTCAATGTGATCTCCGTTGGAATGAGCACATATTTGATGTGTCGAAAGAAGCGGCCAAGTGCCTCGGTTTTCTGAAACGGTGTAAGACATACCTCACTCCCGCTGACTTGCGCATTGTTTACACAACCTATATTCGGCCTTAGATGGAAACAATTCGCACATATGGGCAGGGGCTTCCACATCTTCTTTGGAGTTCCTGGATCGAATGCAACAACGTGCAATATATTTAATAGGGGATGAAAATATTTCATCCTCTATTGGTTCTCTTGAGCACCGAAGGACCGTTGGGTGTGTAAGCCTGTTCTATAGGGTTCGAGGGAAATACATGGCCTGGTCCCACCAGGTCGTGTGTTCTCTCGTTCTACTAGGGCATCAAACCAAGCCCACCCCTTCGTTAGCCACTCCTCGCATTACAGAGAGAATTCGTTCTTCAGTCGCACAATACGTTTGTGGAATAATCTCCCTGCGTCTGTTTTTCCCCACAATTTTAATATTGGGAAATTTAAGGCAAACATCCACCGACACTACCCAGCAAGACATGCCTTACCGATACTACAACACAAAGCCACCATTTTTTATTTATAGGTTATTTATTACGTTTGCAACAGTAGCCGCTACAGCAGGAGTTGAAAAAAGATGTTACTTAAATTATAAACAATTGATAAGCACTAAAAGAAAGTATATTGAAAAGAGTATTTGTATATATTGCTTATTTATCTATTCATATTATAGATATCATCAAAGAGGAAGGGTCATCTGCATTAAACAAATGCATGGAAGGAAGCAAAAGAACAGAAAACAAAAGTCGTTTTAATAGACAAATTTGTAATGCAAACATGTTGAATGTAATGCGCATTATATTCAACTCAATAAAAAAGAAAACTATAGAATTTTGAGTTTTTTGGTTTTATTTGGTCTAATTTTGGTTAGTTTATTATTAATTTAACCGTCCCTAACCTCAAAATTGAAACAGTTTATGTTACGTAAAATATTTCGTAAATTTACAAGTAATTTAATCGTCACTTATTACCAAAAGAACAGTGATAAACATATATTCAATTGTATCTCATTTTAGATGAGTAAGAAAGAGATAAAAATTCACACGCACACAAAAGTTTCGGTCAATTTTATCCCGACGCTCTTAACAATGTTATAGAAACTTTTACTGAAACTTTCAGTTTTGATACTTGTAATATTACTGCTCATATGACCGGTAGTGTTCTTGCTGGGTACTCTATCTTCCTCTAAACCTATAATTCTTTCTTACGATCAACACTGTGCATCAATCATTTGAATCAATCATTACTTTCAAATCGTAGAGTTGAGGTTAACGTTTGAAACACCTTAAACCTAAATTTAAGAATCATTGCTTTTTCAATAAAAACTGTTAGATTAACCTTAACTTGAAAATTCCATTATTTTCAAAATAATATTAACACTAATTCTTAAATTGATTTCAACGTTTACTTCAAATGAAGATTTAGCCTTATTTTCAACCCGATATCAAAATAACCTACATTTAGTTTTTTCTTTTAAATATAGACTTAAACCTGCTAAATAAGTAAAAAAGGGGATTATCATATAGGACAACAAAAAGAGCAATTTCAATTAATTATCCCTTTATATTTCATCCAACCAATATCGTAGACTTCAAGCCCGAGCGTCAAGACAACTTCAGAAAATCGATGCTAGCATCCAAAATGAGGTAGTCGTGTTTTATTAAGCTTGTATGTTTCACGCTCTCGAAAATAATTCTGGAGCATATTTAAGGTTTGCGGGGGCGGTCGGTATATTGTTTTAAATATTCACAGAATTCCAAACACTAATAGATTTCGCTAAGCTATTAGATTTGGACACGCGTTGTTATGTTATATTTTTTGTCAGGGTTTCTATTGCAATCATAAAAAAACATACTGTTTTTAGCGTCACTACATTTTTCTCCAAATTTTCACTGCCCTTTTTGGTAATGTTATTATCAAACCATTTTCAAATTCAGAGTAAGCGCTAAAAAGAGCACTTATTTTATATTTGAAACTGATTTTAAAAACACACTAGACCTTAAAGGCAATTATGATTATTTTTCAAACGCTTATTGGGTTGCATGGGGGCGTTGGTTAATTTGTATAAAAAAGAGCTTAAGACCTATTAGTATTATGTTCTTCATACTACAGTGTTTAGAAAGACTAGTTGAGTTGCACATCAGAAAAACATCGTCAAGGTACCCAATATCGTCAAGACAACATGCCAACCCACGTGAAAAATCTTGTGAAACAGCATTGCAACATTTGGTTGGCCAGATCGAGCATACTTTCAGTACGTTATGGGCATATTTGTTGACATCGAGGGTGCTTTTGATAATGCGACTTTTGATAGAATGTGTGACGCAGCTAGAAGGCATGAAACATTGGTCAAAATGCTAATGTTTATGACCATCACATCTGAGGCGAAGAGCGGTCAGTATATTCTGGCAGGGGTGAATAGAGGTTGTCCTCAAGGAGAGAAACCCCTGCTCTGTTGTATGCTGGTGCACTCTCTGCTCAATGATCTTGATGGACCAGGTGTCTATTCCCAGGTAGACGATGTTGCCATTCTTGCCACAGACTTTTCCCTCAATGAGGTCTGTGTTAAAACTCTTTGAACTGAATTGAAAGAATTGACAAAACAGGGATTGTTCTCTTCACTAGGAAAAGAATAATGACAGGTTTATCTCTACCAGTACTTAAGGGTGTCACTATTCCTCTGTCTACCGAAGTAAAATATCTGGGCTTAACTATAGATAGTGAACTACTTTTGACAAAACAAGTTGAAATTAAAATTTCTCGAGCATTGAATGCCTTCTGGCAATGCAGAGAAATTTTTGGGAGGACATGGGGGACTATCGCCGAGCAAAACCTTATGGATTTACACGGAAATGATAAGACCGATGATATCATATGCATCGGTAGTCTGGTGGAACAAGTTGTTGCGAAAGTGCGTGATAACTAGTCTTGCCAAAATTCAGAGAACCGTGTGTCAGGGTGTTCCGGTTGCCTTTCCCTTACACCTGGTCCAGCACTGAATGCAATCTTAAACCTACTACCACATGACATCTTCATTCGAGGCGAAGCCATGAAACGATGCTGGAGACTAAAACGAGGTGGTTTCTGGTTTAATGTTCCTTGAAATATCTCTGACATTGCACTTGACACTCGATTACTGGACATTCCCTCTGATGCAATGGTAACAGAAATATTACCAAGACGAAATTTTTACGTTTGCTAACCTGACATTCAAGACTTGATAACGCCTGACTGTGAGCCGCATTTTCACCAACGGCTCCAGAACTTCGGCTGCCTCCACGCACAAGAGCAGATGACTGAACGAGACGAAATGCAGATTTTCCAAGCTCATGACACCGACGATAACCAAAAGATCGGTCTCATTTCTACTTTCCTTGAGTAGAAAGGAATGCAGAAAACTGACGGCACTTCTAACGGGACACAACGCATGTGAAAACTACATGAACGAAATCGGCCTGGCCGAAAGCGCCTTATGTTCTGCCTGCTACGAAAAAACTGGCACCACAGAGCACTATCTCTGTAACTGTCCAGCATTTTCTAAAATTAGAAGGCAGATCTTTGGCACAGATGTGATGAGAGAAAATCAGCTTCATTCTTTATCACACAATGCCTTCTTAGATTCAATAATGATTCTAAGAAATATCATTAAAAACCAGGGAACTGGGTCACAGAACAATGGATATAACCCTGTCTAAGTGCTGTGGCTCTATTTTTATCCCAAAACCGAACATTTCGCAAGTTTATTATAAAACAAAACATTACATATGTCACCTTACAAAAAGCTTACAGAAAGATTACAATGTTTATTGGGTACCCAATAAACATGTTTGTAAAGGATTGCAGACTCAGATTTCTTAAGAAACTTATTAATAAAAAATTTCTCAACCATTTCATATATGTTTTCAAATCACTTAATTTATATTTGTTAATAAGCTTATTAAAAAAACGAAACGAAATTAAAAAACAAATGTTTATAAAATGCGTACGCTCAGACGTTATATTGACTAACGGCAACGTAGAACGCCAAAAAAAAAAATTAAATGTCAACATCGAAGAAAGACAATTGTGTTAAAATTGTGTGCAAATTTTGGGAATATTTCTTATGTTTGGAGAAAAACATATAAGTATGTATAAATAATAATTAAATAATGTCTTTGAAACGTACACAATCAATTTTGTGTAATATTGAATAGTAAGCTATATGCAATCATATTGTAAGCTTAATATAAAACGTTTTGTAATGATTTTGTATGCTTATTTCAAATAGTTTTGTAATAATTTTTCTAATAATTTTTAACACACAGTAGCCAATTGTTGGCTCAGATTTCTGAGCCAACAATTGCCATAGATGTTATGGTTCATGTATTAATAATTTTTTCATATTAATTCAAAAGTTTTCTAATTCCAAAAATTCAGTACCATTAATTTAAAAATTTGAATATTTATATTTTTAATAGTATATACACTTTTTTTTAATGGTTTCCTCCTATAATAATAAACGTGTCATAAATTAATTACACCCAGAAAAAAATTCCCTCAAATCCCGATGAGCAAGCCGTAAGGCCTAATAGCTGTCTTATAGTATCGAAACACTTTGATGTCACCAAATTAACCCAATTCTGCAGGCAAGACCTGGTTGCAGCTAAAGTCAGCTATGAAAGCGAAAGTGGAAACATTTGATTGTCGTCTCTGGCAACTTCTGCTATGACTCACTACTGCCTCCCCCGCCAAAGGAAATTGTTGAGCTCATAGAGTACTGTGATCTTAATGAGACTGGCCTTATTCTTTGCTGTGACACTAATGCTCAACACATTATGTGGGGCAGCAGCAAATGCAACGCACGAGGTACCAGATTCATTCACTTCATCATGACATCCAATCTGAACATTCGCAACACTGGTAATAAACCTACTGCTAGAAGACAGGAAGTGATTGACCTAACTTTGTCTAACTGTGGACTAAGAGAGTCAATCTTTAACTGGAAGATTCTTAAAGAAGATTCTTTATCGGACCACAGGTATAACGAGTTTCATACTGACCGAGAGGTGCTGCCCTCTATGAAGGTAAGAAACCCTAGAAAAACGAACTAGGCGCGCTTCAGACATAAACTTGAGAATTCCCTCAATATTCCTGTCAGAATCCGTACCAACGAAAGTATTGATACTTCCGTTGAAGTTATGAACGATGTCATAAATTCTAGTTTTATACGAACATGTCCCGTACGAAAAACGTTATCTAGACCTACCGTTCCTTGGTGGAACGCTTGTCTTGAAACTTTGTGCAAGGATTCCAGAAAGCTTCTAAATAGGGCCCTAAGGAGCTATTTAGACTCTGACTGGTTTCTTAATCGAGCTGAGCTGAAAGAATATAAGAAACTAATTCGTAAATCAAAAAGTGTTTCTTATAAAGACTTCTGCAGTAGCATCGAACCCTGCAGTAAGACTAGTCGTTTGGTCAAGTTTCTCAAAAGAGACCGAGCTGTCCGACTGGATTCACTGCGAAAAACCTGATGGCTCGTATACTGAGCCTAGGACTCAGTGTCCTAGTTAAGACTCACTTTCGGAGAAATCATATCCACATTGGACCACTTTGTAATCCCAGCACTGGGGAATGGAATAACAACTCTAATGTGACAAAATATGACTGGCAGGTTGCCAGATTGGTTGTGTACGATGAAGCTTTCCAATACGCAGTGGCCTCTTTTGATGGTTTTAAGTCACCTGGGCCGGATCGCATCTAGTCATGCTACAGGAAGGTATGTGTGACGCTGCTGGAAGGCAAAGAATAGATGAAACATGGGTCAAATGGTTAAGGTCAATGCTAATGTTTAGGACCATCACCTGTAAGGCGGAGTACGGTCAGTATATTATGGCAAGGGTGAATAGAGGTTGTCCTCAAGGAGCTGTTCTCTCCCCCCTGCTCTGGTGTATACTGGTTGACTCTCTGCTCAATGATCTTGATGGACCAGGTGTCTATTCCGAGGCCTATGCAGACGATGTTGCCATCCTTGCCACAGGCTTTCCCTGAAAGAGGTCTATGTTAAAACACAAAACTCATTGAACCGAATTGACAGCTGGTGTACTGCAAACGGACTCTGCGTCAACCCTCACAAAACAGGGTTTGTTCTCTTCACTAGGAAAAGAATAATGACAGGTTTATATCTACCAGTACTTAAGGGTGTCACTATTACTCTGTCTAACGAAGTAAAATATCTGGGCTTTACTCTAGATAGTGAACTACTTTGTACAAAACATTTCTCGAGCATTGAATGCCTTTTGGCAATGCAGAGACGTTTTGGGAGGACATGGGGACTATCACCGAGCAAAACCTTATGGGTATACAAGGCAACGATTAGACCGATTATATCATATGCATCGGTAGTGTGGTGGAACAAGCTTTCACAAAAGTGCGTGATAACTAGTCTTGCCAAAATTCAGAGAACCGTGTGTCTGGGCGTTACGGCTGCCTTTCCCTTACACCTGGTCCAGCACAGAATGCAATCTTAAACCTACAATCACATGACATCTTCATTAGAGGCGAAGCCATGAAACGCTACTGGAGATTAAAACGAGGTGGTTTCCCTATTTAATGTTCCTTGGACATTGCACTTGACACTCCATTAGACTGGAGATGCCTTCCGATGCAATGATATCAGAAATATTACCAAGGCGAAATTTTGACGTTTGCCAACCTGGCATTCAAGACTGGCTAACGCCTGACTGTGAGCCAGGTAGAGGGCCACACCGCGTTTTCAGCGACGGATCCAGAATCGATCTAGAATCTGCTGCTGGAGTGTTTTGTGGAACCGGATGACCGCAAATTTCACTTTGCCTTAGACGACAATGCCTCGGTATTTCAAGCCGAAGTGTATGCTATACTTATGGCTATGGACTACATTGCGGATAATAGATGGCAGAACTGAGCTATATCTGTTTGCAGCAATGGTCAAGCTGCTCTTATGGCTTTGAAAACATTTACGAAATGGTTGTGAAATTTTTTATTAGTAAGCTTATTAAAAAATCTGAGTCTGCAAACATTTACAAAAATGTTTATTGGGTACCCAATAATCATTGTAATCTTTCTGTAAGCTTTTTGTAAGGTGAAATATGTAATGTTTTGTTTTATAATAAACTTGCCAAATATTTACAAAACGTTGCATAATAATTGTCGGATTTGCGAAACTGGACATTGATTATAAGCTTACCTAGAAAACTTCCCAATAAACATTTTTGTAAAGGTTTGCAGACTCAGATTTTTTACTAAGCTTACTAATAAAAAATTTCACAACCATTTCGTATATGTTTTTAAATCACTTACTTTATATTTGTTAATAAGCTTATTAACAAAACGAAACGCAATTAAAAAACATGTGTTTGTGAAATGCCAAAAAAAAAAATTAAATGTCAACATCAAAGAAAAGACAATTGTGTTCAAATTGTGTGCAAATTTTGGGAATAGTTCTTATATTTGAAGAAAAACATATAAGTACGTATAAATAATAATTAAATAATGTCTTTGAAACGTAAACAATCAATATTGAATAGTAAGCTATATGCAATCATATTGTAAGCTTAATATAAAACGTTTTGTAATGATTTTGTATGCTTATTACAAATAGTTTGTAATAATGTTTGTAATAATTTTTAACACACCAAGTAGCCAATTGTTGGCTCAGATTTTTGAGCCAACAATTGGCTCATGTTAAGTACTTGCCATTGATGTTATGGTTCATGTATTAATATTTTTTTCATATTAATTCAAAAGTTTTCTAATTAAATTCAGTACCATTAATTTGAATATTATTATTTTTACTAGTATATATACAATATTTTTTAATGTTTTCCTCCTATAATAATAAACGTGTCATTAATTACTTACACCCAGAAAAAAATTCCCTCAAATCTCATTAAAATTTGTCAATAGGGCAATTATTGATATAATAGTATACACACAAAAAATTCCTATGGTAATATTAACAAAAATCCGGTCTAAAATGACAAATATTTGATAACATGAGGTGAAAAAAAAATGTTTGTTTTATTTACAAATATTTACAATTCCCTTATTTGATTGTTATATTAACAAATTGTCTTATTTCTTTAATAAAGTACTTTTGTTCCATTAACAAATTTAACTTATTTAATAAACGAATTAATTTTGTTGGATGAACAAATATATTCTGTTCAACGATCAAATTAATTATGTTCCATAAACAAATTTATTTTGTTTGAAAAATATTTTTTTATCCTTTATAATAAGGAGGAAAACTTGTATGTCAATTTTTCTTCTATTATAAAATCATATAACCACATAATCCATAATAAGGAGCTTAGATGTGGTTAAAATAATTTAATACAAGTTAATTAAAGTGCTGTTTTGCATTTTATTTTGTTATAATTTTAATACACAGAAACTGCACTATATTTTTTATATTGCACAAATTAAAATTTGTAAGATTTACAAGTATTTTTTAATTTAAAATGTACAGAAAAATGACTGATACGAAAACAAAATTTTTGTTGGAGGAACAAAAAGATTTAAACATCGTTGTTTAATAAACAAAAACATGTTTAATGCAACAATGAAGCGTTAACAAATTTTCATTTGTGAATGCGTCCACAGGAATTTTATGTGTGTACAATAAATAAATCTTTTCATATAAACTCAATGACAATGTCATGGTATTTTCTAGTATTTAATGGTATTTTGCGATTAAAATAATAATTTATTCTCTTGACTATTTTTAATAGTAAAAAACTATTATTTATATATTATTTTTTTCTTGGTGTAAACACGAACAAAAACATGTTCGATTTGTACGTCATTCTGCATGTTTTCTCAAAATGGTCAAATACAATTTTTGCGATAATCTTCATTATTTAACGCATCATTGGTAAGGACTCAATGTATTTAATATAAATTCCATATATTTAACCTTATTTTATGTATTACAGAAAATAAATAATACCACAAACATCAATTAAGGCAACGGACTCAACAATAAATGCAGACTCAAGTATTACAATCAATTATTGGAAACTGAAACGAACATTAAGTGTGTTTTTAAAGTGAATATCAATTTCGTCATTTAAGTAAAATAAATTATCCAATAAATTAATTATTGCAAACACTATAAGTTATTAGAATAAGGCAGAACCAGATAAGGCAGAACCAGCAGAACCAGTTAACACAAATTTATTTCGAGAATGAAAAAATAAGTTTCACAGATTGACAAATAACAAAAGCTTAAATTAAAATGAAAACATGAAGTGAAATATTTAAACAAGTATAAATATTTTTAACACTCATTTGCACTTCATGCCGGACATGTTTCCCAAATACTCAAGCTTCGTTGCAGGTAGTGGTTTTGTGAGCATGTCTGCCAGCATTTCATTGGTGGGGTAATACTCACACTTCATCAACATCTTGTCCACGTAGTCCTTCACTAAATGATACTTGGTATCGATGTGTTTGGACCTATTGCTGAGTTTTTCGTCTTTTATTAAATTGAGACAGCATTGGTTATCTTCCTTTAAAACGGTTGGCGAGTTCTGTTTGCAGGGTAAATCCGCCAAAATACTTCTGATCCAAATTGTTTTGCAGCCTCGGATAACGAAATAAATTCAGCTTCAGTCGAAGAGAGCGAAACGCATGTTTGTTTTCTACATGCCCAGCTGACAGTACCAGAAAATGTAACCAGAGTTCGACTTTCTGTCGGTTCTATTTTTTGCCCAATTCGCGTCAGCAAAGCCAACAAGTAAATTTTTGTCAGCAGCTTTATTATTTAATTGCAGGTACATCTCCGATGTCCTGTCTTTCCTGTCTTTTCGCGCCAAAATTGCGACTCTCGCTGAGATATCCGGTCGAGTGTTTACAGCTATATATAATAGCGAGCCCAGAAAACTTTGGTATTCATCATTTTTGCGTAAGAGGTCGGATTCTGATTTGCCATACGACGGATCAAGAGGTAACTTCGATACTTTAGCGTCTTGAAGTCCAAACATTTGCGCTGTTTTTTCAATGAACTGTTTTTGTCGCAGCATGAAAGTTTGATCCTCTTTTCGAGGAACTTCTACATCCAAGTAGTGAAAAATCTGTCTCAAATTTTTGACTTCAAACTTCGAATTAAACAATTTCTCAACGCCTAGAATTTCCCTCTCGCCGTTTGCAGCAACAACTAAGTCATCAACGTAAACTAATAAGTAAACACCTTCCCGATTGATGACTTTACTGTAAAGGCAAGGGTCAGCCTTACTTTGAATAAATCCGGCATTCACCAAAACGTCATTCAAAGCTTTGTTCCATACGTTTGCAGCTTGTTTTAAACCGTATAAACTTTTCTTCAGCCTGCACACAAGCCTACCAGCGCCTTCTCCAAAACCAGGTAGTTGCTTCATGAAAATCGTTTCCTTCAGATCTCCGTTCAAAAATGCGCTTTTGACGCACGACAGTTGCGAATACTTCGTCGTAGTCACAGCCAAACTTTTGGCTGTAGCCTTGCGCTACCAGACGATCCTTGAAACGCTCCACATTTCCATTAACTCCTCGCTTAACCTTGAACGTCCATTTGCAGCCAACTATTTTTGCGTCTGGTGGAGCCTCAACCAAATCCCACGTTCGGTTTTCCATCAACGATTTCATCTCCTCCTCTATTGCGATACTCCACTCGTTTTTTTGTTTGGAAGTGACAGCTTCTTTAAAAGTTTTTGGCCTTAATCAAACAAATTTCACCAGTATAACGCTTGGGTCCAATTCATTTGTACGACCTGGATGACCTTCGTAAGTTTGGAAAAGAACTTACTTCAGCAGGGAAAACATCAATAACGTCATCCCCATCTGAAATACTGCAGAATGAACCATCTGATTCAATTACAGCCAAGGCATCCGAAGGTAACTCAAAATCGATACGCTTCGACGTTAATCCAATTTCGATTTCATGTGCTATCGCGCCGTCGACATCACAATCGACGGTAATTGCAGAAGATACAGCGACGAATTTGAAATATCTGCTAATCGTGAGCTTGTTAGATCCAAGGTGAACAAAACGCAATCTCTTTGACTGGTCGTCGTAGAAAACAAATGTCATCAGCACGGATTTGTCATCGAACTTCTTGCGCTTCTCCTTCGGAACGCCTTCGACCCGAATAGTTGAAAGTGACTAATATCGGGTTTTTCGTCTTCCCATCTTTGATACGGGGTGCCAGGAATTGAACTTGTGGCCAGCCGATTTTGTACGTGATTTGCAGTAACGACAGCTTCACCCCAGTACGTATACGGCATATCAGCTTCAGCAAGCATACAGTAGGCCATTTCAACAAGAGAACGATTTTTTCTCTCAGCCACGCCATTCTGTTGTGGACAATATGGTACAGTAAACTGCAACTTAATACCATATTTCCGAAGATACATGGTCAACGGATGCGACTTATATTCGCATCCGTTGTCAGACCGGACAGCTTTTGGAACTTTACCAAACTTGTTCTTGACCATTTCGACGTACTCTGTAAGCTTCTCAAACAGCTCCGACTTATGACGTAATGCTGTATCGACTGAAGTCATCGATTAAAGTCAGAAAATATATCTTACCTCCAGGAGTGACAGTTTGCATTGGTCCGCAAATGTCGGTATTCCAGCACTTCCCCAATTTTGGCTTCGGGGACCTTCTTGAAAGGTTTTTGTGTTAATTTGCATTGAATGCATTGAGTGCAAATCTCGCAACACTGACGAAGTCCACAGTCTTCGATCACAAAATCTCTTGCAAGTTTCCAGATTGCATAGACTTCACTGCGTTGATGTCCCGGTGTCCCAACAGATTATGCCAATAGTGTTGACACTTGGATGAATTACATATGACCTTCAACGCAGACAAATTTTCTGTAAGTCTCAGCTGATACAAGTTTTTGACTAGATCTGCAACTCCAATTTCCTACTTTTCCTTTGTAAGTATTCTGCAGCCCGAACCACTAAATAGGGTGATAAAACCTTTTGATGACATCAGTTTGATTGACAGCAGACTTCCCTTGAACGACGGTATATAGAGAAAATTTTTCACACGCACCTCTGCATCGTGTCCCTTCTGATTGATGAGTCTCAGAATGTACGTTCCTTTACCCAAACATTGCACCGTCTGCCCGTTTGCGATAGTAACCTTGTCTCTACATGATGTATCGATACTCTCGAACTCGTCCTTGTTACTACTTATATGGCAAGTTGCGCCAGAATCCACAACCCACAATCCGCAGTTTTCATCGGGCATCACAAAACAGAAGTTTTTACGGACTAATTTCTCTTCAACCTTATTTACTTTCAGTTGATTTTTAGTTGGTGTTTTTCAGCTTCCAGCAGTTCTTGCGAATATAAACTATGCCCTTACAGTGATGACATACGATGTTTTTCTAAGTGTTCGTCGTTTATAAGACAGAATCTTCTTGTGCAACCCATTGGCCTTGCTTGTCATACTCCTCCAACAGCTTGTTCTCCACCAATGGCATGGTGAGATCCTTCTCGTCACGTACTTCCAACGCAGTAATTAGAGTGTCGTATGGGATAGGCAAACTACTGAGCAGCATAGATATGACCCACGATTCAAACATCTTCTTGGCCGAGCGATTGGAGCCATGAAAACAGTAGCTTCATTTGCGTGATGTGTGTGTCCATGTCACCACCAGGTTGAAATATCAACCCACATATCAAACGCATCAGCTTCACTTTATTACTCAATGTCGACTTCTCGTGATACGCCTTAAGTACATTCCATGCATTTACTAATGCGAAACGTTTCATTGTCATCGATGGCTAAACCAATGATAATGGATGCATCCGTGTCGCGTTGGATCCATAGAGCGTCTGGCATTGTCGGAATTGGTTTTTCAATCACATCGCAGACTTTCTCCTTTTTCAAGATAAGCAGCATCCGATACTTCCACAACTCATAGTTGTCCTTATTTAGCTTTATAACTAAAAGTCTCTTGTTATCTGCCATTCCGACAGCAAACAGCAGCAATCCACAATATTAAACAAAAAACAGCAAACAAACTCGATTCAGCGAAATAATTATTCTGGTACAACGCGCTCCAACAAAAAAACTTATTGCTTCGTGCAAAGGCCCATAACCTATTGCAAACACTATAAATTATTAGAATAATGCAGAAGCCAACCAGTTAAAACAAATTTATTTCGAGAATGAAAAAATAATGTTCACAGATTGACAAATAACAAAAGTAAAAAAACTTAAATTAAAATGATTTAAGAATGTTATTATTGCAATTAAAAGATCACATTATAAAATGTATGGTAGAATAACACATTGTATTAACACCCAATAAGCAATGAGTTTAAGATTCGATAAATTTGGAGAATTTTCTTTAACAACCAGTGTGGATCAAGCCGAATAAATGATTGTTATTCCAACGTTGGTTTTCGAAATTAAAAAAGCTTGAGACGAAATTCACTACACAAAATTACCAGTGGCAACCTAGTGACCGGAGATGTCAACAAGAAAATTTTCATTGTTTCTCCATTGTGCGTTGAAAATTTGGTAAGTATTGAAATAAAATTGAATTTTCTTATAAATATATTAAAATTCATGTTGTTTACAGATGCCGATATGTTAATGTTCGTTTTGTACGTCATTCTGCGTGTTTTCTCAAAATGGTAAATTACCTATATAAAAGAAATAAAAAATTTAAATTTCAAATTAACTTTTTATTTAGATGCATTTGTTTGAAACACCGCAGGAATTCATTATGAACAGCAGTGTTATCTTACCTTGTCTTTGTCTGAACTGTAATTCACTTGACTTAACTTCACTTACGACCGCACTTCATGAAATCAAACACAAGAGTGATGCAAACATCCACTGAACAACTAATTCTCATTTTTGCCGAAATAACTGTACTTTACGATCAGTTATTTCGGTTGAGTTGTAAAAAACGAAGCAATCGCGGAAGAAGTGTGGTTCGTGTATACCCTTGGATATGCTTCCTCCACGCTGCTAAAAGAAGCAACAAGTCATTACAACATTTTTCTTATGTAAGTGAACCTTCTATGATACTTTTGGAAGCGAAATAGTATGACAAGTACGTGCTGTCTTTTAGCTACTAAAGGAAGTTACAAGGCAGCACTCCAATTTTTTGTTTTTTTATTTTGTTATATTATCATTTCTAGCTTCTTTTAGTAGCGTAAAGAAGCACAAGTATATACTGCTTTTATGCAACCTCGGATAACGCTATCTTTATTTCCCGTAGGATATTGATAAACAAGTACATCAAAACATGTATTCTTATATTGATTAACTTGTTCGTCAATATTACGTAAATAGATTGATGTACGATGTCAATATGACGAACGATAGTTTTTTCTGTGTAGTATTTTATTAAAAAGGAAATGGATTTTAATTATTTTATTGTATTATTTATATATATACAAACCGCCCCCGAAACCTTTATTAAGCTCCAGAATGGCATTCGAGAGCTTTAAACATCCAATCTTACTAAAAATAAACACGTCTACCACATTTTGGCGACTGGCATCGATTTCCTGCAGCTATCTTGACATTCGGGCTTGGGTTACCAGTTTTGGTGGATAAATACTTTTTATGGTATTTTTTAAAAAACGTGGGATAAAAAATGCCATGGTATTTTTATTTCATCGTGGTATTTTTATTTCATGTAGTATTTATGTGGTATTTTACAGCATACAGCATACGTTTTTGTTACGTATAATAAATATATACTAATAATTATCAAGAAATATGACTACAAACAATTATTTTATGAACCAAAATAATATCAAACTAATTTACGAACGCATCAATAGTTATATAAAAACGAACATGCCATTTTAAGTCAGAATGTACTCAATAAACAATGTAATCTTTCTGTAAGCTTTTTGTAAGGTGAAATATGAAATGTTATGTATTATAATAAACTTGCGAAATGTTTACAAAACGCATAATAATTGTCGGATTTGCGAAACAGGACATTGATTGTAAGCTTACCTTGAAAACTTTCCAATAAACATTTTTGTAAAGGTTTTGCCAAAACAAATTAAATGTCAACATCAAAGAAAAGACAATTGTGTCAAGATTTTGTGAAAATTTTGGGCATATTTCTTATATTTGGACAAAAACATATAAGTACGTGTAAATAATAATTAAATAATGTCTTTAAAACGTAAACAATCAATTTGTGTAATATTGAATAGTAAGCTATATGCAATCATATTGTAAGCATAATATAAAACGTTTTGTAATGATTTTGTAAGCTTATTACAAATAGTTTTGTAATAATTTTTAAAACACCAAGTAGCCAATTGTTGGCTCAAATTTCTGAACCAACAATTGGCTCATGTTAACTACTTAATGGTACGTCCATTGATATTATGGTTCATGTATTAATATTTTTTTCATATTAATTCAAAAGTTTTCTAATTAATTTGATAGTATTCCAAAAATTCTGTAGCATTAATTAAAAGATTTGAATATTATTATTTTTAATAGTATATATGCAATTTTTTTATGGTTTCCTCCTATAATAATAAATGTGTCATAAATTACTTACACCCAAAAAAAAATTCCCTCAAATCGCATTAAAATTGGTCAATAGGACAATTATTGATTTAATAGTACACAAACAAAAAATTCCTATGGTAATATTAACAAAAATCCGGTCTAAAATGACAAATATTTGTTAATAAAAGATCTACAAAAAATATTTGTTTTATTTACAAATATTTACAATTCCCTTATTTGATTGTCATATTAACAAATTGTCTTATTTCTTTAATAAAGTACTTCTGTTCCATTAACAAAGTTATCTTATTTAATAAACGAATTAATTTTGTTGGATGAACAAAAATATTCTGTTCGACGAACAAACTAATTATGTTCCATAAACAAATTTATTTTGTTTGAAAAATATTTTTTTTATTGTTTGTAATAAGGAGGAAAACTTGTACGTCAATTTACATACAAGTTAATTAAAGTGCTGTTTTGCATTATGTTTTGTTATAATTTTAATACACAGAAACTCCACTACATTTCAATAATGTAGTGCAAACGCTAACACAATAGGAAATATTAGAATGAATCGAAGCATCATGACGCGTTGTTTTTTTTCTTCTCAAAAAATTGCAAAATAAACAAATGGCCTGTGGACATAACGAATATCCGTTTTGTTTATGTAACTGAGAATTATTTTGAATTGTTATATTAACAAATACTGCCTTTCTATTAACAATAACCATTGTCCATGTGACAAATAATGATTTTGTTTTAATAACAAGTGTAAAACTTTTTTTTTTTGTTTAATCAGCAATTTAAAATTTGTAAGATTTACAAGTATTTTTTAATTTAAAAAGTACAGAAAAATGACTGGTACGGATAACAAAATTTTTGTGCGAAGAACAAAAAGATTTAAAAATCGTTGTTTAATAAACAACCAGTTGGGAAGGTTAGATCACATGGGAAATTTTAAAGTATGTGTAATTATGATAGTTAGGATTATCAAAATTATAGTCGGTCTAAGCCGACTATAAATACCCTACACATATGTGTGGTTACCTTTCAAAGTTGTATATAGGTACAAACATTCAATCGCTGAAGAATTTCCATTCATTTGATACCCATAATTACAAATGGGTAGGTGTACCGAATTGCGTTTTTTTTTTTGTGAACCACAAGTCTTTTCGCCGGAAAACATTATTATCATGTATTTGAGCATGATATCAATATATATTTGACCAAAAAAGTTTACCTAAGCACGTATACATTAAAAATGATCTTTATATGTACATTTTATATGAGATATTTGAGCATAAGTGGTCGGATCATAGGTCACAATGGACCGATCTCACCAATTTTTTCATACATACAGCGTATGTATATAATCTAAGTTATAAGTTTCATTTATCTAGCTCTTCAATTTTAAATGTAGTAGGGATTTCAACAGACAGACAGACGGACAGACGGACATCGCTAAATCGACTCAAGAGGTCATGCTGATCAAGAATATATATACTTTTCCATACCTGAGATGCTTCCTTTTGGGTGTTACAAACGGCGTACCAAACTGAATATACCCTTTCACTCTTAGTGTATGGTATAAAAACATGTTTAATGCAACAATGAAGCGTTAACAAATTTTCATTTGTGAATGCTACCACAGGAATTTTTGTGTGTACAAAAAATACATTTTTTCATATAAATTCAATGGCAATGTCATGGTATTTTCTAGTATTTAATAGTATTTTGCGATTAAAATAATAATTTATCCTCTTGACTTTTTTTAATAGTAAAAAATGTTTGTATATATATTATTTTTTTCTATATGTAAACACGAATAAAAACATGTTCGTTTTGTACGTCATTCTGCATGTTTTCTCAAAATGGTCGAATGCAATTTTTGTGATAATCCACATTATTTAACGCGTCATTGGTAAGGACTCAATGTATTTAATATAAATTCATTATATTTAACCTTTTTTATTTATTACAGAAAATAAATAATACCAAAAACATCAATTAAGGCAACGGACTCAAAAATAAATGCAGACTAAATATTACAATCAATTATTGGGAGATTAGGAGAACATTAAGTGTGTTTTAAAAGTGAATATCAATTTCGACATTTAAGTAAAATAAATTATCCAATAAATTAATTAAAAAACATTTTTGTTTTAACAAATTATACGGAAAATATAATTCGACTATACCATAATAATAATAATAATAATAATAATAATGCATATCATTTAAATTGTATAGATCTTTCTTATTGCAATTAAAAGATCACATTATAAAATGTATGGTAGAATAACACATTGTATTAACACCCAATAAGCAATGAGTTTAAGATTCGATAAATTTGGAGAATTTTCTTTTACAACAAGTGTGGATTAAAGTCATGATGAAGCCGAATAAATGAATGCTATTCCAACGTTGATTTTCGATGTTAAAAAAACATGAGACGAAATTCACTACACAAAATTACCAGTGGCAACCCAGTGACGTGACATGTCAACAAGAAAATTTTAATTTTTTCTCTATTGTGCGTTGCAAAAATTTGGTAAGTATTGAAATGAAATTGAATTTTTTTATAAATATTTTAAAATTTATTTTAATTAATGTTAATGTTCATTTTGTACGTCATTCTGCGTGTTTTCTCCAAATGGTAAATTACCTACTGTTGTGAATTAGTTCACACATTTTTCTTTTCTTTATGGTTCTTCACTACTCATTCAGTTTTGGATGTTGCTGTACATATGTTGAGCGCATCATGTTTTTATATCATGTTGTACTCTTGTTGTACAGCAACATGTCCATAGCATTGTCCCAACGCTTCACGTTGGCAAGAATGATGTTTCACAAAGCGCTAAAGCTTTGCTTAGACCACACCTCTTTCAAGTTAGCTTACACAGTTAAGAGATGCTGGTAATAATATGGCAAAGCGCTAAAGCTTTACTTAGACCACACCTCTTTCAAGTTAACTTGCACGGTTAACAGAGGCTTGCAATATAATTTATCATTGCATGAATAGGGAGCTATGTTAAAATAAGTAGAGGAGCGTTTGCCAACAATTCTGATATTTTGCAATTGGTGTGGAAAGAAGGACGAAGGAGGGAGGACGAGAAGGAAAGTAACAAAAATGGTAAGTGATTAATATTTTAATTATTTGTTTTTTGAATTTAAAAAAAAGAAGGGAGCTTTGAAAACTACATTTAATTATATATTAAGTTTTTTTTGTAATAGAGATAGGTAGAGTTTTTTAAAGTTATAAATAAAAAATGTTTAAACATTCTAAATAATTTAAAAATATAAAAAATAAATATATAAGAGCAAATACACACTGCGAATCCGAACTCCGGACCCTCTAGTGTATAATAAAATAATTCATACTATTAGTATGAGAATTAATTTTTATATCAAATTAAATGAAAAATAAAATGCGATAAATAAAATCAATATATTTTCCGAATGTTTAGTCAGGAGTAGAGATGGACATGTGAGCGTGATTCAGCGTGATTCACGTGAATCACGCGTGATTGTGGTTGAATCCTGATTTTGCCCACGTGATTGTGAGTGAGTGTGAGTAGACCAAAAAAGACCGTGATTAAGTGTGCGTTAGTACAATATTTTCGTGATTGAGTGTGAGGGAGTCGAATATTTCATAAAATAAAAATATCTCACTTTTAATTTTATGCGATTTTTCTATATTTTTGCTGAACTACAGAAATAGTAGGGCCATGCCTTAAACTCAGAAGGCTTTGGGAAGGCGGCTGCCCACTCAGAACTATAATAAATCAAACCCTTGATAACCGACCGTCAAATACCCACCACTTCTTCAACTCATAATAAGTTACAAATTTCAGTCAACAATTGATCTAACCCCCTGCAAACCGGCCGTACTTAGTATGGGCTAGTCAATTTAGTTCAATAGTTTTTGCTTGGTTTTATACGACCGTTTATGAAAATGGACATAGAACGATTTTTTTTTTTCGATATACCCAGTTTTGTAAAAAGTTAAATTTTTAATTTCAACTATAAATGATAACTCTGTATTGACTTCCTTTTGTTTATTAACACGTTGACGGACAGTAGAAACAAGTGAAATTCGAAAATTGACACTATATGTTTTTGTAATTTTTAGAATATTAGAAGTATAGTTTTACTCTTTCTGCTTAAATACACTTAATTTTGATTAATTCAGCACCTTTAATTAGGTTGCGGCTACAACCGTCATGGCGCCAGCGGACTCTAGACACTATGTAATGGGACGATGGCGGCTATAACAGCAAAAATTTAAAAACGTAAATGACAGGTTTAATGACTGAAATAAGCAATTTTTTGTGCTGCTACAGCCGCAGTGTCTAAAAACGATCGTTTCGTATTGGACGGCTATTGCCGTCATGTCACATAGTGAACTTGAACTTGACGACTATAGACGCAACTGCCCGTCAACGTGTTAAGTAAATTCAACACCGGGCTATTTTTTTTATTGATAATTCTTTTCCAGAGATAATTTGTCCATGGACAATTCTCAATGATTTTAAACAAATTCTTCACCGGAGAATTATTCTTCGAGGCAATTTTTATATGAACAGTACATCGAAGGTCTTTCGCATTTCCATCTCCGTTAAAAATTGAGTTCCCTAACATCAGTATTGCGTTTGAAATATGTAGGTTGTTTAGAGGTGCCACGCTCGGTCGACCAATCTCACCAACATATACAAATGAAATATGTATTTTTATGCATTCTCAGCGTGATTCACGTGAATCACGCGTGATCACACATGATTGTGATTGAATCTTAATTTTACTCATGTGATTGTGAGTGAGTGTGAGTAGAGCAAAAAAGGTCGTGAGTGAGTGTGCGTGATTAGAAAAATTCTTTCGTGAGCCTAGAGTGAGTGTGATTCGAAACTCACTCACGTGCCCATCTCTAGTCAGGAGTAACATTTAGAAATATTCAAGAAATTTTAATATTTTATAATATTCTACATAATAAATTTACACTTGACATTTCTCTTAAACGTCTTCTGTACTATGAAAATAATGACATAGTACAACGATTACATAAATTTTAATTTAATCATATTTTTATGAAAAAATCGAAATTTTACAAATTGTCTGAAAAGAAAAAGAACAATATAATAATTGAAATAACACCGAGATTCCAAACTACGGATCCTCTAGTGTATAACAAATAAAAAACTAAATGATTTGATAAAATTTTAAAGCGTGTAAACACAGAACTGATTGCTGTTATGATTTTAAAATAACAACAAATTTATATTAAAAAATCATTTGATGTTAACTTTTTTTTTTACAATCTTGAGTAAACCAATATACACATATTTTTTTCTCCCGATAATTCAGGGAATATTATAATTATTTTTATTTTTCCAAAGTTTTGGAAAACAGATTTGAAAAAAAACCAGTTGGGAAGATTAGATCACATGGGAAATTTTAAAGTAGATGTAATTATGATAGTTAGGATTATCAAAATTATAGGCGGTCTAAGCCGACTATAAATACCCTACACATATGTGTGGTTATCTTTCAAAGTTGTATATAGGTCACCAGGGTATACGAATCCTGAAAATAACTAAAAACATTCAATCGCTGAAGAATTACCATTCATTTGATACCCATATTTACAAATGGGTAGGTTTACCGAATTTCGTTTTTTTGTGAACCACAAGTCTTTTCGCCGGAAAACATTTTTATTATGTATTTGAGCATGATATCAATATATATTTGACCAAAAAAATTACCTAAGCACGTATACATAAAAATTGATCTTTATATTTGAATTTATATGAGGTATTTGAACATAAGTGGGATCATAGGTCACAATGGACCGATTTCGCACACACAGCGTAGGTATATTAGTAATCTAAGTTATAAGTTTCATTTATCTAGCTCTTCAATTTTAAAAGTACTAGGGATTTCAACAGACGGACAGACAGACAGACAGACGGACAGACAGACGGACAGACGGACATCGCTAAATCGACTCAGGAGGTCATGCTGATCAAGAATATATCATTTTCCATACCGGAGATGCTTCCTTCTGGGTGTTACAAACGGCGTACCAAACTGAATATACCCTTTCACTCTTAGTGTAGGGTATAAAAATAAAATACAAATATAATATGCTTCAAATTAAATTTAAAAAAAAAAAGAAAAATATATAGTTTATAGTTATACTTCAGCATGCCAAAAGTGATTTCGTTGTTGTTTGGGTAACATTTTTGTTTCGTTGAAATTTTCAATTACAACTTTATGAAATTTATTTTTTTTAATTAAAAGATAAAGATAACGTTTTAAATTGATTGGAAATATTGAATGGTAGATGCTAATGATTTAAATGCGTATATTCAAAAGCAATCTAGCGAATTGGACAGATTTGTTGAAAAATTATGGTCGCAATTTGTACCAACAATACTAAATAAAGATAGTACGGTATTATTAAAAGATAATATATCTAGAATTCTGCATTTATATAAATTAGAGGAGGCATATAAAATAGTAGAAGAGTTATTAAATTTCCAGAATTTATAAATTAAATCTGTTTTAGCAGAATATGGTGAATTAGAAAGATTAGTTGACGTGTTGAGAAAACGATTATTGTTTAAAACGTACAGCAGAGTTAGAAGAAACAGCAAAAATAGAAGAGGAAAACATAAAATTAAGAAATTTATTGAAAGAAAAGAATATTTCTGAGGAATAAATAAATAATTCTGTCAGACGCCAGGCAAGTACGCGACGTTGGATGAAACGAACAACAAAATACAGGAGATATTTGAACGAGGAGGTTAAGACAGCGCACGAGACATCCTTATACCACAAGGATACCATAGAAAGTGACGACATCACAACAAAGAGCAACATGGGATTAGGCGAAGTCGCGAAATTCGTTAAAAATGCGGTGTAGAACTGAAGCCTGAACAAATGACGGAGTTTATTTAAGGCGTTAGGATTTGTTTACAGGGAGATGCTTTTGACTTAGTAAGTTCAAAGGAGTTTGACACAATAGATTTATACAACCTGTTAAGAAATACGTTCTTGGAATGTAGAAAAGCGTCTCAGTATCCGGGGGAAAGTATTAGATCTTTCTCGAGGCGTTTGGTTAACCTGCAGTCGGCAGCATTAAGCACGATTAAATATAAATATAATGATACGAAAGACGACGTGTTCGTTAATGAATTGAATAATTTAGTTAAAAGCTCATTTAAGTTAGGACTTCGGGATTACACTTTGCGAATGCTCATGTTGAGCAGTAAGCAAACAACACTGGAGAAATTGGTGGAAGAGGCATTGGACCATGCGATACAAAGGGAGTCAGCAGAGTTAACGGGCATAGACAAGTTTGGAGTCCATTTCAATGAGCCCTCATCGGCCTGCATGCCAAATAATCGTAATGCATCAGGTAGCCAAGGCAATGAAAAAAGGAGACGGAAGAGAAAACACAGAATGTAGGCATACATCAGCCAATACCTACATGTTCTTTTTGCAAAAAGAAGTGACATCTGATGGAGAAACAGTCCGTATTGCAGTGACTGTCGTACTTATGGACATGAACAGTGTGCAGATCGTTCGGGTCGGAATGTTGTTCCAGGACATACTGCTCCCCAAGGAAGTCATCCAACCGTACCTCAGGTAAATGGTCAAGGTGGTATCCAGAACCAAGGCGGGGGTGCTCCACGATTGAGATGCGATTGGTGCCATAGAGGGGGGACACGTCGAGGGGGATTGTCGTGTTAAGCGCGATACACAAGTTTTTCAAGGAAATAATGGTAATGGGAATTTTGCAAACAGGCCCGCTAAATATTGCACTTGGTGCAGAAAGGACGGACATGTTATTATGAATTGTTATGCCAAACGCAAATATGATGCATGGAACAATAATAGCAGTCCACAGGGAAACTAACAGGGGCCCAGTCAAGGCCACTAAACTGGGGACCCTTAGCAAATAGTGTAGTAAGGCCAGTAGTTGTAGAAATTCCAAAGAGGACACTACAACAAAATAAAACAGCGAATATTATTAACGCAGAAAATGAAGAACAAAAAGTAAAAATACATATTAACGAAGATAGAAATCTTCCAATAAAAACATATAATGAACTAAATAATAATAATACACAACTTGAAGCGAATAATGAACAGAATATAGGAATTAAGGAAATTAAAAAAAAACAAATTATAAAGAAAGCAAATAAAGTAAGGAAAGTAAAACCAATTGAATCGGAAGTTAAAAATATTAAAATCAAGAATAATAAAATCAAAAGTAAATCAAATAAAAAGAAAAGTGTTAACTACCCTGAAAATTTGAGAATTGTAGATCAAACGTCTGGCAAGACTGTGGATACATTCCGTACATGGGCGAGTATAATTTGCAATGAAGTAATTTCAATATTTCTTTTTATTATTAGCGCTATGTGCGTTTTATAGTCAGAAATGTATAATAAATTCACGAATTTTAAAATTAAATTGTCTTCAATTGCTAATAATTTTAAGAGTAAATTTATGTCGAGGAAAATGAAATTAGCTTCACAATTAGGCATGCATCGTAAAATATTAAACCGGCATAGAGAGTGTTTCAAGATATCCGATAGGAGTGATGTGTTCATTGAAGTACCTTGCGAGGCATCAAAAAATGAAAACTTACTCTGTTAGTGGATTCTGGAGCTGAGGCCAGCCTGATTAAAGAATATAGGAAGGCACATTTGCCGAATTTTAACAAAAATATTCAGAAAGATCTGAGTGGTGCTTTTGGTGGAGGCGTTAGAACCTTTGGCTCCACTAAGATTCAGCACACAAACATAGACAACCTGAGTTTAACGTTACACGTTGTGTCACTTGAACAAGGGGTTCCAGCAGATGGAATAGTCGTGCGTGACAATCTCTGGAACAGATCTATAATAAATGCGTTAAATAAAAAAATGACATTTTTTGATGAAGACAAAAATAACCTTGTTAAATTTCCATTAAAATCATTGCAAGACATAGAAAATATTAATTTTAATCAACAAAACAGGGTACAGCCCAGAACGGCCATGGTTGTATCACTGCCGTTAAGAACAAGAATTCCTATAGTTTTGTTGCACAAACAGGAAATTCAGCCAGGAGTATATTTGGGAGAGAGTTTAACAAACGTTAGAAGAAATAGAGTATATGCACCAATTTTAAATGCCTTCGATAAGGATATTCAACTTCGATAAGGATAGCAATTTCAAGCCACAATTTTCAAATTTTATCAAATATAAAGAAGCAACAAAGGCGAGCTCTACAATTAATACAATAAACTCGGTTAATATAAAAAATAGAATTGATAGATTATTAGGGAATGTGAAGATCGATGAATCATTAAATAAAGAAGAAGTTGCCTCTTTGCAAAATATTTGCTTGTCATATCATGACGTTTTTCATTTGTAAGGGGATGAATTAACATTCACTCCGATATTAAAACATGAAATACCCACACAATGGAATCAGCCACCAATAAATCAGAAACAGTATAAACTTCCTCATATGCATAGAAATGAGATTAATAGACAAGTATCAAAGATGTTAGACGAAGGAATTATTTCACCAAGCATGTCGCCTTGGAATTCTCCATTATTATTGGTACCTAAAAAGGGCGATAAAGATGGCAATAAGAAATTGAGACTGGTTATAGATTTCCGAAAATTAAATGACGTCACCATCAAACAGGTATTTCCTATACCACGAAGAGATGAGATTTTAGACCAGTTAGGTCATAGTCGGTATTTTTCAACACTAGATTTAGCAAGTGGTTACCATAAGGTTCTAGTTGAAGATAGTGACTATGAAAAACCTGCTTTCAGTACAGGTCTTGGTCATTTCGAATTTACAAGAATGCCATTCGGTCTTACGGGGGCACCTGCCACTTTTCAACATACAGGTTTACAGGGTATTGACTGTTTCGTTTATTTAGATGACATAGTGGTTTATGGAAATAATTTAGCAGAACACGAGCATATGCTATGCAAGGATTTGCAAAAGCTAAGAGAACATAATTTGAAATTAAATACAGAAAATGCCAGTTTTTGCGGCGCGAGGTTATATATTTAGGACACAAGTGTTCTGAGTTAGGTGCCCTACCAGACCCAGCCAAAGTAGAGTGTGTAAAAAATATTCCAGTTCCGTAAAATAGGAAGGAAGTTCAAGCATTTTTAGGCTTAATTAATTATTACAGAAAATTTATAGGAGGTATGGTTAAATTGTCATTACCAATAAACTGTTTGCTAATAAAGGACGCTAAGTTCATATGGAACGACAATTGTCAGAATTCGTTTTTAAAACTTAAAGATGGAATTATGTCACCACCCATACTAGCGTATCCGGATTTTAACAAACCATTTTTGTTCACGACAGACGCCAGTAACGAAGCAATTGGCGCGGTTCTTTCGCAAGATGAAGTTGGAAGCGACCGTCCGATCGCGTTTGCCAATAGGTCTCTTAACGATGCGGAAACACGCACCTCTACTATAGAGAAAGAATTTTTGGCAATTGTATGGGCAACAAAAAATTTTAGGGCATATCTTTTGGGAAGACCATTTAAAATTTATACAGATCATCACACGTCTTGCGCGTTTCCGACACAAATTATCGGAATATGATTTCGAAATTCATTACACGATGCAAAAAAAAGGGCTCTCTCAAACATAATTTTGCAGGCATTAACATGTATGTTTGGAATTTTATGTAAACATAATATATAATTGACTGATAAATTATTTGTAAACAGGATTGTATTGAGACTTGAACAGTGTTGTAATGAGCTCTGACTTACATTATTATATCCCGGAAACATTTTAATGTTGCCCTTTAAAATGGAGAACGTTCTAATGGAAACATAATAATTACTATATCCAAATAAAATAAATATTTGAACCGAAACATAAATATGTTCAAAATAAAACATGATTTTGAACGACCTGAATATAAATATGTTTGCAGTGAAACATATCAGTTGTTTCAGTACAAAAAGTAGTATGTTTGCATAGAAACATATTTAAATAAAATAAAAATAAAATGTTGTTTTTTTTATTTATTTTATTAAAAATCTTTAAACATGCACGGTGGAAAATTATAATAAAAGAATTCATATACAAATTTTTAAATGCATAAATAAATATTTGGTTTAAACCTGCAAGTGCAAGTGACAACATCAATGAATGCACAATTGCACCAGCAGACGCTAAACCAGACGATCCAGGCTCGCTTTAACTTTGCAACAATTACAGTTGGTCTCAGTACAGCACATAGCGTAGTCAAGGAATTAACGGAGGCTTTTGTAAAAAAACATGCGAAATTCTGTTTGAAAATCGAAACACAGATTTTTATTTGTGATTTTTTCACATTTATTTAAATCATATTTCTTTTTAAACATCAATATGTTCAAACGATGGCAAAAGATGGCGTAGGTAGAAAATGCTGCACAACGTTGCCAACTTCGTCAGTCGATAAATTAACGAATTAAGACGAGCGTAGCGAACATACGTTGTATTTAGATTTGATTAGCATTTTCTGTGTTTCGAAACATAGTTTTAACCAAGTAAATTGCCAAGAAACAGTTTATTCAAATGCAATTAAAATTGTATGTTGGTATTGTAACATATTTATAGTAAATTTGACAGATTCTGCTGGACAAAATAATAATGTTTACACGAGAACAAAAATTCAATTTCCATTATAATTTAATTACACTTCATTCCTAATACATGTATGGTTATTTCGTATTACTTTTTAATTACATTCAAACATATTCAAACAAATCTTTTCTATCCGTGTATAAACCGGGAAAAAGTAATTTAAACGCTGATGCGCTTAGCCGCATACCGAATAATACTGAACAAGTAGTTGTAGTACAAACACGTTCGAAAACCATGAAAAGAGACAAGGAAGACGATAAGAAACAGTCAGAACGCGATCCTGACGATTTGATAACAAAGGAAAATGACAATATAATAATTCTAACTGAACCTCGGGACATGGAGACGGTAATTAAGGATTTTCACGATTCACCGTTAGGTGGTCACCAAGGTGGCGTAAAACATTTTTAAGAATTCGGCAACAGTACCGATGGAAGGGTATACAGAAGCAAATAAAGGATTATGTGAAAAATTGTTCAAAATGCCAGGTAAACAAGAGTTCAAGGCTGACGAAGATGCCAATGGTTCTAACTGATACGCCAGTCAGACCCTTTGACAAAGTGTACATGTACCTGGTGGGTATTCTGCCTGAAACCATTTCAGGAAATAAATACATCTTAACGTTTCTGGACGATTTTTCTAAATTTATGTGCTGTGTGGCTATACCCGATGCGGAAGCCAACACCGTAGCAAAAGCATTCTTCAACGAAATAGTTACACGCCACAATATACCCAAAGTATTGGTAAGAGACAATGGATCGAATTTCGTTTCCAAACTATTTTCGGATACATGTAAATTGTTACGAATTAAAAAATTACATATAACACCCTACCATCCACAGGCTAATGGGTCATTGGAACGAAGTCATCGGGTCAAACTGGGTTTAATTCTGCAATGCATGTTCATAATAACACGGTGCATACGTCGACGGGTCAAACACCATTCCGTACTTCGACATTCCGACTTCTACATGCCTACGAACTTGAGGCGTAAATGTTCACCATTGTATAACGCAGAGGACTGTAATAAGGTACTAAAGTACCAAATACAGCGATCACACGAGATTGTTAGGCAAAATCAATGTTGGGCCAAGGAGTTGTCGAAAAAACAATACGACAAGAACCTCAACCCTATAAAATTCAAACCACACGACATGGTTTTAATGAAAAACCAAACGAGAAAGAATAAGTTCTTTCCAATTTGGAAGGGACCCTACGTGGTCGTAGAGGGAAGTGGGCCAGTGACCACGACGATATTAGTCAAAAACAAAGATAAGAAAATTCATAATAATTTGTTAAAAGCATATCACAAATAGTGTATGCCGTTAAAACTAAAAATAATATAATATTACCCTAAGATAGAACCCATGAAAGTAACAATATAAAACCAATTAGCTATGCGTTGACAATTAAACTCGTAGATTGCAACATTATGATAGGCAAAATAAATCTAACCATAAGATATAGAATAATCATTATATAAAACATTAAATAATTCGTCATTTGGAGGAAAAAAATTTTTAGGAAAACAGTAAGTAAAAAACAAAGGAAAAATTATAATAATAAAAAAAAATATATATAGGACATATTAAAAATAATAATTTTGTAATAGGAAATACAAAAATATATTTATATAACTATTTTAAGAAAATAGCTTATAATTTTAAAGTTAGTTAATCGTCAATTGAGAAAAGGAATAAATTAAGCAAAGGTAACAAATTTCCTTCATATAAAATTAAATGAACATTCGTCATAAAATTGTCGTATTCAATGCGAATAACGCAAAACAAAAAATAATAGTAAAATAAATAAAACGAATAAAATATATATATAGGTATTAAATATATTTTTTTTCTTAAAAAGAATTTTTAATTTACAAAGAAAAGACAAGAAAAGAGACAAAAAAAGAGATTAAAAAAAAATATATATATATATGAAAAACAAATATATATATGAAAAAAAAGGGGAATTAAATTAAAAAAAAAGGGATACAAATTTTAATTAAAAAAAAGATATTAACTATTAAATTTTTAAAGAAGATAAAAAATATATATGAAAAAAATAATATATATGAAACAAATTTTAATTAAAGAGAAGAAAAAAAAATAAAAAAAAGATAATAATATGAACTATTCAATTTTTAAAGAAAAAATATATATGAAAAAAAAAATATGAAAAAAAAGGGAACTAAAATTAAAAAAAAGAAGGAGGTATAAAAATGTTTATTAAAGAGAAGAAAAAAAAAAGACGAAAATAAGAAGAGAAGAAAAAAATATATATAAAAAATAGATAAGAGAAAAAATAAATAAATAACAGATATTAACTATTATATTTTTTTAATGAAGAAAAAAAAATAGAAAAAAATATATGAAAAAAAGGGAATTAAAATTAAAGAAAAAAGGAAAATAAAAAAAAATCAGGGGTAAAATTTAATTTTATCTAACATTTTATTTTGTATTAAACTTTCAAAAGAGATATACAAATTTGTAGTGGAAATTTTTTTAATTTTACGTATTAAAGGGGGATTGAGTCCGCTGCATTGAGTCCTTCCGCATATAAGACGACGATCTTAGCTAAAATTCATAATACACTAAATCATAATACACTAAAATTACACTAAAGCTAGTGCTACACTAAATAACTGTGTTTCAAATAAGTTAAACACTTACAAACAACATTTAATTTCAATGTTGTTGCATTCATAAACAACTATACTTTACATGACACTAAGTTTAGATAAACTAATACCACACTAAATAGTAATAGTTCAGATAATGTACCATACTTTAATTCAAGTAATTTAAATATCTTAAAATCAATCTTTTTCTTGTGACGAATGTACATAAACCATTATATAATTTACGAAAATTATATTAAGTTAACATAAGTTAGTACCACACCACACATTTGGAATAGGTTATAATCAAAATTAAATGATTTGTTTGTAAAATATTCAGGTATATTTAAAATATCCGAGTGTACAAAAATTGTTATTTAGAGTGACCAACAGCGCTGGATACTGACACAGAAGACGCATAGATGATCGTTGGGGTCTTGGGACTTTAAGCGGGACATGTGGAAGGAGCTCTTGGTGTTATCAACAAGAAGGAGTAATGATGGGCCTCTGCTTCAGATTCGAATAAAAGAAAAGCGAAGAAACGAAGCAGAGTGGCAGCATATTTAAAAACAAGGCAGGACACACTAAACGCAATCTTGTTGTTATACCAAATACAAGTAGGTTGCAATGATTGAATGTTTACAATTGCCAAATACAAGATGCAAATAACAAGATGCAAAATGGACCTTGAAAATTGACACAATTGCCAGATACTAGATGTAAAATGGACCTTGAAAAATATATTAAAAAAGACAAAGAGAAATCGCATTATTATGTCTTCAATCATACATAAAGATGAAACGATGCAATATCGAACCACGAGGTTTTCTGATATCAACAATTCGGAAATCTAAAATAACCTACATAACGCAACATGAGCACCAAGAAGATTCAAAAATTTGTTTGACAAGATCGCAGATAAAAAAAAATTAAACACTCATCTCGAACATATCGACAACCGAATCAACGGGACAAAACTCTCCTGAACGATTCAGAATCCAGAGTATTAACATGACGATGTCCACTGGAGATAGCACCATTTGCAAATTCCACAAGAACCATCGAAGCCCAACAGACCCAACGCACCACATACAACGAACCATTGAAGATGAACAAGGCATATCCGTCCCAGCACACAGAAGAACAAGAGGAGAAATCTGGTCCAACAGTAGGGCATATAAAAGTCACTCATATAATTTTTTACACCTCTCCAAACCAAATATAAAATCAATGTATTCATTTTTAAAATACCAATAAACACACAAAGATTCAATACACATACAAAACACATATAAATAAAATAATTTGCATAAGTTTATATATATACATATATATATATATATATATATGTATATATATATATATATATATATATATATATATATATATATATATATATATATATATATATATATATATATATATATATATATATATATATATATATTAATTATCATTCAATCACAAGTATTAATTCGGTTAAATTATCAATATAAGTATTAACAAATTAAACAACAGATATTACAAGTATAAAAAATATAAAAGATATTAAAAATTTATATAAAAAAAAGAAAAAAAAATCAAAATTTGAAGAGAAATAAAAAAAATATGATTATTATTATCATTATTATTATTGAAACACATTCAAATATTAAAAAAAAAAATTAGATAACTTGAGAAAAAATAAACATATTACATTTGTTAAAATAACATAGTATCATTATTATCACCATATTAAAATATGCATATTATCGTTATTATTCTTAATATTATTCTAATATTAATTCTAAGAAAACATCATTTCTTTATATTAAAAAATATTTCTAAGATATCTAGTAAAAATTGTTATTATTCTCAATATTAATAATAATTTTTTTTTCATAAGGGGGAGGAATTTTGTGAATTATTTTTCTTTTCTCTATGGTTTTTCACTACTCATTCAGTTTTGGATGTTGCTGTACATATGTTGAGCGCATCATGTTTTTATATCATGTTGTAAGCAACATGTCCATAGCATTGTCCCAATGCTTCACGTTGGCAACAATGATAATTTCACAAAGCGCTAAAGCCCTCTTTCAAGTTAGCTTGCACATGTAATAGAAGTTGGTAATAATTTGGCAAAGCGCTAAAGCTTTACTTAGACCACACATCTTTCAAGTTAGCTTGCACGGTTAACAGAGGCTTGCAGTATAATTTATAATTGCATGATTAGGGAGCTATGTTAAAATAAGCAGAGCAGCGTTTAACAACAATTCTGATATTTCGCAATTGGTGTCAGCCAAAAACTGCAAGTCGGACTTTCTTTAAAAGTCACGTACACCAAAATTGAGTGAAAGTGAAAATTCACTAGAACACAATGAAAATATAATTTAAGAAAAGCTTGCAACGAAGGTATTGTTAAGACCTTTCGTTGCAATTTAAAAGATTGTAGTTTAACCAACCTCAAGTGGAGATAGTTTAATAATAAAAGTACTTGAAATTGAAATTAAATTGAAATTAAAAAGTGTTTGAATTTAAAAAGTGAAAAGTCATAAACCCACGTTAAATATATCAGGTAAAAACTTTACAGCACTACCAAAACCAGACAAACGATGCCCAAAACTTAACTTTATGCTAACTTTAAAAAGATAATGTTATCCGAATGTTGTCGTAAAAGTGATCATAAAGGTATCGGAAAGACTTACGTATGTCCGCCTCTTTGTTGACTTTTAGCTCTCGAAAAGATAACTAAAAAGTTATGTTTAAGTCAACTATTATAAGGCATCATCAGAAAGTTGTCCTCTAGACAGCCGATAAGATAGCTTAATTTAACCCTTTTAACTACCAATACGAATGTAAAATATGACAACAAATTATTATCCATGTATTAGGTTCTCATTCGATTATTTACTTTTCCAAAAATTGATGGAAATAATCAAATGACAAACTAATACATATCAAATAAATATAAAAATAGACAATAATAATGAAAAACCAAAAGCTATGTTTTTAATTTAAATGCATTTTTATTTGAAATTATTTTAGCTGCACTGTTTGTTACTGCCACAATTACGTCCTGAGAAACCTCCTCACACGTTAGAATATGCAGTACATTTTCAATTTCATAGACCCCATTTTGTAGTGATTCATAAACGCAATTTACTCGTCGCGGTTAATATTTTTTACTATCAATCGGACATTTTTGTCCACACAAAATACACGGAGCACAAAAAACGCTAACAGCAAACGGTATGACGCAGCAAAAAAAAAAAACTAAGACAAACTTTGAACACTTGAAGAAGTGTGGCTCGTGTTTACCATTCGATGTGCTTCCTCCACGCTGCTAAAAGAAGCAATAAGGCATCACAATATTTTTCTTATGTATGTGATCCTTCTATGATACTTTTGGAAGCGAAATAGTATCACAAATGTCTTTTAGCTACTAAAGGAAGCTACAAGGCAGCACCACAATTTTTTGTTTATATAAATAAAGAAAAAAATATATGATAATTTCTAGCTTATTTTAGTAGCGTAAAAGAAGCACCAGTATATGCTGCTTTTGTGCAACCTCGGATAGCGCTATCTTTATTTCCCGTAGCGTATTGATAAACAAGTACATCAAAACATGTATGCTTGTACGTTATATTGATTAACTTGTTCGTCAATATTACGTTAACAGATTCGTGTACGCCGTTTGTCGATAAGACGAACGATAGTTTTTTCTGTGTACACTCAGAAGAAAATGTACCATTAAGTACTTTATGGTACGACCATGGATTGATTGGTTCATGTATTAATAGTTTTTTTTTATTTTTAAATCAAAAGTTTTCTAATTAATTTGAAAAATTCACTACCATAAATTTAAATATTTCAATATTATCATTTTAAATAGAATAAATACCGTTGTTTTCATGGTTTCCTCCTATAATAATAAACGTGGTATAAAAAAACGTAAAACGAATACAAACATGTTCGTTTTGTACGTCATTCTGCGTGTTTACTCAAAATGGTCGCATGTATTTTTTTGTAATAATCCACATTATTAAACGTGACATTGGTAAGGACTCAATGTATTTATGGTAAATAAATTATATTTATATATTAGTTATATTTTTATTTATTACAGAAAATAAATAATACATCAAACTTCTATTATGGCAACGGACTCAAAAATAACTGCAGACTCAAGTACTACAATCAATTATTGGAAACCAAAGCAAACATTAAATGTTTTATAATCTTTTGCAGCAAGAAGTGTCTTTTTATGTGTGTGTTGTAAAAGTGAATAACAATTTCGACATTTAAATATAATAAATTATACAATAAATTAACTAAAATACATTTTTATTTTAATAAATTATTAGGAAAATGTAATTCGACTTTACCATAAAATTAATAATACGTATCATTAATTTTGTATTGGTCTTTCTTATTGTAATTAAAATATCACATTATAAAATTTATGGTACAACCACACATTGTATTAACAGTTTTAATATTAATAAACTAATGGGACGCATCCTATTGACCAATTTTAATGGTATAAATTATTGTTTTTCTATTGAAATACTATCAATTTACCATGATTTTTTTCTGGGTGTAGTATTTTATAAAAAAGAAAATAGATTTTAATTATTTTATTGTATAATTTATTTTTTTTAAATGTCGAAATTTATATTTTCTCATCAAATACATTAAACCAACAGTTTTATTTGAAAAATGGAAAACCGGTGCACCTACCTATTTGGTCATATAGGTACTCAAATGAAAGGTGATAATGTCACATTTGTTATTATACTCTAAGAAAACAAAGATGATTACCAGAAATATCACATCCCTAAATATCAAGTTATTTACACCGAAAAAATACTGTATTAAAAATAACTAAAAATGTCTTTAAAATAAATATATATGTATTTGATTTACGTCCAAAAGCATATGTATTTATTTTTACTAAACTGATGTAGCTGTTTTTATATGGAAAATTACTAAATAATTTAACGGTTTTTCTACGCAGAAAAAAATAATCGACGTAAATATAGCAACAGATATTAATTGATATTAAATGTCATTGATCAGTCCAGCAACGAAATTCAGTAATTTACCTTACACATTTGCTATCGTCTTTAAAAAAATGTGCAGTGAATGCCTATTGCTTAAACATCCATTATATTCGTTGAACTATTTAATTGAATCGAAGGTCATTCTTCTTTCTGTTTTTATGTATACGAAAATGAAAGCAACTAAGATGCAATGATATTCGTTCTCGTCTTTTTCTCTTTCTGCTTCGTTAGAGTTATTTTCGTTTTCAGGGTACTCAAATTTCTGTGTTTTACAATTGAATGTATTAACAATTATAATTAAAAAATGAATATTGAGAACCTTAGTTTTGCTGTGCGAATCTTGAATAAAATAAAATCGACGAATGCGTTCGTGAAAGTAAGTCATTCTTTTCATAAAAATTATAGCATATATTTTAATATTTGTTAAAAAAAAATCCTGCAAAAACGAAGCCAAATTTTCTAATTCAAAAATAGCAGGGAGCCAATTCTCGAATTCTTAAGTTATATTTTCATGAGACAATTAGGAAAATCATGAATACTTTTAGATGTAATATATTTATTAAATCTGACTATTTAAAATAATACATTTTTGGCATCCCTATGTTTCGAATTAGTAGTTTTAATAACAATATTTACATTTAACAAAATTTGCTGTAACGTAAAAAGGGTATAATTTTTAAACTGTAATCTTGCTACTATGTACATTTTCGCAAAATCATACAGCGTTACCAATAATCAAAAAATAATGTCAAACTTAAAATAGTAATCAGCTTTTGACTAAAAATTATATGGAAGACTTGTCAAAAAGCTGAAAATTATATTTTGAGTATTTGTAACGCTGATAGATTGTTAAAATTAATATTAAAATCAAATTTCTTACATATTGCCTATGGCAAAATTCTCAAATATGTCTACATTAAATTTGAAGTTGGCTTTAATTTTAATTCCCATAATCAAAATATAATTTTCAGCTTTAACAAATGTTCGATACAAATATATATAAATATACATTTATGACAAAATTCAACTACTATTTTAATTTTGACGTTATTTTTTTATTATTGGTAATGTTGTATGATTGTGCGATATTGAATTTATTTGCGCTTAAACAAACTTTGAAAAAATTTCCCTTAAAATTATTCCACTTTCCAGCAAAAAAAAAATGTAGACTGCAACACTTTGTCTTTCAAATAAATTTAGACTGCAACACTTTTTCTTTCACATTCTAACTGTGCCATTTTTTTTGTATTCTTTTTCTTCTAGAACAATTGTTTTTTCTTATTGCTTTGTCATTCGCGTTTGATCGTGGTTTGTGTGTGCAAAAGAATCATTTTTTTCTTATTGCTTTGTTATTCGCGTTTCAAAGTGATTTGTGTGCAGAAGCATTACATCGTGTTAATAAAAACAATTCAAAGTTTTCTTCTATTTAAAAGGAATGTTTTAAATGTGGAGAATTTTCTCAAAATATATATCTATTAATTGAGCATTTTAAAAAAGAACACAATTTGAAAACACATGTCAAATTCGTGTGTAAAATCGCAATGTGTTTTCAAACATTTTTAAATATTAATACATATAAGCGACATGTTTTAAGATTCCATGCATCAAATGAATCAATTAATATGTGTGAAAGTGAAACAATGAAAAATAAATATGTTAACACTTCGAAGAAAAATCATGTTGGTGCATGTAACAGTGATAGCTGTAAAGGTGGGGATTTCTTAAGTGGTGTCAGCGGTGTTATTGGTGCTGGCGTTGATGGTAGCATTGGTTGTGGCGACGGTTTTAGCGGCGTTGGTGTCTGTGATGGAGTCAATAATGTTGAAGACAAACAAACTATAAACTACAGACTCTCCTTCAGATGTATTTAATTCAGCGGCACAATTTTTTCGCCTGGTTTTCGTTTGATACATTTTAAATATAAATATTTTAACTATTTATTAAGAGATCATATTTTCCAGATCGATATAGATTTTAAATTGAAATATCCTGATGCGAACTTCATGATTTAAAAACTGGGAAGAGAAGATGAATTATATTATTGAAATTCTTAAAATTAAAAAACCGATCAACTCAGTATAACAGCAGGTTCAAAACATCCACAGTTTAAATGACGGTAAGTTTAATGACAATTATCACTCGTATTAAAATTAAATATATTTATAATTTGAAGTCATAAAGACATATTTAAAAAATTATTGTTATTTAAGTAAAATTGTAAAGAATTTTGTCTAAATTTAAAAACTAAACTATATTGTTGGGAATTCTATCGCTATTTGATAACCGAAATTCGGAATAAGCGATAACTAATAGTTAATCATTTGTTTATTTGCTTTAATCCAATTTAATTCAATTTTGTTTAGGTTCATTCGCATACCCTCTAAAATCACATAATATTTATATTAATATTAAATATTTATTTAATAATTAGTTGAAAATATTAAATTAATAGATTCAGGTTTTATATAAAATATTTAATTCTTTTCAAATTAAGTTTTGAATTTTATATTTATGTTAAATTTTGTTCATATTACAATATATTAAATAAAATTCGAAATTCGATAAATGTATAAAAAATATCAGCTTTATTCATAATTTTTTCTTACATATTTGTTTTTCTAAAAGCTGATACTATTTTTAAAGTCGACGTTATTTCTTTAATTGGTTATGCTGAATGTGTTTTAAAATAAATAACGTTTTTCAATTCTTAAAAATATATTTTCCTATTTTCAGATTCAAAAGTAAAGTTAAAACATTGAATGTTGCATTATTTGTTGCCACCAACAACAACAACATTCAAGGATCCAATTGGATCCAAAAAAGTAAAGAGGTACACTGTGACGGATTTACAAGATTCCTTTTTAACTATTGGAAAATCTTCGAAAGTTCTGGAGCAAAAGTTGAAACTGAAGAAGTAGCAAAAAACTAGTATAATAAATGATCTCAAAAATGTAGAAATTAAAAAGTAAAATATTTAAATATATTTTTTTAATAATGATTTTATTTTAATAAATATGTTTTGGCATATTTATAGTCATAAAAAATCTCATCTTTTATATTATTTATATTACTATGAACTAAAATTATATTACTATGAATTCTTAATTTTTGTTTAACTATACATGTATACTATGTGTAAAAAAAGTATATAAAAAATAATAATGTTTTTAAATATTTCAACGTTTTTTCTTTTTCTGGAATTTTTAATGTTAGGTTAGCAATCTAATTAATTTAATGGACAAAAATATTATTTATATTGATAAACACGATAATTGCGTCGAATAATTTTGTTGTCAATATAATTAATATTTTTGATTAAACAATAAAAAAATGTTTGTTTCAGCAATACTTTTATTATATTTACGTTTGATTTTTACGTATGATCAATAAAAATAATAATAAATAGAGTTAAGTTTTTAACTAAAAAATTAACTAAAAAACGGAAAATTATATAAATGAATATTAATATAATTTTTTTTATAACAAAAATAAGATACACGAATTATAAATCTGAAAACTATTTAGTTGTATAGTACAAATACAACTAAAGATTGTTACCCCCAACCACAAAAAATGTTCACATAAATAAATAAATAAATAAATAAATAAATAAATAAATAAATAAATAAAGAAATAAAAATATAAATAAAACAAAAGTTTTCCTGATCATAAGATGGAAGCACCACTAAGTATCATCAGTTCTGACGACTCAAAGGAATGGCAAGCACTTAAGTGTTTCTTTTCGGTTAAAACACATAAGAATAATATGCTATGGTAAAACCATGCGATGGTAAAACCATACCATGGTAAAACCATAAAGATGTCATATCAACTATTACTGTCTGAACAGAATACAGGCGGCGATCGAAAAATGAGAGGGCGAACATTGAAAACAACAAAAATTTGCCGTTTCAATGCTAACGTCATGGCGCGCCACATCAGCAAACTACTCATCTGCAGCTGCGTGCTATATTTGTATACTGCAGAGTTGATAACTAAGATTTAAAACCAAAAATATTTAGCGGTAAACTTAGGTGGCAGCTCTATAGTCATCTCTCATTAAGACGGTTCGGTCAGATGCTACGGATAGTTTTGGTTTATTTATATACCCCTTTCGCAGTCATCCGTCGTGTGCAAAAAAAAAAAAACAACAAAACCAGTTTCTGTAATATGAAACCAAAGGATTCGTTTATACCTGCATGAGGGACGACCTTTCGTAATTCGTTTGTCAGTGATCCCACACGAATTCAAATGAAATTAAATGTACTTAAAAAGTAAAAAAAAGGTAGTAGATGTATATTTTTTCAAAACAAAGACATAAAATGTATATGATTTGCTACAGTAATTTTTCAGTGTACAGCTTTAACACATTAGTGGCTTTTTGACAAGTCTTCCATATACATTCGAATATTATTTTAAATTGGTAATTATTTATTTATTATTGGTAACGCTAAACATTTGGTTTTAAAAATATAAACAAAACTTAGCTGTTTTTGAAAGTAAATTTTGTTTTCATATTTAGAGCCATTTTAATAGGGCTGTTAATTTTAAGACTTTATATAAGAAATTAAATTTTAACCAAATTTCTATAAAAACAATTAACTTTAAGTGATACATAGGGGAATTTATAGTAAATTTATAGAATATAATTTATAGAAGATTTTATAATAATATGTTAATAATTAATAATTTAATATTAAACTATTATACACAAAATAATTTCATAATACATTTTATGTATTATGTAGTACACGTATTTCAAAAATAAAAACTACAGAAAATACATACTACATATTCTGCAATATGTAGAAAACGAATTTCTAATACTTTGTGTAGTAAAATCTAGACAAATTAATACAAATGTATTAAAAAACGATCAAAATGTAGTAGAACTGAATTTTTTCAAAACGAAGACATAAATGTAGTATAATTTACTACAGTAATTTTTTCGGTGTACAAATTATTTAGATCGTCTTTGAGACAACCGTCTCTCAAACATCCGTCAAATACGATATACATTGCTAGCAATCATCTTTCAAATTTACGATTATGTATAGCAACCATCAATTAAACATCTTACAAATAGTAAGATAGTTCAGGAATATTTGGAAAAATGAACTCCAATAGAATCGCGGAGTAATTTTTATTGAATTGAAAGAAAATTAATCAAATGTATTTTTATTTATTCTAGAATTAAAACAGTACCCTAGTTACACATCGCCAACGTCTTTATAAATCATTCGATGGTAAAATTGCATAACGACTTGAGACTTGTTCGCAAAAGAATCAAGTCCGACCGGCGGTGCTATCGTCAAAGTAAACTCTAAAAAAAAAATTCCATCAAGTGTTAATAATTTCAATCCTAGGAAGTTTTATTTTCACTTTTACCATTAAAATGTAATATTTGAGTTGACACTTTTTACACCATTGGATTTACTTAATTCTTGTGAATAAATCGAGCGTAAGGAAAAAGTACGCCATTTTCCTTTTTTATAATAGACAAATGTCAAAATACCTCAAAAGTGTTGCTGAAAATATCCAAGAACTAAGGATGTTTGCTATCAGTCAACTGTAAATTTCTCAATATTCATTGCTGTTGTGGCAAACATCTCGTAACTACCTGCATATATGTTATATTTAAAAAATATTAAAAGTTTTGCTGCAACTTTATTGAAACTTATGGGATGTAAACAATGCGTAAATTTAAACATATAGTTGCAGCAAGACTATCATTAACATCTTGTTTTCTTAGTGTATGGTTATTTGAATGATCTGATAATACACCCAGAAAAAAATCATGGTAAATTGATAGTATTTCAATAGAAAAAGAATAATTTATACCATTAAAATTGGTCAATAGGATGCGTCCCATTAGTTCAGTAATATTGAAACTGTTAATACAATGTGTGGTTGAATCATAAATTTTATAATGTGATATTTTAATTACAATAAGAAAGACCTATACAAATTTAATGATACGTATTATTAATTTTATGGTATAGTCGAATTACATTTTCCTAATAATTTATTAAAACAAAAATGTATTTTAGTTAATTTATTGTATAATTTATAATTGTATAATGTTTTATAATGCTGCAAAACATTATAAAACATTTAATGTTTGCTTTGGTTTCCAATAATTGATTGTAGTAATTGAGGCTGCAGTTATTTTTGAGTCCTTTGCCATAATAGAAGTTCGATGTATTCTATATTTTCTGTAATAAATAAAAATATATAAATATAATTTATTTGGATTAAATACATTGAGTCCTTACTAATGTCGCGTTTAATAATGTGGATTATTCCAAAAAAATACATGCGACCATTTTAAGTAAACACGCAGAATGGCGTACAAAACGAACATGTTTGTATTTGTTTTTTTACACCAGGTTTATTATTATAGGAGGAAACCATTAAAACAACAGTATTTATTCTATTTAAAATAATAATATTGAAATATTTAAATTTATGGTACTGAATTTTTCAAATACTATTGAATTAATTAGAAAACTTTTGATTTAAAAAGAAAAAACTATTAATACATGAACCATAAGATCAATGGTCGTACCATAAAGTACTTAATGGTACATTTTCTTCTGAGTGTAGTGATTATGATTTGAAATTATTTAAAAAAAAATTAAATTAAAATGAAATGCTGATTGTTGAGAAAAATATTTAAATATTTATCAAAATGACGACAAAATTTAGAAATAAGTAGGTAACGTTGAAACGCTTTTTTAAATTTTCTAGAAGTGGTCCAACAGTCAATTGTAATATTTCGTAGGGAAGTTATATCGAGAAAGCGCCGCAGGCATCATATATTTTTTTGAAAATATTAAATTTTTTAAAACATAAATACAAAAGTGTATAAAAGACTCCTGAGTAAATTTCTTATCGTTTGGGTACCCACAGGGTCCTGTGGTCACTGGGGTTATCGGACCATGGAAATAATTACATATGAAACGTGAGATCATTACCTTTCATTTCAGTACCTACATATTCATAAAGGTAGGTGTATAAGTTTTCGATTTATATAGGATACCACAAGTTCGTCCGAGCCCTAATTTAGTCTGTACTACGAAAACAAGATGTTTATGAAAGTCTTGCTGCAACTATCTGTTTAAATTTACGCCTTGTAGTATTCAAACATCCCATAAGTTTCCATAAAGTTGCAGCAAATCTATTAATATTTTTTAAATATCACATGTATGCAGATAGTTACGAGATGTTTGCCACAACAGCAAAAAAAAATAGAGATATTTACAGTTGACTGATAATAAACATCCTGAGTTCTGGGACATTTGCAGCAAAACTGTTGAGTTATTTTGACATTTGACTACTATAAAAAAGGAAAATGGCGTAATTTTTCGTTACGCTCGATTTATCGATTTATGGTGTAAAAAAGTGTCAGCTTAAATATTACATTTTAATGGTATATTTCAATTATCAACACGTCATGGAAAATATTTCTTTTCAGTTTACTTTGATGACAGCATCGCCGGTCGGACTTAGTTCTTCCTCGAAGAAGTCTCAAGTCGTTGTACAATTTTACCTTCGAAGAAATTTTAAAGACGATGGCGATACTGATTTGGATACTGTTTTAATTCTAGAATAAATAAAAATACATTTGATTCATTTTAATTCAATAAAAATTACTCCGCGCATTTTAATGGAGTACCTTTTCCAAATATTCCTCAACTATCTTCTTATTTGTCAGATGTTTAATTGATGGTTCCTATACAAGATGGTTGCTAGCAATATTTATCGTATTTGACGGATGATTGAGAGATGGTTGTCTCAATGACAATCTAAATAATTTGTAAATAACTTGATATTTATGGCTGTGATATTTCTGGTAATCATTTTTGTTTTCTTAGTGTGGGACCCAAACAGAGGGGAGAGTTTGAAGAAAAAATATTTCACTTAATTCGGTTATGTAAAGTTCAGGCAATTTGTTTTTTTGTTTAGAGATTTTGAGATTCTTTGGTAGAAGTAACGACTTTTTTTCCATGTTTTTAATTTTTATAAATACACGGATAGAAAAGATTTGATTGAATATGTTTGAATGTAATTAAAAAGTAATACGAAATTACCATACATATATTAGGAATGATGTGTAATTAAATTATAATGGAAATTGAATTTTTGTTCACGTGTAAACATTATTATTTTGTCCAGCAGAATCTGTCAAATTTACCATAAATATATTACAATACCAACATACAATTTTAATTGCATTTGAATAAACTGTTTCTTGGCAATTTACTTGGTTAAAACTATGTTTCGAAACACAGAAAATGCTAATCAAATCTAAATACAACGTATGTTCGCTACGCTCATCTTAATTCGATAATTTATCGACTGACGAAGTTGGCAACGTTGTGCAGCATTTTCTACCTACGCCATCTTTTGAACATATTTATGTTTAAAAACAAACAAAAAAGAAATAGGATTTAAATAAATGTATTCTTGCAACATTCTTCTTGTATACAAAGTTGGCACTCGTTGAGCAGAATTTTCTACCTACGCATCTTTTGTCGTCGTTTGAAGTATGTATAGAGTCATTTTAAACATACTGATGTTTGAAAAAAAACTAAAAGTGAATTCAAATGTAAAAAAGGTATTTTTGCAGTTCTCTTCTTGTATACAAAGTTGACACTTGATGATCGGCATTTTCTGCGTACGTGTCTTCTGTTGTTCGTTGAGAAAACGTGTTCGCGTCGGTAAAAATTAAATAAATATACAAATTGTGTTACAAAAAGTACAAATAGTAACAGTAAATAGTAAATATAAGCGTAATTCAAGCGTAATATAAGCGAGCCTGGATCGTCGGGTTTAGCGTCTGCTGGTGCAATTGTGCATTCAGTTATGCTGTCACTTGTACTTGCGGTTTTAAACGAATTATTTATTTATGCATTTAAAAATTTGTATATGAATTCTATTATTATAAGTTCCCGCTGAGCATGTTAAAAGATTTTTAATAAAAATTAATAAAAAACAACATTTTATTTTCAGGGTTTCTTTCCAAATATATTTAAATATGTTTCTATGCAAACATACTACTTTTTGAACTGAAACAACCGATATGTTTCACTGGAAACATATTTATATTCAGGTCGTTCAAAATCATGTTTTATTTTGAACATATTTATGTTTCGGTTCAAATATTTATTTTATTTGGATGTAGTAATTATTATGTTTCCATTAGAACATACTCCATTTTAAGGGGCAACATTAAAATGTTTCCGGGATATTATAATGTAAGTCAGAGCTCATTACAACACTGTTCAAGTCTCAATACAACCCTCTTTACAAATGATTTATCAGTCAATTATATATTATGTTAACATAAAATTCCAAACATACATGTTAATTCCTGCAAAATTATGTTTGGCAGAGCCCATTTTTGCAGCGTGTATGTATTGGTGAATTAATTATTAAATTGCAAACATTCATATTATAATGTTTAAATATCATAATGATGAATTATATGATAATAATAATGTATATTAATAATAATAAATAAAAATAAAAAAATGAATTAAAAAAAAATATTTCCGCAGACAGGATTCGAACCCGCGTCCTCGTGCATTGAAGACAGGCATGTAACCGTCGTTTAACCTTTATTAAGGTTGGGTAGTCCCTACCACAGAAGCAACTAATGTCACTGTATACGAGTTGTATTATTAGTTTAATAATTTTACACGGTGAATTTAATAGGACTTATAAAGACGTACACTAACTGTAGTTACACGACGTTCATACAGTTTTATGCCATATAACGTTTAATTTCTCAGTTGATTGTGCTACTTGGGCTATTTGATCATATAAGTAATTTAACAATGCCTTTAGAATCGATCAATTAAATGAAGTGGCGACATATTTGACTACAATTTCGGAAAACCTTGTATGCATAATATGATTGCTCATGTGCCCGAGGATGGTTTTGAGCAAGCGCTTCATCATTTTATGTTGTATTGCGGTGGAATTCACTGCCCTCTAATTCATATGAAATACTCCAAGTCATCTGTTTGGGATTCAACAGCAACTATGTCTCAAAAATCAAAAAACGGCAGACAGCCCATTTTTGCATACGCCACAAACTATCCCCAGGACCACAAGATAGCTCCACCATTGTTTTAGTTGTTGAATTTAAACTTTATTTACTTTCTATTTCGGTGCATGTTTTCTACTATTTTAATAGAAACATAAATTAATATAATTAAATAATGCAAACTATTCTTTTAATATTTAAATCAGTTTTTTATATAAAATTTATTAAAACGAAAATGTATTTTAGTTAATTTATTGTATAATTTATTTTATTTAAATGTCGAAATTGATATTTGCTTTTACAACACACACATAAAAGACACTCTCGTTGCAAATAGTTATAACACATTTAATGTTCACTTCAGTTAATTGAAGTATGTGCTTTTATTTATTTTCTTTAATAAATAAAAAAGTTAAATATAATGAATTTACATTAAATACATTGGCTGCATTCAGCGACCTCAGCAGTTGTGGAGCTGTTGGGCAATTTGCGCTTGCATGGCATGATACCCTAAACATGTTTAGTGAGCGGTTGCCATTTTTTCCATTAAGAAATATTTACGCTACATTTGCGCTGCATTTGTTATCGATGACATTTTAACTCAAATATTTATAAATCAAAAATGAATTTAGATAGGAAAATATGTTTTTAATCAATTAAAGAGTTGTATGTAACTTTAGTAAAATATTAATAATAAATTATTTTGTAAATTGACAGCTGAGCTAGCGGTGCATGCAATAAAAGTGAGCGGTTAGTTAGTGAGCAGTCTCGCAGCTGTTGAGGTCGCTGAATGTAGTCATTGAGTCCTTACTTAATGTGGATTACCACAAAAAATGCATGCGACCACACTGAACCAAAAAAGTATAGAACTACAATGAAAAAGTACATTATCACAAAGAATATTTCGTTAAAATTGGTCCAATGTAACTGTTCATTGTAACAACGAATCTCCGGTAATACTTCAATGTACAAATTCATTGAATTGCAATGTACGGATCATTAAACAGAATGACAAATATTCATATTCACAATGAATATTTCATTAGTTATATTGAATGCGAGAGTTTATTGTCGCAATGAATAGAATACATACTCTAATGAACGAGAACATAAACACAAAATGAATTATGAATTCAGAAAGTTTTGTTTTAATTTTCTAATTTTATTATTTTAATGTAAATTCAATTAATATATACATTAAATTTAATAGTATAATACTTCATTTCACAATTACTTTCTACATTTGTCGCAGCTTTGAACTAATTAAATGTTTTTGTAGCAGCAACGCGGAGCTAACTCTACTAGAAAAGAACACGAAAAACGAACATGCTAAATGTCTACTGCAGTATTTCAATGAATATAATTCATTGAAATATGAAAAAATCCATTAAATTTATTTGGGCGTAATATGAACGCAGATTCTTACAGAAAATGAACTGATCATTAAATTCGCAAACAAGTTACAAGACAATGTACATTGTCACAATGTTCCTTGCATTAAAACGTATGAATTTGCCTCTATGAACAGGATTCGTTAATATTATGAACCAGTTTATTTTCTGTGCATTTGGAGCAAACACGTAGAATGACGTACAAAACGAACATGTTTTTATTCGGGTTTAATATTGAAATATTTAAATTATTGGTACGGAATTTTTGAAATACTATAAAATTATTTAGAAAACTTTTGAATTAATATGAAACGAGTTGGGAAAGTTAGGTCACATGGGTAAGTTCGGTCACATGGGGCGGATTTTTATAGTCGGTCGGACCCGACTATGGAATACCCTACACCTTTGGTGGGGATATTAATGTGGGATATTTAATTGCAGACCTTTTAATTATGCTGAACCTCCCCACCCTCAGAATATTATTCATATATCAGAAATTAACGTCTTATATCCCCATAAATTAAAAAAATTATATAAAGTATAAAAAACTAAAAAAAAAACATTGTAAAATATAATTGGGCGGACCACGCCTATATTTAAAATTTTGAAAGGCTAATATTTCATAGATTTGATTTTAATAATTTACGGATCAAACTTCCACTATGAAAAGTTGCAGCAAATCTATTAATATTTTTTAAATATCACATGTATGCAGATAGTTACGAGATGTTTGCCACAACAGCAAAAAAAAATAGAGATATTTACAGTTGACTGATAATAAACATCCTGAGTTCTGGGACATTTGCAGCAAAACTGTTGAGTTATTTTGACATTTGACTACTATAAAAAAGGAAAATGGCGTAATTTTTCGTTACGCTCGATTTATCGATTTATGGTGTAAAAAAGTGTCAGCTTAAATATTACATTTTAATGGTATATTTCAATTATCAACACGTCATGGAAAATATTTCTTTTCAGTTTACTTTGATGACAGCATCGCCGGTCGGAATTAGTTCTTCCTCGAAGAAGTCTCAAGTCGTTGTACAATTTTACCTTCGAAGAAATTTTAAAGACGATGGCGATACTGATTTGGATACTGTTTTAATTCTAGAATAAATAAAAATACATTTGATTCATTTTAATTCAATAAAAATTACTCCGCGCATTTTAATGGAGTACCTTTTCAAAATATTCCTCAACTATCTTCTTATTTGTCAGATGTTTAATTGATGGTTCCTATACAAGATGGTTGCTAGCAATATTTATCGTATTTGACGGATGATTGAGAGATGGTTGTCTCAATGACAATCTAAATAATTTGTAAATAACTTGATATTTATGGCTGTGATATTTCTGGTAATCATTTTTGTTTTCTTAGTGTGGGACCCAAACAGAGGGGAGAGTTTGAAGAAAAAATATTTCATTTAATTCGGTTATGTAAAGTTCAGGCAATTTGTTTTTTTGTTTAGAGATTTTGAGATTCTTTGGTAGAAGTAACGACTTTTTTTCCATGTTTTTAATTTTTATAAATACACGGATAGAAAAGATTTGATTGAATATGTTTGAATGTAATTAAAAAGTAATACGAAATTACCATACATATATTAGGAATGAAGTGTAATTAAATTATAATGGAAATTGAATTTTTGTTCACGTGTAAACATTATTATTTTGTCCAGCAGAATCTGTCAAATTTACTATAAATATGTTACAATACCAACATACAATTTTAATTGAATTTGAATAAACTGTTTCTTGGCAATTTACTTGGTTAAAACTATGTTTCGAAACACAGAAAATGCTAATCAAATCTAAATACAACGTATGTTCGCTACGCTCGTCTTAATTCGATAATTTATCGACTGACGAAGTTGGCAACGTTGTGCAGCATTTTCTACCTACGCCATCTTTTGAACATATTTATGTTTAAAAAGAAACAAAAAAGAAATAGGATTTAAATAAATGTATTCTTGCAACATTCTTCTTGTATACAAAGTTGGCACTCGTTGAGCAGAATTTTCTACCTACGCATCTTTTGTCGTCGTTTGAAGTATGTATAGAGTCATTTTAAACATACTGATGTTTGAAAACAAACTAAAAGTGAATTCAAATGTAAAAAAGGTATTTTTGCAGTTCTCTTCTTGTATACAAAGTTGACACTTGATGATCGGCATTTTCTGCGTACGTGTCTTCTGTTGTTCGTTGAGAAAACGTGTTCGCGTCGGTAAAAATTAAATAAATATACAAATTGTGTTACAAAAAGTACAAATAGTAACAGTAAATAGTAAATATAAGCGTAATTCAAGCGTAATATAAGCGAGCCTGGATCGTCGGGTTTAGCGTCTGCTGGTGCAATTGTGCATTCAGTTATGCTGTCACTTGTACTTGCGGTTTTAAACGAATTATTTATTTATGCATTTAAAAATTTGTATATGAATTCTATTATTATAAGTTCCCGCTGAGCATGTTAAAAGATTTTTAATAAAAATTAATAAAAAACAACATTTTATTTTCAGGGTTTCTTTCCAAATATATTTAAATATGTTTCTATGCAAACATACTACTTTTTGAACTGAAACAACCGATATGTTTCACTGGAAACATATTTATATTCAGGTCGTTCAAAATCATGTTTTATTTTGAACATATTTATGTTTCGGTTCAAATATTTATTTTATTTGGATGTAGTAATTATTATGTTTCCATTAGAACATACTCCATTTTAAGGGGCAACATTAAAATGTTTCCGGGATATTATAATGTAAGTCAGAGCTCATTACAACACTGTTCAAGTCTCAATACAACCCTCTTTACAAATGATTTATCAGTCAATTATATATTATGTTAACATAAAATTCCAAACATACATGTTAATTCCTGCAAAATTATGTTTGGCAGAGCCCATTTTTGCAGCGTGTATGTATTGGTGAATTAATTATTAAATTGCAAACATTCATATTATAATGTTTAAATATCATAATGATGAATTATATGATAATAATAATGTATATTAATAATAATAAATAAAAATAAAAAAATGAATTAAAAAAAAATATTTCCGCAGATAGGATTCGAACCCGCGTCCTCGTGCATTGAAGACAGGCATGTAACCGTCGTTTAACCTTTATTAAGGTTGGGTAGTCCCTACCACAGAAGCAACTAATGTCACTGTATACGAGTTGTATTATTAGTTTAATAATTTTACACGGTGAATTTAATAGGACTTATAAAGACGTACACTAACTGTAGTTACACGACGTTCATACAGTTTTATGCCATATAACGTTTACTTTCTCAGTTGATTGTGCTACTTGGGCTATTTGATCATATAAGTAATTTAACAATGCCTTTAGAATCGATCAATTAAATGAAGTGGCGACATATTTGACTACAATTTCGGAAAACCTTGTATGCATAATATGATTGCTCATGTGCCCGAGGATGGTTTTGAGCAAGCGCTTCATCATTTTATGTTGTATTGCGGTGGAATTCACTGCCCTCTAATTCATATGAAATACTCCAAGTCATCTGTTTGGGATTCAACAGCAACTATGTCTCAAAAATCAAAAAACGGCAGACAGCCCATTTTTGCATACGCCACAAACTATCCCCAGGACCACAAGATAGCTCCACCATTGTTTTAGTTGTTGAATTTAAACTTTATTTACTTTCTATTTCGGTGCATGTTTTCTACTATTTTAATAGAAACATAAATTAATATAATTAAATAATGCAAACTATTCTTTTAATATTTAAATCAGTTTTTTATATAAAATTTATTAAAACGAAAATGTATTTTAGTTAATTTATTGTATAATTTATTTTATTTAAATGTCGAAATTGATATTTGCTTTTACAACACACACATAAAAGACACTCTCGTTGCAAATAGTTATAACACATTTAATGTTCACTTCAGTTAATTGAAGTATGTGCTTTTATTTATTTTCTTTAATAAATAAAAAAGTTAAATATAATGAATTTACATTAAATACATTGGCTGCATTCAGCGACCTCAGCAGTTGTGGAGCTGTTGGGCAATTTGCGCTTGCATGGCATGATACCCTAAACATGTTTAGTGAGCGGTTGCCATTTTTTCCATTAAGAAATATTTACGCTACATTTGCGCTGCATTTGTTATCGATGACATTTTAACTCAAATATTTATAAATCAAAATTAAATTTAGATAGGAAAATATGTTTTTAATCAATTAAAGAGTTGTATGTAACTTTAGTAAAATATTAATAATAAATTATTTTGTAAATTGACAGCTGAGCTAGCGGTGCATGCAATAAAAGTGAGCGGTTAGTTAGTGAGCAGTCTCGCAGCTGTTGAGGTCGCTGAATGTAGTCATTGAGTCCTTACTTAATGTGGATTACCACAAAAAATGCATGCGACCACACTGAACCAAAAAAGTATAGAACTACAATGAAAAAGTACATTATCACAAAGAATATTTCGTTAAAATTGGTCCAATGTAACTGTTCATTGTAACAACGAATCTCCGGTAATACTTCAATGTACAAATTCATTGAATTGCAATGTACGGATCATTAAACAGAATGACAAATATTCATATTCACAATGAATATTTCATTAGTTATATTGAATGCGAGAGTTTATTGTCGCAATGAATAGAATACATACTCTAATGAACGAGAACATAAACACAAAATGAATTATGAATTCAGAAAGTTTTGTTTTAATTTTCTAATTTTATTATTTTAATGTAAATTCAATTAATATATACATTAAATTTAATAGTATAATACTTCATTTCACAATTACTTTCTACATTTGTCGCAGCTTTGAACTAATTAAATGTTTTTGTAGCAGCAACGCGGAGCTAACTCTACTAGAAAAGAACACGAAAAACGAACATGCTAAATGTCTACTGCAGTATTTCAATGAATATAATTCATTGAAATATGAAAAAATCCATTAAATTTATTTGGGCGTAATATGAACGCAGATTCTTACAGAAAATGAACTGATCATTAAATTCGCAAACAAGTTACAAGACAATGTACATTGTCACAATGTTCCTTGCATTAAAACGTATGAATTTGCCTCTATGAACAGGATTCGTTAATATTATGAACCAGTTTATTTTCTGTGCATTTGGAGCAAACACGTAGAATGACGTACAAAACGAACATGTTTTTATTCGGGTTTAATATTTAAATTATTGGTACGGAATTTTTGAAATACTATAAAATTATTTAGAAAACTTTTGAATTAATATGAAACGAGTTGGGAAAGTGAGGTCACATGGGTAAGTTCGGTCACATGAGGCGGATTTTTATAGTCGGTCGGACCCGACTATGGAATACCCTACACCTTTGGTGGGGATATTAATGTGGGATATTTAATTGCAGACCTTTTAATTATGCTGAACCTCCCCACCCTCAGAATATTATTCATATATCAGAAATTAACGTCTTATATCCCCATAAATTAAAAAAATTATATAAAGTATAAAAAACTAAAAAAAAAATTGAAAAATATAATTGGGCGGACCACGCCTATATTTAAAATTTTGAAAGGCTAATATTTCATAGATTTGATTTTAATAATTTACGGATCAAACTTCCACTATGAAAACCCGGGAAATAATGAAAAAAAAGTGAGCGGATCACGCCCATTTTTGGACCACATATTTATAGGTGAATTTTAAAAATACTTTTTAAATTTTTTAACTATGCCTTGAATACTTTTCGAGTTATTAGTTCCGAAAGAGTTATAAAAAAGTGACTTGTACGGGAGGTGGGCGTGTCCGTTGACCGATTTGGCTCATTTTCAAACTCAGTTCCTACTTTTGGCTAAAATATATTGAGAAGAAATTGCATCGCATTCTGATCAGTATTTCTCAAGTTATTCTGTATTCGGACAGCAAGACAGCAAGACGGACAGACAGACAGACGAACATGGCTAAACGGACTCAGGTAGTGATGCTGATCAAGAATATATATACTTTTCCATACCGGACACGCCTCCTAAGGGGCGTTACAATATATGCACAAAGTTAATATACCCTGTACCTCATAGGTGTAGGGTATAAAAATTATTAATACATGAACCATAACATCAATGGCCGTACCATAAAGTGTTTGCTATCAGCCAACTGCACAGAGATAAATATCAAATACATACATGATTAATTTTGTCGCCAAAGTTGTTTTTTGTGTTAATAATTATGTACATAATAAAAAAAAAACTACACGCTGCAAAAAAAATGGCTCTCCCAAACATAATTTAGCAAGCATTAACACACTCTAAGAAATCTGATTTAGCAGTAGTGAATTTACTACATTTATTACATTTATTTACTCATTTTTTCAAATAAAAACACTAATACGTCCGTAAAAATAAACAACTGACGTGTTTTTCATGAAAAATATGTATTTTACACAAATGAACTGTTTTGAATTGAATCGCACTTTTAAAATGGTAAATTTACAGATGCTACAATGTTTTGTATATAAACACACATATATGTGTAACAAGATCATTAGCTGACGCGAACACTCTTGTCTGCGCCATTTTAGAGACTCTACAGAAAAGAAAACTTGCATATTTGAAATAAAATAAATATGCAAGGGGCGGATTATTGGTGAATGTGAATTTAATTTGTATGCAATTGAATGGACGTCTCCCAAGATGTACATTCATGTTTGCGGACATTCGTTAAACAGTTGTGAACTTTTTTATTTTGTGTACAGAATTTTTTTCACATTTGCTGAAAGACATAAAGTTTTCTAATAATATTTAACCATACAAAACTACGTGATCAGTTGTGCTTTTTTTAACAGGCATTATGTGAATAAATACACGGTTTTGTGTGTATTTTTTACACTCATAAAATTGTATTTTGACACTACAGATGTGCACTATTTTTACATACTTTTATGTGTAAATTTTATTTTTACACATTCGTTGAAATTTACGACATTAATAAGAGAAAACCGGTTTCCTACATTTATTATAGAAATTTTTTTATAAAGTGCATGTATGTTTAGAATTTTATGTAAACATAAAATATAATTGCCTGATAAATCATTTGTAAACAGGGATTGAGACTTGAACAGTGTTGTAATGATCTCTGATTTACATTATGATATCACGAAAACATTTTGATATTGCCCCTTAAAATGGTATATGTTCTAATAGAAACATAATAATTACTCATCCAAACATAATAAATATTTGAACCGAAACATCAATATGTTTAAAATATAACACGATTTGGAACGACCTGAATAAAAACATGTTTCCAGACAAACATATCAGTTGTTTCAGTTCCAAAAGTAGTATGTTTGCAAAAAAACATATCTAAATATTTTTGGAAAGGATTCCTGAAAATAAAATAAAAATTGTTGAATTGAATTAGAACTGCAAGTGTTAAATGTTCCTATTTCATCACCTTAAATAAGACATTTAATAAATAACAACACTTACTTCATTTCCAGTTTATCCTTTTTTATAACATTTATTTCTTTTTACTGTTCAACTTCTTAATCTAATAACAACTCACTTAAAAACTTAATAACTAAAGCTTATTTACTAATACTTAAACTAAGTTTCAATGCTACTTTCCCAAACATCTTTTGCTGCATTTCTTTAATTTCACATTTCGCAAGAGTTCTTAACCCTGACCGTGAGAAATAACGCAACTCATACAAAAATTCATTGACTCATGATAACCTTAAATTAAAGTCACCATGAGTTTCTTTGCCTACCAGGTAGTTTCATTGCGTGCATATTTGTTTACAATTCAACCGCTTAACGCTGCCGCGAATTGGGTTCGCAGTCACTATTGCTGACATTGTATATTTTCGCCGTATGTTTTAACAACAACAACAAGTGCGTTATTAACCCACATTGAAAATGGAATGCTTTTGTTTTCAATAACAATTGCACAACATAATATGTAAGCCACCATAATTAATAAACAGCAAGAGATGCTCATTAGGAAAAATGTATTCAAATGACTGACTGTCATCTGACTTAGGAAAAATGTATTCAAATGACTGACTGTTGACACTCAACATTCCTCCCCCTTACAATTTTTTTTTTCACTTCAAACCTCCATATACTAACTTACTCTATTCTTACTACACATATATACGTTCGCCTTCCCGCTTATTAATCATCGTTTTTGTGTACTACTGCCGTTGTGTCTCATTATTGCCGTTGTTTACCTTCTTTTTGTAATTGCTCCAGTGTCCTCTGTAAGATGCGTGTGGCCTGTTGAGTTACTGCTTGTTGCCACAGGCTCACCGGTGCCTCTGTTTTAAAACATTCTTCTTCCTCGAATGCTTTTATAGTTCTCTGGGTGGGCTCAAATAGCACTTTCCCCGCTGGTGCCTTGGATTTGTACCAATTCTCTCCGTCGTTGGACTCCATAGGTATTATGGTTGGCTCAGCAGACAGCAAAACCCTTCTCACCATTGGCATGGGTGCAGCGAGTGATAGCGGTACTTCTAGTCCCAGAGTTGCCTTCAGATCCTCCTGGTTGTTCTCCGGCTTACTTCTCTTGCTTTTCGAAGATCCAGGAACGTTTAGTCGAGCCTCCTTGAAGTCCCCTTGACGTCGACAGCTCTGTCCAGCTTGCTTTCGACACCATAATCCTAGTATTACAAGGATGCAAACCACGCCACAGGTACTCACGGCTACATCTGTTCAGTAAAACCCTTATCAAAAACTGTGCTGCGTCAACGTGCTAATTCCAATCGCATGTTATCAAGGTTTTGATAACCCGCGGCCACCTCTTTTCTCAGGTTGATGTGGTCCATGGCAACAATATGCACTCCTTCTCCTTCTTTCATTCCTTCTTTCGGGTTGGCTGCTATTTCATCCAGTCTCAGCGCCTCCTGGAACTCCCTGTGGTCGAATTGCTGTATCTCGAACTCATGCCACATTACAGGTGTATTTTTGAACGCGATCCGCAACTCGTGGTTTCTCAAGGAACAATCCTGGCTTAGGACGAAATATCCAAAAACAGTTAGCCTTACTTCGGCTTCTTCTTCACCGCACTGTAGGACAAATCCCTCATCATGTCCTCTGTATAACCATCGGTTAGGTGTCTCGGTTTTTACCAGATAAAACACGGTTGATGCCACTGCCGCAAATTTACAGCTTGCCCTCAGACTTTCACCTGGTCTCAGAATTCCAACCTCACAGCTTTGACTCCCACTAGTCAGCTCCACTCCTGGATTTCGACACAGTATAGCACCTTTGTTTTTCGCTGACTGCCCTGCAAGATTCGCACACCGGGACTCGTCTTCCCCTGACAGCTTTAGGTACCTATCCTTCTTAATACTGGCCGTTCTGCACCACCAAGTCCCATCCCTTTTGGCCTGGAAATGGTACGGCATACACTTTCAACAAATTGAACGGGGTAGGCTCTGGTAAAGGAATTTTTACTACTACTACTAGTGACCCACTGCTTGCAAATGTCTTCACTTGGGCCGCGATGTGTACATTGAGTACATCATTTAGAAACCACCAGGAATCTGTTGCCAACTTCAGTTCTGATGTCAGCTCACTTAGCATCGCCTTATCGAGTATGTCTGGATGTAGTACCCCATGCGTCAGATCTTCTACAATAGCGTGATCTGCTGACCCTGGAGTTCTGTTAGGTTTGTGTTTACGATTGTCTTAATCCGCACCATTTTAATAGAGTATTCCAACGAAGTCATCCTTTCTTGTGACTGTGTTTTGATTTTGGCTAGGTCCATCAGCGTGGCGTTCAATCCAATCTGCAACCCTTCTATCTCCTTCATTGTTGCTTCAAGGGGTCTGGCCAACTTATCATAATTACTGGCCATCACCGTAACTTGTTTTTCCATCGCTCCCTATTTTTCAACTGCATCAGGTGGTTGCTTATTATACGCTCGTCACGGTGGTCCATTACTCCAAATGCCCAGTGCAGAGCTTCCCCTACTATCTCTATAGCTCTCATTGTCTTTCCTCCTTGGTAATGTTCGCCCTTACTTCGATTGCTGGTTTTTTTTTACATTTGTCAAGACAGCTTCTGTTTCTTTCCATGGTATGCCACATGCCTCTACGTATTCTATAGTGGCTACAAGCCGTTCCATTGTCTTACATGAATCTTTTAGATCAGTCGACACAAACTTCGATATCACGGTGCATTCGTCGTTGTAAATCCACGCATCTGACTTTCTCTCGTACATTAGTGGGTGTTGATCCAACGCTGTCTCCCAATGTGTTCTCCTTTGACCACCATTATGAACAGGAAAGTCAAATTTATCGCCAACATTATACACTTATTTAATTTATATTAAATTTCTTGTCACAGAGTTGAAGATGTAATGAAGTTGATTCGCTCCAATTTTTACTTATATCTAATTTTGTTATATACTATTTTATGTATATTATCGCAGTAATCTACCGATATACAAATAATCTTATTATATATTTTCCAACATTTGCACCAGTACAGTTTATTCATTGTATATACATATATTGCACCAACCAAAACTCTTAAAATTGACCTTAGATTATACTGCTGTATATATACTTATTTGTGTTGCATTAAAATTCTGAAATTTGACCTTAGATGTTAGTCTGAGTAATAACATTTACTGCAATGTATGCAACTCTATTATATTATTATATACAAAATATTCTTACAAAACAAAATATGCAACTCTATGTGCATTAAAATTATCTTCTTCTTAATTTAAAATATCTTCACAAAATAAAATATGCAACTGTATATGCGTTATAATTTTCTAAAAACAAAATATTTTTGAAACAAAATATGCAACTCTATGTGCATTATAATTATCATCTTCTTCATATAATATATTTTTACAAAACAAAATATGCAATTCTTTGTACATAAAAATTATCTTCTTCTTAATTTAAAATATCTTCACAAAAATAAATAAAATATGCAACTGTATATGCGTTATAATTTTCTAAATACAAAATATTTTTGAAACAAAATATGCAACTCTATTTGCATTATAATTATCATCTTCTTCATATAAAATATTTTTACAAAATTAAATATGCAACTCTTTGTGCAATAAAATTACAATTTTCTAAATACAAAATATTTTTGAAACAAAATATGGAACTGTGCATTATAATTATCATCTTCTTCATATAAAATATTTTTACAAAACAAAATATGCAATTCTTTCTAACAAAATATTTGGCTTATATATTTGGTGCAAGACTTATTCTATATATATTTTATCATTTATTTTCCAACATTGTACTAATTTTCCTTTCATAAAAATAAATGTTCTTAACGATGTCTCCCCCTTTTTTTTCATGATGGCTGATGACTTCAAACAAGAATTTATTCACAAAAGAAGAAACAATCTCCACATATCTTCACCTCGGCCTAAATTTGCGACCTACTATCTCTCATAAGCAGTTCGGCCAGAAAATTTTCAATTTTGCTTACTCAACATTCTGCCCCTGTATATTTCCGTTATTTTGTTTTGGTATCTTGTAATTTATTGTATTTAAACCTGAGCTTCTTTATCAGAATTCGTTCAGTGTTGTATCATATCTCAATTGTATTATTTCAATTTTGTAATACTTCAATTTCTGTATATCCTCAATTATGACGACTTCGAGCATATTCGACTTCTGCGAGGGATATGCCCGGCAGTGGTCTTTAAAACACTGCTGGGACGTGCCCGGACTGGTGGAGTTCGTCAATCGTCAATTCGTCATCGAGGAAGGCAGGCGTCGAAACACCTTAGAGGAAGCCATACTATGCATTCAAAGCATAGAACTGATGTTATTCTACCCAAGGACGTGGGGATACACTGTAGAGCCTATCCCCGACATCCTGACATCGTTGCACCTGCTGAATCGTAACTCGAAATAAAAAATAATAAAAATTGTTTCTGAATATATAAAAATAAATAAAAATAAAAATTTTAAAACAAACTATTCTTTTTATTCCACCAAATTTTTTCTGTTTAAATATTTCAGTATTTTGGGGTTTTGGCCATCTTTACGTATTTTCAGCTATTTTTGATTTTAAACCTCTTCAATTATTTTCAGCTATTTTTGATTTTAAACCCCTTCAAATATTTTCGGCTCTTTTAATTTTATACATCTTCAAATATTTTCAGCTATTTTTGATTTTAAACATGATTTTAAACATCATTATTCTCCGGTTTTTCAGCAGTTAATGTTATGTAAAGTATATTAAAATAAAATAATAAAAACGAAAATTTAAAATAACTAGTCTTTTTATTCCAAGAAAATTGTCTGTTAAATTTTTTCCGCTATTTTGGGGTTTTGACCAGCTATTTTTGATTTTAAACATATTCAATTATTTCCAGGTTTTTCAGCAGTTAATATTATGTGAAGGAATATAAAAATAATAATAAAAACGAAAATGTAAAAACAATATTTTCAGCTATTTTTGATTTTCTTGCTTTCCGTAAATCATAACGGAACTTAAGTGATCATTTAAAATCTCCGTTATAGTTTACCTAATACTATTACTAATACGAGTATGCAATTGATCAAGTTGCAGACCAGTATTCGTAGGCTAGTATTAGTGATTTGCTTCAAGGCAATGATTGATATCTTATATCTATACTATCTATATTATTGCGTTAATGAATTTAATTTTCTCAAAATTGTTTAAAATTTTAACAACTTGGTTAAATTGGAATTACTTTATATTTTCTTAATTAATACATTCCATTGCATTTCGTTGACAAGAAATTTGCATTGCGCTGTAAACATTATTACCTCGCTCATCGCATAATCTTGCTTCGCTCAACGCAATTTTTTGGCCGCTGTTGGATTAATATTTAAAATGCATGTAGTGCGTGTATTGTTGTGCTTTTACTGCACAATTAAAACAATTCGTTGTTTTCTTTACAAATTAATTAATTAATAGCTTAAGATTGACATAAAGTCTTACAAATGTGGACTCTCTTTCAAAGAATACACGAATCCTCACGCAAAAATATCTTTTAACTATATTTTTGTTTTATATATATTCATTTCCTCAACTTCAATGTCTACATTTTTCTTTTTTTCTATTCAAAATAAACTTATAATTTATTGCATAGGCTAGTAATTTACCCGAAGTAATACTTAGCCGCTTTAATAAAATAAATTTCAATATAACACATGGAGCATTTGCTAGCTCTTAAAAAATCGTGTATGCATTTTGTCGTGGTAATAATACTTATATACTTTTATAATATTTCTCTAATCAAGTAATTCAATCTTAATTTTTAATATCTCTTTTGGATCATATTCTAGCACTAAAAACCTATTTTTCATTCGTAGTAAACGTATTTATATATTTTTATAATATTATTTATAATCTTTTAATTCAATCATATTTTTCCTATATATCATTTGAAGCATTTTCTAGCTCCAAAAACCTACTTCTCATTTATTAGCTCGTCATATTAACATAAATTAATAATTCCTCATTTATTCAAAATTCAATTCATCAAAATCTACTTTTCATTATATTTTTATTTAAAAATTAATAATTCAACCATAAATTCATAATTCACTTTATAATTCAAATTTCATATGCTAGTGATCTACGCTCAGCAGTACTTAGCTATTTGTTCAATATCTCAATTTCGTACAAATATATTTTATCGCATTTATTTCGTATAAAAAAACTCGTGTTATCATTTATAATTCATTCTTATTTATATTTTTCCTAATATTTCTTGTTTTCATAATCTTTAAATTTCGTCCGCCACATGCTAGTAATTTAACCCTAAGTAATACATTGCGATCTGTGGGTACCGTTTTCTTCTGTTTTGCTATTTCCTATTCATTATCACACCATACTAAACTTTTCGCTATTTGTTTATAAATATATTTTCCTATTTTAACAATTAATACATCAATTTCAAATTATGGAATTTTTTCAACAAATTGTTGTGTATTTTCTTTCCCTTTCCTTTTATTAATATTGTCGTTGTCACGGGTGTAGTGACGGACAGAACCTTATAGGACCCTACCCAAATTGGTGAAAATTTATTTTCCCTATTTTGATTCTTCATTACAACCATTTCCCCAATTTGAAACTCAATGGGGTTTAATGATTTATCGTAGCTTGTTTTAGATTTTTCTTTTACCTTTTCTTGATTTTGTCTCACTATTTCATGCGCTCGCTGTATTTGATATTTTGTTATAATCGTCGACATTATATAGTGGTGAAACTTTGCGTTTCAAATTAGTTGGCATATCAGCATCATAACCGTATAGTGTTCGGAGAGGCGTTTGACCAGTTGACACATGCATTGTATTATTATGGATCCACCCAGAAAAAAATACTATATAGATAATAATTTTTTACTATTAAAAATAGTCAATAGGATAAATAATTATTTTAATCGGAAAATACCATTAAATACTAGAAAATACCATGACATTGCCATTGAGTTTATATAAAAAGATTTATTTTTTGTATACTATTAAATCAATAATTGTTGTCGTTTACGGCTTTCGTGTCGACCAGCGTTGAAGAAAAAACTCAATCAAATGATGTTAAGTAATTTATTCTCTATAATGAACAAATTGATTAATTATTCTTAATATTATTTTTAACCTAATAGATGTTTGCTGGTCAAAGGCTCGCACGAAAAGAAAAAGCGGCCCGCCATTCCACACACATTTTTCGCAATCCTTATACATACAAATTTGACATAAATAAAAAACAACGATTAAACATATTGCCGTCCCTATCTTGCCTTGACAATCATGACGTTGCCAACCATTTTAAATGATGTGGGTTGCCGCTGGTTCATGATATCCCCGCCCCCGTGAACGGACCCGGAGGGGAGGCTTCACCACCTTCTTTTGGCTCCAACACATCCAGAATAGCCAACTTAGACACATGTCTTCGTAACACTCCACCCAACGTCTGTATCTCCGCTGACCTTGCCACTCCATCCGGTCCATGATTAAGACTTATTACTCGACCGCGCTTCCAGGAAGATCTCGCCACCGCGTCGTCGCATATTAATACTAGACATCCAACGCTAATCGGTGACGATGGTAGGCACCACTTCGTTCTCCGGATCCACTGTTTCCAGAACCCATTTTTCAGATTTTGTAGAACTCGCCATGGTTTTCGCAAACATAACAGTCGCGGTTCGAACGGATGTGGAATTGGTACATTCTAGCATACAGTGATTGGGTGTGAGCGGCTCCTGCGGTGTCACAGGCAGATGTGTTAGTGGTCTGGAATTTACCATGTTTTCCGCTTCTAACAACAGTCCGTAGAACGTTTCCAGTTTGGCACGTGTTCTTTCAACATAATTGACAACGATTTTTTTAACTGATTGGACTAAGAGTTCCCATGCTCCTCCGGCGCTAGGGTCAGACGGCGTGTTGAACAACCATTTAATGCCTAGCGGAGACAAGCCAGCTAGCATTTTTTCTTTATCTAGAAAACTTTCAACGCCCTTTAGCTCTTTGTTGATTCCCACGAAATTCGTACCATTGTCGCTTCTAATTTGATCCGGTGCTCCACGGCGATTAATAAAATTCCGTAGACAGACAGATCCCAGCGCCATCCAGCTTTTTTACGACGTCTATTTATAGCAAGCATAACGGGCCCGAAGTAATCCAGTCCGGTATATGTGAAGGGGCGTATGAACGGGGTCAATCTGTCGACCGGCAGCTGACCCATTTGCGGTTGTAATGGCTTTGCCTTTCGAAACTTACAAGATGTGCAGCTTGCTTCAAAGCCGCGGACCAGTGTGCGAATTGACGGGATCCAGAATCGCTGTCTTAACTCACTAATCACCGTCGAAGTATTTAAGTGACGAAGCTTTCGATGATACGCGTCCACAAGCAAATGCGTGAACCGGTGATCCTTCGGCAATATTATTGGCCGTCTTGTATCAATTGGTAAAAACGTGGCGTTTTCAATCCGTCCTCGGACTCTCATTATACCGCTCGCATCCTAATATGGAGAGAGAGACTTGATGCTGCTGCACTTTTCCACGGCTTCGTCTTTGATCAGACACTCGTACTCACCCGCAAATGACTCGCGCTGTACCAAGCCCAAAAGTTGTTCTTCTGCTGCGGATTCTTCTGCGGACGGAAGCTCACCTGTTCTGCCAATTTATTTTTGAGGTTATGTAAATATCGCAATGCCCACGTTGTTGCACGTTTTTCTTTAGAAAAACATTTATTAGCCTGGTGGCCGTATTTTAAACATGAGAAACAAACATGCAAAGATTTTACTTTCTTCCAACGATCATCCACTGAAGACTTCAGGAATTAATCGCACTTTGAAATATGTTGGCAATCACCATCACAGATACGGCACCTCCTTTGTGTACACGTACACGTACCTGGGATCCTGCCTGTCGCTGGCTTTAACAGTTTCCTGTTGCTTGGTTGGACCATCATATTCGCACCCGGTGTAGTAGGAAGTGCATCAGCAACCATGTTAGCGAGTTTTCTGACTCCACCCAACCATTCTCTAAAGTCCAATATATTGTCCGCGTTATTTAATTCCAAACATTTTTCTGCCTACTTAAGTTGTCGTGACATAGGAAGCTTGGCCACAAGTTCTTTTTACAACGTGGGGTTGCTGAGGTGATACTCACTTCGTACTGATTCCAAATAAGTAGTCATATTACTTACGTTGTTGGCGAAGTTATTCAATGCGGGCAGGTCACTTTCGATAACTGTTGGCAACAAACTCACCTTTTGTATTTGTGACTTCACGAGTTGTTCTGGGCGGCCGTAAGTTTCTCCCAAAATCTTTATAATGGCATCCACATGCTGTTTAAAAAAGATTCCACTGTTGATCGAGCGTGCCCTTGAACAGACTCCCTAAGCCGCATAATATTGTGCAGGGTTGAGTATCCGAATTCTTGCGTTGTACTGTAAATGGCTTCCTCAAAAGTTTGCCACTCCTCCGGCAAACCCGTAAATATAGGTAACGGATATATTTTTACTTGCCTTTGAGTTGTAGATTGCTGGCTGCCTGTTAGGGACACCAACAATGGCCTGTGTTGTGCGGTGTCAATTGTTGCATGCTTGTAAGCCGTCTTTTCTGATGAAGTGTACAACGTTGTTGTAGGCGGGCCGTAAGCTCTTAAGGCTGGGGTATCATACACTGATGCAGCAGGCTGATATGCAGGAGTTGGTTGAACTGAGGATGTTGTCTGAGCAGCGGTTGTGAACTGAGAAACGTCTGCAGCTTGAGGTGCGTATACGGGTTGAGATATAACTCCAGGCTGAGAAGCGAGTGCTGCACATGCGGGCTGAACAGCGACTGTCGGCAGAGCAGTGAATGTGTGCTGAGCCGCGACTACGGGCTGCGCGGCGAAAGCAGTGTCTGCGGGCAGAGCGGTGACTGCAGCCTGTGTGTCGAATGTAGGTTGAGCAATGGCTCCGGGCTGAGCGGCGACTGAGGACAGAGCAGTGACTGCGGGCTGTGCGGCGACTGTGGACTGAGCGGCAACTGCGGACAAAGCAGTGAATGCGGGCAGAGCAGCGACTGCGGGCTGTGTGGCGAAAGTAGGCTGAAATGGATATGTACGCTGATCAGTGGCTCCGGGCTGAGCTGCGAATGCAGGCTGTGTGGAGAAAGTTGGCTGAAATACATATATAGGCTGAGCAGTGGCTCGGGGCTGAGCAGCGACTGCGGGCAAGGCATCGACTGCTTGCAAAGCAGCGCCTGTGGACTGAGCGGCAACTGCGGACAAAGCAGTGGCTCCGGGCTGAGCAGCGACTGCGGGCAAGACATCGACTGCGGGCAAAGCAGCGCCTGCGGGCTGAGCGGCAACGGCGGGCAGAACAGTGACTGCGGGCTGTGTGGCGAAGGTTGGCTGAAATGCATATGTAGACTGAGCAGTGGCTCCGGGCTGAGCAGCGACTGTGTGGCGGAAGTTAGCTGAAATGGATATGTAGGCTGAGCAGTGGCTCCGGGCTGAGCTGCGACTGCGGGAAAAGCAGCGCCTGCGGGCTGAACGGTAACTGCGGGCAGAGCAGCACCTACGGGCAAAGCAGCGACTGCGGGCTGTGTGGCGAAAGTTGGCTGAAATGCATATGTAGGCTGAGCAGTGTCTCCGGGCTGAGCAGCGACTGCGGGCAAAGCATCGACTGCGGGCAAAGCATCGCCTACGGGCAAAGTAGTGCCTGCGGGCTGACCGGTGATTTGTGCAGCAACTGCGGACTGTGCAGCGACTTCTATGTGCCTAATTTCTTTTCGCAGATCAGTTACACTATTTTGCATTTGTTGGAAATTAGAAACCATCAGCGATTGCAACGCGTGCATCTGTTTTTAAATTCGTTTTGTAAATCAAATATTTTTTTATTGAATTCGTTCGACATCTCGTCGTTTTTTAATTGCTTCCCAAATTCGTCCTCTTGTTTATCAGCGACAACTTCACTATTTCGTGGCGTAGATTTACCTGAAGCGGTCGTCTTTGAGGAAATTTTAAATTTCGTCCCTGATGTATTGGTAGTAGAGGTTGACGACAGCGCGGAATTTGACGATGGCACAGAATCTGACGGCTGAGTGAATGCTGTACGCTGAGTAACAGCTGGCTGCGTGGATGTTGACGTTTGTGCAAAATCTGGCGATTGAGCCGATGATAGCTGCGCAGAATTCATCGATTGCGCACGATCTCGTGGTTGGGTCGATGATGATGTCTGCGCTGAGGTTACCAATTGCGCATGTTCTAGCGGTCGACCTGATGGTTGCACGTTAGGGGGTGGTGTACGGTTTAGTGGCATATCCAGTTTGTTTGGTTCAAATTGGTCAGGTGGCACTCCCTTGTTAGGTCTTTGGCTCGCTCTCTTAATAGCGGATTCTTCGACATGTGACATCAACGCAGCGATTGTTGACTTGATTAAATTGATAACTACTAAGCATGTGGGGCAGCGTCCCACGGTGGCTGCGATTGGGTTAAAATTGCAACGCGAAGATGAAATTTAAAATCCAATGTTGGTGGCTTGCGATTATAAAAATTACAAATTACATCTTTCGACGATCTTGACAAAATGGCGTTGTAATTTCATCTAAGAATAAAGTTGTCGTTTACGGCTTTCGTGCCGACCAGCGTTGAACAAAAAACTCAATCAAATGATTTTAAGTAATTTATTCTCTATAATGAACAAACTGATTAATTATTCTTAATATAATTTTTAACCTACTAGATGTTTGCTGGTCAAAGGCTTTTTTCTGGGTGCATGCATTGCCGAGTTTAACCATTGATCCCAATTAGAACCATCCTCCTTAGCAAAACATCTCAAATATTCTACTAATGGTCTGTGACTACGTTCTAATGATCCATTGGCCTGTGGGTAATAAGGTGTAATGTGCATTTTTTTAATAGCCAATAATTTGCATGTATCGGAAAATAACTTTGACATGAAATTAGAGCCATTGTCAGTTACTAGAATTTTTGGAATATTGTGGCGTGTTATAATTTCATCACAAACTGCCACTGTGCTTGCCTCTGCGTCTGGTATTGCTACACAGCACATATATTTTGAATAATCGTCATAAAGAATTGACACAATATCTTGAGAAGACAGCTAAATTTGATACTGTTGAACGACCATGTACAACGCCATGTTGGCAAGGGAAAATTATGTTTTTAATATTGAAATACAATTTGTTCTTAACTATATTTTCGAAAAGTTTAGATATATTAGATAATTTAGATATAGGCCTATAATTAAACACATCATTTTTCCGACCATTTTGCATTGATGCAATTTTCCATTTATCAATAAAAATACCACTACTTAAAGATTTATTAAATATTAATGCCAGCGGCTCACATAAAGAATCAAAACATTTCCTCAAAAATTATTAAGATATACCATCAATGTTCGCTTTAAAAGAATTTTTCAGATTAAAAATTCCCATTAAAACATCATCCACAGATAATGTTAAGGAGCCAAAATTTATAACTTGCTCAATACCATTGAGAGAATTCTCATCAAAAGGACTGGGGAAATGCTCGAAATTAGAATTAAAATAATCTGCAAACATATTTACAGTATCTGTAATACTGTTCGATATTTTATTTTCGCAGAACATCGAAGAAGGAATATTCGAGCATGATTTTTTAGATTGGACGTAACGCCAAAACGATTTGGGATTGTCTCTAATATTATTTTCAAAATTCAAAATATATTGCTTATAAAGAAATTTATTTAAGATGTTAAACTGTTTCATCATTTGTGGCTTTAAATTGATTGTAAAATTAATTTCTTAAATTTGTAATCTTTTTAAACCATTAGTATACCAAGGAAGCTTATAAACTTTATTAGAAATCAATGGTACATTGAGATAAATAATTTCAAGTATCTTTTTCAAAAACATATCATAAGAATGAACTGTATCTTTCTTATCAAAATATGGTATCCAATCGATACTCTTAAAGATGTTATTTCAATTATCAAAATTACACAAGTTATAATTAAAATTGTAATTATTTGGCGTTGATATTTTTAAAAATTCATAAAATTCAATATTAAGAATCAAAGCTGTATGATGCATATCAGATGGGCAAAATGGAAAAGCGCATTCTGTTAAATCAAACTTGATATGATCACTTAAAAATATTAGATCTAGAATTCTATTAAGCGTATTTGAAAAATTATTAATTTGATTTAAATCAATACCAAATAAAGAATCAATAAAGTTTATCTCATACTCATGATTAACATTACTTGGAGTTAAAGCTGAATTATTTGCATAGGAAGACCAGACTAATTTACTTAAATTAAAATCACCAATAATACAGAGTTGTACATCATCATCGGCACAAGAACAACTGCAATACATTATTAATGTGCGCAGCATACACATCATCAACACTGTTTGGCGTAATATAGGAGGCACATACTACAAGCACTCCCACAGATCCATGAATTGATATGCATAGCTGATCGAGAAGCGTGTTCGAATCAGAAAGCGTTAGTAAAGATGAGCGTAGTATACGCTTAACAGCAATGAGGACACCTCCACCTCTTGATCGACCAGTTTTAACTACATCACGGTCTTTACGATAAATTTGATACACACTTGTATAAAAAAACTTATTATCAAAAAATTCAGAATTGAGCCATGTCTCAACAAGAATAATAACGTCGTAATCACATTGGGATGTTGCAGAATAAACTGCAGCAGATTTAGTGCGTAATCCAGATATATTTTGGAAATATATTTTTAAATGTTTAAAACATTGAGTAGGGCATGTTTTGCGATTATCCAGTGAGCAGTCCGCACTTAATGCAATGGTGGATGCTCTCCAAGCTTTGGGATGAACCAAAAGGGCGAACCTTTACATCATCTTGCTAAAGAGATGATTTCAAAAGCTCTTCATAAAAAAAATTGAAGAGACACCTAATTTGAAATTAACGCTCTTCAAATTATCCAGTTGCGTGTTTTTCTTTACCAATTTATAGCATGCCAAGTGATTTCTACCAATATCAGCATAATTTTCCACATATGCAATGATATTCTCTTCAGTCACAGTCGGTTTGAATGACGACAAATGTAACCATTTCTTCTAAATAACAACGTCCAGATCACCATGCACACTTTGCCCAACAACAACATCATTTTTCTTCACTTTCTTTGTACTGCGCACATTCACCCATCCAGAATTAGGCAGTTCAGCATTACGGGAGAGGACAGAAAGCGCTGAATCCGCACAGGCAGCGAGAGAGTCAACAGCATCAGCAACAACAACAGCAGAAGAAGAATAAGTATCAGCAACAACATCAGTAACAGCAGCGAAAGAAGATTCAGCAAGATTTGCAGATCCAGAGAGTCTGGCACCAGCACTGGCAACACCAGAGTACAATGCATTAGAGAGTGCATTTAGTGCAGCAGCAAGGGATATGAGCGAAGAGCGCAATGTAGACGCATTATCAAAACCAGTTTGATTCGTCTTATTTGCATTTGCAAGCGGCGTAACATTTAATTGAGCGACTTCACTTGTTCTTTCATCAAGAAATGGAAAAAACTTAGTCTTGAGTTCATTGACCTCATTAGACAAAAATGATATCTTAGATATCAAATCAGATGATGCACATAAGCAGCCAGTGCAAACATAAACAATGTTTTTATTTTTAGCGAGGATATCAAAAACATTATCCTCCACCAAAGCACAAATTTTATGATAGTGTCTTTGGCAAATCTTGCAAGACACATCAAATTCTTGTAAAACCGAATTAAAGCATTTCGCACAATTATTCGGAGACGACATTTCGGCACGACTTCAACGTAACGCAGTCAAAATGAAACTGACTGATTCTTAACGAATTCTCTGTAATAATTTACTAAACCTGTTTCTTGATCCTGGGTACCGGAATATTTTTGACGCATTCTATTTTATCGGGATCTGGCATTGCGCCTGATTCCGTGCATTTGTGCCCTAAATATACTACTTCACGCCTTAAAAAATTGCATTTTTCTTAATTTCAAATTATTTTCTCTCAATTTTTCTAACACCTTACATAGTCTAATTTCGTGCTCCATTATGTTTCCATTCCATTCACAATCAAGTCCCTGCAATCCTGTTAAAGTGTGGTTCATTATTCTTTGAAACGTAGCGGGTGCCCCCGTCAATCCAAATGGCATCCTATTAAATTCAAAATGTCCAAGCCGGTGCTGAACGCTGTTTTTTCTCTGTGGTGTTCATCTACTAGCACTTGGTGATAACCACTTGCAAGATCTAATGTTGAAAAATACCTACTGTGAACTAATTGATCCAAAATTTCATCAATACGAGATATAGGAAATACTTGTTTAATCGTTGCGTCGTTCAATTTTCTGAAATCTATTACCAGTCTCAATTTTTTCTGTCCGTCCTTGCCACTCTTTTTAGGTACCAACGATAGTGGTGAATTCCAAGGCAATATAATATCGTCGTCTAATAACTTCTGCACCTGTTTGTTGTTTTCTTCTCTGTGAATATGTGGTAATTTATATTGTTTTCGGTTAATCGGAGGTTGGCCGTCTATTGTGGAGATTTCATGTTTTAAAATAGGTGTATACGATAGCTCATACCCCTCTAACAGAAATACATCATGGTATGACGCACATATTTTTTCTATGGATGCCTTCTCTTCAACATTTGCATTAGTATCCAGTTTCAATGAGTCATCAAAGAGTTTGCATATTCTGTGTCGTATGTTTATGCTTTGTACGCTATTCATTGTGCCACTCACTGGTTCCATAAATTTATTATAATTTGAAAATTTGAGCGGTATGTTCATATTCAATATTATATCTTTTTCTGTTGAGTTTAATACTGAAACGTGAACACTAAGTTTTCTCACATTTGATATGGTTTCTCCGATGTAAACTCCTGGTGAAATTTCCTGTTTTTGAATTATTACTACGGGGATCTTGGTTCGTAGTGGTAGTCTGGCGATACCTTTAGATCTTGCTATTATTTTTATTTCTTCACTGTATAATATTATGTTTATTTCATCTAGTGCTCTGAGAGGTAGTGTTAAAATTTTATTTCTATTCCCATCTATAAAGGTTAAACCCTTTTCCACTGCATTTATGATTGCGTTATACCGTCTGCCGGAACTCCCTGATCCTGCATTATTGTATGTAACGTCAGACTGAGCCTTCTATGTTGAATTTCAATTGATCCTGCGGTGGTCACATGTCACCCAAATGCTCCGCTCAGATCTTTTGTGTCTTTTAAATTTCTCTCTAGTTTATTATCTAATGCACTCCACTTTACCCAGCTTGAGTCTGCACCAGAATCCTTACAAGGAATTTCTATAAAGACATCATTTAATTTTGATATCTGTCTGAATTCCCCATGTCTACAATAAATAATGCGATTTTTCTTTGATTTTATATATAAACTTAATTTTAATCCCTTAATATTTTCAATATATTTACTCATATTTTTATTTATACTATCAATTCCTGAAGTAATCAGATCATTTAATTTCTTCTTATTTTCTTCCATACATATCGTATTTAATATGCGATCATAAACATTATTTTTTGTTGTTAATGCTATTATGCCAAAGACGTTCAACGTTAATACAATTAGTTAACGAAAATTATCTACCATTTTCCTACCATTGATAGCGAACGTATCCACTGCCGCGCACGGCGTCTGATTCACAAGTCCTATCTTCGTTGGCCTGATGTCGCAACTTGTCTTGGGTTCCCAGATAATTGGCTTATTCTGGGCCCCTAACAGTTTCCCTGGTTGCGGGTAGACTTTTTCTTCGCGTAACAGTTTTCGAACGTATGCCCGATTCTTGCACACCATTTAATTTTTTTTTAAATCTTTCTTATTATTATTGTTATTGTTGTTATTATTATTATCATTTTGACGACTATTACCATTATTATTGTTATAGTTATTTCCATTGTTGTAATTATTATTGTTATTTTTCCTATTATTGTTGTTATATCTTTTATTATTATTGTTATTATTATAATTCCTATTATTTCCATTATTATTATAATTGAGAAGACAGCTAAATTTGATACTGTTGAACGACCATGTACAACGCCATGTTGGCAAGGGAAAATTATGTTTTTAATATTGAAATACAATTTGTTCTTAACTATATTTTCGAAAAGTTTAGATATATTAGATAATTTAGATATAGGCCTATAATTAAACACATCATTTTTCCGACCATTTTGCATTGATGCAATTTTCCATTTATCAATAAAAATACCACTACTTAAAGATTTATTAAATATTAATGCCAGCGGCTCACATAAAGAATCAAAACATTTCCTCAAAAATTATTAAGATATACCATCAATGTTCGCTTTAAAAGAATTTTTCAGATTAAAAATTCCCATTAAAACATCATCCACAGATAATGTTAAGGAGCCAAAATTTATAACTTGCTCAATACCATTGAGAGAATTCTCATCAAAAGGACTGGGGAAATGCTCGAAATTAGAATTAAAATAATCTGCAAACATATTTACAGTATCTGTAATACTGTTCGATATTTTATTTTCGCAGAACATCGAAGAAGGAATATTCGAGCATGATTTTTTAGATTGGACGTAACGCCAAAACGATTTGGGATTGTCTCTAATATTATTTTCAAAATTCAAAATATATTGCTTATAAAGAAATTTATTTAAGATGTTAAACTGTTTCATCATTTGTGGCTTTAAATTGATTGTAAAATTAATTTCTTAAATTTGTAATCTTTTTAAACCATTAGTATACCAAGGAAGCTTATAAACTTTATTAGAAATCAATGGTACATTGAGATAAATAATTTCAAGTATCTTTTTCAAAAACATATCATAAGAATGAACTGTATCTTTCTTATCAAAATATGGTATCCAATCGATACTCTTAAAGATGTTATTTCAATTATCAAAATTACACAAGTTATAATTAAAATTGTAATTATTTGGCGTTGATATTTTTAAAAATTCATAAAATTCAATATTAAGAATCAAAGCTGTATGATGCATATCAGATGGGCAAAATGGAAAAGCGCATTCTGTTAAATCAAACTTGATATGATCACTTAAAAATATTAGATCTAGAATTCTATTAAGCGTATTTGAAAAATTATTAATTTGATTTAAATCAATACCAAATAAAGAATCAATAAAGTTTATCTCATACTCATGATTAACATTACTTGGAGTTAAAGCTGAATTATTTGCATAGGAAGACCAGACTAATTTACTTAAATTAAAATCACCAATAATACAGAGTTGTACATCATCATCGGCACAAGAACAACTGCAATACATTATTAATGTGCGCAGCATACACATCATCAACACTGTTTGGCGTAATATAGGAGGCACATACTACAAGCACTCCCACAGATCCATGAATTGATATGCATAGCTGATCGAGAAGCGTGTTCGAATCAGAAAGCGTTAGTAAAGATGAGCGTAGTATACGCTTAACAGCAATGAGGACACCTCCACCTCTTGATCGACCAGTTTTAACTACATCACGGTCTTTACGATAAATTTGATACACACTTGTATAAAAAAACTTATTATCAAAAAATTCAGAATTGAGCCATGTCTCAACAAGAATAATAACGTCGTAATCACATTGGGATGTTGCAGAATAAACTGCAGCAGATTTAGTGCGTAATCCAGATATATTTTGGAAATATATTTTTAAATGTTTAAAACATTGAGTAGGGCATGTTTTGCGATTATCCAGTGAGCAGTCCGCACTTAATGCAATGGTGGATGCTCTCCAAGCTTTGGGATGAACCAAAAGGGCGAACCTTTACATCATCTTGCTAAAGAGATGATTTCAAAAGCTCTTCATAAAAAAAATTGAAGAGACACCTAATTTGAAATTAACGCTCTTCAAATTATCCAGTTGCGTGTTTTTCTTTACCAATTTATAGCATGCCAAGTGATTTCTACCAATATCAGCATAATTTTCCACATATGCAATGATATTCTCTTCAGTCACAGTCGGTTTGAATGACGACAAATGTAACCATTTCTTCTAAATAACAACGTCCAGATCACCATGCACACTTTGCCCAACAACAACATCATTTTTCTTCACTTTCTTTGTACTGCGCACATTCACCCATCCAGAATTAGGCAGTTCAGCATTACGGGAGAGGACAGAAAGCGCTGAATCCGCACAGGCAGCGAGAGAGTCAACAGCATCAGCAACAACAACAGCAGAAGAAGAATAAGTATCAGCAACAACATCAGTAACAGCAGCGAAAGAAGATTCAGCAAGATTTGCAGATCCAGAGAGTCTGGCACCAGCACTGGCAACACCAGAGTACAATGCATTAGAGAGTGCATTTAGTGCAGCAGCAAGGGATATGAGCGAAGAGCGCAATGTAGACGCATTATCAAAACCAGTTTGATTCGTCTTATTTGCATTTGCAAGCGGCGTAACATTTAATTGAGCGACTTCACTTGTTCTTTCATCAAGAAATGGAAAAAACTTAGTCTTGAGTTCATTGACCTCATTAGACAAAAATGATATCTTAGATATCAAATCAGATGATGCACATAAGCAGCCAGTGCAAACATAAACAATGTTTTTATTTTTAGCGAGGATATCAAAAACATTATCCTCCACCAAAGCACAAATTTTATGATAGTGTCTTTGGCAAATCTTGCAAGACACATCAAATTCTTGTAAAACCGAATTAAAGCATTTCGCACAATTATTCGGAGACGACATTTCGGCACGACTTCAACGTAACGCAGTCAAAATGAAACTGACTGATTCTTAACGAATTCTCTGTAATAATTTACTAAACCTGTTTCTTGATCCTGGGTACCGGAATATTTTTGACGCATTCTATTTTATCGGGATCTGGCATTGCGCCTGATTCCGTGCATTTGTGCCCTAAATATACTACTTCACGCCTTAAAAAATTGCATTTTTCTTAATTTCAAATTATTTTCTCTCAATTTTTCTAACACCTTACATAGTCTAATTTCGTGCTCCATTATGTTTCCATTCCATTCACAATCAAGTCCCTGCAATCCTGTTAAAGTGTGGTTCATTATTCTTTGAAACGTAGCGGGTGCCCCCGTCAATCCAAATGGCATCCTATTAAATTCAAAATGTCCAAGCCGGTGCTGAACGCTGTTTTTTCTCTGTGGTGTTCATCTACTAGCACTTGGTGATAACCACTTGCAAGATCTAATGTTGAAAAATACCTACTGTGAACTAATTGATCCAAAATTTCATCAATACGAGATATAGGAAATACTTGTTTAATCGTTGCGTCGTTCAATTTTCTGAAATCTATTACCAGTCTCAATTTTTTCTGTCCGTCCTTGCCACTCTTTTTAGGTACCAACGATAGTGGTGAATTCCAAGGCAATATAATATCGTCGTCTAATAACTTCTGCACCTGTTTGTTGATTTCTTCTCTGTGAATATGTGGTAATTTATATTGTTTTCGGTTAATCGGAGGTTGGCCGTCTATTGTGGAGATTTCATGTTTTAAAATAGGTGTATACGATAGCTCATACCCCTCTAACAGAAATACATCATGGTATGACGCACATATTTTTTCTATGGATGCCTTCTCTTCAACATTTGCATTAGTATCCAGTTTCAATGAGTCATCAAAGAGTTTGCATATTCTGTGTCGTATGTTTATGCTTTGTACGCTATTCATTGTGCCACTCACTGGTTCCATAAATTTATTATAATTTGAAAATTTGAGCGGTATGTTCATATTCAATATTATATCTTTTTCTGTTGAGTTTAATACTGAAACGTGAACACTAAGTTTTCTCACATTTGATATGGTTTCTCCGATGTAAACTCCTGGTGAAATTTCCTGTTTTTGAATTATTACTACGGGGATCTTGGTTCGTAGTGGTAGTCTGGCGATACCTTTAGATCTTGCTATTATTTTTATTTCTTCACTGTATAATATTATGTTTATTTCATCTAGTGCTCTGAGAGGTAGTGTTAAAATTTTATTTCTATTCCCATCTATAAAGGTTAAACCCTTTTCCACTGCATTTATGATTGCGTTATACCGTCTGCCGGAACTCCCTGATCCTGCATTATTGTATGTAACGTCAGACTGAGCCTTCTATGTTGAATTTCAATTGATCCTGCGGTGGTCACATGTCACCCAAATGCTCCGCTCAGATCTTTTGTGTCTTTTAAATTTCTCTCTAGTTTATTATCTAATGCACTCCACTTTACCCAGCTTGAGTCTGCACCAGAATCCTTACAAGGAATTTCTATAAAGACATCATTTAATTTTGATATCTGTCTGAATTCCCCATGTCTACAATAAATAATGCGATTTTTCTTTGATTTTATATATAAACTTAATTTTAATCCCTTAATATTTTCAATATATTTACTCATATTTTTATTTATACTATCAATTCCTGAAGTAATCAGATCATTTAATTTCTTCTTATTTTCTTCCATACATATCGTATTTAATATGCGATCATAAACATTATTTTTTGTTGTTAATGCTATTATGCCAAAGACGTTCAACGTTAATACAATTAGTTAACGAAAATTATCTACCATTTTCCTACCATTGATAGCGAACGTATCCACTGCCGCGCACGGCGTCTGATTCACAAGTCCTATCTTCGTTGGCCTGATGTCGCAACTTGTCTTGGGTTCCCAGATAATTGGCTTATTCTGGGCCCCTAACAGTTTCCCTGGTTGCGGGTAGACTTTTTCTTCGCGTAACAGTTTTCGAACGTATGCCCGATTCTTGCACACCATTTAATTTTTTTTTAAATCTTTCTTATTATTATTGTTATTGTTGTTATTATTATTATCATTTTGACGACTATTACCATTATTATTGTTATAGTTATTTCCATTGTTGTAATTATTATTGTTATTTTTCCTATTATTGTTGTTATATCTTTTATTATTATTGTTATTATTATAATTCCTATTATTTCCATTATTATTATAATTCCCCTTGTTGTAGTTATTTTTACCACGAGCATTATAATTGCTATTATTGGCTTGCGTATTGTTCGTGAAGCCATCATTATAGTTGTTATTTTGTGTTTGTTGTTTACTTGTAAATTGTTGCTCTGGTTCATTTATTTTCTGTGCACATTTAAAGTTCGTTTCATGTCCATAGGTCTCACATCCTTGACAGTATGGAGTATTTTTTCGACTGACGCACTCGTCTCGCGTGTGTCCATCATTACCGCAAAATGAACATGGGGTTTCCAATTTATTCCTTTCGTTTGTATTTTTTATACCGATTTCTCGCATGTGGAGTGTGAGGCTCTGCTCAAAAGCACCTCTGCGGCACTATGCGATGTTTCTCTTACACGCCAACTTTGTATCGTCTCCAACGTTTCTACCGCTTCCTCTATCAGTGAATCTAATGAGCCTGCCTTATTATTTAGCATGTGTATTTTCAGTGTGCTGTCCTTAAGGCCTACCTTAAAAGTATTTTGTATTGATTTGTCCCCTCGTCCCCTCTGCCATTATATTTTTGTTTTATTAATTCCACCGCCTTTGTTCTTAGTAGATTTAGGCGTCTTGCAAAAGGTCGAATTTCTTCGGTAGATCTTTGATATGTCTCCATTATTTCATTTATCACTGAGTCTAATGTTACGGTTTTAAGATGTGTCCTCTTTCTTAAAGTATATAATTCATCTAATCCGCAAAATTGAATACATTTTACTAGGTCGAATGCATCTCCATACATTCTTAGCTTAACACACGATAAAAATTCTTGAAACTCTGTTTCTTTTGTTGACTTTTAATCACATCCCTGTATGAATTTACATACTTCTGAAGGTAAATCACCATTTTTGCAATATCGATACCCATTTTAAATTCCGGGAAATTTATTTTTTCTGTGTGACTTATTTCACTGTTATTTACAGCTTCCTTATGTATCAATGAGTCGTTGATTACTAACTCTAATTCTTGCTGTAGTAGTCTATTTCTGTCTTCTAATTGTACAATTAATTTTACAATTATTTTTTTAACAATTTCGTTAAGGAGTTATAACCAGTAGAAGAAGTCAGAAAACTATCAAAATGTCTTTTGGGAAAATATTCGTCATTAAAATTGAGCTAGAGTCTCTAAACAACTAAATTTTCCAACACGTACTATTTCTGAAATATAAGCCTACTAACAACGTACAATAGTTTTTACTTCAATTTTTAATAAAGTCTAGAGCTAATAATAAAAAACCGATGCCATTTTCGGAATCAGAGTCAGAATTTTAACTAAGAATTTATGCAATGTTCACTGCACTAAAATAAATGTAATAATATATTTTTACGACTTTATTCAAAATTGAAATATGAATTATTATTTGTTATTAGTAGGCTTATATTTCAGAAATACTACTTGTTATAGAATTTAGTTGTTAGAGGCTCTAGCTCAATTTTAATGACGAATATTTTCCACAAAGACATTATGATAGTTTTCTGACTTCTTCTACTGGTTATAACTCCTTAACGAAATTGTTAATATAAAACCATTAAAAATAGTGGTAAATCGTTAAGATACAAATTTAAAGAGTTCAGTGGAAATCATCCTTAGGAAGTTCCCTATAATCGCTCCTTAGACATCAAAGTAAAATTGAACCATTTCGCAACAAAATGACGAACTATATTGGTTATCCTTTGAACCCTTTAGGACCCCATAGCGCCTTACCCAGACGTGTAGGGGTATAAGTTTATTCTACATTTTTGTTCGACTGCCCATAGAGAACTTGTAAATCAAAAAAAATTGGAGTTCAAATTTGAGAGCCGCACAGTGTAATTTAATTGCACTTCATTCGTAATATATGTATGGTGATTTCGTATTATTTTTTAATTACATTCAAACATATTCAAACAAATCTTTTCTGTCCGTGTATGTAATAAGAAAATATCAATTGTGTACGTAATAAAACAGTCGAATTAGGCAGATACGAAATATAATTATGTATATAATTGATATTGAAATGTATGTTCCTTTTGAAAAAAAGCATGTATATATTGAAGTAATCAAATATTACATTTTTTTTTAATATATTAATTTAATTATTAACATATTAAGTTAATACATTACGCATTCGCCACTGCCAAAAAACGACCTTAAAAATTCATTGCTATTCTAGTACAACTTTTTTTTATTTTTGTCTTCGTTAATGACAGCCGAAAAATTGGACAGATATTTTAAAAGTCAGGGCGAGGAGTGCTTGTTGGATGAAACTTGCAAATGGATGCAAAATTTTTTTACACAGATAAAATCCATAAGTTGTGTGAGGCATACCTTTTTAGATGCCACATTCTGCAACAAAATACATTATATTAAAAAAATTCATAAAATAATGACAATTTACCCGCTAGACAAAATTGTACATTATTGCTAGGTGCATACGGAGGAGTTGTCCTCGAATTAGCAGGCGATAAAATTGTTGCTTTATTAAGTGAAACTACATAAATAAAATACTATAATAAAATAAAATGTCAACTTACATGGCAAACCGCAAATAGAATTTTTATATGCAAATAAAAATTCTTGATTGATGATTCATTGAGGGTTGCCAAAGAAAAATTTAAAAAAAGTTAAAACATTGTTGAACATTAAATTAATACTGTTTATGATTAAATTTTTCTATAATGCACGTTTTAAATATTTACAACGTTTACTTATTATTAAATATTCCATTGTTTAGTTTTCTCTGTGTGTAAATATTTCAATTTTTATTGCTGTTGTGGCAAACATCTCATATCTATCTGCATATATATCATATTTATATAATACTAAGAGTTTTGCTGCAACTTTTTTGAAACTTATGGGATGTTAGAATATTTGCAACAAGGCGTAAATTCAAACAGATAGTTGCAGCAAGACTTTCATAAACATCTTGTTTTCTTAGGGTCAGTTTTGCAGTGGTAGTTGAACTCCATTTGTAGTTTAAACTTAGTTTTAACTCAAAATCGTGTTTTTCAGTGAACTTTAAACGTGGTTAATTTTAGTTTAACCCACCGACATCAGTGGGTTCGTGGGATTTTCCGCGGAATATTTTATCTGTGGTATTTCTGTGGTATTTTTTTTTAAATTTCGTGCGATAATTTTTGGTATTTTTAAATTGCAATGGTATTTTTTATTGAAAAAAATACGATGGTATTTTCGGTGGTATTTTTTACTTTCTGGCGTGCTATAAAGGTATTTTCTGTGGGATAAAGACCTGGCAACTATCCAGATAACAGGGCTACACTGGATAGAAAAACTTGGGAAGCAAAACTGTTTAGGCAAACTTCTTGAATTCTAGCTACTGCTAGACTGGCTATGAGCAAGCTAGACTAGCTATGATGAGGACCCAATATGTCACAGGGTAAGCGTTTGAAAAAAAAATCATAATTGCCTTTATGGTCTAGTGTGTTTTTCAAATCAGTTTCAAATATAAAATAAGTGCTATTTTTAGCGCTTACTTTGTATTTGAAAATGATTTGAACAAAAATGTATTGACGCTAAAAACAGTATGTTTTTTATGATTGCAGCATAAACCCTTACAAAAATAAAACATAACAACGCGCGTCGTTTAATAGCCGCAATCTAATAGTGTTTGGTCTTCTGTGAATCTTTAAAACAATATACCGACCGCTCCCGCCATCCTTGATTAGGCTCCAGAATGGTATTCAAGAGCTTGAAACATACATGCTTGCAAAAAAAACACGTTTAGCACATTTTGGCTGCTGGCATCGATTTCCTGCAGTTGTCTTGACGCTCGGGCTTGAAGTATACGATATTGGTTGGATGACATAGAACGGGATAATTAATTAAAAAAAAAAATAATTTTTGTTGTCTTATATGAGGACCCTCTTTTCATACTTATTTTGTGGGATTTAATCAATATATAAAAGCAAAAAAACAAATATAGGTTTATTTGATTTAGAGTTGAAAATAAAGCTAAATCTTGATATAAAGTAAATGAAATCAATTAAAGAATAACTAATGATATTAATTTAGGAATAAGGGAATTTTCAAGTTAAGGTTAAGCTACCAGTTTTTATTAAAAAAAGCTATGATTCTTAAATTAGGTGAAAGGCGTTTCAAACATTAACCTCAACAATTTCATTTGAAAGTAATGATAGATTTGAATCGAACGCAAATTTTCAGTTTTACGCTAAAATGCTGCCATATATATGCAAGTTCATCCCCAATATGCCATTGCACTTAATATTCAAAATTTTTTGTTTAATGTTTTTGTTGTTTTTTTTTATTTATTTATTGGGACCCAATTTAAAACTCGATGTTGCGTTGGTGGCGGTAACAAAACGAATCCTCTTTTTATTTCATTATAAAATTCAGTTCTTAAAATTAGTGTTGCTTAGTGCATTAAAAATAAAAGTATTAAAAAAAGTAAAATAAAATGTAATTCAATTAAAAAAGTAGTAATAAAAAAAATTAAAAAGATAATAAAAAAAGTAATTCAAACTAAAAATAAAAATTCAATTGAAAAAAAAATACAAAACAATCACTTGGAGTGATTCGACACCGGCCACGTTGAAGGACAGCTGTCTTCAATTATCAGGCACAATTGCCAGTTTGTGAATTGGTCTTCTATAAACGCCGGTTCAGGTTCTGACTTCGGCGACGAGAACCTTGGTGTCCTGACCGATGATAACCGCTTCTATTCTGCCGAGCATCCACTGCTGCGGCGGGAGGTTTTCGTCGTGCATTACGACGAGCCTGCCGATTGACAGATTGGGCTGGTCGACGATCCACTTGTGACGCGGCTGAAGCCTCAGGACGTAGTCTCTGGACCACGTGCGCCAGAACCTCTGCTTGAGAGCGCATAAGTGATGCCATCTTCTCAAGCACATCATTTTGTCGCTGGGTTCTGGCGTTAGCGAATGCAGTGGCCCTCCGATTAGCAGGTGCGCTGGAATTAGCTCCTCTGGAGTTAGCTGACTCATCGGAGCGATTGGTCGCGAATTGAGCACGGCCTCTACCTCGACGAGCACCATGAGCATATCCTCGGCCGTGAGCAGTGCGTTGCCCACGGTTCGCATCACCTGGTTCTTGGTGGACTTGACAGCAGCTTCCCACAGTCCCCCGAAGTGCGGCACCCTGGGCGGTATGAAGACAAAGCTCACTCCCTCTTCTGCAGCGTATAATTGCAGGGCGTCTGCCTGTGTCCTGAATGCCTCTTGAAGGTCCTGCAGTTTCCTGTCTCCTCCCACGAAGTTGGTTGCGTTGTCGCAGTAGATCTTCTGCGGGAGCCCACGCCTCCCGACAAACCTTTTGAGAACAATAGTAAAACAGTTCGAAGTTAAATCGCTAACAAATTCTAGGTGGACGGCCTTCGAAGTGAAACAAACGAACACAGCAATGTACATCTTTACGGGTGGTCGACCGCGAATGTACTCCACATATTAAAAATGATCGTAGTGCCTTCAAACGATCTGAAGGCAAGTTCCCCATTATTTGAGTAAGAACCTTTGGCTTATAGCGAAAGCAATGTACGCAGGTTCGTACGGTTCTACTAAATTTGCTGTCGAAGAAGTGCTACCAAAGCCTTTGGTCCAGCATGACAGTTAGTTAAATGCAGGTACCGTAAATAAAGTTCTACGAAGTGAGATTTTTTCGGCATAAGAAGTGGAAATTTTGCGTCGTACGCAATGGGTGCGTTAAGAAGTCTGCCGCCAACACGAAGTAGTGACAAAGATTTATGTTCAACTGTTAACTCGTGAATGAACGGATTCATTTTTTGAATGCTTGGGGGCAGTATTTCAGACTTTTGTAATTTATGAATTTCAATTGTAAATTCATGTCTCTGAATAATTTCAATAATTTTCAGGTAATCCCATTTTAGTTGCTTCGCAGTCGGAATAAGTGAATTGAATTTCTCGTTTTTCCTACTGATACAACGGTAAATGTATACAAAAACTCGAAGTAATTTGTAAACGATGAGTGATTTGAAATAAACTCAAAAATTATATTCGAACTATCATCGGCTGCGAGAAGCACCACACTACTTTTCTTCTTTTCTAATATTTTTTCTTCTTGTGACAATTCAAAATGCTTATTAATAGGCCACTGCTCAGCACTTTCGAAAGGAAATAACGGACCTTTGAACCAAATTGAATTATTTAGTTCATCTACGTTACATCCTCTGGAGATTACATCTGCAGGATTATGTTTTGTCGCAACGTGTCGCCAAGAAGTATTTTGAGACTACTCTTGAATTTCAGACACTCTGTTTGCTACAAACGTATTGAGTGTGCAAGGATGGGTATTAATCCAGTGTAGCGTAATTTCTGAGTCAGTCCAGAAAGTTACGCTCTCGATTCCACAGTTTAACATGGACTGAACACTATTCCAGAGTTTAGTCAGCAAATGCGGTGCGCACACCTCAAGTCTAAGCAACGACTGTCAAAAGCTGAATTTTAATTCCAATATTTTCGTGTGTTCTTATAAAAAGACAGCAACCGTACGCTCTTATTGAAGCGTCAGCAAAGTCATGAACTTGGTACTTACGATTTGTATGCTTATTAACAAATCGTGGAATTGTTATTGTGTCCAGCTGAGTTAAATTGATTTTAAAGTTTTGCCAACAGGAATCTAAGCGCTGGGACATTGATTCTTCCCAGTCCAGGTTTTGAAGCCAGATTTCTTGCAATAAGATTTTTGCCATTGTAACAATTGGGCATAAAAGTCCGAGCGGATCGAAAAGTCGAGCAGAAACTGACAAAATGTTTCTTTTTGTGGGTCGCAGATCGTAAAAATGTTCTTCTAAATGAAACTTAAATGTGTCATTCTTCGGAACCCAATGTATTCCTAGCGCTTTTGTGGAATCGGCATCATTAAATTGCAGTGATTTTTCTGACAACTCTCCGACTTCATAGGTCGGGTGGTTAGAAAACCATTTTGCCAATTGCATTCCGGCTGAATCTAACATTTTTGAGACTTGAACACGTATAATTTCTAGATCTTAACAAGTCGTCAACGTAGAAATCACTGCGTACAATTTTCGATCCAATTGGATACACATCTTTGTACAAGTCGCTTAAATAAAATAAGCATCGTATGGCCAGAAATGGAGCTGGCGTCGTACCATACGTCACGATGTTTAATTGATACGCCTGTATCGGATCTGTTGGATGTTCCCTCCATAATATTAGCTGGAAATTTGTATCTGCCTCGTCAATTAATATTTCAAATAACTTGGTCATCACAAACCGAAGCGTGGTTCGAAAACGCACGGGAAGTTGATGGCTGGTTATCAGAACTATTATTTGCTCTAAATTGCGCAGGTTGGTTGAATTTTGTACCAGATTGCGGAAGGTTTGTTGTGTATTGATGCAAGAGCATATTGTGCGAACGATTACATACACTACAACGCATTGCTTTGCACCTTGTTACTGTGTGGCCTTTTTTCAGGCAATTAATGCACACAGGAATCCCTTTGGCGAATTCAAACCTCTGTACCACAGGTATCGCTGTGAACGATGTACTGGAGTCAATACTATGATCAGCTGACCGACAAAATACACATTTTTCAACTTGCTGAGATTGTGCTTTCCTACATTGAAAAGCAGATTTAAAATTCTTTATTGGAAGAGTTTTTGAATGTTATCAAAAAAGATTAGACAGCTGTTGTCATAAACCTTCTTCAAACTTGACAATGCCTTGGGATAATTTTGATCAGTTATTTGGAACGCTTTTACAGTTCCTAAAGCTTCGTCAGATAAACATGATATGAGATGATTAAATTTCTCAATATCATTTAATGTGTGATCATTGTCCACTAAGCTCTCAAATAAACTCATGAAATTTTTATACTCCGAATATTTTCCACTAAATTTCGGGAGACGCATGTTGGGTAGTCGAGAGTGGTGATGTGGGGCACATGCACTCGACCTTCTGTGTTTGCCAGAGATTGATTATAACACATGCGTCCTCAAGATCAGTCCGATTATTATCGGTTGGGTCTATCGAATCAATTTTCGACTGAAATGACATTGCCTGATCGATATACTATTTTAAAATGTCCAATCGACATTCTAATTCAAGACGATTAAATGAAATTGTTTTCTCGTGAATGGATTTTTTAATTCTTAATATATTTCTCATCACGGTCTGTCTTTGTTGCCGAAGATGTTCAATTCAGTTTTTAAATGTTCAACGTTAACGCAATTTGCAATAAATTTGCGAAACAAACTTAATTATTTGTTGTTGAAATTAAAATTTGTACAAAATCAATAATTAATGGCCTGGAAATTATTTAAAATTTCCGATAATCGCCGCAATAATCCTTTATTGAACTCAATGCAACAATAAAAAAAAATATTTTTATTTAAAAACAAATTAGATTGATTTGTATATGTAAATCTATATAAATTCCCAATAAATTCCAATAATTTTAAAATTAAAATTAAATTTCATGGGATTTTTGAAGATGGTTGGTAACCCTATTATTATTGACGTGATGGCAACCCTGTTTCTCTCACCGAATGTGAGGATGAAACAAATAAAGCGATAAAAAAAACAGCTGATTAATTAAATGCAGCAATTATTATGTTGCGTTTTTTATCAAGTCGAGTGTTATAGTAATTCTAGTTTGAATTTAAAATTTGCGAATGAAAACAAATGTAAATAAATGTTCTTTTTCATTCTTTTTATATATAACTTTTATGGATAACAAAGGAAATACTTGGAAGGTTTCTATGGATAAACTGGCTCGATTAGTATTTGGCCAGAACGTCATTGTAACTTTTTCGGGTGAATCTGTTCCAATGGGATTTGGCCAGAACCCAACTGCGTCATTGGACATTTTTTGGACAAATTGGGTGAATCTGTTCCAATGGGATTTGGCCAGAACCCGCTTGCGTCATTGGACTTTTTTGGGTGAATCTGTTCCAATGGGATTTGGCCAGAACCCAACTGCGTCATTGGACTTTTTTTTTTACGTGAATCTGTTCCAATGGCATTTGGCCAGAACCCAACTGCGTCATTGGACTTTTTTCGGGTGAATCTGTTCCAATGGGACTTGGCTAGAACCCAACTGCGTCATTGTACTTTTTTTTGGACAAATTGGTTCCATTGGGATTTGGCCAGAACCCGCTTGCGTTATTGGACTTTTTTCGAGTGAATCTGTTCCAATGGGATTTGGCCAGAACCCAACTGTGTCATTGGACTTTTTTTTTGGTGAATCTGATCCAATGGGATTTGTCCAGAACCCAACTGCGTCATTGGACTTTTTTTTTTGACAAATTTAACGCAGTTGGGTTCTGGAATCAATTTGTCAAAAAAAAAGTCCAATGACGCAGTTAGGTTCTGCCCAAATCCCAATGGAACCAATTTGTCAAAAAAAAGTCCAATGACGCAGTTGGGTTCTGGCCAAAACCCATTGGAACAGATTCACCTAAAAAAAAGTCCAATGACGCAGTTGGGTTCTGGCGAAATACCAATGGAACAGATTCACCCAAAAAAATTTCCAATGACTCAAGTAGGTTCTGACTAAATCCCTTTGGAACAGATTCACTCAAAAAAGTTCCAATGATGCAAGTGGGTTCTGGCCAAATCCCATTGGAAGAGATTCACCACAAAAAAAGTACAATGACGCAGTTGGGTTCTGGTCAAATGCCATTGGAACAGATTCACCCAAAAAGTTCCAATGACGCAAGTGGGTTCTGGCCAAATCCCAATGGAACCAATTTGTCAAAAAAAAAGTCCAATGACGCAGTTGGATTCTGGCCAAATCCCAATGGAACCAATTTGTCCAAAAAAAAGTCCAATGACGCAGTTGGGTTCTGGCCAATACCCATTGGAACAGATTCACCTAAAAAAAAGTCCAATGACGCAGTTGGGTTCTGGCGAAATACCAATGGAACAGATTCACCCAAAAAAAATTTCCAATGACTCAAGTAGGTTCTGACTAAATCCCTTTGGAACAGATTCACTCAAAAAAGTTCCAATGATGCAAGTGGGTTCTGACCAAATCCCAATGGAAACGATTTGTCCAAAAAAATGTCCATAACGTAAGTGGTTTCTTCTAAATCCCAACGAAACCAAAAATGCAATAAAATGTATGAAATAGGAATATAAAAGAATTATTCGGAATATTCTTTTTTAATCAAGAACATTTATATACATGAATTTATCATTTCAAAAGTTCGCGAGAGAATACAATTCAAAGAATTTTAAAAACATTCAAAAATTCGAGAATGAATGAAATGAAAAATTCCAAGAGAGAATATTCTTTGGAGAATGAATGTATTTCAAATATTCTACGAACCCTGCACAAAACCCTGTATTTATTCACATAATGCGTGTTAAAAAAACACAACAGAACTCGTAGTTTTTTTATGGTTAAATATTATTAGAAAACTTTATATCATCTCAACGGGGCGGATTCAGCAAATGTGAAAAGAATTCAGTACACAAAATAAAAAAGTTCACAACTGTTTAACGAACGTCCGCAAACAAGAATGTACATCTTGGGAGATGTCATTTCAATTGCACTCAAATTAAATTCACATTCACCAATAATCCGCCCCTTGCATATTTATTATATTTAAAATATACAAGTTTTCTTTTCTGTAGTCTCTAAAATGGCGACAAGAGCGTTCGCGTCAGCTAATGATCTTGTTACACATATATGTGTGTTTATATACAAAACATTGCAGAATCTTAAAATTTACCATTTTAAAAGTGCGATTCAGCTCAAAACAGTTCATTTTTGTAAAATAACATATTTTTCATGAAAAACACGATGGATGTTTATTTTTACGAACATATTAGTGTTTTTATTTGAAAAAATGAGTAAACTAACTGTAATAAATGTAGCAAATTCACTATTCCTAAATCAGATTTCTTAGAGTGTAAAAAAACGCGGGTGAAGTATCAAGTGTCTATATGCTTTAATGCACCTCGGGAAATGCCGACGTCTGTGGGAATGACGACGTCGCTGTCAGCATCAAAAAACACGGCTGCGAAAACAAATCGAACGACTGCAGTTGCAATTAATTCGATTTGTGTTAATTAATTTATGCCGAATTATTAACCGTCTAAATATCGCGATGTTGTGTCTCACTTCGGAATATGTTTGTATTTCAAATAAAAGTGCAATTAACTGGCTGATTAAATATTTAGCAATTATTTTTGGCTTGCTTTTATTAAGCAGATATATTTTCTCAGTTTATAGCACTTAAATACCTTTTCCAACCTCCTTTTGACAGATGCAGGAGTTGCAGAACATTTGTCCTAATCGTCGATATTTCCTCAGCAGTAAGATAGCAGCGACGACAGTAAGCAGCAGTGGGCTGGATTCAGGCACAAGTCAGCGGTAGCAGGTCAATGACCGAGATGGCGCCAATTTGTTGTACATAATATACAAGGCAGCGATGGTGAACCCGAAAGCGATTGCAACGACAGCAAAATAATTTATAATTAATTTATTAAATTAACGTGTGAAATTTGGCGATTTACCGTAGATTGCGATTCGCAAAAGACTTTGTTCGCTTTATTTCGAAAACCGAACCAAATAATCTTTTGGTTTTACACCTGCAACAATTAAATTAACGGCTTTTTTAAACGTTTAATCAAGTCCCTGCTCGGGCGCCATGAATTTTCTTAATATTTTTTAAAAACGAAATTATTTTTTCGTATAATGTTTTTGTTGGTTTTTTTTTATTTATTTATTGGGACCCAATTTAAAACTCGTTGTTGCGTTGGTGGCGGTAACAAAACGAATCCTCTTTTTATTTCATTATAAAATTAATTTCTTAAAATTAGTATTGCTTAGTGCATTAAAAATAAAAGTATTAAAAAAGTAAAATAAAAAGTAATTCAATTAAAAAAAGTAGTAATAAAAAAAATTAAATGGATAAAAAAGTAATTCAAATTAAAAATAAAAATTAAATTGAAAACAAGAAAAATACTAACCAATCACTTGAAGTGATTCGACAAAATATATCATAATAAATCACAGAGTTGACATTAATGTTTGAAACGCCTTTCACCTAATTTAAGAATCATAGCTTTTTCAATAAAAACTGGTAGCTTAACCTTAACTTGAAAATTCTCTTATTCCCAAATTAATATCAACACTTATTCTTAAATTGATTTCAACATTTACTTTAAGTCAAGATTTAGCTTTATTTTCAACCCTAAGTCAAGTAACCTTTATTTTTTTTTTGCTTTTATATATTGATTAAATCCCACAAAATATGTATGAAAAGAGGATCCTCATATAAGACAACAAACATGTTTTTTTTTTTAATTAATTATCCCGTTCTATGTCATCCAACCAATATCGTATACTTCAAGATCGTCAAAACAACTGCAGGAAATCGATGCCAGCAGCCAAAATGTGCTAATCGTGGTTTTTTTGTAAGCTTGTATGTTTCAAGCTCTTGAATACCATTCTGGAGCCTAATCAATGTTGACGGGGGCGGTCGGTATATTGTTTTAAAGATTCAAAGAAGACCAAACACTATTAGATTTCGGTAAGCTATTAAACGACGCGCGTTGTTATGTTTTATTTTTGTAATGGTTTATGTTGCAATCATAAAAAACATACTGTTTTTATCGTCAATACATTTTTTCCTAATTTTCACTGCCCTTTTTTTGTAATGTTATCATATTTAAATACAGAGTAAGCGCTAAAAATAGCACTTATTTTGTATTTGAAACTGATTTGAAAAACACACTAGATCCTAAAGGCAATTATGATTATTTTTTCAAACGCTTACCCTGTGGCAAATTGGGTCCTCATCATAGCCAGTCTAGCTTGATCATAGCCAGTCTAGACAGTAGCTAGAATTCAAGAACTTTGCCTAAATAGTTTTGCTTCCCAAGTTTTTCTATCCAGTGTAGCCCTGTTATTCTCGTACTAGAAACTAGCCAGAAAATGGGTTTTTCTAGTTAATTTGGTTACTTGGATAGGTGCCAGCTCTTTATACCACAGAAAATACCCCATGTAACAATGCCAACCAGTAACTCACCATAAACTAGCCAGTTTTACTAGTAGCCATACTAGTTTCTAGCCAGAAAACTGACTAGTAACTTGCCAGTGGTGTCACGCAGGTTCCAGGTGGAGATTGGATAGTTAAACTACACAGTTTCTAGATAGTTATTTATTATGAAAACTGGCCAATTACTAGATAACATAAAATCACAAATAAATTAGAAAAAATAATACAGAAATAAGATATTTTTTCACAAGCTGCCATAAAATTTAAGTGATGCTGCACAAGTACATTGACGCTACTACCGCCACTTTTACACAGCTCCTCAGTGCCATCAACTTATATCAGCTGGGGAACTTAGCGGAGTTCCGTTGTGCTCCATCTTAAGTTTGACTGCGAAGTTTCACTGCGAAAGTTTAACTGCGAAAGATAGGAAGATCCCTTCAATTGATTATCACTTGTTTCCCCAAAACGACAGGCCGTCTATGACATCCCAGATGTGATTTGGTCTCATGTTGCAAATTTGAGTCGCTTACTCCAGCATTATATTTGTTTATGATTTTGCATTAACATAACACTGCGTTTGACAAAAAAAAACTTTTAATAAACTTTTAAATATTGCGTTGATCAAGAAATTTAAGTAACATTTGATATTCTGAAAAAACGCGGCAAAAAATACACAAACATTACTAAAAAAGTGTTGAGTAGAGTTGCAAACTTGCAAAAATTCAATAAGTAATAAAAAAATATACATATTTTCATGTAAGAGTGATTTTTACTAAAAAGAATTTTTGCAATAAAACTTCTTGAATTGATCACTCTTTTTATTATTTCATGCCAGTTAAGCCTCATTATAAACTGTCTAGAAAGAAGCTAGTTTTCAAGACCTTTCCTGGCCAGTTTAGCCTCATTATAACCAGTCTAGAAATTAGCTGGCTTGCAAAACGTTTTCCTAACTAGTTTTGCTCTTTACAGCCCCAACACAATCCCACCAGACAGTAGCTAGTAATGCGCAAATTTTTCTATCCAGTTTTACTCTCCAGTAAATTGTTACTTGGGACCTTTATCGCACGCCAGAAAATAATAAATACCACCGAAAATACCATCGTATTTTTTCAATAAAAAATACTATTGCAATTTAAAAATACCTGAAATTATCGCACGAAATTTAAAAAATACCGCAGATAAAAAATACCGCGAAAAATCCCACGAACCCACCGATGTCGGTGGGTTAAATTAAGTTTAAACAACGTTTAAAGTTCACTGAAAAACACGATTCTAAATTTAAACTACAAATGGAGTTCAAATACCATTGCAAAAATGGCCCTAGGAAAACAAGATGTTTATAAAAGTCTTTCTTTTTATGACATTTTATTTTATTATCGTATTTTCTTTAATTTATTTAGTTTCATTGATATAAATGTATATTATAGACAAAGTATTTATTATATCAACTACATATATCCATGGAACGTTGGATTGTAAAAAAGGACATTCGGAGAAGTATAATTTAAGAAATTTAAAAAAAATCACTTTTTAAAAAAAAATTCACAAATTGCTTTTTTTTAGGTGCGCGTTAAAATTAGAGAGGGTAGAATAAAAGTTTTAACCCGAAAACTTGAATCGTTTGTTAAATTAGTGTTCTAGTTTGCCGAAATATTATTATGCCATTGCATATTTTTGACATTATGTGCAGTTTTATTACACTACAAACATTTACGTCAATGGCACTTTTTTATTTTTATTTTTAATGCACACAAATTCCACATTTAAAATTACAGTTCAAGTTCCAAATAGTTCAACCGACACTTTAATGTATCGAAATTTGTGGCAACTAACTCTCGCCCCGGGGCAAATATGTATATTTCGAATAATTTGAAACAAACACTTTAATGGCATTTGTGTGGCTACCACTTAAGTTTCCACAAAGTGGTTACTTGGGTAGTTTATCATTATAAATTAGAAAAAAATGGGATGATCGATAACGAAATTTTGAGAAAATCAATGACAAAGTAAAAGTTAGCATTTTTTTTTGGAAATTTCAACTTTACTTACATTTCAAAACGAAAGAAATCATGGGATTCGAGGATGTGATATACCAATGGAAAGGTAACTTAATTGTCTAAAATTAGAGTGAAAAATTCATGTATTGATATTCATATATAAACAGGTTTAATTTTATAATCAATTTACTTGAATAGACTATGTAAGTTATATGCATTTACTAAACACCCTGTTAAACTAGGTGCAAAAAAGCACATATTTTTATTTTACATTTTCTTATTTTTTTGAATCATAGTATTAGCGTCCGAACTATTGATATCATCGATGTCAAAATAAACAAAACACTCCACTATGGGACAGAAACTTAGTCTAGCTCGCCGAAAATCAGAAATTAAAGTTTGTTGCATAATGTTTAAAAATATGTTATGAGAACCTAGAGAACAAACAAAAAATGATACACCCTAGTAGGCTTGCGTTTTGGCAACGCTGCTATGTGCGAGTAGTCGTGTTTTTACAAGTCGGCAAAAGTTTATTCTTTTATTATTAAACTAATGAGATTTAAAACTCATTTTATAGTTTTGAGCATATCTAAAACTGAATTAAATAATTTACTTCGTGCATAAAATAAAATAGTTCTTATTTGAACAGTGTTTTATAAAATAAATTGGTTTTTTTTCACAATTTTTCTGCATTTCCTGTTATTTTCTTCGTTGCCGTTGCTGCTGCTGAGACTGTGCTGCTGTCGTTTCTTGCATTGCTTTTGCTCACCACTGTTGCTGTTGTTGTTTTCGCTGCCTGCTGCTCTGCCATCATATCCATCATATGCCGTCATATCCGCTGCCTGCTGCTCTCATTTAATTTATAATATTATTTGCAAAAATTTAAACAATGTCACCGCCTACTGAAGTATTTATATGTAGCGAAGCCAAATGTTTGAAAAATATAACTAAATCGCAGGGAAGCGTTCGTTGTTTATTATGCAACAAATGGTACCACACTACTTGTGCAAATATATCTGCTGAGCAACTAAAACTGATGTCGAAAAGCACGCAAAACTTCGGATATGTATGTACTAAATGCAATGAAAATCCTCCTAGTTTAGCCACTTCGTGTGATAATGGTGTCCAAGGATTTCGTGAAGAATTACGCAGTGGATTGGCTTGGATTCAAACGAAATTCGACTCTATCGTTGAGCAAATGAACGCCACTTTGTCTTCAAAGATATGTGATCTTAAAAACGAAATAGACAATTGCACGAAGGTCATTAACCTCATCAACGGATCATCAACTAAAAAAAATAGCTGCACGGGATGTCAATCACACACTTCATAAACGTTTAAACCGTGCTGACTTTATCATCGATGCACTGTTTTGGAAAGCGACATCAGCAATGTTGTTTTATAAGAAACAAAAAAGCTGTTCTTGTAAAAATGAACTCCATACATAAAAGAGATCTCATTATGAAAAATTATTTCAAGACACGTTCTTTAAAGCTATCGGATTTTAGCAACTTTAATATTAGTTCCCGAGAAAACTTTATTTAATTAACCGTATTTGTTTACCCAATCGAGTTAGCCCTTAATTCTTTAATGTTTATTTGCATGGGTAAATAAGGTATAAAACTATCAGCTAGGCTGATCGTATTTTATGCCAGTGTGGTATTTCAAATATTACTGGAATTATAATTACATCTTTCCGTATTTGAACTGCATAATTTACAAACTAACTTTTGCCGTTTGTTAATAATTTTGTGTTTTTTTTTTAAATTAAATTTGTTAAAAAGAATAAATATTAAAAAAAAGTACTTATAATATTAATTAATATTAATTTATATTTAAGTAAATGAATTCAATTATGGAAAATCTGGGTCCTTGCAATGGGACCCACTCCTAACTCCTTTATAAAAAATAATCTTTTTAATAATCGTCAATATTTAAATATAGCGCACATAAACGCTCAGAGTATTAGACCTTCCTTAAGAACGTCCAAATTCGATGAATTTAAATGCCTGCTTAATGGCAATTATTTAGATGTTGTAGGAATTTCTGAAACATGGCTCAAATCACATGTAACTAATAATGCAATTCAAATGCCTATGTATTGTCACAGAAATGATCGTTCGAATGTGAGGGGTGGGGGAGTTGCGATATACGTAAAAAATGAAGTAAAATCAAACATTGTTTTTCAAATATCTGATGCCAAAAATATTGAAGCATTGTTTATTGAAATTGTATCTCTTGTTGGCAAGACTCTAGTTGGTGTTATATATCTTCCACATGGAAGCGTGTCTAGTCTGGATAATATTATTGGTGATTTAAGCTGGCTTTACGAAAACACAATTTTTATCGGTGATTTTAATTGTAACCTGTTCAATAACACAAAATGTAAAATAATGAGTGACTTATGTTATAGTTATAACTTGTCATATTTCCACAACTCTGCTCCCACACATTATGACGTACATCATAATTCCGTTTCTCTGATTGACTATTTTTTGGTAAATGATATTGAAAAGATAAAATTGACGAATCAGTTTCATTCGCCATCGATTTCACATCATGCTGACATCTTTACAAGTTTTGAAATTCCTATCAAAAGAAGAAAATTCGATGTTGAATTTAAAAATTATTCAGCAGTTAACCTCGATGAGCTTGATGAAAAAATAAGAAATGCTAATTTTGAACCGATTTATATTAGCAACGATGTTGATATTCAACTTAATCAATTAAATACAATTATTACTGAACTGTATCAAAGTGTTCCTACTACCAAAAAATATATAGATTATGATAGAAATTTAAAGGAAATGAGTTCGGTTAAAGAAGCTAAAAATTTACGAGATCTAGCCTTCAGAGCGTACAAAGAAAATATGTGTGATACGACTTGGAAAACATATTGTACTTATCGTAATAAAGTAAAAAGCGTAATGAGGAAATTTAAAATATTAATGTGGAGCAATAAATTTAACATTGCAAGTAATAATGAAATGTGGAAAATTTTAAAAAATAATGGTTGCATTGATAATTCTCACACGGATGTAAATATTGATGCAAATCTATTAAATAATTATTTTGTTTCATCCCAAACGAATGAAAATGTTTTGCTTCCTGACTTTAAGGAGTCAACCAATAGTTTTTCATTTAGAAATATATGTGAAGATGAACTCGTCAGTGCACTGTTTAAAGTCAAATCAAACTCGGTTGGTGCAGATAACATTTCTATTAAATTTGTTAAAATAATTTATCCTTTCATAGAAAAGCATTTACTTAATATTTTTAACACAATACTAACGACTTCATGTGTGCCCAAATGTTGGAAAACATCTAGAGTGATGCCAATTAAAAAACCAGTTGGGTAGGTTAGATCACATGGGAAATTTTAAAGTAGGTGTAAGTATGATAGTTAGGATTATCAAAATTATAGTCCGTCTAAGCCGACTATAAATACCCTACACATATGTGTGGTTACCATTCAAAGTGATATATAGGTCACCAGGGTATACGAATCCTGAAAATAACTACACACATTCAATCGCTGAAGAATTTCCATTCATTTGATAACCATATTTACAAATGGGTAGGTGTACCGAATTTCGATTTTTTTTTTGTGAACCACAAGTCTTTTCGCCGGAAAACATTATTATCATGTATTTGAGCATGATGTCAATATATATTTGACCAAAAAAGTTTACCTAAGCACGTATACATAAAAATTGATCTTTATATGTACATTTTATATGAGGTATTTGAACATAAGTGGTCGGATCATAAAAAACTTCCGACCTATTTCTATTTTACCATGCATATCTAAAGTTTTGGAATATATTATGCAATTCCAAATGTTAGATTTTTTAAACACCGAACGACTGTTAAGTGATTGTCACTCTGGTTTTCGTACAGGATTTAGTACAACCACTCTTTTATTTGGGCTTACTGAAAGAATTCGTGAAAACATTAATATGAAAAAAACGTGCGCCCTTGTCTCTCTAGACTTTTCTAAGGCTTTCGACACCGTTAATCATAACTCAAATAAAAAGCACTTTTTTCATTTTCGTCCAATACTTGTAAATTGATTCACTCTTGTCTCTCTGATCGCAAGCAATTCGTTAGTTTTACCGATAATATATCCGAAACCAGAAGTTGCACAAGTGGTGTCCCACAAGGGTCAGTGTTGGGTCCGCTATTGTTTATGCTTTATTTAAATGATTTTGTAGAGTCAGTTGCAATCCCAAACACGGACATATTTTTATTTGCAGATGATATTAATCTATTGTTTTTTGGAGAGCACCAATTTATGGACTGTTTCGAACAAAATATAAAATTCGGCTTAGAAAGTGCTGAAAGCTAGGCAGATAATAACCGCCTCAATTTTAACTCGGGAAAAACCAAAGCTATGCTCTTTAATACAACAACAAGTGAATCCGCCTCACTTAACTTAAGTTTTGGAAATATTCAAATCGAGTTTGTTGAGAATATAAAATGTCTTGGTATTATCATTGATAATAAACTATCTTTTGATAAACATATTGATTGTTTGTCTTCTAAGGTTAGTAATACCCTACGAAGACTCCATAGCTTATTTGCCACTAAAAACTCGGATACGCGTTTCGCATGCTTTGCTTATGTCGCATATTGTATACGGATTAGAAGTTTACTCTGGAACCACAGCGACTAATGTAAAAAAAATAAATCTCGTGTATAATAGAATTTTAAGATATATTTTTAATTTACGTATTCACGATCATGTTTCACAGTACTCAATTAAATTTATAAACTGTTCATTTATGGATTATATAAACACAAGACTCTTTTCAATGTTTTACAAAATATTTGCTTCAGGGAATCCACCATATCTTTTGAATTTATTTCATTTTCCTCGATCAACAAGATGTAAACAAATAATTATCCCAAAGATTTCTAATTCTATATTTGAGAGATCATTTCTTGTACGAGTAGCACGTATTTGAAATCCACTTCCTGACAATCTAAAAACATTTTCATTACCTACAAAAACTATTAAAATACTATTATTACTTCATCTAAACTGAATTATGTGCGTTTAATATTGGTTATTATTATTTGTTACTCATTGATATCTATTGCAATGAAACCCTTTTTTTATATTTAAAATTATTATTATGTTTTTATATACAAGAACAACATTTGTATAGAATTAATGTTTTTTTTTTATGTAGCATATAGTTTTATGTAGCATATAGTTATTATTAGTATGCTTTGTAATCATATATGGCCTTTAAGGCTTGATTATAATAAATAAAAGAAATAAAAAAAAAAAATTAAGCAAGTGCTTTTCAAGAAATAATAATGGGTTACATTAAAACTGGCATAACTATTTCAATATATACTCCACATCAAGACTCACTATGGGACAGAAGCTAAATCTAGCTCGCCGAAAATCAGAAATTAAAGTTTGTTGCAGAAATTTAAAAAAAATGTCAGTTTATTAATAATTTATGAGAACCTAGAGAACAAACAATAAATGATACACCCTATTGAAAAAATCCTTCTGTAGGCTTGTTTGGGCTATTCGTGTTTTTCCTGATTATCTGTCCAAAACATAAAACAAAAATTAAGTATTTTTATACAAAAGTAAATATGAAAGCTTCCAAATGCTCTCATAAATCTTTTTACAGTCTTCATTCTAACGGTGTTAAACATGCATTAGTTTGCCACACGTCATTTAAAATGTTTAAGTGATGAGAAAAGTACGAAAATCGTAAAATTAACTAAATTTTGTTACTTTAATATGTCAGTTTTGCCTTTTCTGTCATTATAGTTGACAAAACTGGCTCATATTTGGTATGGTAATTACGAATTGTGATATGTACCATAGTACCTAATATTATCAGAATATCTCTTACGATGGTCAAGTTATATAATTTAAAAAGTTGGCCAATCACGCCCATATTAAGAATGGTCATGTACAATTACAGTATGTATCTAAATACCAATTATAAACAAAATATCTCATTCCAAACAAAAGTTGTAGTCGTTTTACCATTTCAATTTTATGACAGGTGGGCGTCACAATGGACCAATCTTGATAATTTTCAAATTGAAATATATTCATAGAACATGTATGGTTAGTGTAAAGTTTCGTTAAGATTGGAGCAAAACTGTATTTACGGCGAGCTAGAATTGACTTCTGTCCCACAGTGCACTCTGTATATAAATTGACATGATAACAGAAAACAGAGTTTGTAGTGCTTCAATATATTTATTAAATTAATTGTAGGCAAACAAATTTACTCGATAGCTGCTTGCACACAGCATACAAAAACTCGTCACGAACTCTACCGCTTGCCTAACATAAAAAGAAAAGAGCCATGACATTTGGCATGGCGTTGCCAGATAATATACAACTAATGTCAGGTGACAACTCGGCCTCTCCTGATAATCTACTCGTCCCAAGTAGGCTTATTGGGGTAACCATCACCAAGTTCATCATCGTAGACTTGATCAATCTCCGGAAGCAGCTCGCACCAAAGTTTTATTTTGTCATTACTAACTGTGCCATGCTGAATGTTATTTGCTTTAGCAATGTCCTTGACATAACGATCAAAACGCTTAAGTACTCTCTTGACAGTACCTTCCATGGGGGAATGACCTGTATCATCGTGACAAAGTTTAATTATGCGCCATCGCATACCCTTTGGTACGACCAGCAAAAGTTCCTTATCCGGTCAATGATCTAATAAACGAATAAACGATGTTATGAGATTCGTGTATTGTATCTCATAACATTTCCGGTGGTCTGAGATGATTAATCCCTTCTTTACGTCCATAATATGTTTTATTTCTGGATCTTGCTGCTACATCGACGAGAGCCAATCCTCTGTTGACAGGTTTATGGTTAGTATTTTTGAACTATCATATTCTGATTCCATCGGCGCTTCGACTGGCGCACGGCTCCGTTCGTCAACATGTTGCATTCCCAGGAAGATGACCGATTTCATAATCGTATTCGAGTAGCCTCAAGAAGCAACTGTGCAGTTCGCGGGATGAGTGGTTTCGATACTTTCGCACTTGAAACAGCTTGACAGTCCGTCACTATTGTGAAGTGTTTTCCCAGAACGTACATTCGAAAACGCTGACACGTCGCGCCAATAGCCAACACTTCGATCTCATAGCTATGATAGTTGCTATGATAGTGCTATCGGCTTCCACGCATCTTTGTCTTCCAACTGAAGTAAAATTACAGCTAACCCAACCCTACTTGCGTCAGTGTGAATTTGATGCTCCTTCGTCACATCATAAATACAAAAAATCAGATTTTCAGTCAAAACTTTAACTAATAGTCGATATGTTTCGTCGCATTCGGAGTTCCTCCTTTGTTCTAACGATGAGATGAAATGCGTGCGTAGCTCGGCACAAATATGCGGAAGAATCTGGTGAGGCCTGGCATTAGTCCTTCGGCATTGAGCTCATGTCCCAAGAATGAAACATTGCTTTTTAGAAATGAGCATTTCGATAATCGCAATTCAGACCTTTGTTCTTGATGACTTCGAGAAACTCTTCCAAATTTGTCAGCCCTTCCGCGACGCTTTCTGATGCAACGAGCACCTTGTCGACATAGCTGACTACCTTATCTCCTAATGGCTTAATTATATCCGCCACCATTCGCTAAAACGTACAGGGCGCGTTTCTCAGCCCGAACGGCATTCTGTTGGATTCAAAATGTCCGTTATGCGTTACGAAAGCCGTATATTTGCGTGACATTTCATCGACTTCGATTTGATAATATTCCGTCATTAGGTCGAGCGTCGAGAAATATTTCTTTCTCGCGAGAGTTGACAGGACACCATCGACGGTTGGCATCAACCGCGGCTGATTTTCGGTTATCGAGTTTAGCGCTCGATAATCGACACAGAGTATGTCTTCACCATTTGATTTCCGCACCATAACAATTGCCGACGCGTATAATGACGATGACTCGAGAATGATTTCAAAATTTAAAAGTTCTTTTATTATTTGTTCGACGGATTGTTGTTTTGGTATCGGGTTTTGGCGTTGTTAACTTTGGGTTTTGGCGTTGTTAACGCAATTTCCATTTTAACACGATTACATTTACCGATGTCTTTTAGATTTTCACTCAAACAACACGTATAGTCACTTAATAGTTTCATTAGATTTTCGATTTCAGTATTTGAAAGATTTTCACCAATGTTAATTTTGTCTTGTTCAGTAGCACAATTTCACATCGATCATTTTCGATAATTACTCGCGCTTTTAATAAAATATCAATTCCGATTAGAACTTCATATTGCATCGCATTATCATTCAAGATAAGCAAATCGCATTCAAAATTTTAATAATTTTAGTTGATAATTTTCCTCAGCAACGCACACTGCCTCCTGTGAAACCTTCGAGTTTATCATCGCTCGGAAGGATTTGACCGTCACACGAGTTAGCGATGCTCATATTTGCAATAGATCGCACACTGCCCGAATCTATAAGAGCCTTTGATTTTATTTTTCCGATCACTATTTGATTTAATATTGGCTCATTATTTAACACAGATTGTTTCTCATTAATTGCATTTATGGTTGAACCGCGGTGAACATTACTTACATAACAATCTTTCGCATCATGCCCCGTGGTATTACATTTTTGATATTTTGGTTTATTTTGTGATTGTGGACAATTTTTAGAAATATGTAGTTATAGTCAACCGGACTATTTGTTTTCAAATTTTTCTCGTTATTCATTACTTTAAATTTTGCGTTTGATGTGAACCGACACCTCCCGAGTATTTACCTCTAACAATGTTTGTCATTGATTGTAACAAATCAGCACATCGTTAAAAACACATCGCTCTCAGTGTATAACGCAAACTATCGTCACTTAATCCATTAATGATGTATCGTATTGATGTATTGATTGATGTATCGAGTTATCATCAACTCCTCCTCTCCGTCCCATGGCAAGCATTCGATTACAATATTCGATGTACGACTCGCCTTTTCCAATTCGCTATTTAAATCACTTTTCTATGGTTGTTCATATCAATATCTCTTAAAGTAGATATGCTAGAAACCCCATTGATGGCTCGTTTTAAAGCTAATAGAACAAGCTTTTAGAAAAATTAAGTTGTTAGTTCTAAACTTGAAAATGTGGCCCATCATCATTATCCCAGCACTTCAAAATTGATGTCCTTAAAAATGACCCTGAAAAATGATTCTGAAAAAAATCAGAAATTTTGGTTGATTTAATACAAATGTTCATGTCAAATTTCAAGATAGTATTTTGATTGCATCATATTTTAAACAATAATTTTCGAAATTTTATTTATTTTTTGCATTGAAAAAAAAAATTTTTTTTCGACAGTAAAGTCGCATTAATTTATGAATGTATTTCTAACTCTGATTTCTAAAATGGTGCCAGTTTTATCATATTGACTATAGTATTTTAGATATTGAACTTGGGGTATATTTTTTACATTTTTCGATGTATGGAATATATCTCAAAAACTAGGGACAGTTTGATGAAACTGACGCCATTTTCGAAATTAGAGTTACAAATACATTAAAGAATTATTTCAAATTTTACTTTTGAACAAATATTTTATTTTTCAATACAAAAAATTTGTAAACATTTAGAAAATTAATTTTTGAAATATGATGCTATCAGAATACCATCTTGAATTTTGGCATGAACATTTATATTAAATCAACCAAATTACACGATTTTTTTCAGAATTTTTAAAATGGTCCTTTATAAGGACATCAATTTTGAAATGCAAGGATAATGGCCACCGGCCACATGTTAAAGATTAGAATTTAGAATTATGCCTGTTCTTTTAAATGACCTTTAAAATGAGCCATCAACGAAGTTTCTAGAATTTTTACTTTAAGAGATATTGAAATATAAACAAACATAGAAAAATGATTTTTGGCCAATTTTTTGTAACTTTGAAGCACTATATCTCTGGAAGTAGAGGTCGAAAATTGGGCAATGCGTATCTCAATATGCTTTATCAGCTGCCAAATAGAAATAACTAGATGTATTAAACAAGAAAATAACCTTACTAGTAACTTAAAAACAGTACTTAGATGAGTACGATAATATAATAAAACAATTCACTCTGTCACAAATAGAAAACCATCTGATGTGTTGTATAATAAAGTAAAACAGTCCAAGCCCAAGGAAAGGTAGCCCAGGAAAAAATGCTATTATGGCACAATAAAGATCGAAAAAATAAAGAATATCATACGGGACAGATAATTTACGAAAAAATATAGGAGAAAGAAATAAACTCCAACTTAGATATAAAAAACAAAATATTAAAGAAAATTTAGGTAAAAAAAGTAAAAATTAATAATAGGAATAGAATAGTAGATATGGATAATATTAAAAATTAATATTTAAATATTCTTAACACATAATTATATATTTAGATGAAGTCCTTGACTTTGTACATATCCAGTCCAGTCCGATATTGTCGATTACACCCGAGATGATTATGTACTAGTGGAAAACGGAGAGGTGGCCCTTGCTTGCTTATCATGAGCAGTAGCCGCGGTATCTCAGTGGTTAGTGCGTTGGACTGCGAGCCGAAAGGTCCTGGATTCAAACCTGGACTGGGGCTAACAACATCTTTTCATAGAAACATTTTCTATACCGCGCTACCTACGAAAGTAAAACATTGCCTATGAAAAGCTCTTACCCGCCGTATGGATTCGGTAATAAATTGTAGGTCCCACCACTTTGAGTACAAATGTAACACGCACAGCTCTGGTGAGAGAGCTCGGCCTAAGTTCTTATAGGACTGTAGTGCCAAACTATTATTATTATTATGCTTATCATGAAAATCCCAATACTCATTTCACAGATATCAGTTAAGAAATAGAACTAATAGAGACATTTCTTGGACAGTTGCAGGAATTAAATTACAGGAAAAAAAGGGATATTAATGAATTGGGTACATTGTGGAAATGGATAGCGGGGACACCAGACCACGATGACATAGTACTAATAAATAGTAAGTTAGAGGAATTAGTTCATAATAACAACAAACAATTTACAATTAATTCGGAACTATTCAAGAAAATTACAGACCTGACAAAAACCATAAATGAAATGACTGATAAATCACAATTAATACAAGCATTTAAACACCGTAATAAAATAATAATTAATGAACTACAGAATATAATACAAATACTTGCTTTGTCAAAAACAGGTACACTAAGTCCGATTATTCTAAATTTAAACGAAATAAGAGAAATACCAGTCCCGAGCACACACAAATTACCGTTTTAGATTTAATTTATATTTCCAAATTTAAAATTGTAAGAAATAAGGACATAATAGTAATTTATATTAAACACCCCATTATAAAGAAAAATGTACATTTTTTGATGAAAGAGCAATCGCTCAAAAATATGGGAAATTAGTATTAGAAACCGACATTGCCAAATGTAATAATAAATATATAAACGTTAAAAATTGCAAAACAGAATTAAATAATGTCTTTTGTAACATTGCACCAAATACTTCATGTTTGACAAATATTTTAAATAATAAGGATTGTAAATGTATAAAAATTAAAGAAAAACATAAAGAAATTGAAATAATAAAAGACGGTGCAATTTTAATACTTGGCAATCATTCGGTCAATGAAAAAGTTCTCGAAGGAACTTATTTAATAACGTTTGTAAATCAAACTATGATTGATAATACCATTCACGTAAACCCAACTGCAGTAATTTGGGAATACGTCAAAAATTTCATCCCAAGAAATTACGAAATAGTTAATATTTGGAATACGGAAATTCTGAATTAAAAATTGAAAATATTAATTTATTAAGTTTAACGAAAAAGAATTTAACTCTCACCGCATTCTCTTGACAATTATAATTGTAATTTCTATTGCAATAATAATTTATGGTGGGAACTACAATTTATTGCCGAATCCGAACGGCGGATGAGAGCTTTTCATAGGCAATCGTTTTACTCTCGTAGGTTTGCCATTTACTGACGAGAGGTAGCGCGGTATAGAAAAATATTTCTATGAAAAGCTGTTGTTAGCCCCAGTCCAACACACTAACCACTGAGCTACCGCGGCTACGTAGTTGAATATATCTGTAATTAATTTGTGCAAAAATATGTTATATAAATATGTTAGATACTTTCATTTAAATAATTTTAGTGCTATCCGTAGATATTTGCTAACATATTATAAATAAAAGTATAGATAATTAAAATGTGTTTGTTTTTAATTAATTCTTTTCCCCGATGAAAAAGTGTCGGAATTTTTCGCCGAAATAAGGGTAATTTTTCCTTCAAAATGTTGTTCAGGATACCTATTTTTTTGGGGGAAACATTTTTTCCCTTTTCGAACATTGTTCACGATACCTATTTTCCACCAAGGGTAAAAATTCCCTGAGGAATTTTATTCGTGATTAGGCTGAATATAAACAATATTGTAATATATATAAGCTTACCCTGATCAGCATAAGTTAGTTTTTAAGATGAATGAATAAATGTTGTAAGTTTTAATTTATACATATATATATATATATATATATATATATATATATATATATATATATATATATATATAAATTATATATATATATATATATATATATATATATATATATATATATATATATATATATATATATATATATATATATATATAAAATACGATTATTTATAGCAACCATCAATTAAACCTCTTACAATATTTGGAAAAGATACTCCATAAGAATTCGCCGCATATTTTTTATTGAAATGCAATCAAATGAATTAATATTTATTTTAGAATCATTGTTATACATCGGAATTGTCTTTATAAAGCCTTCCACGGTAAAATTGTACAACAACTTGAAACATTTTTCAGATGAACCAGGTCTGATAGCGTTGTTGTGAGCAAGGTTCACTCTGATCATTTTTCATCACGTGTTGAAAATTTCAATCTCAGTTGTATTTATTTTCACAGCATAAAAAAATATGTGTTGACAGATGACCACAGTTGATTTTTGAATATACTTAATGTAATTTAATTTTTAATTTAAAAAGGTTGAAATGAATGGAATTATTATTTTATTTAAGGGACCGTAAATAACGGTTATTCTTAATCTTATTTTGATTTTTACGGGAAAAAAATCAAAAAATAACGATTATTTTTAATTTTTTGGTTTGCTTGCTCAGCAATAAAAATCAAATTTCAATTTTTATTTTAAAACTCAGAAATAAAAATTATTTTTTTTTTATTTAAATATTAAAATCAGGATGCGGGACTTGTGCGCAATTTGTTGTGCAGCAAAAAATTATGTTCTTGCGATGGAAAGGATAGAGTCTAAAATGAATTTGGGTGATGTAAGTGAACAGTTTCGATGGCTCACGTGTGATGGTGATCAGCATTACTAATAAAAGTTTGGTCGAGCTGTGCGTGTTACATTTGTACGCAAAGTGGTTAATGCCATCTATGCATGGTTAATGCAGTTTACCTGGGGGGACCTTTCGGCTTGTGGTCCAACGCACAAACCAATCGAGCCACCGACCCTGCAGTACTACCTACTACCAAAACATAATTTTGGTGAAATTCTCTGTGCCAAAGTATTTCTCTTAGAAAGTTCCATTCAAGAATCTGATTCGTCAAATAAAAAAAAATCACATTCCTTTAAATTGGTAATTTTTTCGACGAATGTATTCCAATGGGCGTACAGACATATACATCAGTTGAATATTTTTGTGTGAATATGTGGTTACCTTGACGTGGTGTGGGAGTTTAAGTTACAATGACTCAATATGGCTAAGCTGACGGAAACTTTTTAAAGTTTCTGGTAGGGTCACCCTTGTCAGACAGGATTGTGAAGAGTAACGATCTAAATACTGACATAGTCTTTTTATTCGTGGGGTGGCAGACAAAATAAACCCCACACCACCGCGCTGGGTCAACATAAAGATTTAACTACTCCAGGTGGTAGCTGCGATAGCTCAGTGGTTAGTACGTTGGTCTGCGAACCGAAAGGTCCCCAGTTCAAACCTGGACTGGGGCTAACAACATCTTTTCATAGAAACATTTTTCTATACCGCGCTAGCTCTCGGCAGTAAGTGGCAAAGCTACCAGAGAAAACATTGCCTATGAAAAGCTCTCACCCGCCGTTCGGATTCGGCAATAAACTGTAGGTCCCACCACTTTCAGAACAAAAATATAACACGCAGAGCTCAAAATGGTGAGAGAGCTCTGCCTAAGTTTTTCAGGACTATAGTGCCAACTTATTATAATTATTATTATTATTACTCCAGATGGTACCCACAAAAAAGATAATCCACCCGCTACGGCGGCTGAGGCAAGGATTCTGGAGGCCACAAACCACGCAACCAACCCTGTTACGATGAACCATTCTGCTCCTGTAACTGGGGGTTCATCGTGCCCCTCCATCTCTCAAATTTATGAGACAGGAATCTAGAGGAGGATAATGACAACGCAGTGGTTTCCTTACCAGAAGCGGAAAGTGTCCGTTCAGCTATGCTTACGACTAATCCTTCAATGTTTGACTGCTCGACAGTGTTGTTTCCTCTCAGGGCTCCTTTCTGTCACGTATTTCATCCCAAGAAATTACGAAATAGTTAATATTTGGAATACGGAAATTCTGAATTAAAAATTGAAAATATTAATTTATTAAGTTTAACAAAAAAAGAATTTAACTCTCACCGCATTCTCTTGACAATTATAATTGTAATTTCTATTTCAATAATAATTTATGGTGGGAACTACAGTTTATTGCCGAATCCGAACGGCGGGTGAGAGCTTTTCATAGGCAATCGCTTTACTCTCGTAGGTTTGCCATTTACTGACGAGAGGTAGCGCGGTATAGAAAAATATTTCTATGAAAAGCTGTTGTTAGCCCCAGTCCAACACACTAACCACTGAGCTACCGCGGCTACGTGGTTGAATATATCTGTAATTAATTTGTGCAAAAATATGTTAAATAAATATGTTAGATACATTCATTTAAATAATTTTAGTGCTATCCGTAGATATTTGCTAATATATTATAAATTAAAGTATAGATAATTAAAATGTGTTTGTTTTTAATTAATTCTTTTCCCCGATGAAAAAGTGTCGGAATTTTTCGGCGAAATAAGGGTAATTTTTCCTTCAAAATGTTGTTCAGGATACCTATTTTTTTTGGGGAAACATTTTTTCCCTTTTCGAACATTGTTCACGATACCTATTTTCCAACAAGGGTAAAAATTCCCTGAGGAATTTTATTCGTGATAAGGCTGAATATAAACAATATTGTAATATATATATAAGCTTACATTGATCAGTATAAGTTAGTTTTTAAGATGAATGAATAAAGTGAAGATATCATAATAAAGAAATCCGGAGTGAAATCTTTGGAAGAATTTTTTTTTTTAATAAAGTAAATGTTGTAAGTTTTAATTTATACATATATATATATATATATATATATATATATATATATATATATATATATATATATATATATATATATATATATATATAAATATATATATATATATATATATATATATATATATATATATCTATATATATATATATATCTATATATATATATATATATATATATATATATATATATATATATATATATATATATCTATATCTATATCTATATCTATATCTATATCTATATCTATATCTATATCTATATCTATATCTATATCTATATCTATATCTATATCTATATCTATATCTATATCTATATCTATATCTATATCTATATCTATATCTATATCTATATCTATATCTATATCTATATCTATATCTATATAGATATAGATATCTATATCTATATCTATATCTATATCTATATATATATCTATATCTATATCTATATCTATATCTATATCTATATCTATATCTATATCTATATATATATCTATATCTATATCTATATCTATATCTATATCTATATCTATATCTATATCTATATCTATATATATATATATATATATATATATATATATATATATATATATATATATATATATATATATATATATATATATATATATATATATATATATAAATTATATATATATATATATATAAAATACGATTATTTATAGCAACCATCAATTAAACCTCTTACAATATTTGGAAAAGATACTCCATAAGAATTCGCCGCATATTTTTTATTGAAATGCAATCAAATGAATTAATATTTATTTTAGAATCATTATTATACATGTTATATGTGTTGACAGATGACCACAGTTGATTTTTGAATATACTTAATGTAATTTAATTTTTAATTTAAAAAGATTGAAATGAATGGAATTATTATTTTATTTAAGGGACCGTAAATAACGGTTATTCTTAATCTTATTTTGTTTTTACGGGAAAAAAATCAAAAAATAACGATTATTTTTAATTTGTTTGCTTGCTTGCTCAGCAATAAAAATCAAATTTCAATTTTTATTTTAAAACTCAGAAATAAAAATTAATTTTTTTTTTTTATTTAAAAATAAAAGTCAGGATGCGGGACTTGTGCGCAATTTGTTGTGCAGCAAAAAATTATGTTCTTGAGATGGAAAGGATAGAGTCTAAAATGAATTTGGTGATGTAAGTGAACAGTTTCGATGGCTCACGTGTGATGGTGATCAGCATTACTAATAAAAGTTTGGTCGAGCTGTGCGTGTTACATTTGTACGCAAAGTGGTTAATGCCATCTATGCATGGTTAATGCAGTTTACCTGGGGGGACCTTTCGGCTTGTGGTCCAACGCACAAACCAATCGAGCCACCGACCCTGCAGTACTACCTACTACCAAAACATAATTTTGGTGAAATTCTCTGTGCCAAAGTATTTCTCTTAGAAAGTTCCATTCAAGAATCTGATTCGTCAAATAAAAAAAATCACATTCCTTTAAATTGGTAATTTTTTCGACGAATGTATTCCAATGGGCGTACAGACATATACATCAGTTGAATATTTTTGTGTGAATATGTGGTTACCTTGACGTGGTGTGGGAGCTTAAGTTACAATGACTCAATATGGCTAAGCTGACGGAAACTTTTTAAAGTTTCTGGTAGGGTCACCCTTGTCAGACAGGATTGTGAAGAGTAACGAACTAAATACTGACATAGTCTTTTTATTCGTGGGGTGGCAGACTAAATAACCCCACACCACCGCGCTGGGTCAACATAAAGATTTAACTACTCCAGGTGGTAGCTGCGATAGCTCAGTGGTTAGTACGTTGGTCTGCGAACCGAAAGGTCCCCAGTTCAAACCTGGACTGGGGCTAACAACATCTTTTCATAGAAACATTTTTCTATACCGCGCTAGCTCTCGGCAGTAAATGGCAAAGCTACCAGAGAAAACATTGCCTATGAAAAGCTCTCACCCGCCGTTCGGATTCGGCAATAAACTGTAGGTCCCACCACTTTCAGAACAAAAATATAACACGCAGAGCTCAAAATGGTGAGAGAGCTCTGCCTAAGTTTTTCAGGACTATAGTGCCAACTTATTATAATTATTATTACTCCAGATGGTACCCACAAAAAAGATAATCCACCCGCTACGGCGGCTGAGGCAAGGATTCTGAAGGCCACAAACCACGCAACCAACCCTGTTACGATGAACCATTCTGCTCCTGTAACTGGGGGTTCATCGTGCCCCTCCATCTCTCAAATTTATGAGACAGGAATCTATAGGAGGATAATGACAACGCAGTGGTTTCCTTACCAGAAGCGGAAAGTGTCCGTTCAGCTATGCTTACGACTAATCCTTCAATGTTTGACTGCTCGACAGTGTTGTTTCCTCTCAGGGCTCCTTTCTGTCACGTATTTGGAAACATGGGTCGATCGAAGGAAAGTGGTGTCTTACCAGCATCTAATCCTAGAAAGACCGTAGAGGTAAGCAGTATCATATCGTGATGCTGCTCGCAAAGCTCTTTCGGTTGCGATTATTGGCAAACTGAGGAAGGAGCAAAAGATGAATGATGCAGAAGTAAAACATCTGTGGCGGCTAGTCAGCACCGGCGGGGTCAGTGCACACGCAAAAGGCTATAAGACGAGTGATGGCGTCAAGAAGGTGCTATGCTCGTCGCAATTGCCACAGCCGTTGCTAAAATCTTCCCTTTGGGCAAATCGCGCTTCGCTGTTCTCAGTGGAGACGAACCCAAGGCGAGCAATATGCAGGATACCTGGTCCTATCAGGAATACAGCGGAAGTGCTTGCCTGCCTACGTGCTCAGAACAAGGGCATCGAAACGAACGGTTGGAAAATCTATAGCCATAAACCAGAGCGAGGTCCGGAGGATAAGAAGGGCTCAAACCTGGTTGTTGGCTTAGACCAGAAGTGGTTAGATGTCATTATATCTAAGTATGACAATCATCTACACCTATATTTTGGACGGATCAAATACCGAAACAATTCCAAATGAATAGGCACATGATGAGAAATGAGTTATTTATCCTGTCATGATATATACTCAGATCAATCTGCAACATTCTAAAGCTGCTACCGCTTTACTAGGTAAGCGGCTCTCCATGTTGCATATATTACCTCACATCACAACTATTCAAGAACCATGGGTGTATAACAAACGCATCTGTGGTCTTGGTGAACTACGTGGTGAAACCATACTATACGATGAGCTAGCCGTAAGGCCTAGAATTTGTCTTATAGTATCGAAACACTTTGCTGTCACCAATTCTGTGGGCAAGACCTGGTTGCAGGTAATGTGAGCTATGAAAGCGATAGTGGATGGAAATATGTGATTGTCACCTCAGGCTACTTCCCCTATTACTCACTACAGCTTCCTCCACCAAAGGCAATTATTGAGCTCATAGAGTACTGTGATCTTAAGGAGACTGGCCTTATTCTTTGCTTTGACGCTAATCCTCAACACACTGTGTTAGGCAGCAGCAATGCAACGCACGAGGTACCAAACTCTATGACTTCATTATGACCTCAAATTTGCACATTCACAACACTGCTAATAAACCTACGTTTGTGACTGCTAGAAGACATGAAGTGATTGACCTAACTTTGTGTAACTGTTGACTGATCTTAATCTGGAAGGTTCCTAAAGAAGATTCTTTATCGGACCACAGGTATATCGAGTTCAAGTTTCTTAAAAGAGACCAAACTACCCGACTGGACTCACTGCGGAACCTGATGGCTCGTATACCGAGTCTACGACAGAGGCACTTAGTGTCCTAGTTGAGACTCATTTTCCGGGAAATCAAATCCATATAGATCCACTTTGTAATCCCTGCAATAGGGACTGCAATAACAACTCGAATGTGACAAAACATGACTGGAAGGTTGTCAGATTGGTTGTGTACGATAAAGCTATCCAATACGCAATGGCCTCTTTTGGTGACTTCAAGTCATCCTGGCCGGATGGCATCTACCCAGTCATGCTCGAGAATGCTTTTCAGAGGAAAATGTACATCATGGGCATATTTGTTGACATCGAGGGTGCTTTTGATAATGCGGTTTTTGATAGAATGTGTGACAATGCTAGATGGCATGAAACATTGGACAAATGGCTAAGGTCAATGCTAATTACCACTGAGGCGGAGAGCGGTCAGTATATTCTGGCAGGGGTGAATAGAGGTTGTCCTCAAGGAGGCGTTCTCTCTCCCTTGCTCTATTGTATGCTGGTTGACTCTCAGCTCAATGATCTAGATGGACCAGGTGTCTATTCCCAGGTAGACGATGCTGCCATTCTTTCCACAGGCTTTTCTCTCAATAAGGTCTGTGTTAAAACAAAAAAACTCTTTGAACCGAATTGACAGCTGGTGTACTGCAAACAGACTTTCCGTCAACCCTCACAAAACAGGGCTTGTTCTCTTCAGTAGGAAAAGAATAATGACAGGATTATCTCTACCAGTACTTGGGGTGTCACTATTCCTCTGTCTAACGAAATAAAATATCTGGGCTTAATTCTAGATAGCCGAGCAAAACCTTATGGAGTTACAGGGCAATGATAAGACCGATGATATCATATGCATCGGTAGTCTGGTGGAACTGCGTGGCAACTAGTCTTGCCAAAATTCAGAGAACCGTGTGTCTGGGTGTGTTGTAAATTTTAGATGAATTATTTTCCAGATTTTAATTAATTAAACACTTTTTAGTTTTAAGTTGAATTTACACTTTTATTGAGTTATTAACTTTATTACCTCCACTTGAGGTTGACTAAACTGCTATATTTTAAATTGCAACGAAAGGTCTTAATAATACCTTCTTTTCAAGCTTTTCTTAAATTCTATTTTCATAATGTTTTAGTGAATTTTCACTTTCACTCAATTTTGGTGTACGTGACTTTTGAAGAAAGTCCGATTTGCAGTTTTTGGCTGACACCAATTGCGAAATATCAGAATTGTTGGCAAACGCTGCTCTGCTTATTTTAACATAGCCCCTTAATCATGCAATAAAAAATTGTATTGCAAGCCTCTGTTAATTGTGCAAGTTAACTTGAAAGAGGTGTGGTCTAAGTAAAGCTTTAGAGCTTTGCCAAATTATTGCTTTTGTTAACTGTGCAAGCTAACTTAAAAGAGGTGTGGTCTAAGCATAGCTTTAGCGCATTGCCAAATTATTATCATTGGTGCCAACGTGAAACGTTGGAACAACGCTATGAACATGTTGCTGTACAACATGTGCACAACATGATATAAAATCATGATGCGCTCAACTATGTACAGCAACATCCAAAACTGAATGAATAGTGAAGAACCATAAAGAAAAGAAAAATGTGTGAACTAATTCACAACATTTGTCCCCCCTTATGAAAAAAAAATGTTATTAATATTAGGAATAATAATAATTTTTTACTAGATATCTTAAAAATATTTTTGAATATATAGAAATGATGTTTCTTAGAATTAATATTGAGAAAAAGAACGATAATATGTTTATTTTAACATGGTGACAATAATGGTAATATGTTATTTTAACAATTATAATATGTTTACTTTTTCTCAGCTATAAACATTTTTTTGAATATTTGAATGGGTTTCAATAATAATAATAATATTTTTAGATAGATTTCTTCTTTTTATATATATATATATATATATATATATATATATATATATTCTTCTTTTTTTATTATTTGTGTTTCTTTTTTGTATATATACATTTTATTTTTGTGTGTTTTTTTTTAAATATCTTTTGTTTATATGTGTGATATTTGTTAATGCTTATAAAGATAATCTAACCGATTTAATACTTGTAATTGTATGATAATTAATATATATGTATATGGATAAACTTATGCACATTATTTTATTTATATGTGTTTTGTTTGAGTATTGAGTCTTTCTGTGTTTATTGGCATTTTAAAATGAATATATTGATTTTATATTTGAATTAGAGAGGTGTAAAGAATTACATGAGTGACTTTTGTCGGCCCTACTGTTGGACCAGATTTCTCCTCTAGCTCTTCTGTGTGTTGAGTCTTGTTTTATATACTTATATACTAATACTTAATCTAAGTTTCTATGCAACTTTTCCAGTGTCTTGCTGCTTCAGCCTAGAAACATAATTTTGGCCAATCACAGTGTGTCTTGCTGCTTTTGCCCAGAAGCATAATTTTAAACAATCACAAGTTCCGTAAAGAACTCAAGTTCGATCGCAACTCGAGTTCTTAACGCTGACCGTGAAAGCAACTCTTGCATAATCAGCAACCCGCGATGACATTGAACTTAGGCCATCGCAAAGTCATTGAATTGAAGTCATCTTTGTTTACAAACAAATTGCACCACGTGCTTATTTTCTTCAAGCTAGCAACCTGACTCTGCTGCGATTTTATTGTAAATTGTCGACGCTTATTTTGGCAACGAAAAAAAAGCATGTCATCAAACCAACATCATTCACTTTTTGTTTTAACAACAAAAAGAATGCATTTAATATTATTTTAAAAGATAGTAATTAATATTTAGCAACAGCAAATACCCACTAGGAAAATATCAATGAACTGCCACGATATGAGTGACTGTCATAATGCTGACTATCAACATGCCTCCCCCCTTACAAAAAACTTGTTTTTTCGACTTACAACAATCTTATACTAACATCTCATACCAATACCTTACACTACTGTACAATACAATACATACTACCGATACTTAATACATACATAACCGCATACTTCTGCTCCGCAATCACCTTGTCTATGTATTACAGCTGTTGTTGTCAAGATATCGTGGTCCGTTGGTATAATGGCGGGATCTGCTGTAAACATAACTCTCGTCACTATTGGCATTGTTAATCGATCTTCATATGTGGTAGCGATACTGGTTCTACAAGTTCCAGATATGCGTTCTTGTGCTTGTCTTCTTTCCTTCGGACTGCTGTTCGCACCTTCTTATTTGTTAATGAAGAGCAACAAGTAACTGATCCAGGAGCCCCTCAGTAGGATTCTCGGGGTTCCGACTGCTCCTGACTTCGCCTAACTTTCTTCCGACACTCCATTGCGATGTCGCCTTAGCTTCGATGTGTAAATTCCATATGTTCTTTAAGAACCACTCTGATTCGTACATCATCTTCAGTTCCACTGTTAATTCGCTCAGCAACGCTTGGCCCAAAACGTCCGGGTGCAACATGCTATGCTCAGATTCATTTTAACTAACTTTCTGGAGCTTTTTTAGGTTTGTGTTCTCAATCTTCTTTATTTCAACAATGATAGCGAATTCAGTTGATGCCATCTCCTTATGTGATTGTGTTTTAATTTTGGTTAGTTCCTCTAGTGTAGCTTTTATTCCAACACGCAACCCCTCTATCTCTTTAATGGTTGCTAGCAGCGTTCTGGACAACCTGTCGTAATTACTGGTCATCACCGTTACTTGTTGCTCTATCATATGTTTTACGTAGTTTAACGCATATGTTTTTCGTATGTTTTACACATATCGTAGGTTTTCCTCAACCGTTCGTTTCTTGTGCATGAACTCTGTGCCCTTGACACGAAGTCATCTGTTAACTACAATAGTTCGCTTGAGTCAGTTACAACAAATTTCGTGATTACTGTTCACTTCGCCCTGTAGATCCCTATATCTGTTTTCCGATCGAACATGAGTGAATGCTGCTCCAACGTTGTCGGTCTCTGAATTGAATCTACCTGAACCCTCACAATAAGCAGGATTAGCCATATTATTGCCAACTTATTTTTCTAATAAAACTATATCTAATTTCTGTCACATGTTTTTTAATATTCAATGAAATTTCGTTGCTATAATTATTTTTACTTAAGTCTAATCATTTTCGTGTATTCATCATTACAATCGCTCACATATTTAAGTGTATATAAAACATAATTATATTCATATAATAACATCGTTATATCTCTATCAAAATTATCATTTATATATTACCTTATATAATATTGTACTTTAAAATTTTATAAAATATGCTGTAGTATATACAAAACATATATGTGCAAGACATATACTGTGCAAAACATATACTGTGCAAGCAATCAATAATAATAAATGAGACGCAAGACAATTCAGCGCACTAAGCAATGTGTTAGAAAGAGACGGAAGATCATTCAGCGCACTATGCAATGTGCGAGAAAGAGATGGAAGATCAGCATATTAAAACACATGAGTGCGAATGAGATGCCAATAGCATGCGTCATTCACGTCATTCAAGTCGAAGCTTGTCGAAACGTGTCGAACTGATGCCTGCAGTATATAAGGCCGCGCATCTGAGGCACTGTACTTCAGTTGTGATTTAATAGTGAACTAGTGCGTCTCGTGATTGAACATTGTAAAGATAAATTGTAGTAATTAAGCAGTTTATATAAGTGATTATTCTTTAAGCTGTTATTTAAATTAATAAAGTTAATTAATACTAGTTGAAATAATACTAGTTAAAACCAAATATAAGTGCGTTTTGATTTTGTACACAATCCAGCGATACGAACTCGTAGAACAGTTTTCCGTAGACTGAATTTTCGTAACATTGGCGTCAGAAGTGGGATTGTGATACAAAATGGTTAAATTCGATCAACTTAAAGTCGACCAGCTAAAGAAGGAGCTGTCGATTCGTAATCTTGCAACTGCTGGTACGAAAGTATAGCTACAAAAGCGTCTAATGGAAGAATTAGATAACCAAGGCATTGACCTCGCAGAGCACGAGTTTGAAGTAGAAGCTGCAACAGCGTCATCGAAAAATGTGGACACGGAGCAAAAAGTACAGTCCCAAAGTTTTGATATGAGCCAGTTGCTCGGAGCAATACAACAACAGCTTCAAGAAAATTCCAGCAAAATGGAACAGAAACTTCTAGAAAATTCAAAACAGCTCCAAGAAAAATCGACCAGAATGGAACAGAAACTTCTAGAAAATTCAAAACAGCTCCAAGAAAATTCGACCAGAATGGAACAGAAACTTCAAGAAAATTCAAATCAACTAAAAGCAGAACTTCTAGAAAATTCAAAACAATTTGAAGAAAATTCCAATCAGCTCAAAGCAGAGCTCAAAGCAGAGAGAATTCCAACAAACATCAAATAATAATGGAGGAAAGATGCAGGAACATTCGAAGCAACTTCTGGAAGTTTCTAATACACTCCATGGCAAAGTAAACGAACTTGAGGCACATGTAAATGACATTGAAGGAAAATTTGAAAAATTGGAAAATGGCATCGACAAAAAGTTCCAGAAAATGCAAGAAGATTTCGGTGCGTTACAGCTAAGTGGACCTACACAGCATGGTCTTAGTGGTTCGAAGCTGAAATCGCCGATTTACGATGGAACCACAGCGTTCAACATTTTCAAGCTCCAATTTGAGACAACGGCAATAAGTAATCGATGGGACAATGAAGATAGCGTAGCAGCGCTTATTGTGACCCTGAAAGGTGGAGCAGCCAAAGTATTGCAGACTGTTCCAGAAAGCGATAGAAATAGTTACACAGCGGTTCTGGCTGCACTGCAACGGAAATATGGCAGTGATCACATGAAGCAGATCTAGAGAATGGAACTAAGGAGCCGAATGCAAAGAAATGGTGAAACATTGCAGGTGTGTGCAGCGGACGTCGAGAGGCTTGCGCATTTGTCGTATTCAGATTCAGCAAGTGATTTCATAGAAAAATGCAAAATCGAAGCGTTTGTTGATGGCATACGCGATCAGGAGACAAAACGTGCAACAGTGACTGCGCCCAAGGTAACATTTACGGAAACGGTTACCATCGCTCTAACACAGGAGACAGCAAATGCGTTGTGCCGATCGGCTCCATAGGCGCGTAGAATTGATGTGGAGAACGATGATTTATTTCGAGTAGTGTGCCAAGCAGTTAAAGCAGGCGTTAAGACCGAACACACAGCTGCAAACCGAGACACCCAATTTAAAGGTAAATGCTACAACTGTGATACATATGAGCATATGGCACGTGACTTTCGTAAAAAACGCAAGCGCTCAATAAATCAATCTGCAGATGAACCCAGACATGAAGGAAGACAGGATCATGACCAAAATAGCGTAAATTTTAATCAAGCTTTAAACTAAAACGAGTCAGATCTGCGGGGCACGAACTGACTCCCATAACCGATTGCCCCAGAATCTCCATTTCACAAATTGCTCGAAAGCCAAATAGCTTAACTGTCGAAGGAGTCATTGATTGTACAGCATATATGGTAACATTGGATACGGGAGCTTCACACTCTATAATAAAAAGTAACCTTGTTAAGGACGTAGTAGAGCCGTTTATAGGAATAAGATTGCAAACAGCGACAGGTGAAGAGGCTCCAATCAGAGGAAAAATTACCAAGGAAATCACTATTGGCACTACGACAGTTAAGCATGATTTTATAGTGGCGGAAATAGTAGACGAAATAATACTTGGCATGGACTTCATGATAAGAAACGATTTCACACTAGATTTAACAAGAAAAATGTTTAGTTATGCCAACACGGAGATCCAACTAAACACTGATTGTGACCAGAGCCCGAAAATTAAACAAGTTATTGCTCATAAAAATAGAAAAATACCACCTAATTCAGAAGCAATTGTTTGGGCGAAATTAAATGGAGATTGTGGGATAAGCAAGTTGTGGGTTATAGAAGCGAATGATGAGCAAATGAGCAGAAGTAATATTGTTGTCGGAAGAACATTAGTAGAAGCGACAAAAGACAAAGTTGTTCCAATAAGAGTTCTCAACATGGAAAACTCGTCGAAATTAATTAAAAATGGAACAGTGATAGGCCAGTGGCAAGAGGCATCAGCGATTATAAATTGTGAGTCAAATTAATCAAGGGACTACGGCACATCGCAAATAAACAAACAGGTTTATAAATGAGTGGACGAAGGATTTGGCTGGCAAAGAAAAGAGTCAAGTGCAACAGCTAATTGACAAATATCGGTGTATATTTGCTGAAGAGGGCCAAAAGGATGGCAGAACTGCCATTGTAAAACATCGAATAGACACTGGTGATTCTAACCCAATTCGTCAAGCACCAAGAAGGGTACCACTTGCGAAAAGAGACGAAGTATCATATTTGGTTGAAGAAATGCACACAAATGGCGTGGTGGAACCATCTGAGAGTCCATGGAGTTCAACAGTAGTATTGGTGAAAAAGATGGACGGTAGTACTCGGTTCTGCGTTGACTACCGAAAACTTAATGATGTCACCACGAAAGATAGTTATCCACTGCCCAGAATCGATGACACCTTGGATACACTATTTAATGCTAAGTGGTTTTCAACGTTGGACTTGCAAAGCGGTTACTGGCAAGTAGAAATCGATAAGAAAGATCGAGAGAAGACTGGAGATGGACTATGGCAATTTTTGGTAATGCCGTTTGGACTATGCAATGCCCCAGCAACATTCGAGCGGTTAATGGAGCACGTATTAATAGGTTTACACTGGAAAACATGCCTAGTATACCTTGATGACATAATTGTTATGGGCAAGGATTTCAAAAAACATCTAAGAAATCTAGAGGAAGTATTCCTTCGATTGAAAAATGCGGGTCTACAACTTATCCCAAAGGAATGCTCACTTTTCAAGAAAGAAGTCAAGTATCTGGGTCATCGAGTTACCACGGAAGGAGTGCATACCGATGAGGATAAAATAGTTGCAGTCAAGGAGTGGCCCAGATCGCAAAATCTACATGACCTACGAAGTTTCTTGGGGTATGTACATACTACAGACGATTTGTTCCAGGTTTTTCCAATGTTACAAGCAGTCTTCATGAGTTGACAAGAAAGAACCGCGCATTTCAATGGAGCGATGATCAAGAAAGTGCATTTTTGAAAATAAAAGATCTACTGTGCTCGGTACCAATTCTTGCGTATCCAATTCCAGGTGAAAATTTTATACTTGATACGGATGCAAGTGGATACGGAATAGGCGGAGTTCTCTCTCAAGTGATCAATGGGCAAGAAAAATGATCGCATACTACAGTAAAACATTGTCCAAGCCCGAGCGAAATTACTGTGCAACCAGGAGGGAGCTTCTTGCTGTAATTGAAAGTGTGAACATTTTCCATAAGTATCTGTTCACTTCAAAACCGAGCACGCAGCACTACGATGCGCGTTGGATAGAGCGATTGCAGAGCTACGATTTCTCAATCGAACATCGTAAAGGAAGAAATCATGGAAATGCAGATGCTCTGTCACGACGCCTATGTAAACTAGAATGCAGACATTGTTCAAGAGCGGAAGGAAAAGAAAACATAACTGACATTCGTTTGCTAAATGTTTTGCCCGATGAAAAATGGACTCCGGAACAAATTCAAATTGATCAAAAGAGTGATCCCGACCTCACAAAAATCATGATGTTCAAGGAACAGCAAAGAAAACCATCATGGGAAGATATAGCTGCCAACAGTGCCATAACTAAAGCTTACTGGGCACAGAGGCAGAGCCTAAAGCTACAAGATGGTTGCCTATATCGTGTATGGGAAAATGAAGATGGCACATCCGCTCGAAGTTTGATTGTTGTTCCCAAGTCAAAAATAAAAGAGATATTGGTGGTGGATCAAGTGGTGGTCATTTGGGCATTAATAAAACGGTCGAGAAGGTAAAGAAACGTTTTTATACCGTTGGATTCATTTACGAAACGAGTAGAAGGTTCTCGAAACAAGTCGAAGCTTGTCGAAACGTGTCGAACTGATGCCTGCATTATATAAGGCCGCGCATCTGAGGCACTGTACTTCAGTTGTGATTTAATAGTGAACTAGTGCGTCTCGTGATTGAACATTGTAAAAATAAATTGTATTAATTAAGCAGTTGATATAAGTGATTATTCTTTAAGTTGTTATTTAAATTAATAAAGTTAATTAATACTAGTTAAAAAATACTAGTTAAAACCAAATATAAGTGCGTTTTCATTTTGTACACAATCCAGCGATACGAACTCGTAGAACAGTTTTCCGTAGACTGAATTTTCGTAACAATATATTAATTTCCTCATCTTCAATTTTTAAATTTTTCCCCTTTTTCTTTTCTCCTTCTATTCAACATAAACTTATAATTTATTGCATAGGCTTGTAAATTACTCGAAGTAATACTTAGCGGCTTTAATAAAATAAATTTCAATATAACACTTGGAGCATTTGCTAGCTCTTAAAAAATCGTGTTTGCATTTTGTCGTAGTAATAATACTTTTTTAATATTTCTCTAATCAATTAATTCAATCATAATTTTTATATCTCTTTTTTAGAGCATATTCTAGCTCTAAAAACCTATTTTTCATTCGTAGTAAACGTATTTATATATTTTTATAATATTATTTCTAATCTTTTAATTCAATCATATTTTTCCTATATATCATTTGGAACATTTTCTAGCTCTAAAAACCTACTTGTCATTTATTTGCTCGTCAGCAATTAACATAAATTAATAATTTTTCATTTATTCAAAATTGAATTCATCAAAATCTACTTTTCATTATATTTTAATTTAAAATTAATAATTCAACCATAATTTCATAATTCACTTTACAATTAAAAATTTGTATGCTAGTTATCTACGCTCAGCAGTACTTAGCTATTTGTTCAATTTCTCAATTTCGTACAAATATATTTTATCGCATTTATTTCGTATAAAAAACTCGTGTTATCATTTATAATTCTTTCTTATTTATATTTTTCCTAATATTTCTTGTTTTCATAACCTTTAAATTTGGTCCGCCACATGCTAGTAAATTAACCCTAAGTAATACATAGCGATTTGTGGGTACCGTTTTCTTCTGTTTTCCTATTTCCTATTCATTATCACACCATACTAAACTTTTCGCAATTTATTTATAAATATATTTCCGCATTTTAACATTTAATACATCAATATCTTATTATGGTATTTTTTCAACAAATTGTTGTGTATTTTCTTTCCCTTTCCTTTTATTAATATTGTCGTTGTCACGGGGGTAGTGACGGACAAAACCTTATAGGGCCCTACCCAAATTGGTGAACATTTATTTTTCCTATTTTGATTCTTCATTACAACCATTTCTCCAATTTGAAACTCAATGCGGTTTAATGATTTATCGTAGCTCGTTTTAGATTTTTCTTTTACCTTTTCTTGATTTTCTCTCACTATTTCATGCGCCCGCTGTATTTGATATTTTAATATTTTGTTATAATCATCGGCATTATATAGTGGTGAAACTTTACGTTTCAAATTAGTTGGCATATCAGAATCATAACCATATAGTGTTCGGAAAGGTGTTTGCCCAGTTGACAGATGCGTCGTATTATTATGGACATGCATTGCCGAATTTAACCATTGATCCCAATTGGAACCATCCTCCTTAGCAAAACATCTCAAATATTCTGCTAATGGTCTGTGACTACGTTCTAATGATCCATTGGCCTGTGGATGATAGGGTGTAATGTGCATTTTTTTAATACCCAATAATTTGCATGTATCGGAAAATAACTTTGACACGAAATTAGAGCCATTGTCAGTTACTAGCATTTTTGGAATATTGTGGTGTGTTATAATTTCATCATAAAATTCTTTAGCCACTGTGCTTGCCTTTGCGTCTGGTATTGCTACACAGCACATATATTTTGAAAAATCGTCTTGAAACGTTAAAATGTATTTATTGCCAGATACTGTCTCGGGTAAAATTCCTGGTGTATCTGTCAAGACCATTGGCATTTTTGTTAGCTTAGAACTTTTGTTAACTTGACATTTAGGGCAATTTTTTACATACTCTTTAATTTGTTTTTGCATACCCTTCCACCTATATTGCTTTCTTATTCGAAAATATGTTTTCAGTGTGCCCTGATGACCCCCTAACGGCGAGTCGTGAAAGTCTCTAATAACTGTTTTAATTTCTTCAGGATCAGTTAATACTTGACTCAAGACTGTTCACCATCCATATCCATTACTGTGTCGTCCAAGACTGGATTACTGACGTCAGGTTGTAGATCTATTGCCTTTGGTGTAGTTTTAGAACTGGTTTGAACTGCCGAAATTTCTGTTTCTAATTGTGGAATCCTACTTAATGAGTCAGCATTTAAATTCTTTTTGCCAGGTTTATAAATTATTTCGAACTCGTATTCTGATAATTTGTGCCTGAACCTGGCTAGCCTTGACGTTTGATCCTTTAAATTCGCTATGATACGCAGTGGTTGATGATCCGTATAAACCGTGAATGGACGCCCCAACAAATACGCTCTATAATTTTTTGTGGCCCATACTATTGCGATTGGTCGATCAGAACCTGGCTCTCCCTGTGACAGCACTGCTCCTAAAGCTTCTCCACTTGCATCTGTTGTCAATACAAATGGTTTTGAAAAATCTGGGTAAGCTAGAACATTAGGTGAAATAATTGCTTCCTTAAGTTTTATAAATGAATCCTGGCACTTGTCTGTCCATTCAAAACTGGCATCCTATTTTTGACACATTCTATTTTATCGGGATCTGGCATTATTTTCCCTCAATTTTTCTAACACCTTACATAGTCTAATTTCGTGCTCCATTATGTTTTTTCCATACACCACTATATCGTCCAGATATACGAAACAATCAAGTCCCTGCAATCCTGTTAAAATGTGGTTTATTATTCTTTGAAACGTAGCGGGTGCCCCCGTCAATCCAAATGGCATCCTATTAAATTCAAAATGTCCCAAGCCCGTGCTGAACGCTGTTTTTTCTCTGTGGCGTTCATCCACTAGCACTTGGTGATAACCACTTGCAAGATCTAATGTTGAAAAATACCTACTGTGACCTAATTGATTCAAAATTTCATCAATACGAGGTATTGGAAATACTTGTTTAATCGTTGCGTCGTTCAATTTTCTGAAATCTATTACCAGTCTCCATTTTTTCTGTCCGTCCTTGCCACTCTTTTTAGGTACCAACGATAGGCGATATAATATGGATGCCTTCTCTTCAACATTTGCATTAGGATCCAGTTTCAATGAGTCATCAAAGAGTTTGCATATTCTGTGTCGTATGTTTATGCTTTGTACGCTATTCATTGTGCCACTCACTGGTTCCATAAATTTATTATAATTTGAAAATTTGAGCTGTATGTTCATATTCAATATTATATCTTTTTCTGTTGAGTTTAATACTGAAACGTGAACACTAAGTTTTCTCACATTTGATATGGTTTCTCCGATGTAAACTCCTGGTGAAATTTCCTGTTTTTGAATTATTACAACGGGGATCTTGGTTCGTAGTGGTAGTCTGGCGATACCTTTAGATCTTGCTATTATTTTTATTTCTTCACTGTATAATATTATGTTTATTTCATCTAGTGCTCTGAGAGGTAGTGTTAAAATTTTATTTCTATTCCCATCTATAAAGGCTAATCCCTTTTCCACTGCATTTATGATTGCGTTATACCGTCTGCCGGAACTCCCTGATCCTGCATTATTGTATGTAACGTCAGACTGAGCCTTCTATGTTTCATATGTTAAATTTCAATTGATCATGCGGTGGTCACATGTCCCCCAAATGCTCCGCTCAGATCTTTTGTGTCTTTTAAATTTCTCTCTAGTTTATTATCTAATGCACTCCACTTCACCAAGCTAGAGTCTGCACCAGGATCTACGAGTAATATTAGTTACCCATTTTTCGCTTCCTTACAAGGAATTTCTATAAAGACATCATTAAATTTTGATATCTGCCTGAATTCCCCATGTCTGCTATAAATAATGCGATTTTTCTATGATTTTGTATATAAACTTAAGTTTAATTCCTTAATATTTTCAATATATTTACTCATATTTTTATTTATACTATCAATTCCTGAAGTAATCAGATCATTTAATTTCTTCTTATTTTCTTCTATACATATCCTATTTATTATGCAATCATAAAAATTATTTTTTGCTGTTAATGCTATTATGCCGAAAACGTTCAACGTTAATACAATTAGTGAAATAAAATGATCTACAATTTTCCTACCATTGATAGCGAACGTATCCACTGCCGCGCACGGCGTCTGATTCACAATTCCTATCTTCTTTGGCCTGATTTCGCAATTTGTCTTGGGTTCCCAGATTATTGGCCGAATAAACGAATCGTGCGACTGAAGAACGAATTCTCTCTATAATGCGTGGTTTTGTTGAGAGCCGAGTGGACTACGAAGGGGTGGGCTTGGTTCGATGCCCAAGTAGAACGAGAAAACACACGACCTGGTGGAATCAGGTTTACACACCCAACGGTCCTTCGGTGCTCAAGAGAGCCAATAGAGGATGACATTATTTCATCCCCTATTAAATATATTGCACGTTGTTGGATTCGGTCCATGAACTCCAAAGAAGATTTAGAAGCCCCGGGGTGGTTTCTGGTTTAATGTTCCTTGGAATATCTCTGACATTGTACTCGACACTCCATTATGATAACAGAAATATTACAAAGACGAAATTTTGAGGTTTGCCAACCTGACATTCAAGACTGTCTAACGCCTGACTGTGAGGCAGGTAGAAAGTAACACTGCATTTTCACCGATTGCTCCAGAACCGATCAGGGATCTGGTTGGATCCGGCTATGGATTACATTGCGGATAATAGATGGCAGAACAGAGCTATATCTGTTTGCAGCGATAGTCAAGCTGCTCTTATGGCTTTAAACAACCCGGTCATCAAATCTAAAATTGTACGTCAATGCAGATCACGTCTCAATTGTGTTGGTAAATATAATACACTGAAACTGATTTGGGTGCCGAGCCATAAAGGAGTTTCGGGCAATGAAACATCTGACGAACTAGCACGTGCTAGATCTGAAGATAATGCATTTGGACCAGAACCTGTGCTTGGACTACCTGAATCTACGGGAAAATTCGCCTTCAGCTCTTGGGTCGCCTCTGCACACAAGAGCAGATGGCTGAACGAGACCGAATGCAGATTCTCCAAGCTCATGACACAGACGATAACCTAAAGATCAGCCTCGTTTCTACTTTTCTTAAGTAGAAATGAGTGCAGAAAACTGACGGGACTTCACAACGCATGTGACAAAAAAAACATGAACGCATTCGGTCTGGCCGAAAGCGCCTTATGTGCTGCCTACGGAGAAACTGGCACCACAGAGCACTATCTGTGACTGTCCAGCATTTTTTAGAATTAGAAGTCAGATCTTTGGCACAAACGTGATTAGAAAGGATCAGCTTCACTCTTTATCACACAATAGCTTTCTTAGATTCAATTATGAATCCGAAATGTCATTAAAAACCAGGGAACTGGGTCACAGCACAATGGATATAACCCTGTCTGAGTGCTGTGGCTCTATTTTTATCCCACAAAAAAAAATCTTCATTGCTTCACATCCATAAACGAACAAAAAAAAAGTTCCAAATACGCATTAGGATGCTTTTGTATTCCCACTGGAGCAGGTTCACCCAAAAAAGTTTTTTTTTATAAAATTTTCTCTTATTGACATCATTAAATGCATTCGAATGATTTTGATTGTATCGATGCATTGGCTGCATTCAAAACAATCAACAGTTGCGAAGGTGCTTAGTATCGCTCACTGTTATTGAACGCATCGGTTCTTCAACTGCCAATTTTAAAAATAACTTATTATTAATATTATATTAATATTGCAGTGTTCTGAATGTAGCCATAGATTTCAAACATGCAACATTAGATTCCCTGCCCTTTCTAGTTGTGATACTTTCAACAACAAAGAGTTACTTTCTTAAATTTTGTCCATATCGGTTAAATGGTCACAAATATGTAATAAATTACGACATCAGTCATAGTAAAATACAATCATATGTCTAATCATTATAATTATTAAGATTCCGTAAATTTTGACCATTTCGTTTAGTAGTTACAAAGATATAAAATGTATAATTTTTTGTCCAAAGTTGAAGTAAATTCGATCAGTCGTTAAACAGCAATCCGTTATAATTTGTCCAAAAATGCAGGCAGCATTTGTTATAATAGCGGTGACGAGCGTCGTTCCATAATCACTGGAACGAAAAAGCTTCTGCATTTTCTTTTTTGTTGTGGCAAAAGTGTGCCAGTAAGTAAGCTGCAGACGAAATTTGTTTTCATGTTTTACCTATTGTTGGCCCAATATGAATGTTAATTCTGCCCACAATCCATTGTAGATCATCGAAGGTGTTCACTAACATGACCCAAATTTGCGTCGTCACAACATAATTTTTGCAGCACAACAAATTACGCACAACGCTCCGCACACTAATTTTTATTTTAAAGTAAAAACAGTATAATATAACAGTATATATAACAGTATACAAATTAAATTTATATAATAAGCGAATTTATTTTTTAATATAAACAAATATATTCTGTTCGACGAACAAATTCATTTTGTTTCATAAAGAAGTTTATTTTGTTTGAAAAATATTTGTTTAGCCTTTATTATTGACATACAAGTTTTCCTCCTTTTATAAAATCACATGTGGTCAAAAATAAAGACTCCCAAGAGCACTGTGGTCGAATATTTTAAATTCGTGTCTGGCTGGGTCTAGTGTAACTTTAATTTTAACCACATCTTCCTACATAGTAAGTAGCTTAGATGTGGTTAAAATCAATTATTTCATACAAGTTAATTAATGTGTATTTATTTTTGTTTTGTTATAATTATAATACAAAGAAACTACACTACATTTCAATAATGTAGTGCAAACGCTAACACAATAGAAAATAATAGAGTGAATCGAAGCGTTATGATGCGTTGTTTTTTGTTCTCTTAAAATTGTAGAATAAGCAAATGGCCTGTTCACATAACGAATATCCGTTTTGTTCATGTAACTGAGAATTATTTTGAATTGTTATATTAATAAACGCAGCCGTTGTATTTACAAAGAGTTGGGAAAGTTAGGTCACATGGTAAATTCCGTCACATGGGACGAACTTTTATAGTCGGTCGGGCCCGACTTTGGAATACCCTACACTCTTGATGGATATATTACTGGTATAATTTTGTGGGATATGAAAAAATGGATTTAAAGTAAGAAAACAAATGTGGGCGGTTTCGCCCATTTTTGAATATATATTCTTTTCTATAACGGACACGCTTCCTAAGGGGCGTTACAATATCTACACAAACTTTATATACCATGTACCTCAGGGTATAGGGTATAAAAACCACATAGTCCATTTGATAAATAATGATTTTGTTTTATTAACCATGTAAAACCATCTTTTTGGTTAAGTGGCTAGTTGGTTAGTTGGCACATTTTCTACCAATGCATTGTTTTGTCGGATTGTGATTTTTTGTGTGTGTGTGCAGACGGGCGCATTATAGAGATTAAGCTCTGGCCATATTTTTCTCGATGGCTCACAATATATCTTGCAGAAGTGTCTGGTATTACTGTATCCGTCCGACCGAATCGCGCGAGAATGGTAAAGATCTCAAAGATGGCCAAAGATCTCAAACACATCCTGAAGGCTATCGATTCAAATAAAATCGACTCGCTTACACAAATGTTTATAGAAAAATTAACAAATTTTCTTTAAACAATAAAATTTCAAACAATTTGTTACAACATTAACACATTTTTTTTACTTTTTTGTTATATCAACAACAATTCCATTCCTCACGGATCATATGATAGCTAAAAATTCGTATTCATACCTAAGATTCGGTACTCGGAGTTTTGCTACAACGGTGCTCATGATTGCCCTGAATGTTCTAAAAGGTGTGCCTTATAACTGTTTTTTGTTGATATATTTTCACTGATTTCACTTAAACAGCTTATTTCGAATTTTCGAAATTGAATTTTTGATCAGCAACGCTGAATTCCATTCCTCGAGGATCATATGATAGCTAAAAACTCGTATTCATACCCGAGATTCGGTACTCGGAGTTTTGCTACAACGGGGCTCATGATTGCCCTGAATGTTCTAAAAGGTGTGCCTTATAACTGTTAATAGACATTAGAGATGGGTATGTTAGTGAGTTTTGACTCACGCTCAAAAAAGAATTTTTCTAATCACGCACACACACTCACGTTTTTTTTGTTCTACTCACACTCACTCACAGTCATGTGAGTAAAATTAAGATATAATCACAATAATGCGTGTTTTTTTGTTATTGTTTTCAGAATGCATAAAAATACATATTTCATTTGTATATGTTGGTGAGATTGGTCGACCGAGCGTGGCCCTCCAATACAACCCACATCTTGGAGATGGAAAAGTGAAAGAACTTCGATGTGCTGTTCATATAGAATGGTAAAAATTGTATGGAAGAATAATTCTCCGGTGAAGAATTCGTATAAAATCTTTGAGAATTGTATCTGGCACAAAATATTTGGAAATGATTTATCAATAAAAGAATGGTCCGAGGTTGAATTTACCAGGGATGAATTAACTTTGGGAAAAACGATTTTTGAAGCGATTTTTTTTGGTTTATACTCTAATAAAAACGGGACCCAACAAGAACCCCTGAAATTAATTTTACAGCCTTATGCTGTATAATTTCATGAGTGACACATTTCGTTTCGTTTTCACTCACATAGGTAATAAAATGGTATGCTGTATACATTACGTATTGGTTCGTCGAGCTTTACGCCACATTCGTCCGCAGTTGCGTAGTCTCTCAATGTTCTCAATTTCGCTTTTCCAATCAATGTTTTTGTATTTAGCAAAGACAATTTTTAATACAATTGTTTACGTTTTTTTGAAAATTTGTGTATTTGGCAACTCAAAAAAACATAAATTTGACAATCAAAATAAAAATAAAACAAATTAAAAAAAATCCTTGAAGATATCTATGTTTCTTTATCAGTTCCGCGGCTGTAATTACAAAAATTTTAATTGCCACGGTACTTTAAATGGACGGCAAATGACAAAATAAATAATACTTTTTGCAGAGGGGTTTCGTGGTAACGCCTAAAAATAGAGAACAGAATATCGACCGAAACAATTTTTCTTTTTTTGGAGGAAACCATGAGACCTTTTGGTACATTGTCAGTTATTGATTTTTGTGGGGTACTAGAGGATCAAATTGCGAAAAAAAATGTTGTTTCGTCACTTTGGAACCATTTAAGAGGGCGTGACAATTTTTTATTTTATTTTTGGACCACGAATAATTCGTCGATTTTGACGATTTCTTACGTTGTGTCGTCACATTGCGAGACGCTGTGCTATACAGCATACAGAAAACTTTCTCACACGAAAGTCAGACATTCTGGACGATTTTCGTCGATCGACGACATACAGCATAAGGCTGTTAATAAACAAAACGAAGTCAATACTGAGTTTTCATGTATATTTGAAATTGAAAATTAAACTTTTTCCAAAAATGGGTATATCAAAAATTAAAAAGAACATTATATATTATATGTCCATTTCCATGAAATGTCGTATGCCACGAGTGATCACCCGTGAATCACTAATAGACATCACTAATAGACATAGACAATTTTTTAAATTCGAGAGGAAGTGGATTCCACAACCGCGATATTCTGTTCGGAAATGATCTTTCAAACATTGTGAAAGTGATCAGTGATGAAAAATGATCAGAGTGCACCTTGCTCACAACAACGCCAAATTATATATATATATATATATATATATATATATATATATATATATATATATATTTATATATATATATATATATATATATATATATATATATATATATATATATATATATATAATATATATATATATATATATATATATATATATATATATATAATTTATATTAGGGTGATTCAAAAATGGATCTAATTTTTATTTTCCCACGAAATCGCTCACCATACGATCAGAAAAGTTGAACAAGAGACACACGTGCATTTTTTTCCAAAATCGATTGATGTTTAGAGGACGCGCACTTGGATTTTCTGTTTTTGGCGATCTGAAAAACGTAAGTTGGCTTCATGGGAAAAGTTGAATATCTCCCAAAGTTTAAGGAGTAAATTCACATAATTTTGGGAAAAGTGCTCCAATATAATGCAGTTTCCAAAACTGTTGTTACAAATTTTGAACATCGACTTATTACTACAGGAACTAATTATAAATTCATGAATTAATTTCAGTTAATAAAATAATTCCGCTCAAATCAGTTTGTTTCCGCTACACCCAATAATTGTTTCTTAGATATCCAATGTACCTAATAAATATAATTTTACCGCGGGCCTAGGCAATATATAGCGGTAAATATCGTCATCATTCAGAAATTCGTATGTTATATACGCAAGTTTTCAGAGATTGATTTATTTATACCTTTAGTATTTGGAGTAAAATGTCTTAAATTTTATATATATATTTATACATAATTGGTAAAGTTGTACCGAACTTATAGGTGATTATATTGTCAAAAAATGTATTATTATAATTACTCAACAGAACAAAAATAAAATCTATAATAATGTAATGCTTTATTTTATACCTATTTAACAAAAAAAATGTTATGGTAGGGAAACAACCAAGTGGTAAATATGGAAAAAAAAGTTTCTAATTTTAGTTTGGGCAATACTCTTGATAACCATATATCGCTTTCTTATTTGTCATTCGATCCGAAATTCTAAAAAAATCATCCAAAAGTAGTCTATAAAATAAAGAAATCGAGTTTTTTTGTATATTAAAATTAGTTTTCGTGACACTATTAAATCAACAGTACATACATTTTATTGCAATTTTAATTTGACATCGAGTAAATGTAAATGTAACATTACATTAACGATACAGCATGTTGAATCCACATTATGAAAAATAATAATAATAATTAAATTCATGTACCATGTTAACATCTAACAATATCAGCGTTACCAATAATCAAAAAATCATGTCAAACTTTGGAATATCTCCATACGAATATTTTTTCTTGTTTCTAGAGTAAAGTGTTATTGAATTAATAAATATTGAATAATCGACTCTAATTTAGGTGTTTCCTAACCAAATGTAATAAAATATATTTTATTAAATCGGTAATAAATAAAACATTTCACTATCGTACAATTATATATTTTATCTGTTGGGTACACATTTTTAAATTAAAAATGTATGAACAAATTTCATTTTCAACTATATAATATAATATAATATAATATAATATAATATAATATAATATAATATAATATAATATAATATAATATAATATAATATAATATAATATAATATAATATAATATAATATAATATAATATAATATAATATAATATAATATAATATAATATAATATAATATATAATATAATATAATATAATATAATATAATATAATATAATATAATATAATATAATATAATATAATATAATATAATATAATATAATATAATATAATATAATATAATATAATATAATATAATATAATATAATATAATATAATATAATATAATATAATATAATATAATATAATATAATATAATATAATATAATATAATATAATATAATATAATATAATATAATATAATATAATATAATATAATATAATATAATATAATATAATATAATATAATATAATATAATATAATATAATATAATATAATATAATATAATATAATATAATATAATATAATATAATATAATATAATATAATATAATATAATATAATATAATATAATATAATATAATATAATATAATATAATATAATATAATATAATATAATATAATATAATATAATATAATATAATATAATATAATATAATATAATATAATATAATATAATATAATATAATATAATATAATATAATATAATATAATATAATATAATATAATATAATATAATATAATATAATATAATATAATATAATATAATATAATATAATATAATATAATATAATATAATATAATATAATATAATATAATATAATATAATATAATATAATATAATATAATATAATATAATATAATATAATATAATATAATATAATATAATATAATATAATATAATATAATATAATATAATATAATATAATATAATATAATATAATATAATATAATATAATATAATATAATATAATATAATATAATATAATATAATATAATATAATATAATATAATATAATATAATATAATATAATATAATATAATATAATATAATATAATATAATATAATATAATATAATATAATATAATATAATATAATATAATATAATATAATATAATATAATATAATATAATATAATATAATATAATATAATATAATATAATATAATATAATATAATATAATATAATATAATATAATATAATATAATATAATATAATATAATATAATATAATATAATATAATATAATATAATATAATATAATATAATATAATATAATATAATATAATATAATATAATATAATATAATATAATATAATATAATATAATATAATATAATATAATATAATATAATATAATATAATATAATATAATATAATATAATATAATATAATATAATATAATATAATATAATATAATATAATATAATATAATATAATATAATATAATATAATATAATATAATATAATATAATATAATATAATATAATATAATATAATATAATATAATATAATATAATATAATATAATATAATATAATATAATATAATATAATATAATATAATATAATATAATATAATATAATATAATATAATATAATATAATATAATATAATATAATATAATATAATATAATATAATATAATATAATATAATATAATATAATATAATATAATATAATATAATATAATATAATATAATATAATATAATATAATATAATATAATATAATATAATATAATATAATATAATATAATATAATATAATATAATATAATATAATATAATATAATATAATATAATATAATATAATATAATATAATATAATATAATATAATATAATATAATATAATATAATATAATATAATATAATATAATATAATATAATATAATATAATATAATATAATATAATATAATATAATATAATATAATATAATATAATATAATATAATATAATATAATATAATATAATATAATATAATATAATATAATATAATATAATATAATATAATATAATATAATATAATATAATATAATATAATATAATATAATATAATATAATATAATATAATATAATATAATATAATATAATATAATATAATATAATATAATATAATATAATATAATATAATATAATATAATATAATATAATATAATATAATATAATATAATATAATATAATATAATATAATATAATATAATATAATATAATATAATATAATATAATATAATATAATATAATATAATATAATATAATATAATATAATATAATATAATATAATATAATATAATATAATATAATATAATATAATATAATATAATATAATATAATATAATATAATATAATATAATATAATATAATATAATATAATATAATATAATATAATATAATATAATATAATATAATATAATATAATATAATATAATATAATATAATATAATATAATATAATATAATATAATATAATATAATATAATATAATATAATATAATATAATATAATATAATATAATATAATATAATATAATATAATATAATATAATATAATATAATATAATATAATATAATATAATATAATATAATATAATATAATATAATATAATATAATATAATATAATATAATATAATATAATATAATATAATATAATATAATATAATATAATATAATATAATATAATATAATATAATATAATATAATATAATATAATATAATATAATATAATATAATATAATATAATATAATATAATATAATATAATATAATATAATATAATATAATATAATATAATATAATATAATATAATATAATATAATATAATATAATATAATATAATATAATATAATATAATATAATATAATATAATATAATATAATATAATATAATATAATATAATATAATATAATATAATATAATATAATATAATATAATATAATATAATATAATATAATATAATATAATATAATATAATATAATATAATATAATATAATATAATATAATATAATATAATATAATATAATATAATATAATATAATATAATATAATATAATATAATATAATATAATATAATATAATATAATATAATATAATATAATATAATATAATATAATATAATATAATATAATATAATATAATATAATATAATATAATATAATATAATATAATATAATATAATATAATATAATATAATATAATATAATATAATATAATATAATATAATATAATATAATATAATATAATATAATATAATATAATATAATATAATATAATATAATATAATATAATATAATATAATATAATATAATATAATATAATATAATATAATATAATATAATATAATATAATATAATATAATATAATATAATATAATATAATATAATATAATATAATATAATATAATATAATATAATATAATATAATATAATATAATATAATATAATATAATATAATATAATATAATATAATATAATATAATATAATATAATATAATATAATATAATATAATATAATATAATATAATATAATATAATATAATATAATATAATATAATATAATATAATATAATATAATATAATATAATATAATATAATATAATATAATATAATATAATATAATATAATATAATATAATATAATATAATATAATATAATATAATATAATATAATATAATATAATATAATATAATATAATATAATATAATATAATATAATATAATATAATATAATATAATATAATATAATATAATATAATATAATATAATATAATATAATATAATATAATATAATATAATATAATATAATATAATATAATATAATATAATATAATATAATATAATATAATATAATATAATATAATATAATATAATATAATATAATATAATATAATATAATATAATATAATATAATATAATATAATATAATATAATATAATATAATATAATATAATATAATATAATATAATATAATATAATATAATATAATATAATATAATATAATATAATATAATATAATATAATATAATATAATATAATATAATATAATATAATATAATATAATATAATATAATATAATATAATATAATATAATATAATATAATATAATATAATATAATATAATATAATATAATATAATATAATATAATATAATATAATATAATATAATATAATATAATATAATATAATATAATATAATATAATATAATATAATATAATATAATATAATATAATATAATATAATATAATATAATATAATATAATATAATATAATATAATATAATATAATATAATATAATATAATATAATATAATATAATATAATATAATATAATATAATATAATATAATATAATATAATATAATATAATATAATATAATATAATATAATATAATATAATATAAAAACGTAAACAATTGTATTAAAAATTGTCTTTGCTAAATACAAAAACATTGATTGGAAAAGCGAAATTGAGAACATTGAGACTACGCAACGGCGGACGTATGTGAGTGAAAACCAGACGATATGTGTCACTCATGAAATTATACAGCATAAGGCTGTAAAATTAATTTCAGGGGTTCTTGTGGGGTCCCGTTTTTATTAGAGTATAAACCAAAAAAAATCGCTTCAAAAATCGTTTTTCCCAAAGTCAATTCATTCCGGGTAAATTTAACCTCGGACTATTCTTTTATTGATAAATCTTTTCCATATATTTTTTCCCAGAGACAATTCTCAAAGATTTTATACGAATTCTTCACCGGAGAATTATTCTTCGATACAATTTTTACCATTCTATATGAACAGCACATCGAAGTTCTTTCACATTTCCATCTCCAAGATGTAGGTTGTATTGGAGGGCCACGCTCGGTCGACCAATCTCACCAACATATACAAATGAAATATGTATTTTTATGCATTCTGAAAACAATAACAAAAAAACACGCATTATTTTGATTATATCTTAATTTTACTCACGTGACTGTGAGTGAGTGTGAGTAGAACAAAAAAAACGTGAGTGAGTGTGCGTGATTAGAAAAATTCTTTTTTGAGCATGAGTCAAAACTCACTAACATACCCATCTCTAATGTCTATTAATAGTTATAGGCACACCTTTTAGAACATTCAGGGCAATCATGAGCCCCGTTGTAGCAAAACTCCGAGTACCGAATCTCCGGTATGAATACGAGTTTTTAGCTATCATATGATCCTCGAGGAATGGAATTTAGCGTTGTTGATCAAAAATTCAATTTCGAAAATTCGAAATAAGCTGTTTAAGTGAAATCAGTGAAAATATATCAACAAAAAACAGTTATAAGGCACACCTTTTAGAACATTCAGGGCAATCATGAGCACCGTTGTAGCAAAACTCCGAGTACCGAATCTCCGGTACGAATACGAATTTTTAGCTATCATATGATCCGTGAGGAATGGAATTCAGCGTTGCTGATCAAAAATTTAATTTCGAAAATTCGAAATAAGCTATTTAAGTGAAATCATTGAAAATATATCAACAAAAAAGTAAAAAAAAATGTGTTAATGTTGTAACAAATTGTTTAAAATTTTATTGTTTAAAGAAAATTTGTTAATTTTTCTATAAACATTTGTGTAAGCGAGTCGATTTTATTTGAATCGATAGCCTTCAGGATGTGTTTGAGATCTTTGGCCATCTTTGAGATCTTTGCAATTCTCGCGCGATTCGGTCGGACGGATACAGTAATACCAGACACTTCTGCAAGATATATTGTGAGTCATCGAGAAAAATATGGCCAGAGCTTAATCTCTACTGTGCGCCCGTCTGCACACACACACAAAAAATCACATTCCGACAAAACAATGCATTGGTAGAAAAAGTGCCAACTAACCAACTAGCCACTTAACCAAAAAGATGGTTTTACATGGTTAAAAAACAAAATCATTATTTATCAAATGGACTATGGTTTTTATACCCTATACCCTGAGGTTCATGGTATACGCCCCTTAGGAGGCATGTCCGTTATAGAAAAGAATATATATTCAAAACTGGGCGAAACCGCCTACATTTGTTTTCTTACTTTAAATCCATTTTTTCATATCCCACAAAATTATACCAGTAATATATCCACCAAGAGTGTAGGGTATTCCAAAGTCGGACCCGACCGACTATAAAAGTTCGTCCCATGTGACCGAATTTACCCATGTGACCTAACTTTCCCAACTCTTTGTAAATTCAACGGCTGCATTTATTAATATAACAATTCAAAATAATTCTCAGTTACATGAACACAACGGATATTCGTTAAGTGAACAGGCCATTTGCATATTTTACAATTTTTATAGAAAAAAAACAACGCATCATGACGCTTAGCGTTTGCCACTAGACCCAGCCTGCCAGACACGAATTTAAAATATTCGACCACAGTGGTCTTGGGAGTCTTTATTTTTGACCACATGTGATTTTATAATAGGAGGAAAACTTGTATGTCAATAATAAAGGCTAAACAAATATTTTTATAACAAAATAAACTTCTTTATGAAACAAAATGAATTTGTTCGTCGAACAGAATATATTTGTTTATCTAAAAAAATAAATTCGCTTATTATATAAATTTACTTTGTATACTGTTATATATACTGTTATATTATACTGTTTTTACTTTAAAATAAAAATTAGTGTGCGGAGCGTTGTGCGTAATTTGTTGTGCTGCAAAAATTATGTTCTGACGACGCAAATTTGGGTCATGTTAGTGAACACCTTCGATGATCTACAATGGATTGTGGGCAGAATTAACATTCATATTGGGCCAACAATAGGTAAAACATGAAAACAAATTTCGTCTGCAGCTTACTTACTGGCACACTTTTGCCACAACAAAAAAGAAAATGCAGAAGCTTTTTCGTTCCAGTGATTATGGAACGACGCTCGTCACCGCTATTATAACAAATGCTGCCTGCATTTTTGGACAAATTATAACGGATTGCTGTTTAACGACTGATCGAATTTACTTCAACTTTGGACAAAAAATTATACATTTTATATCTTTGTAACTACTAAACGAAATGGTCAAAATTTACGGAATCTTAATAATTATAATGATTAGACATATGATTGTATTTTACTATGACTGATGTCGTAATTTATTACATATTTGTGACCATTTAACCGATATGGACAAAATTTAAGAAAGTAACTCTTTGTTGTTGAAAGTATCACAACTAGAAAGGGCAGGGAATCTAATGTTGCATGTTTGAAATCTATGGCTACATTCAGAACACTGCAATATTAATATAATATTAATAATAAGTTATTTTTAAAATTGGCAGTTGAAGAACCGATGCGTTCAATAACAGTGAGCGATACTAAGCACCTTCGCAACTGTTGATTGTTTTGAATGCAGCCAATGCATCGATACAATCAAAATCATTCGAATGCATTTAATGATGTCCATAAGAGAAAATTTTATAAAAAAAAACTTTTTTGGGTGAACCTGCTCCAGTGGGAATACAAAAGCATCCTAATGCGTATTTGGAACTTTTTTTTTGTTCGTTTATGGATGTGAAGCAATGAAGATTTTTTTTTGTGGGATAAAAATAGAGCCACAGCACTCAGACAGGGTTATATCCATTGTGCTGTGACCCAGTTCCCTGGTTTTTAATGACATTTCGGATTCATAATTGAATCTAAGAAAGCTATTGTGTGATAAAGAGTGAAGCTGATCCTTTCTAATCACGTTTGTGCCAAAGATCTGACTTCTAATTCTAAAAAATGCTGGACAGTCACAGATAGTGCTCTGTGGTGCCAGTTTCTCCGTAGGCAGCACATAAGGCGCTTTCGGCCAGACCGAATGCGTTCATGTTTTTTTCACATGCGTTGTGAAGTCCCGTCACTTTTCTGCACTCATTTCTACTTAAGAAAAGTAGAAACGAGGCTGATCTTTTGGTTATCGTCTGTGTCATGAGCTTGGAGAATCTGCATTTGGTCTCGTTCAGCCATCTGCTCTTGTGTGCGGAGGCGACCCAAGAGCTTATTTATCGCTGCAAACAGATAAAGCTCTGTTCTGCCATCTATTATCCGCAATGTAATCCATAGCCATATGTATGTATTCGGCTTGAAATACCGCGGCATTGTCGCCTATGGCGAAGTGAAGTCTGCGGTCATCCGGTTCCACAAACACTCCAGCACCAGATCCCTGATCGGTTCTGGAGCCATCGGTGAAAATGCAGTGTTACTTTCTACCTGCCTCACAATCAGCCGTTAGACAGTCTTGAATGTCAGGTTGGCAAACCTCAAAATTTCGTCGTGCTAATATTTCTGTTATCATTGCATCGTAGGGCATCTCCAGTACACAGGTGTCTAATGGAGTGTCGAGTACAATGTCAGAGATATTCCAAGGAACATTAAACCAGAAACCACCCCGGTGCTTCTAAATCTTCTTTGGAGTTCATGGACCGAATCCAACAACGTGCAATATATTTAATAGGGGATGAAATAATTTCATCCTCTATTGGTTCTCTTGAGCACCGAACGACCGTTGGGTGTGTAAGCCTGTTTTATAAGTATTACAATGGTAAGTGTTCGAGGGAGATACATGGCCTGATTCCACCAGGTCGTGTGTTTTCTCGTTCTACTCGGGCATCGAACAAAGCCCACCCCTTCATAGTCCACTCGGCTCTCAACAAAACCACGCATTATAGAGAGAATTCGTTCTTCAGTCGCACGATTCGTTTGTGGAACAATCTCTTTGCATAAATAGGGGGCATCCCCTGAGTGTTGGTTAATTTGTAAAAAAAAAAGTGGTGGTGGTAGGTTTAAGATTGCATTCAGCGCTGGACCAGGTGTAGTGGGAAAGGCACCCGTAACACCTGTTGTGAATTAGTTAACACATTTTTCTTTTCCTTATTGTTCTTCACTATTCATTCAGTTTTGGATGTTGCTGTACATATGTTGAGCGCATCATGATTTTATATCATGTTGTACTCATGTTGTACAGCAACATGTTCATAGCATTGTCCCAACGCTTCACGTTGGCAACAATGATAATAATTTGGCAAAGCGCTAAATCTATGCTTAGACCACGCCTCGTTCAAGTTATCTTGCACAGTTAACAAAAGCTTGCAATAATTTGGCAAAGCGCTAAAGCTTTACTTAGACCACACCTCTTTCAAGTTAACTTGCACAATTAACAGAGGCTTCCAATACAATTTTTTATTGCATGATTAAAGGGCTATGTTAAAATAAGCAGAGCAGCGTTTGCCAACAATTCTGATATTTCGCAATTGGTGTCAGCCAAAAACTGCAAATCGGACTTTCATCAAAAGTCACGTACACCAAAATTGAGTGAATGTGAAAATTCACTAGAACATTATGAAAATAGATTTTAAGAAAAGCTTGCAACGAAGGTATTGTTAAGACCTTTCGTTGCAATTTAAAATATAGTAGTTTAGTCAACCTCAAGTGGAGGTAATAATGTTAATAACGCAATAAAAGTGTAAATTCAACATAAAACTAAAAAGTGTTTAATTAATTAAAATCTGGAAAATAATTCATCTAAAATTTACAACATTTGGCACAGCCGGTACCAACCTCTCAAGGACCGAGAGTGGAAAGAAGGACGAAGGAAGGAGGATGAGAAGGAAAAGTAACCAAAATGGTAAGTGATAAAAATTTTAATTATTTGTTTTTTAATTTAAAAAAAAGGAGCTTCGAAAACCAGATTTAATTGTATTTTGTTTTTTTTTGTTATAGAGATAGGGATAATTATGAATAAAAAATGTTTAAACATTCTAAATAATTTAAAAATATATAAAAGAAAATACACACTGCGAATCCGAACTCCGGACCCTCTAGTGTATAATAAAATAATTCATACTATTAGTATGCACATTATAATTTTCATTAAATATAAAACGATAACACTATAAAATCAAACAAATATTTATTTTCAAAACGTATCAGTTTTTCGCAGCATTGAAGGCTGTTGATAAAGAGAATTAATTTTTATATCAAATTAAATGAAAAATAAAATGAAATAAAAAAAATATATATTTTCCGAATGTGTAGTCAGGAGTAACATTTAGAAATATTCAAGAAGTTTTAATATTTTATATACATTTCTACATTTTAATATTTTATATACATTTCTCTTAAACGTCTTCTGTACTACGAAAATAATTACATAGTAACAGCGATTACTAAAATTTTAATATAATCATATTTTTATTAAAAAATCGAAATTTTACAAATTGTCTGAAAAGAAGAAGGACAATATAATAATTGAAATAACACTGAGATTCCAAACTACGCACCCTCCAGTGAATAACAAATAAAAACTAAATGATTTGATTAAATTTTAATCATATTTTTATTAAAAAATCGAAATTTTACAAATTGTCTGAAAAGAACAAGGACAATATAATAATTGAAATAACACTGAGATTCCAAACTATGCACCCTCCAGTGTATAACAAATAAAAACTAAATGATTTGATTAAATTTTAAAGCGTGTGAACACAGCACTGATTGCTGTTATGTTTTTAAAAATAACAAAAAATTTATATTAAAAAATCATTTTGTAAAATTTTTTTTTTTTGCAGAAACTTTTCTCGCGCGATCACGGCATTACAGCGTATGCCTGTATGCGAAGTCTTTCAGTATCAGCAATCTTATTAGAACGCCAATTCTGAAAGGCTTCCTCTTTCGATCTCACTGCAATCCTGCAAGTCTCATTAAACCAAGAGGTGTCCTTGGGTTTAGTGCTAATCTTTTTAAAAGGTATGAAGGACCGCATACCCAATAAAATAATATTTTGTACCATTAAGGCCGCGGCATTTATGTCTCTATCTGCGGAATACAATTTCCAATTGAAAAAATCATTTAACGCATCCCAATTTGCTTTTTCGTAAAGCCATACAGTCCTCTTTGGGGCTTTAATCGAAGAGGCGCGTAAACTAGAATACGAAAACGCAGCGGAATCAATACAGTGGTCGGAATTACGTGCAAGGACTTTTACATCATATTTTTCATGATGCGAAGTCAGAAAAAGGTCTAAGACTTTTAGGCTCTGCCCACCGACGCGTGGGAGTTACGTAGGTTCCTTCACCAATTGAGTGAGTTGGTTGCACTCGGCAAACAGCTCAACATAACAACCATCCTGTGTTGATAGACCCGAGTGGCTCAACCAAGTGGCGTTGTGCACATTAAAGTCACCAGCAACAACATTTTCACTGCCTGGAAATTGTTCCAATATATTTGAGATCGAATCAGATAGGTCATCTAACTTGTTACTGGTAGAAACCCTATCTAGATTCGGACTCCTATAAATAAAACACAAGTGCATGATGTGTGACAACATTTTGGATTTAATCCACATAGAATTAAATTCATTATCCGAAACACTATGCTGCTATTTGTGCTGGTACGCAACGTCACTTCGAATAAAAAGGGCGAGACCCCTATGGGCAGAGAATAATGGCAGTAGGTGGTACCCAGGTATTTGAAAATTCAGTGGATCTGTACCCTCACTAACCTGGGTCTCACCTAATGCCATTATATGTGGCCTATACACAGAAACATGCGCATAAACAGAGGAAAAATTTGCCCTCAGTCCACGAACGTTGCAAAAATCTATACGGAAGTTTTGCGACATTTTCGCTACTGTGTAAATTTAAAACAAACAAACATACTAATAGCGGGCGCAGTTGAGACAAACAAGTGAGAGCGTAAACTAAACAGTGGTGAGTGTTAGGCCTTCACCACTGTCTTCGTTGCGCACTCTTGCAGTCTCACCCTCGCACGCTGGTAGCGTGGAGTAGGATGGGGAAGGGACAGAGAACGAAAAACAAATGAACAATTGCAGCAGAGGGCATAGATAAGCCCGTTGCGTTGACAATTGCAAAAAATCCATACAGCAAAAACCGGTTGTATTTATTGTTGATGTTGTTAATGTTGTATTTAATTTCGCAGCATGCGTTATTGTTCTATGTTGATATTTTTGTGGGTTATTGTTATTTTTATTTTGATTATTTAAAAAATAAATTATTTTAAAATAGCGGACGACACTTGGAACGACACTTAAAACTATTTCACGGCACTCGACAAGTGTTAAAATTTGGTGCAACGGACGACGAATTAAAGTAAAAGGACGGCGCGACACGTCCGCCTCCCATCATTGCGCAGACACAACTGAATTTTCAATTACAACTTGATGAAATTTATTTTTTTAATTTAAAGATAAATTTAACGTTTTAAATTGATTGAAAATATTTAATGGCAGATGCTAATGAATTTTACAGAAAAGGGTGAATTAAAAGATTAGTTGACGTGTTGAGAAAACGTTTAAACGATTATTGTTTAAAACGTATAGCAGAGTTAGAAGAAACAGTTAAGATAGAAGAGGAAAACATAAAATTAAGAAATTTATTGAAAGAAAAGTATAATTCTGAGGAATCAATAAATAATTCTGTCAGACGCCAGACAAGGGAGGAGTACGCGACGTTGGAGGAAGCGAACAACAAAATACAGGAGTTGAACGCGCATATTAGATATTTGAACGAGGAGGTTAAGATAGCGCACGAGACATCCTTATACCACAAGGATACCATAGAAAGTGACGACATCACAACACAGGGCAACATGGGATTAGGCGAAGTCGCGAAATTCGTTAAAAATGCGGTGCCATATTTTGCAGGTGCAGACTCATCATCGCAGAGAACGGATCTTCACCGTTTTATCGAAGGATGTGAAGTGAGGGATGAATGTCATACACGGAGAAACACTCCGTATTGCAGTGACTGTCGTACTTATGGACATGAACAGTGTGCAGATCGTTCGGGTCGGAATGTTTTTTCAGGACATACTGCTCCCCAAGGAAGTCAGACACCCGTACCTGAGGTAAATGGTCAAGGTGGTATCCAGAACCAAGGCGGGGGTGCTCCAGGATTGAGATGTGATTGGTACCATAGAGGGGGACACGTCGAGGGGGATTGTCGCGTTAAACGCGAAACACAAGTTTTTCAAGCAAATAATGGTAATGGGAATTTTGCAAATATTGCTAAATATTGCACTTGGTGCAGTAAGGACGGACATGTTATTATGAATTGTTATGCCAAACGCAAATATGATGCATGGAACAATAATAGCATACCACAGGGAAACTACCAGGGGCCCAGTCAAGGCCACTCTGGGAAGACTATGGATACATTCCGTACAGGGACGAGTATAATTTGCAATGAAGTAATTTCAATATGTTGTTTATTATTAGCGCTATGTGCGTTTTATCGTCCGAAATGTATAATAAATACACGATTTGAAAAATTAAATTGTCTTCAATTACTTATAATTTTAAGAGTAAATTTATGTCGAGGAAAATGAAATTAGCTTCACAATTAGGCATGCATCGTAAAATATTTAACCGGCATGGAGAGTGTTTCAAGATATTCGATACGAGTGATGTGTTCATTGAAGTACCTTGCAAGGCAGCAAAAAATGGAAAACTTAGTCTGTTAGTAGATTCTGGAGCTGAGGCCAGCCTGATTAAAGCAAATAGGATGGCACATTTGCCGAATTTTAATAAAAATATTCAGAAAGATCTGAGTGGTGCTTTTTGTGGATGCGTTAGAACCTTAGGCTCCACTAAGATTCAGCACACAAACATAGAAAACCTGAGTTTAACGCTACACGTTGTGTCACTTGAACAAGGGGTTCCAGCAGATGGAATAGTAGGGCGTGACAATCTCTGGAACAGATCTTTAATAAATGCGTTAAATAAAAAAATTACCTTTTTCGATGAAGACAAAAATCACCTTGTTAAATTTCCATTAAAATCATTGCAAGACATAGAAAATATTAATTTTAATCAACAAATCAGGGAACAGCTCAGAACGGCCATGGCCGTTAAAAACAAGAATTCATATAGTTTTGTTGCACAAACAGGAAATTCAGCCAGGAGTATATTTGGGAGAGAGTTTAACAAATGTTATGAGAAATAGAGTATATGCATCAATTTAAAATGCCACCGATAAGGACGTGACCATTGATAGCAATATCAAGTCACAATTTTCAAATTTTAACAAATATAATGAAGCAACAAAGGCGAGTTCTACAATAAATTCGGTTAATATAAAAAATAGAATTGATAGATTATTAGGGAATGTAAAGATCGATGAATCATTGAATAAAGAAGAAGTTGCCTCTTTGCAAAATATTTGCTTGTCATATCATGACGTTTTTCATTTGAAGTGAATTAACATTCACTCCGATATTTAAACATGAAATACCCACACAATGGAATCAGCCACCAATAAATAAGAAACAGTATAAACTGCCTCATATGCATAGAAATGAGATTAATAGACAAGTATGAAAGATGTTAGACGATGGAATTGGGGGATAGAGTCCGCTGCTTTGAGTCCCTCCGCATATAAGACGACGATCTTAGCCACTGGGCTAAATACATAATTACACTAAGTTAATAAAAGCTAGTACTACACTAAATAGGAATATTTTAAATAATGTACCACACTATATTTCAAATATATATATATAAATATATATATATATATATATATATATATATATATATATATATATATATATATATATATATATATATATATATATATAGTGGTTTTAATACACGCCATGCTAATTCTTGTGACTATACATGAACCCTTATAAATTATACTAAATTATATTAATTTTACAGAAGTTACCATACCACACTTTTGAAATAATTTAAACAAAATTAAAATTATTGTTAGTAAAAGATTCATGTACATTTAAAATATCCGAATGCACAAAAACTTTTATTTAGAGTGACCGCTGGATACTGACGCAGAAGCATAGATGATCATAGATGATGGGGTCTTGGGACTTTAATGAGGACATGTGGAAGGAGCTCTGGGTGTTATCAACAAGAAGAAGTAGTGAAGCAGAGGCCCAGCAGATTCGAATAAAGAAAAACGAAGCAGAGTGTCAGCATATTGGAAAACGAGACAGGACACACTAAACGCAAACTTGTTGTTATACCAAATACAAGTAGATTACAATGGTTTAATTTTAACAATGAACCACAAATGCCAAATACAAGATGCAGATAAGATGAAAACTGGACCTTGAAAATTGCCACAATTGCCAGATACTAGAAGCAAAATGGACCTAAAAAATTTATAATAAAAAAAAGAGAAATCGCATTATTATGTCTTTTATATTACATAAAGAAGAAAAGATGCAATATCGAACTACTAGGTTTTCTGATATCAACAATTCAAAAAACTATAATATCTTACATAACACGACATTAGCACCAAGATGATTCAAAATGTTTGAAAAGATCGCAGAAAAGAACACTCATCTCAAACAAATCGTCAACCAAGTCAACGGGACCAAAACTCTCTTAAACGACTTAGAGTCCAGCGTATCAACCTGACGACGTACACTGGAGATAACACCATTTGCAAATTCCACAAGAACCATCGAAGCCCAACAAAAACATCACACTACATACAACGAAACATTGAAGATGAACAAGGCAAATCCGACCCAACACACAGAAGAGCAAGAGGAGAAATCTAGTCCAACAGTAGGGCAGACAAAAGTCACTCATGTAATTCTTTACACCTCTCTAATCCAAATATAAAATCAATATATTCATGTTAAAATACCAATAAACACACAAAGACTCAATACACAAACAAAACACATATTAATAAAATAATGGGCATACGTTTATCCATATACATATATATTAATTATCATATAATTACAAGTATTAAATCGGTTAGATTATCTATATAAGTATTAACAAATATTACACAAGTATAAACAAAAGATATAAAAAAAACACAAAAATAAAATATATATATACAACAAAAAAAAAACAAATAATAAATAAAAGAAAAAAAAATACATATATATATAAAAGAAAAAATCTATCTAAAAAATATTATTATTATTGAAACACATTCAAATATTCAAAAAAATGTTATAGCTGCGAAAAAGTAAAAATATTATAATTGTTAAAATAACACATTATCATTATTGTCACCGTGTTAAAATAAACATATTATCGTTAATATTCTCAATATTAATTCTTAGAAACATACTTTCTATATATTAAAAATATTTTTAAGATATCTAGTAAAAAATTATTATTATTCCTAATATTAATAATATTTTTTTTTCATAAGGGGGGAGTAATGTTGTGAATTAGTTCACACATTTTTCTTTTCTTTATGGTTCTTCACTCATTCACCTCATTCAGTTTAGGATGTTGCTGTACATATGTGGAGCGCATCATGATTTTATATCATGTTGTACTCATGTACAACAACGCTTCGCGTTGGCAACAATGAGTATAATTTGGCAAAGCGCTTAAGCTATGCTAAAGTTAACTTGCATGAAAATAAGCAGAGCAGCGTTTGCCAACAATTCTGATATTTCGCAATTGGTATCAGCCAAAAACTGCAAATCTGACTTTCATCAAAAGTCAAGTACACCAAAATTGAGTGAAAGTGAAAATTCACTAGAACATTATGAAAATAGAATTTAAGAAAAGCTTGCAACGAAGGTATTATTAAGACCTTTCGTTGCAATTTAAAATATAGTAGTTTAGTCAACCTCAAGTGGAGGTAATAAAGTTAATAACGCAATAAAAGTTTAAATTCAACTTAAAACTAAAAAGTGTTTAATTAATTAAAATCTGGAAAATAATTCATCTAAAATTTACAACACACCCAGACACACTCTGAATTTTGGCAAGACTAGTAGCCACGCACTTTCGCGACAGCTAGTTCCACCAGACTACCGATGCATATGATATCATCGGTTTTTTCATTGCCGTGTAAATCCATAAGGTTTTGCTCGGCTTTCTAGAATTAAGCCCAGATATTTTACTTCGTTAGACAGAATAATAGTGACACCCTTAAGTACTGGTAGAGATAATCCTGTCATTATTCTTTTCCTAATGAAGAGAACAATCCCTGTTTTGTGAGGGTTGACGGAAAGTCTGTTTGCAGTACACCAGCTGTCAATTCGGTTCAATGAGTTTTTTGTTTTAACACAGACCTTATTGAGAGAAAAGCCTGTGGCAAGAGTGGCAACATCGTCTACCTGGGAATAGCCACCTGGTCCATCAAGATCATTGAGCAGAGAGTCAACCAGCATACAACAGAGCAAGGGAGAGAGAACGCCTCCTTGAGGACAACCTCTATTCACCCCTGCCAGAATATACTGACAGCTCTCCGCCTCAGAGGTGATGGTCTTAAACATTAGCATTGACCTTATCCATATGACCAATGTTTCATGCCTTCTACGTCACACTTTCTATCAAAAGTCGCATTATCAAAACCACCCTCGATGTCAACAAATATGCCCATGATGTACATCTTTCTCTGAAAAGCATGCTCGATCCGGCATGCATGCTCAACCAGATGTGGCAATGCTCTTTCACAGGATTTTCCACGTGGGTAGGTATGCTGTCTCGACGATAGTGACAACGATGTTTTTCTGATGTGCAACTCAACTAGTCTTTCTAGACACTTTAGTATGAAGGACATCATACTAATGGGTCTGAAGCTCTTGGCTATGGAATAGTCTTCTCTACCAACTATAGCAATGAAGGCTACTTTAACTAAATGCCAGGATGTCGGAATGAATGCCCATGCGAGACTTGCTCTAAAGAACTTCTTTAGGCATGGTAGCAATTGGGTTATACCTTCCTGTAGCATGACTGGGTAGATGCCATCCGGCCCAGGTGACTTGAAGTCATCAAAAGAGGCCACTGCGTATTGGATAGCTTTATCGTACACAACCAATCTGACAACATTCCAGTCATGTTTTGTCACATTAGAGTTGTTATTGCAGTCCCTAGTGCAGGGATTACAAAGTGGCTCTATATGGATTTGATTTCCCGGAAAATGAGTCTCAACTAGGACAGTAAGTGCCTCTGTCTTAGACTCCGTATACGATCCATCAGGTCGCCGCAGTGAGTCCAGTCGGGTAGTTTGGTCTCTTTTAAGAAACTTGAACTCGATATACCTGTGGTCCGATAAAGAATCTTCTTTAGAAACCTTCCAGATTAAGATCAGTCTACAGTTAGACAAAGTTAGGTCAATCACTTCATGTCTTCTAGCAGTCACAAACGTAGGTTTATTAGCAGTGTTGTGAATGTGCAAATTTGAGGTCATAATGAAGTCAAGGAGTTTGGTACCTCGTGCGTTGCATTCGCTGCTGCCTAACACAGTGTGTTGAGGATTAGCGTCAAAGCAAAGAATAAGGCCAGTCTCCTTAAGATCACAGTACTATATGAAGTCAATAATTGCCTTTGGTGGAGGAAGCTGTAGTGAGTAATAGGGGAAGTAGCCTGAGGTGACAATCAGATATTTCCATCCACTATCGCTTTCATAGCTCACATTAGCTGCAACCAGGTCTTGCCCACAGAATTGGTGACAGCAAAGTGTTTCGATACTATAGGACAGCTTCTAGGCCTTACGGCTAGCTCATCGTACAGTATGGTTTCACCACGTAGTTCACCAAGACCACAGATGCGTTTGTTATACACCCATGGTTCTTGAATAGTTGTGATGTGAGGTAATATATGCAACATGGAGAGCCGCTTACCTAGTAAAGCGGTAGCAGCTTTAGAATGTTGCAGATTGATCTGAGTATATATCATGACAGGATAAATAACTCATTTCTCATCATGTGCCTATTCATTTGGAATTGTTTCGGTATTTGATCCGTCCAAAATATAGGTGTAGATGATTGTCATACTTAGATATAATGACATCTAACCACTTCTGGTCTAAGCCAACAACCAGGTTTGAGCCCTTCTTATCCTCCGGACCTCGCTCTGGTTTATGGCTATAGATTTTGCATGTTCTGAGCACGTAGGCAGGCAAGCACTTCCGCTGTTTTCCTGATAGGACCAGGTATCCTACATATTGCTCGCCTGCGTTTGGGTTCGTCTCCACTGAGAACTGCGAAGCGCGATTTGCCCAAAGGGAAGATTTTAGCAACGGCTGTGGCAATTGCGACGAGCATAGCACCTTCTTGATGCCATCACTCGTCTCATAGCCTTTTGCGTGTGCACTGACACCGCCGGTGCTGACTAGCCGCCACAGATGTTTTACTTCTGCATCATTCATCTTTTGCTCCTTCCTCAGTTTGCCAATAATCGCAACCGAAAGAGCTTTGCGAGCAGCATCACGATATGATACTGCTTACCTCTACGGTCTTTCTAGGATTAGATGCTGGTAAGACACCACTTTCCTTCGATCGACCCATGTTTCCAAATACGTGACAGAAAGGAGCCCTGAGAGGAAACAACACTGTCGAGCAGTAAAACATTGAAGGATTAGTCGTAAGCATAGCTGAACGGACACTTTCCTCTACTGCGTTGTCATTATACTCCTCTAGATTCCTGTCTCATAAATTTGAGAGATGGAGGGGCACGATGAACCCCCAGTTACAGGAGCAGAATGGTTCATCGTAACAGGGTTGGTTGCGTGGTTTGTGGCCTCCAGAATCCTTGCCTCAGCCGCCGTAGCGGGTGGATTGTCTTTTTTGTGGGTACCATCTGGAGTAATAATAATAATAAGTTGGCACTACAGTCCTGAAAAACTTAGGCCGAACTCTCTCACCATTTTGAGCTCTGCGTGTTATATTTGTGGTGGCACCTACAGTTTATTTCCGAATCCGAACGGCGGGTGAGAGCTTTTCATAGGCAATGTTTTCTCTGGTAGGTTTGCCATTTACTGCCGAGAGCTAGCTCGGTATAGACAAATTTTTGTATGAAAAGATGTTGTTAGCCCCAGTCCAGGTTTGAACTGGGGACCTTTCGGCTCACAGACCAACGTACTAACCACTGAGCTACCGCGGCTACCACCTGTAGTAGTTAAATCTTTATGTTGACCCAGCGCGGTGGTGTGGGGTTTATTTAAAGTCTGCACAGAGAATTTCACCAAAATTATGTTTTGGTAGTAGGTAGTACTGCAGGGTCGGTGGCTCGATTGGTTTGTGCGTTGGACCACAAGCCGAAAGGTCCCCCTAGGTAAACTGCATTAACCATGCATAGATGGCATTAACCACTTTGCGTACAAATGTAACACGCACAGCTCGACCAAACTTTTATTAGTAATGCTGACCACCATCACACGTGAGCCATCGAAACTGTTCACTTACATCACCCAAATTCATTTTAGACTCTGTCATTTCCATCACAAGAACATAATATTTTTGCTGCACAACAAATTGCGCACAAGTCCCACATCCTGATTTTTATTTTTGAATAAAAAGAAAACAAAAAAAAATTAATTCTGAGTTTTAAAATACAAATTGAAATTTGATATTTATTGCTGAGCAAGCAAATAAAAAAATTAAAAATAATCGTTATTTTTTGATTTTTTCCCGCAAAAATAAAAATAACATTAAAAATAACCGTTATTTACGGTCCCTTAAATAAAATAATAATTCCATTCAATTCAACCTATTTAAATTAAAAATTAAATTACATTAAGTATATTCAAAAATCAACTCTGGTCATCTGTCAACACATATTTTTTTATGATGCGTATTATTTATCAACATTTTTAATAAATTTCAATTGTTTAAACAAATTAAAGAAATGCTTTAGAGTTGCACCCATAGTATTAAAAAGGGAGTTTCCTTAAACACCGAGCATTTTAACATTTTTTTAATGCTCAGGGGATGCCCCCTATTCATGCAATGCATTGTGTTGATCGAATGAAAGGATTGTAGGTTATTGGGATAGAGGAAAAATGGAGTAGTATCGGTGAATGTTTGTTTTGAACTTGGCCAATATCAAAGATGTATGAAAAAACAGACGCAGGGAGATTGTTCCACAAACGTATCGTGCTACTGAAGAACGAATTCTCTCTGTAATGCGTTCTTCTTTTGAGAGCCGAGTGGACTACGAAGGGATGGGCTTGGTTCGTTGCCCGATTAGAACGAGAAAACACACGACCTGATGGAATGATTTTCCCTCGAACACTTTCCGTTGTTATACCTATAGAACAGGCTTACACCTCCAACGGTCCTTCAGTGCTTAAGAGAACCAAAAGTCGATGAAATATTTTCATAATATATCGCACGTTGTTGTAGTCTGTCGAGGAACTCCAAGGAGGATTTTGAAGCCCCTGCCCAAATGTGCGAATTGTATTCCATCTTCTGTCGTAAGTTAGCAGGGGTGAAGTAAGTCTTACACCGTTTCAGAAAACCGAGGCACTTGGCCGCTTCTTTCGACACATCAAATATGTGGTCATTCCAACGGAGATCACATTGAATTGATATGCCCAGAACGTCAAGAGAAACTGACTGTGCAATATCCACAGCACCAATATTGAGGGGAGGGAGGGGTGAATCCATTCTTTTGTGAGATAACAGACAACATTGGGACAATATTGAGGAGAGGTAGGGGTGAATCCATTCTTTTGTGAGATAACAGACAACATTGGGTCTTGCTTGCAATAAAATCAACTCTATTTGCAAGACCCCACTCGGAGATTGATTTAAGGTCATTGTTGAGTGTGTCATTCATAGTGCGTCTTTTACTCTCAATCTCCAAAGAGTTTGGGCGCTTGTTGAACGAATATGAATGACAAATGTTACTGTCATCTGCAAAGGAATGAATTGGGTTCTAGGTCAATGACAGAAGGTCATTGATAAATACCAGAAATAGGGACGGGGCTAGGACGGAACCCTGCGGAACTCCAGAATTGATGGAATGTTGTTCGGAGAACACACCATCCATCGCACCTCGTATTGAACGACCCTGGAGAAAACTCGATATCCATCGAGTAAAAGATTCACCGACACCATATGCAATTAATTTTGAGACGAGGGCTTTATGCCACACTCGATCAAAAGCCTTGGAAATATCCAGAGCAATAACCTTACTTTCCCCGAAAAGGTGAACACAATTATTCCACTTTTCGGAGAGGACCGCTATGAAGTCACCTGTGGATCTGGTCCTACGGAAACCATATTGTCGGTCACTAAGTAATTCGTTTCGCTCTAGATAGTTTACAAAAAGGAAGTTAATTACGATTTCCATTACTTTGGAGAGCGCAGAGCATATTGCAATGGGTCGGTAATTGGCAGGGTTCGTAGCCTCGCCCTTTTTCGGAACTGGCTGGACATTGGCAACCTTCCAAAAAGATGGAAAAACTCCTGTTATGTAGGAGATTTTGAAAATGTTACGCAACAGACAAGCCAGCGTTGACGCGAACTTCTTCAACACATGAGTTGATATGTCATTTGGCCCAGAGGCTTTGTTAATATTGAGGTGTGCTCGAACCCTTTTTATTACCCGAGTTCGAAAAGGTATCTCCGGCATTGCAGAAGAAACAAAATCGACATTGGCAGTGGTTGATTGGTATCTGGGAACGTTGTATTATTTGCAAATAACTTGCCAAGAGATTAGCTTTATCAACCGGGTCAGTGAAGGTCTGGTCATACATAGTAGACGATGGAGTAGACGATGGAGTAGACGATGTCGTCTGATTCTTCACCCTTTTTACAAATTAGCATATATTTTTATTATATCTATGGTAGAGTAGCACCTTTTTACGCGCGTTTTCTTGGTGAAGAAACTTTTCGCGCGAGATGATGGCATTACAGAGAATCCTAGCCTGTATGCGAAGTCTTCCAGTATCAGCATTCTTGTTAGAACGCCAATTCCGAAAGGCTTCCTCTTTCGACCTGACTGCAGTCCTGCAAGTCTCAGTAAGCCAAGAGTGGTCCTTACCCAACTAATACAAAATTCGAAATGTTATCTTTCCGATTATCGTTTTTAGGGTGACTTAAAGGTACTTACAAAAGTTATCTATTAAGAATTGTATATCAGTAAGGTAACTTTTTAAAGTAAAAAAATCGGGATAATACCCACATAGTGGCACCTCTGAACTTAATACTACAAAGTTGGCATTAGTTTTTTTTTCCTGCGTCATATTGTTTGCTGTTAGCGTTTTTTGTGCTCCGTGTAATTTGTGTGAACAACAATGTCCGATTGATAGTAAAAATATTCACCGCGACGAGTAAACTACGTTTATGAATCGCCACAAAATCTGCTATATGAAATTGAAAATGTTCGTGGGCAGTACTTACTGCAGGCATCATTCTACCGAGTGAGGAGGTGTCTCAGGATGTGACTGTGGCAGTAACAAACAGTGCATATAAAATAATTTCAAATAAAAATGCATTTAAATTTAAAACATAGCATTTGGTTTGTCATTATTATTGTCTATTTCTATATATTTATTTGATATGTATTAGTTTGTCATTTGATTATTTCCATCAAATTTTGGAAAAGTAAATAATCGAATGACAAATACATTGATAATAATTTTTTGTCGTATTTTACATGTGTATTGGTAGTTAAAAGGGTTAACTAAAAGCTGTATTTAAGCTTTCTTATCGGCTGTCTAGAGGACAGCTTTCTGATGATGCCTTTTAATAGTTGACTTAAACAAAACTTTATAGTTATCTTTACGAGAGCTAAAAGTCAACAAAGAGGCCGACATTCGTAAGTCTCTCAGATAAATTTTTGATCACTTCACGACAACATTCGGATATCGTTAACTTTTTAAAGTTAGCATAAAGTTATGTTTGGGCATCGTTTGTCTGGTTGGGTGGGTTTAATGCTAATTTTTTTGGAAGGTATGAAAAACCGCATAACTAATAAAATTATATTTTGCACCATTAAATCCGCGGCATTTATGTCTCCATCAGCGAAACACAATTTCCAATTAAAGTTACGAAACAAAAACATTTAACGCTACCCAATTTCTCTTCGGGGCCTTAGTCGAAGAGGCGCGTAAACTAGAATACGAAGAAGCAGCGGAAACAGTACAGTAGTCGGAGTTATCAAGAGGTGCAAGGACTTTTACATCATATTTTTCATGAAGCGAAGTTTTTGGCTTTGCCCGCCGACGCATGGTATATACGTCGGCTCCTTCACCAATTGAGTGAGTTGGTTGCACTCGGCAAACAACTTAACAAAACAACCCTCCTGCGTTGATAGAATCGAGTAGTTCAACCAAGTAACGTTGTGCACATTTAAGTCAGCAGCAACAACAATTTCACTGCCAATATATTTGAGATCGAATCGGATTAGGCATCCAACTTAAACAAAATATAACCTCAATTGCAATATGTTCACAGGCTGTAACATTTGTAAATCTAATTAGACTACAGTCTAAATGTGTGAAATTATCTGGCAGAATTGGCGAAGCCCTCTCCAGCCCCACACCTAATGGACTGCAGTGGTACTGCACCCAGTGCCGTAAAATATCAATATCTGTGTTAATGGGAAAATTTACTGATCTACGTACATCGACGGCAAGTTTAATGTCGGAACTTAATCGGTTACAGGACGTCACTTTCAAACACACTTATGCGAACTTGTGAATACTATTGAGACTACCATGCCTGTCCTGCGAACGTATCTCATGTGGAGGCTGCCGCCACCGTTGAAAACTTCACAGATTTATGCACGAATCGGCTACAACTCCGCACCATCCGTGACGATGGGATCAACAGAAACCAGGGAGATGGCCGCTACAGCCGAAAAGTTCGTGGGTACTTTTTCGGACCCACATCCATGCAATGCTAACACTGCAATCGCAGCAACACAAGTGCTGACAGTGAGTATCGCCCACCTCCAGTGTCATTCAAAGGTACATACTCATCCGACTAGTCCGGAACCACTTATTGAGTCTATAACTGATCAATTATCTTCTTCTATCGATTCAGCTGTGGCACCGCCAATCTCAGCTCTTGTACTACCGCCATCGGTTGAGCAAACTGTTTCTAATGTTACTGGAGATTTAATGGTCATCCATAAATCACCTCGTAAATCAATATTTATTTCTTGACTGGCGACCGCTAATTCAATTGATGATGTCTCGACGTATGTTAACAACCATACAACTCCATGTAGAGCAAGAAAATATTTTAAAATGAATTCCACGAAACCTCGCGACATCACATCATTTAAAATTGTTACATCAGTATCTGACTTCAATGAAATGATGTCTAATGACTGTTGGCCTAAAGGGATCCTCGGATTAGGCATCCAACTTAAACAAAATATAACCTCAATTGCAATATGTTCACAGGCTGTAACATTTGTAAATCTAATTAGACTACAGTCTAAATGTGTGAAATTATCTGGCAGAATTGGCGAAGCCCTCTCCAGCCCCACACCTAATGGACTGCAGTGGTACTGCACCCAGTGCCGTAAAATATCAATATCTGTGTTAATGGGAAAATTTACTGATCTACGTACATCGACGGCAAGTTTAATGTCGGAACTTAATCGGTTACAGGACGTCACTTTCAAACACACTTATGCGAACTTGTGAATACTATTGAGACTACCATGCCTGTCCTGCGAACGTATCTCATGTGGAGGCTGCCGCCACCGTTGAAAACTTCACAGATTTATGCACGAATCGGCTACAACTCCGCACCATCCGTGACGATGGGATCAACAGAAACCAGGGAGATGGCCGCTACAGCCGAAAAGTTCGTGGGTACTTTTTCGGACCCACATCCATGCAATGCTAACACTGCAATCGCAGCAACACAAGTGCTGACAGTGAGTATCGCCCACCTCCAGTGTCATTCAAAGGTACATACTCATCCGACTAGTCCGGAACCACTTATTGAGTCTATAACTGATCAATTATCTTCTTCTATCGATTCAGCTGTGGCACCGCCAATCTCAGCTCTTGTACTACCGCCATCGGTTGAGCAAACTGTTTCTAATGTTACTGGAGATTTAATGGTCATCCATAAATCACCTCGTAAATCAATATTTATTTCTTGACTGGCGACCGCTAATTCAATTGATGATGTCTCGACGTATGTTAACAACCATACAACTCCATGTAGAGCAAGAAAATATTTTAAAATGAATTCCACGAAACCTCGCGACATCACATCATTTAAAATTGTTACATCAGTATCTGACTTCAATGAAATGATGTCTAATGACTGTTGGCCTAAAGGGATCCTCATCCAAGAATTTGTTCCCCGTGCTAGAGGTATCTCCTTGAGAAATCGACGAAATCCTGGCACTTCAACGTCACATCAAAAAAACGACTAATTTCTTCGCCTACTTCATCTGCACCCAACTATACTCTATTATATCTTAATGTTGGGGGATTGAAAACCAAAACTCAAGAGTTTTTACTGTTTTCTTCAGCATGCGACTATGACATCATAATCATAATAATAATTGACATTCTAAATGAATCAATAACACTATTTGTTCCATTAAAAAATAACTCACAGCAACAACAATCCTCCATGGTACAACAAAAGATTTCCTAATCTAAAAAATGTAAAGAACAAAGCCTACAAGCGAAAAGACAGAAATAACCTTGACCTACAATACAAATACAGAGACTACTTAAAGCTATTTGACACGTTAAGTAAATCTTAAGTAAAATAATATTATATTATATCGACTGAATGCAAACTTAAACAAAATAGTAAATACTTTTGGGCTTTTGTAAATAGTAAAACATCATCTAATGGACTACTCTGTTTTATGTACAACCTTGACTCTTCTTCTGACGACACTTTGACTATTTTGCCGACTTCTTTAAATCAGTGAATTCTCCGAATACATCTCATAGTTTTAGATCTACATCAACTACCTGTGAATTAGACATTGGAAAGATAACCTTAACTGAATTTGACGTGGAATTTAGTGAAGGACCTGATGGTATTGCTTTTTTACTATGTAAAAAGTGTGACATATCACTGACATTGCCATAATTTTTGATCTTTAATAAGTCCCTGGACTATGGAGAGTTTCGTGATGTGTGACAATTATCCCACATTGTTCCAATCCATAATTCCGGACCTAAACAAGATATATGTAATTACAGACAAAGCATGCGGTCATACCAAAGCTATTTGAAAAAATAAAATTTAGTAAACTGTCATTTCAAGTAAAAAATATTTTGTCCACTCATCAACATGTTTTTTAACTGGAAAATCAACCGTCACTAATTTAACCATCTTTACCAGCTATGTAATAAAAATAATATGTCGAAGTTGCAAACTGATGTGATATTCACTGACTTCGTGAAAGTCTTTGATAAAGTAGATCACAATATTCTTTTGTTCAAACTTTCTGCTCTCGGATTTCACTCTCATATATTAAAACGGATTAAATCATATATTTCTAATCGTACTCAACTGGTTAAAATAGTTGATTTCCGCTAAAATCTAATTGACGTCAATGTTTTACAAATTAAACTAGAATTTTGAAAGACCATCCTACTATACTAGATGTTGTATAATTAATATGGACTCTCTAGAAAAAACACGCAAGATATCTTCAGTTTTATTCATACGAGATTTACTACATAATCAAATCCAATGTCCCCTACTTCTATATATGATCGACTTTAATTTCCCCTCTCGCTACCTCCGAACCAAATTTTATTTTCGTGAACACAATTTAAAAAATAATTATTCACGTAATGATCCGACCGTTCGTTGTATTAAAGAAACAAATATGGTTCTTCATCATGTTGATTTATTTGCTAGTTTATCTAGGAAGTCATTCAAAAATAATCTAAAGTGTTGGTCCACATGATGTATGAGTCAATGATAGTTAATTTTAAGTTATGTTGTACTTTTTCATGTAATAAGCAGTGTTGCCAGAATTTTTTTAACATTGCGGCTAACTAATAAAATAGAACGGCCAAAAACGGCTAAATTATATTTTTAAACCAACTAAAAGATGGCTAAATGTTTTTTTGTTATATATTTAATTTATAATAGATAATTTAAATATTTAAACAAATTTAATTGAAAAAATGCATGTTAAAAAACTAGAAATTTGCTAAAATTCAATTTTATAAAATTATTCAAACTAAAAAACAATAATATTGTCGTTGGTTCGTCAGATAGTACTGGATTCAAATTCCAATTTAACGACTGTCAACTTAAAAAGACAGAAAAGGTTTTTCAATACATTGCTAATGAAATGAAAATATTTTTTAATTAGTAAATTAATTGTAATATTTTATCTAATTGTAATATTTTAAGATAATATTTCGTTTTACATTACAATATTTTGTTTACATATTTTTGACAATTTCTTTGATATATATATATATATATATATATATATATATATATATATATATATATATATATATATATATATATATATATATATATATATATATATATATGTAGCCGCGGAAGCTCAGTGGTTAGTGCGTTGAACTGCGAGCCGAAAGGTCCCCGGTTCAACCCTGGACTTTGGCTAAGAACATCTTTTCATAGAAACATTTTTCTATATCGCGCTTCCTCTCGTCAGTAAATGGCAAACCTACGAGAGTAAAACCATTGTCTATGAAAAGCTCTCACCCGCCGTTCGGATTCGGCAATAAACTGTAGGTCACACCACTTTGAGTACAAATATAACACACACAGCTCAAAATGGTGTTCTATACAGGACTGTAGCGCCAAACTATTAAATATATTATATATATATATATATATATATATATATATATATATATATATATATATATATATATATATATATATATATATATATATATATGGTCATCCATAAATCACCTCGTTAATCAATATTTATTTCCGCTAATTCAACTGATGATGTCTCGACGTAATATTTTAAACGAATTCCACGAAACCTCGCGACATCGCATCATTTAAAATTGTTACATCAGTATCTGACTTCAATGAAATGATGTCTAATGACTGTTGGCCTAAAGGGATCCTCATCCAAGAATTGTTCCCCGTGCTAGAGGTATCACCTTGAGAAATCGACGAAATCCTGGCACTTCAACGTCACATCAAAAAAACGACTAATCCCTTCGCTTACTTCATCTGCACCCAACTATACTCTATTATATCTTAATGTTGGGGGATTAAAAACCAAAACTCAAGAGTTTTTACTGTTTTCTTCAGCATGCGACTATGACATCATAATCATAATAATAATTGACATTCTAACTGAATCATTAACACTATTTGTGCCATTAAGAAAAAAAACTCACCTTCTTAAGGATTGGGCAGAGTATACTGAGATTCCATTCGCTAGACATGCTTTCTTCTGACCATATTCTGCTGATGAGCTGGTGCATGCTCGTTATGAGCTCATCGCCTCCGGTCTTAAACAACTCAGCAGGCAGACCATCCGATCCTGCGGCTTGTTGTTTTTCAGCCAACACCGCGCAATTTATGAAGCCAAACTTTGTTGATTGTGTACCTGTTTCTTAGTGCTTGAAGTTATCAACGACTGCCAGTTAAATTTTATCCGAAAGCAGAGAAATGTTGGGCACTTATAACACGAGACATTCAGAGCACTCAATAAATGGATGACCCGGAGGTCGCTTGCAGCGGACAACAACGGGCAATTTATGCAATCAATCGTCGTATATTGGGTAGCTGCTGTTCCTTAGCGCTTGTGAACAACGAATGTCGATTAATTATGTCCAAAAAAAATGTTGTGCAATTTTAGAGCCTTCAATAAATGGGTCACCCAGAGGTCGCTTGCAGCGTACAACACCGGGCAATTACCATAGACAACGGACCTGACAATAAGTTATTATTAATAGGGGACTCTAAATTAACTCTAAAAGCTACATACCACAGGAAAATATTATATTCAAGGATATTCCAAAAGGGCTACGGCCAGTTTTTGAGTTGATTTAATCAATGTTGGGTACTTTAATTGTACCTTCAGATGCATCTTAACTATATTGCGTAGTTGAATATGTCAATTACCTCGTGCAGCTTTCAGCAAAGTGAAAAATTGTTTGGCGAAAAATATCTGCCAACCAAAAGAACTCAAATTAAACACAAGGTTCCAGAACTGTCAACCTACAACTTTTTCTCTTTTCAAAAAAATGTAATTGTAATAGCTTTGAAATTTAGGTTCCATTACACGATACTGTTTTCAGAGGCTACCGTCACACAGTCAACTGTAAATATCTCAATTTTCATTGCTGTTGTGGCAAACATCTCGTAACTATCTGCATATATGTCATATTCAAAAAATATTAATAGTTTTGCTGCAACTTTATTGAAACTTATGGGATGTTTGCATATTTGCTACAAGGCGTAAATTTAAAAGGATAGTTGCAGCAAGACTTTCATAAACATCTTGTTTTCTTAGTGTACCAAATATATTAAAAAAACACACACAAAAGTAAATATATCAAATGAAATTTATGTCAACGTATTCAACGGAACATAAAAGATAAAAGTTGCCGAACTTTTTCTCTCCGTTGCGTTATTATGAACGCATACTTTTTCATTGGGACTCTTTTCATACAAATTCATACATTTCAAACGTGATGTCAGCGGATATAAAGTTTTGATTGGGTTGAGCGCTTTAATCTCAAGCGCTCAAGTATACACAGATTATATACTAACACATAATACAAAGCAATAAATGAAAAAAATTCAAAGCAATAAGAAAGTAATAAAAATTACTTGTATTATATGTAAAAAGAGTATATAGTGTGATATATATACTAAATATAGTTTTATTTATTTTCATCAAACAGATTAAACTTTTAGGACTACTTAAATGATACAAATTATATAAACATAAATTAGTACACACAAAAAATTGATATGGTGATATTAACAAAAATCTGGTCTAAATTAACAAACAATTTGTTAATATACAGTCAACAAGAAATAATTGTTTTAATTACAAATATTTACAATTTCCCTTTTTCATTGTTATATTAACAAATTGTTTTGTTCATTTAATAAAGTACTTTTTCTCAGTAACAAAGTAAATTTGTATGATATACAAATTTATTTTGTAAGATGAACAAATTTATGTTGTTCGACCAACAAATTTATTTTGTTCTATAAACAAATTTAATTTTTTCTATAAACAAATTTATTTTGTTTTAAAAATTTATATTTTTAGTAAATCCTGTGCATTTATAGTAAGGAGGAAAAATTGTATGTCAATTTTCCTTTTTATTATTATGGAGTCACATGTAGACAGAGACCCTTATCTTGCAAGATCCCTGTGAAGAAAATTGTAAAGTCGTGTCTTGAAGGCTTCTTATTACACAGTGCCGTTTCACTTTGATTTTAACCCCATCTTCCTCTAGAATAAAAAAACGAAGAAGTGGCTAAAATCAACAAATGGCTCTTGAAAATCCTCCAGTATTCCATACAAACAATTTAAAGTGTATTTTTTATGTTATAATACTCTGAAACTGCACTGCTTTTTAATAATGCAGTGCAACTCTAACACAGGAGAATATAATAGAATGAATCGAAGCGTGATGACGCGTTGTTTTTTTTTCTCACAATAAACAAATTGTCCGTTCAGGCAACAAATCAGTTTTGTTCATATAACAGAACATTATTTGGATTTTTATAAAAAACATTATAATTTTTAATTAATTTTATTTTATTAACAAGTGTATAAAGTTCTTAATGGTTAAATACAAAAATAATAATTTGTAAGACATACAAGAATTTGTAAATATATCAAGTAGTTCAAAATGACTGGTACGAATAAAAAAAAAAATTGTGAAAAGAACTAAAAGTTTAAAAAAATCGCTGTTTAATAAACAAAAACATGTTTGATGCAACAATGAGACATTAACCAATTTTCGTTTGTTAATAACACCACAGGAATTTTTTGTGTGTACCCAACCAGACAAACGAGGCCCAAAACCTAACTTTATGCTAACTTTAAAAAGTTATCGATATCCGAATACTGTCGTAAAAGTGATCAAAAAGGTAGCTAAATGACTTACGTATGTCCACGCCAATGTTGATTTTTAGCTCTCGAAAAGGTAACTATAAAGTTATGTTTAAGTCAACTATTAAAAGGCATCATCAGAAAGTTGTCCTCTAGACAGCTGGTAAGATAGCTTAAATACAGCTTTTAAAAAAGCCTTTAACTACCAATAAACATATAAAATATGACAACAAATTATTATCAATGTATTAGGTTGTCATTCGATTATTTACTTCTTCCAAAATTGATGGAAATAATAAAATGTCAAACTAATATATATCAAATATATATATAGAAATAGACAATAATAATGAAAAACCAAATGCTATGTTTTAAATTTAAATGCATTTTTATTTGAAATTTTTTTAGCTGCACTGTCACTTCCACAGTCACGTCCTGAGACACCTCCTCACACGGTAGAATTCAATTTCATAGACCCGATTTTGTAGAGATTCGTAAACGCAATATACTCGTCAATCGGACATTTTCGTCACACAAAATACACGGGGCACAAAAAACGCTAACAGCAAACGGTATGACGCAGCAAAAACAAAACGAATGCCAACTTTGAAGTATGAAGTTCAGAGGTGCCACTATGTGGGTATTATCCCGATTTATTTACTTTAAAAAGTTGCCTTTCTGATATATCTATATGATGCTTAATATATAACTTTGGTAAGAACTTTTAAGTTCCCTGAAATAGTCGATAGTCGCAAAGATAACATTTCGTATTTTGTTCTAGTTGGGTACAAATAATCAGGGGACTTATCACCAGTGTTGCCAGTATAGCCGATTTCCGGATAAATTTAGCCGGTTTTTTAATTGTTTAGCCGAAAATTATGGTCTAATTTGTTAGCCGTTCCTACAAAAGATTTTAGACGGATTGTTCAAAGTTTAAATAAAATGTTAATTTATATTTTGGCATTATAAACATTTTTGTAAGTCTAAATTTGCATTATACGAATAATTTATGAAGTTGTTAATTTTAAAAAATATAAGGTCAATAAGTGTGTAAATTATATTACTCTGCCCGACAAAATCCAAATTTTGACAAATGACATCTGAAAATTGACTGGTTTTTGAGATATAACCCATTTTTCAGTTTGAGTTTTTTTGCAGTTCTTTTATTTTAAATTAAAAAAAAAAATGAAATTATCTTTTTGTTATTACTACTACTTGGTTTAACAATTCCAATATGCTGGAAATACAAATATATTTGCAGCAAAATTTTAAATAATTTGTAAACATCACATATTTTGTATTATTTGTGAGATGTTTCTTACAATCTTCACAAAAATGTCCTATTTGTGATAGATTCACTGCAACTACTAGAGAAATAGGTAATATTGCTGCAAATATTAATATATCCCACATATATCAATGCTGTTGTAGCAAAACTATTAGTATTGTCTAAATATCACAAAAAGTGTCAAATATTTGACTTGAATAATTTGCAAATGCAATGATGTTTAAGGCTCTAATAAATTTCAACCATCTTTCGTTTTCTTAGTGTAATATTCTATATTTGAAATTTCAATAAATTGTTTTTTATTTCAGCAAATTTATTCAAATAAATTATTTGTGAATAAAAATTTATTCGAAATAAAAATTTAAAATAAATTTGAAATGTTTTCCATACAAACCAAATTTATTTGTTATTCAAAATTTTAAATTCATTTTTAATTTTAAAAAGAATTTTCGAACCTCGCATCTCAATATCTTCACACTCGTGTCTTTCTAATTCTCTTTTCTTGCGCCTAAAAATATGTCTCTCCTCCTTCCTCTTCTCTCTGTATCGCTCCTTCGCGGCTCGCGTAACCACCGACTGCAGGGTGGCTCTATATGCAGCGCCTTTCTCTGCAGTGGCTGCGCGACACTCTTCGTCATACCACTTGTTCCGTAGTGGGCGTTGGAATCCAAGCACCTCTTCGGCAGCCGTACGCATTGAGCGGGAGACGTGTGTCCACTGTGCGCATATATCATGGAGAGGGGGAGTGCCTTGGGCAAGCAGGTGTGAGAGTCGAGCGGCATAGGCTTGTTCGGTCTGTTGTGTGTGCAGCTTACTGACGTCTAGCTTTCTTTGCGTGGGTTTCAGTGCATTTTTCGCAGCGCATAAGCGTGTGCGAACCTTGGCTGCTACAAGGAAGTGATCCGAGTCAATGTTGGCATTTCGGATCGAGCGTACATCCATCACACTAGAAGCGTGCCTTCCGTCAATCACAACATGATCAATTTGGTTGCGCGTGTTCGGATCGGGTGACCGCCACGTGGCCTTGTGAATATTGAGATGCTTGAATCTAGTACCACTAATTACCATGTTTCGTGCTGCGGCGAAGTCGATCAGCCTCATTCCATTGTCGGAGGTGTTGTCTGAATTGTCCAACCGTTGAATTAAAGTCGCCAATCACAATTTTGATGTCGTGTCAGGGGCAGCGCTCATAGGCTTCGTCAAGGCGCTCATAGAAAGTCTCTTTAGTTTCATCGTCCTTCTCATTCGTCGGAGCGTGCTCACAAATTAGGCTGATATAAAAGTATTTAGGCTTGATGCGGATTGTTGCTAGTCGTTCGTTCACGGGTGTGAACCTAGAGACAAGGTCCCTTGCCAACTACAAATCCACAACGAAATTCATGCCTCTCCGCACGGCAACTGTAGTAAATGTCACAGGATGCCTGTTTAGAGCAGCCCTGTCCTGTCCATCGCATTTCCTGGATTGCGGTGATGTCAGCCTTTTATCTTTCGAAGACATCAACCAGCTGGATAGTGGCACCTTCGCTATAAAGGGTACGGACATTCCAGGTGCATATCCGTAAATCATGGTCCTTTATACGTTTGCGTAGGTTGTCATCGTGTTTTCGGGTCGATATCCGAGCAATTTTTCTATTTTCGTTTAATCAGCTTTTTTATATGGCGGGTCACAAGCCCAACGCACAACCCCCATTGTTTCGATTGTCCCCGACCAGACCTCCCACCGGGGTTGAAACCCGATCTTCAGCTGGTTGCTCGGTTTAACGGGGTTCACCAACGCGAAGGTGAGACTAGGAGTTGTGTAGGAGAGGCTATGGCAACTAACAGAAGTCGGTTACTGGCTTGCGCGTGCACAACACCATTCTGAACCCCGAAATACTCGTAGAAAATCGAAAGCTCTGAATGAAACAACCGTTTCCTCTGGAAAATTTTAATTCATGTTTCTGCATTTTGTGATCGTTTTTACTGAATGGCTTGAATATATGTTCCATGCATATATAAAATACTTTGGTAGAATCAGATGTTTGATTTTTTTTTAAATTATTACCTGTGTTTATCTTCAAATGTTTTGGTTTACTGTTTACATTTTATTTAATGTGACAGCGTCACATGCTTAAAAATTTTTTAAAAATCTATTTCAAGAAAAATATCTTAGCATTATAAATGCTGTTGTAATTCAACAAGACTACATGTGTTTCAATTAATAAGAATCTTGCTGCAACAACATATATGTTTTTATAATACAAATATTTTTTAAGCGAAATTTAACCAAGCTGAACTTGTTAATAGTACAACAATATTTTTTTGGGTGTACAAAGAACTCAAATTTTTAAAATTAAAAATGAATTTAAAATTTTGAATAACAAATAAATTTGGTTTGTATGGAAAACATTTCAAATTTATTTTAAATTTTTATTTCGAATAAATTTTTATTTACAAATAATTTATTTGAATAAATTTGCTGAAATAAAAAACAATATATTGAAATTTCAAATATAGAATATTACACTAAGAAAACGAAAGATGGTTGAAATTTATTAGAGCCTTAAACATCATTGCATTTGCAAATTATTCAAGTCAAATATTTGACACTTTTTGTGATATTTAGACAATACTAATAGTTTTGCTACAACAGCATTGATATATGTGGGATATGTTAATATTTGCAGCAATATTACCTATTTCTCTAGTAGTTGCAGTGAATCTATCACAAATAGGACATTTTTGTGAAGATTGTAAGAAACATCTCACAAATAATACAAAATATGTGATGTTTACAAATTATTTAAAATTTTGCTGCAAATATATTTGTATTTCCAGCATATTGGAATTGTTAAACCAAGTAGTAGTAATAACAAAAAGATAATTTCATTTTTTTTTTTAATTTAAAATAAAAGAACTGCAAAAAAACTCAAACTGAAAAATGGGTTATATCTCAAAAACCAGTCAATTTTCAGATGTCATTTGTCAAAATTTGGATTTTGTCGGGCAGAGTAATATAATTTACACACTTATTGACCTTATATTTTTTAAAATTAACAACTTCATAAATTATTCGTATAATGCAAATTTTAATTACATTTCTCAAAAACTTGAAAATTAGACTTACAAAAATGTTTATAATGCCAAAATATAAATTAACATTTTATTTAAACTTTGAACAATCCGTCTAAAATCTTTTGTAGGAACGGCTAACAAATTAGACCATAATTTTCGGCTAAACAATTAAAAAACCGGCTAAATTTATCCGGAAATCGGCTATACTGGCAACACTGGTGATAAGTCCCCTGATTATTTGTACCCAACTAGAACAAAATACGAAATGTTATCTTTGCGACTATCGACTATTTCAGGGAACTTAAAAGTTCTTACCAAAGTTATATATTAAGCATCATATAGATATATCAGAAAGGCAACTTTTTAAAGTAAATAAATCGGGATAATACCCACATAGTGGCACCTCTGAACTTCATACTTCAAAGTTGGCATTCGTTTTGTTTTTGCTGCGTCATACCGTTTGCTGTTAGCGTTTTTTGTGCCCCGTGTATTTTGTGTGACGAAAATGTCCGATTGACGAGTAAATTGCGTTTACGAATCTCTACAAAATCGGGTCTATGAAATTGAATTCTACCGTGTGAGGAGGTGTCTCAGGACGTGACTGTGAAAGTGACAGTGCAGCTAAAAAAATTTCAAATAAAAATGCATTTAAATTTAAAACATAGCATTTGGTTTTTCATTATTATTGTCTATTTCTATATATATTTGATATATATTAGTTTGACATTTTATTATTTCCATCAATTTTGGAAGAAGTAAATAATCGAATGACAACCTAATACATTGATAATAATTTGTTGTCATATTTTATATGTTTATTGGTAGTTAAAGGCTTTTTTAAAAGCTGTATTTAAGCTATCTTACCAGCTGTCTAGAGGACAACTTTCTGATGATGCCTTTTAATAGTTGACTTAAACATAACTTTATAGTTACCTTTTCGAGAGCTAAAAATCAACATTGGCGTGGACATATGTAAGTCATTTAGCTACCTTTTTGATCACTTTTACGACAGTATTCGGATATATTTATTTGATATATTTACAAATTCTTGTATGTCTTACAAATTATTATTTTTGTATTTAACCAATAAGAACTTTATAAACTTGTTAATAAAATAAAATTAATTAAAAATTATAATGTTTTTTATAAAAATCCAAATAATGTTCTGTTATACGAACAAAACTGATTTGTTGCCTGAACGGACAATTTGTTTATTGTGAGAAAAAAAACAACGCGTCATCACGCTTCGATTCATTCTATTATATTCTCCTGTGTTAGCGTTGCACTGCATTATTAAAAAGCAGTGCAGTTTCAGAGTATTATAATATAAAAAATACACTTTAAATTGTTTGTATGGAATACTGGAGGATTTTCAAGAGCCATTTGTTGATTTTAGCCACTTCTTCGTTTTTTTTTATTCTAGAGGAAGATGGTGTTAAAATCAAAGTGAAACGGCACTGTGTAATAAGAAGCCTTCAAGACACGACTTTACAATTTTCTTCACAGGGATCTTGCAAGATAAGGGTCTCTGTCTACATGTGAATCCATAATAATAATAAGGAAAATTGACATACAATTTTTCTCCTTACTGTAAATGCACAGGATTTACTAAAAATATATATTTTTAAAACAAATAAATTTGTTTATAGAAAAAATTAAATTTGTTTATAGAACAAAATAAATTTGTTCGTCGAACAACATAAATTTGTTCATCTTACAAAATAAATTTGTATATCATACAAATTTACTTTGTTAATGAGGAAAAGTACTTTATTAAATGAAGAAAACAATTTGTTAATATAACAATGAACAAGGGAAATTGTAAATATATGTAATTAAAACAATTATTTTTTGTTGACAAATTTTTTGTTAATTTAGACCAGATTTTTGTTAATATCACCATATGAAATTTTTTTGTGTACTAATTTATGTTTATATAATTTGTATCATTTAAGTAGTCCGTAAGAGCTTTGTAATCTGTTTGATGAAAATAAATAAAACTATATTTAGTATATTTATCGCACTATATACTCATTTTACATATAATACAACTAATTTTTATTACTTTTTTATTGCTTTGTATTTTTTTCACTTCACTAAATTATTGGCGGCACTACGGCTTGTTTGTTTTCCACCATTACACAATGCTCATATGTGTTAGTATATAATCTGTGTATACATGAGAGCTTGAGATTAAAGCGCTCAACCCAAACAAAACTTTATATCCGCTGACATCACGTTTGAAATGTATGAATTTGTATGAAAAGAGTCCCAATGAAAAAGTATGCGTTCAAAATAACGCAACGGAGAAAAAAAGTTCGGCAACTTTTATCTTTTATGTTCCGTTGAATACGTTGACATAAATTTCATTTGATATATTTACTTTTGTGTGTGTTTTTTTAATATATTTGGTACACTAAGAAAACAAGATGTTTAGGAAAGTCTTGCTGCAACTATCCTTTTACATTTATGCCTTGTAGTAAATATACAAACATCCCAAAGTTTCAATAAAGTTGCAGCAAAACAATTAATATTTTTTGAATATGACATATATGCAGATAGTTACGAGATGTTTGCCACAACAGCAATGAAAATTGAGATATTTACAGTTGACTGTGTGACGGTAGCCTCTGAAAACAGTAATGTGTAATGGAACCTAACTTTCAAAGCTATTACAATTATTTTTTTTTTTAAGATAAAAAGTTGTAGGTTGACAGTTCTGGAACTTTGTGTTTAATTTGAGTTCTTTTGGTTGGCAGATGTTTTTTCGCCAAACAATTTTTCACAATTTTTCAAAACTGGTCGTAGCCCTATTTGGAATATCATGGAATATAATATTTTCGTATGGTATGTAGCCTTTTAGAGTTAATTTAGTGTCCCCTATTAATAATAACTTATTGTCAGGTCCGTTGTCTATGGTAATTGCCCGGTGTTGTACGCTGCAAGCGAACTCTGGGTGACCCATTTATTGAAGGCTCTAAAAGTGCACAACATTTTCTTTGGACATAATTAATCGATATTCGTTGTTCACAAGCGCTAAGGAACAGCAGCTACCCAATATACGACGATTGATTGTATAAATTGTCCGGTGTTGTCCGCTGCACGCGATCTCCGGGTGATCCATTCATTGAGTGCTCTGAAAGTCCCGTGGTTTAAGTGCCCAACATTTCTCTGCTTTCGGATAAAATTTAACTCGCAATCGTTGATAACTTCAAGCACTAAGAAACAGCTACACAATCAACAAAGTTTGGCTTCATAAATTGCCCGGTGTTGTCCGCTGCAAACGACCTCCGGGTGAGCTGTAAAGTTGGACAGGAGCTGTGGTCACAGCCAGGTGACTATATAAATATCGAAAAAAAAACCTTCAATTCTTAAACCAAATACTGCAAAACATCATGATGCAGATTTAAGGTAAAGCTACAAAGTTGACTCAAAAATTAAGCAAAAAGGCGTTTATGTATATTTAAGTGTTTGTGTTGTTTAAATGTGTTAGTATATAATGTCCTATGTGTTTTAAGTAAAATGTTAAAATTATCAATATACATTTCGGCCATATTGTGAACCATACAATTGGTACTAAATTTGAAACAAAGAAAATATTGGTGAACAAATAATATAAAATAAAAAAAATAAAAAAATAATATAAAAATTATATATATAAGAGAAGAATTTGAGATTTAAAATCAAAGTAAAACAAAAATTAACATAAAATTAATTTAAATTAAACTTCGACCGCGTCGGTATTAATTGACTGATTATTGTTAAGCATATAGTGTACTATGTAGTAAAATTGGATCCAAATTTCTATAGGTTCAGTGTTTTTGTATTTCGGGTTTATACAAAGAAACATTTTAAAGAAGAATGGTTTAACAAGTAGAAAAAAAAGAAAACAAATCAATTTAAGCATTCAATTTATAGTTTCGCAAATATTACCAAATATTACCAAAACCAAAATTATAGCTTTTCATCTGTAGAAAATTTAAATAATATCGATAGATGCTAATATAGTAAAAAAAACAGAAATTAAAAAAGATAAAATAAATTAATAAATTTTAAGATTTAATAAAGATAATAAAATTTGAAATATTAAATATGTGGTCTAAACCAAAAATTCCCAAATCTAAATAATAAACTAAATTTATATTTATTGAAACCAAATATTCAAAAACATAAATAAATCCTAAATTTAAACATTCTTGAATAGAATAAACGTAAAATTAATATGGTAAAAAATTATAATTAAATGTTTTGTAAAATAAAAATGTATAGTTTTGTGTAGTATGTCTGGTTAAAATTTTCAGTGTGGGTGGTTGAATAAAGAATTCTGTGAGGCGATGAGATTTTTGAGGGATGACTGTCAAACAAGGCGTTAAAAGTCATCGCAGGCTCGGCATATTTCATGCTGAGATGAGGGTGGGCCAGCCATGGACAAAAATATACCAACTAATTTGTTCAACAAACTGCTGCTGCGATTCATTATTTCTACATTGTGTTTGCATAAACTTTTGGTGATCTGTTTATAATTTCCTATTTCTTTACCACTTTCTTCAGCTACTACTATTTCCTCTTTTCTTTTTCACTACTATTCTATAATACTATGTAGTCTAAGGAAAACACCGGCACGATATATTTAATTTTTTCATTGTGTGCAAATAATGCGGATCTTTGGCATGTCAAACCGTCCCACGAATCCGACGAGTTCAGCTGTGCAGGTGCAAGCGTGCCACCCGACATAACCACTAGATCATGGTCATCTTTAAGTAACCACAAAAAGATGTTGTCATATAAATTTGACGACTGATGACAGGACACTGAAGTTAGTAATATGATGTAACTCTTCGTGATTCGACGCGGAGCAAAATGGAAATTTACCTATGTTACCGCGCTGCGACACGGAGCTACGTTGCTGTTATTTGATGGATGTAGAATGTATGCATGAATTTGTCCCGATGTGGTAATGACGTGAGTCCAGTATATCTTAATGGAAAAATTTCTTTGAACGTATCGCAGGTCTAGTAATTCAAGTATTTGTTTTATCTTCTTAAACGAAATAATGTACTTAAATACGGATTACTAGAAAAATGGCATCACAGAATTGACTCATATTATTTATTGGAAATATTTGATTAGAGTTTTATAGATGTTCCAAGCTATTTCACGGCAGTTTGTATTAACTTATAACTCGCTTTTATATGTCTCTTGAAAAACCACCACAATATTTTTGAGTTGATAAAAATATAATACTAATTATGTATACTTATCGCACTGATAAGAGAAAAACCTCCATAATAATATTCTGAAATTTTAGAGAAATTTATTTCGTTAAGTTTGTTTATTAATTTAATTCTTTCGAAATAGAAGTAACTTAGATTATATATTGTGACATAGCTTTTATACATTGAGGTTAGTTGTTTTAAAAAAAATTGCTTTGACAGATTTAGGTCCCTATTTTTGGTTATTTGAAGTGGACACAACTTTATATTTATTTTTGCTAGAGTTTAAATATTTCTCCACCATGGCAGATGACAAAAAAGATGGTGATACAGATGCAGCATGAAGTTCCTCAAATGGATCAGCTAACTCGACTTGTACTAGGATTAGGCCTGAATTTTGTGCTATCTCTACTCAAGGTGTAATTAATACATTTAAATATATATTCTCAGCAATTGGTGCATCAGAAGCAAATCTTTTAGGAGGTTTAGATAACCGAATAAAGAAATTAGTGCTTCTGTGGTTAGTGACACCTTAGTTGAAATTGAAAAAGAGGAACAAATGAAACAATCAGCTTCCGAAAACCATCTTTATATAGAAGTGACAATTTGTACAAGCCAACTTTAATAAAGTTGCTCCTTCGTCCCGAAATATTATATTTGATGATGTTGCAAAATGGGTCCGTTGGATCGAGCCTAAATTTATGATTTTGTTTTTAGGGTAGAGATGCTGCAACAAATGAACAGTTGTCCGTGGGATGAAATATTACGTTCATTTCATTTGTTCTTGTGTGGCGAAGCAACTGATTGGTATTGGGATTATGTTCGCCAATATAGGGTGTATGAGTGGGATCAGTTGAAATCGGCAATGATTAGGAAATTCCGTAAACACCAAACAGATTTCGAAATCATGCGAACCATTATGGACAGACGACAGCAGCCAAATGAGTCCATGGATGAATTTGTCAGGTATTTTAGCAAATTAAGGAATTAACTAACTCAACCTATAAGTGAGAGGGACCTTATTCAAATTATCAACCTTAGAGGGTCCTTACAACAGTTATTGTTTCCTGTAAGTTGCCATTCCCTAGAAGTTTTGTTGAATGGAGGTAGACGTGCCGAGGCGCTAATTAAAAGAAATTTTAGTCATGGCCGAAATTTTAGAGCAAATGAAATTCAGCACCCTGAACCGCATCTAGGTGAAAAACTACCGTATAGTTTATGCGATCTTGATCAACGTCTTCATACAACTATGCTCTCTACGGCTCCTTTATTTGATAATGAACATGAAATCGCTGCGTTCAACTTTCAAGTTCAGCAGAATCGTTCCAGGGTTACGGTTGTGCTTAAATGCTGGAATTGCAAGCAGGCTGGCCATAATTTTATTATGTGTCCAGATCCCCAAAGAAATTTATTTTGTTATCGTTGCGGCTTGGAAGACGTAGTCACTCCTAAATGTCCCCGATGTCAGGGAAACTGTCTCCCGAGTGTGTCGAAGACCGAGACACACCCAAGCGGAAAACACACAGGTCAGAAGAAATAGGCATTAATGTAAAAATGATTGAATATAGCGAACACTTTAAAATTTTGAAAAGAAATGAATACAAATAAAATTAACCCTAGTTTAAAAGTTGTACAACCTTATATCGTACGTTTAGATAATTACAATAGCATAAGTAATCAATATTTAACTCAGCACCAATTAGTAAAAACATATTAAGTGTCAGAACGCGATTCAAACTTAAAACTGATCCCTCGAAGGTAGAAACAATAAAAAATTTAAAACCACCGAAAAGCCCTAGAGAAGTCCGAGGATTCCTTGGAATGACTGGGTGGTACCGCAAATTTGTAAAGAATTATGAAAGAATTGCTGCGCCTATTTCTGATACACTTAGGAAAAAAGATAAGTTTACTTTTGACAGTGAAACATTACGATCTTTTGAGAAATTAAAAGATGCGCTCATGAGTTCCCCAGTGCTGGTTAATCCTGATTTTGGTAGGAGATTTTACTTTCAATGCGATGCGTCGGATAATGGGTTAGGTGCTGTGCTTTTTCAAAAAGACGAATAAGAAGGCGAACATCCAATAGCCTACTTTTCAAGAAAAATTAAATCCGGCACAAAAGAATTATTCAGTCACCGAAAGAGAGTGTATGGCCGTTGTTGAAGCAGTAATTAAGTTCCGACCACACATTGAACTGATGCCTTTTACCATCATTACCGATCATTCCAGTCTGAAGTGGCTTATGGGTCATAAAGATCTTAGTGGTAGATTAGCGAGATGGAGTTTTAAATTACAAAAATTTAATTTTGAAATTGAGCACCGGAAGGGTTCGCAGAACATAGTTCCCGATACTTTATCACGAGCGGATGTTTGTGAAATCACGATGATATAAGATATGATTAATTTGGATGCAGACGATTTTAAAACTGAAGATTACCTTGAATTAGTCGAAACCGTACAAACATATCCCTATAGGTTACCTGATTTTCAAGTTCGGGATGGAAAAATTTATAAAAAGACGATAACGTACAATGGAAACGTGGAAGAGGAAACTTTGGGTGCCAGCTGCCCTGACAACAGAAGTAAATAAGAACTCTCATGAGCCACCGCAAGTATCTCATGGGGGTTTCGCTAAGACACTCTGTCGAATAAGAGAGTTATTCTTTTGGCCTAATATGTCCACACAAGTCTGCGAATATGTTCGAAAATGTTCCGTCTGCAAACAAACGAAACCCAATAATCAAATATCCAAACCTTCAATGGGGGCCGAAGTTATTACGGATCGTCCGTTCCAAAAGCTTTATGTAGACTTTCTAGGACGCTATCCAACATCTCGTAACGGAAATTCATTTATCTTTGTTGTATTAGACCACCTCACGAAATATGCATTTTTAAAGTCATTACGCAATGCTAACACCAAAAATATTTCCCGTTTTCTGTCTACCGAAATATTTTATAAATTTGGAGTACCTGAGGCAATACATTCCGATAATGGTCAACAATTTAAAAGCAAGGAATTTAAAGAACTACTAGACATGTATGGAATACACCACATGACCCCCGGAGTGTGTGCAACTCAGTCAAACGCGTCGGAAAGAGTGAATCAGTCCGTGCGTATTTAGACAAAGATCAAAGAGATTGGGATTTATATTTGCCCGAAATTGAATGTGCACTGCGGTCAGCTGTTCACTCCTCCACAAACTGTTCCCCATATTTTGCTTTGTTTGGGCAGAACATGATCACACATGCGAGTGCGTATAAGATTGCGAAACAATTAAAATGTCTGAATGACTCGGAAATAGATATTCTACAAACTGCTACCAAATTAGAAATCATGAGATCGAAAATTAAAAGCCTATGAGAAAAGATGCAAGACGTATAATGTGCGAACCAGAAATGTTAACTATAAATCTGGTCAAGAAATTTATAGGAAGAACTTTATCTTGAGCAATGCACAAAAAAATATTAGTGCTAAACTATTTAAAAAGTTTTTACCCTGTCGTGTAGTAAGACGGATAGGAAACGTACTTTACGAGCTAGAGACTATCCAGGGAAAACCGTTAGGCATATTCCAAGATCAACATCTGACTTCTGCAATAAATTTAAGAAATAAGGAATATATATGAATAAATACTGTTTTCATGCCCGGCTTGAAACATAAGTGGGTCCAGCCACGCGTTTTTAGGATACTGATCGTCATCATAAAATCGCATCAAACCATTTCATCTGGTATCTCACTCATTCTAAACATTAGATCATTCATTTGAAGACATCGGCATCCTTCCCAAAACCTTTTCACTAATAAATTAGGAAAAGGCTTTGGTTTTGTGACGGTAGCCTCTGAAAACAGTATCGTGTAATGGAACCTAAATTTCAAAGCTATTACAATTAAATTTTTTTGAAAAGAGAAAAAGTTGTAGGTTGACAGTTCTGGAACCTTGTGTTTAATTTGAGTTCTTTTGGTTGGCAGATATTTTTCCACCAAACAATTTTTCACTTTGCTGAAAGCTGCACGAGGTAATTGACATATTCAACTACGCAATATAGTTAAGGTGCATCTGAATGTACAATTAAAGTACCCAACATTGATTAAATCCACTCTAAAACTGGCCGTAGCCCTATTTGGAATATCATGGAATATAATATTTTCCTGTGGTATGTAGCCTTTTAGAGTTAATTTAGAGTCCCCTATTAATAATAACTTATTGTCAGGTCCGTTGTCTATGGTAATTGGCCGGTGTTGTACGCTGCAAGCGACCTCTGGGTGACCCATTTATTGAAGGCTCTAAAAGTGCACAACATTTTCTTTGGACATATTTAATCGACATTCGTTGTTCACAAGCGCTAAGGAACAGCAGCTACCCAATATACGACAATTGATTGCATACATTTCCCGGTGTTGTCCGCTGCAAGCGACCTCCGGGTGATCCATTCATTGAGTACTCTGAAAGTCCCGTGGTTCAAGTGCCCAACATTTCTCGGCTTTCGGATAAAATTTAACTGGCAGTCGTTGATAACTTCAAGCAATAAGAAACAGCTACACAATCAACAAAGTTTGGCTGCATAAATTGCCCGGTGTTGTCCGCTGCAAACGACCTCCGGGTGAGCTGTAAAGTTGGACAGCAGCTGTGGTCACAGCCAGGTAACTATATAAATATCGAAAAAACAAAACCTTCAATTTTTAAACCAAATACTGCAAAACATCATGAGGCAGATTTAATTTTTTTAATACAATTTAATACAAAGTTAACTCAAAAATTAAGCAAAAAGGCGTTTATGTATATTTAAGTGTTTGTGTTGTTTAAATGTGTTAGTATATAATGTCCTATGTGTTTTAAGTAAAATGTTAAAATTATCAATATACATTTCGGCCATATTGTGAACCATACTTATTTAAATGGCCCTTACAACCGTGGGTCGGTTTTGGAGCCGCGCCGCTTGGATCTGCTTTGCGCGCGCTGACGCCAGTTAGATATACCAAGCGTTGCCAGGTTGTCCTCAACTTGGTCTTTCCAACGCAGATTTGGACGCCCTCTTCTACGCTGTCCACCTTCGAGTTTCGATTCAAGCACCTTCTTGGCTGGAGTGTTTTCATCCATTCGTTCGACATGGCCTAGCAAGCGAAGCCGCTGGATCTTGATGCGCTTGACTATGTCAATGTCGTCGAATAACTCATGCAGATCGTGGTTCATCCTGATTCGATACTCGTTAGCAAGCAGATAGGGCAAAAGATTTTACGGGAAGCTTTCTCTCAAACGCTCCCAGTACTCTCTCATCGGTTGAGGTCAGCGTCCATGTTTCTGCACCATAAAGTAGGACGTGCATGATGAGTGACTTGTATAGCGTTATTTTTGTCCGGCGAGAGAGGGCTCTACTTTTCAATTGCCTACTGAGCCCAAAGTAGCACGTGTTGGCAAGAGTTATTCTCCGTTTAATCTCCAGGGTGACGTCGTTTTTGCTGTTTACGCTGGATTCCAGATAGACGAAGTCCTTCACAATGTCGAACTTGTGGGTGGCAAAATCAGCTTTTTGTCCAAGACGCACGAACTCCTTTCTGTTTGTTGACACAAGGAGCTTCGTCTTGTCCTCGTTCACCACTAGACCCATTCGAAGCGACTCTTTCTCCAATCTGGAGAATGCTGCGCTGACAGCTCGTGTGCTCCTGCCAATGATATCAATATCATCGGCATATGCGAGCAGCATGACACTTTTGTTGAGGATAGTGCCGCTTTGACGGAGTTCGGCAGCTCGAACTATTTTCTCCATCAATAAATTAAAAAAGTCGCACAATAGGGAGTCACCCTGCCTGAAATCTCGCTCGGTATGAAATGGCTCGGAGAGGTCTTTTCCTATTCTCACTGAGCAACGTGTGTTGCTCAGGATCATCCTGCAAAGCCTTATAAATTTCGCAGGTATACCGAACTCAGACACTGCGGCGAATAATCGTTCCCTTATCGGAGTGTCGAAGGCGGCTTTATAGTCGACTAATAGGTGGTAGGTGTCGATCTGTTCTAATAAACAGAATCTATTAAATACAATTTCTAGATTTAGATAAATTCCTTTAACATTTTTTGAATGTATCTGATGTTATGTTTATAGATATAGGATACATTTTTATTAAATATAAGACCTGCAAATTTGACATTCCACTTAATAGTTGAAAATATATTGTTTTCAGTATTTTAAAGATTGCGATTATTGGGAATTTAAAATTTCGAAACTAAAAATATCACAGACAAAAATGTAGTACAAAAGTTATTTAAATAAAAATCGATAATAATATGTATTTATTACTGCACATTTATTATACGGGTCTTTAAATTGTTAAATTTAATTTTCGAAATAGTTTGCTCCTATTCAAAAATATATTTATCCTTCCCATTTTCAGTACTATTTTAAACCAAGTTTTTCTGTGGAAAATTCTTGTAGAACAGTGTTATTATTATAAAATTATTTGAGTCATTCCATATCAAATCAACAAAGTGATTGGCAGCACCATCTCAGAATTTGATGAAATTTGGAAGTATAGTGAAAAAACATAAAATGAAGATATTGGAGAATTTTCAGCTTCCCAAATGGTGTGGTATACATATATATGTAATGCTACCAATATATTTACTTTTTAATTATTTTACTCTACTTGTTAACTCTACTCTACTTGTTAAATAAATTTTTGGATAGAATAGTTTGTTGTGAAACAAAAGTTGAAAAAATAAAATATATAAAAGGAGATTCGAAAAATCTAATTGAATTCGGTCGATTTATTTGCGCGTAAACATACGCAATTATATATATATATATATATATATATATATATATATATAATATGTTTGGGAGAGAGAGAATATGTTTGGGAGAGAGTCCCTGTCTATGGAAAAACACTTTTTATTTAAAGATGTGACAGTCCCATATATATATATGAATATGAAAACCCTTTCATCGGTGAAAAATGTAGCCAAGCCAGAAGAATATTTTCATAGAGGGACAAAAATAGCTGAACCTGGTGAAAAATGGGACATGTTGCGAATTTTGAACATTAAGTGCTCTTAATATAGCATCAATTTTTTCACCCATGGTTATAATCAAATTAATACCTTTCTATTGCATTTCGAGAACGAAGGAAAACAAATGTTTTTGAAAGAATTTTAGATTGCTGATGCTTGCTATTAAAAAGTGAGATTTTTACCATTTGCAAAATGGTTAACTGATCGCAATTTCTATATCTTTTGAAATACAAATATTTTTTTGAAAATAATTTACGGTGCTAAGTTATGTTCAATTTGGGATATATTTTCTGGGGTAAAGTGGGAAACGCAGTTTAAGGAATGTTTATTGTAATATTAGTGAAAATTTTATTTTAGCCATTCATTAAAATAAAATGTTCAATACAAACAATATTATAAATTTAAATTTAATAATGAGTAGCTGTAGGGTGTCACATTTTTTATTTTTTCATGTTAAATTTTAAAAATTTCAGTTCAGACGCACAGAAGCATTCGTTAACGACGGATGTGTATTACATATTTTTTTAATCCATTAGAACCTGCCGACTCAAATATACACCAAGAGATTACTTACTTACTTAAATGGCCCATACAACCGTGGGTTGGTTTTTGCCGCTGAGATAAATCCGCGCCAGTCGCTTCTGCTTTGTGCGCGCTGATGCCAGTTAGAAATACCAAGCGTTACCAGGTTGTCCTCAACTTGGTCTTTCCAACGCAGATTAGGACGCCCTCTTTTACGCTGTCCACCTTCGAGTTTCGATTCAAGCACCTTCTTGGCTGGAGTGTTTTCATCCATTCATTCGACATGGCCTAGCCAGCGAAGCCGCTGGATCTTGATGCGCTTGACTATGTCAATGTCGTCGAATAACTCATGCAGATCGTGGTTCATCCTGATTCGATACTCGTTAGCAAAGCAGATAGGGCAAAAGATTTTACGGAGAAGCTTTCTCTCAAACGCTCCCAGTACTCTCTCATCGGTTGAGGTCAGCGTCCATGTTTCTGCACCATAAAGTAGGACGTGCATGATGAGTGACTTGTAGAGCGTTATTTTTGTCCGGCGAGAGAGGGCTCTACTTTTCAATTGCCTACTGAGCCCAAAGTAGCACGTGTTGGCAAGAGTTATTCTCCGTTTAATCTCCAGGGTGACGTCGTTTTTGCTGTTTACGCTGGATTCCAGATAGACGAAGTCCTTCACAATGTCGAACTTGTGGGTGTCAAAATCAGCTTTTTGTCCAAGACGCACGAACTCCTTTCTGTTTGTTGACACAAGGAACTTCGTCTTGTCCTCGTTCACCAATAAACCCATTCGAAGCGACTCTTTCTCCAATCTGGAGAATGCTGCGCTGACAGCTCGTGTGCTCCTGCCAATGATATCAATATCATCGGCATATGCGAGCAGCATGACACTTTTGTTGAGGATAGTGCCGCTTTGACGAAGTTCGGCAGCTCGAACTATTTTCTCCATCAATAAGTTAAAAAAGTCGCACGATAGGGAGTCACACTGTCTGAAACCTCGTTCGGTATGAAATGGCTCGGAGAGGTCTTTTCCTATTCTCACTGAGCAACGTGTGTTGCTCAGGATCATCCTGCAAAGCCTTATTATTTTCGCAGGTATACCGAACTCAGACATTGCGGCGAATAATCGTTCCCTTATCGGAGTGTCGAAGGCGGCTTTATAGTCGACTAATAGGTGGTAGGTGTCGTTCTGTTTTTCTAGGGTATTTTCCTGAATTTCCTAGATCTGGTCTATGGTGGACTTTCCAGGTCTGAAGCCGCACTGATAAGGTCCAATCAGTCTGTTGACAATGGGCTTCAGTCTTTCACATAATACGCTCGATAGAACCTTGTATGCGATATTGAGTAGGCTGATCCCACGGTAGTTGGCGCAGATAGTGGGATCCCCTTTCTTAAGGATTGGGCAGAGTACACTGAGGTTCCAGTCACATTGTGAACCATACAATTGGTACTAAATTTGAAACAAAGAAAATATTTGTGAACAAATAATACAAAATTAAAAAGAAATAAAAATTAATATTAAAATTATATATATAAGAGAAGAATTTGCGATTTAAAATCAAAATAAAACAAAAATTAACATAACATTAATTTAATGTCATACTTTTTCCTCACGTTCGATTTATACACAACAATTAAGTAAATTCAATGATGTAAAAAAGTGTCCACTCAAATATTACATATTAATGGTAAAAGTGAAAATAAAATATCCTGTGATTTAAATTATCATCACGTGATGGAAAATATTTCTTTTCAGAGTTTACTTTGATGATAGCGTCGCCGGTCGGACTTGGTTCTTCTGCGAAGAAATCTCAAGTCGTTGTACAATATTGCCTTCGAAGGATTTAAAAAGACGATGGCGATGTATACCAGGATGTACCATGTACTAGGATACTGTTTTAATTCTAGAATAAATAAAAATACATTTGATTCATTTTCTTTCAATTCAATAAAAATTACTCCGCAAATTCTAATATTCATCAACTATCTTCCTATTTGTCAGATGTTTAATTGATAGTTGCTATAGATAATCGTACATTTGAAACATGGTTGCTAGCAATATTTATCGTATTTGACGGATGCTTGAGAGATGGTTGTCTCAAATACGATTTAAATAATTTGGAAATAACTTGATATTTAGGGCTGTGATATTTTTGGCAATCATCTTTGTTTTCTTAGTGTATGAAGTAAATTTAAAATATTTGAGAAAAAGGATTTAATTATGTACTAATGCATTTTTGTCCGGCAACACCGTGTTGATTCGGTCATCGTTTTCTGTCGTGTACTTCACGTCAGTTAAATACGTTGAAGAGGCGGAAACGAGGTATTGAATGGGTTGGGCTCTTAAAGATCGCGATACGTAATATTGATAAACGACTACATCAAAAACATGTATGAGTGTACGTTATATTGATTAACTTGTTCGTCCATATTATGAAAACAGTTTGATGTATGTCGTTTGTCTATATAACGAACGTTAATTTTTCTGTGTATTAAAGATATAATACAATTTGTTAATTTACCAATGAAATAGGGGAATTGTAAATATTTGTAAAATATAACAAATATTTTTTGTTGACCGTATAATAACATATACTTGTTACAATAGACCGGATTTTTATTAACCCAACCAGACAAACGATGCCCAAAACCTAACTTTATGCTTTTGATGGAGTGTGGCATGAAGTACTGGTATCAAAACTTATTGCATATGGTATCAGTAATTCTTTTCGTTTAATACGAGTTGCGATGAATGGTGTTTTCTCAGAACAACATTCTATTAATTCTGGAGTCCCGCAGGGTTCTGTCCTATCCCCGTCCCTATTTTTGGTTTTTATCAATGACCTTCTGCCATCGATCCAGAACCCAATCCATTACTTTGCAGATGACAGTAACATTTGTCACTCATATTCGTTCAACAAGCGCCCAAACTCTTTGGAGATTTAGAGTAAAAGGCGCACCATGAATGATACACTTAACAATGACCTTAAAACAATCTCCGAGTGGAGTCTTGCAAATAGAGTTGACGTTAATGCTAGCAAGACCTAATGTTGTCTGTTATCTTATAAAAGAATGGATTCAACCCTCCCTCCCCTCAATATGGACTCTGTGGATATTGCGCAGTCAGCTGCTCTTGACGTTCTGGGTATATCAATTCAATGTGACCTCCGTTGGAATGATCACATATTTGATGTGTCGAAAGAAGCGGCCAAGTGCCTCGGTTTTTTGAAACGGTGTAAGAAATACTTCACTCCCGCTGACTTGCGCATTGTCTACACCACCTATATTCGGCCTAAAATGGAAAACAATTCGCGCATAAGGGCAGGGACTTCAAAATCTTCCTTGGAGTTCCTGGATCGAATCCAACAACATGCAATATATTTAATAGGAGATGAAAATATTTCATCCTCTATTAGTTCTCTTGAGCACCGAAGGACCGTAGGGTGTGTATGCCTCTTTTATAGGTATTACAAGGGTAAGTGTTCGAGGGAAATGCATGGCCTGATTCCACCAGGTCGTATATTCTCTCGTTCTACTCGGGCATCGAACCAAGCCCACCCCTTCGTAGTTCACTCGGTTCTCAACAGAACTACGCATTACAGAGATAATTCGTTCTTCAGTCGCACGATACGTTTGTGGAACAATCACCCTGCGTCTGTTTTTCCCGACATTTTTAATATTGGGAAATTTAAAGCAAACATCCACCGACACTACTCCATCTTTTCTCCTCCCTTTAACCTATAATCCTTTCTTACGATCAACACTGTGCATTGCACGAATAGGGGGCTTCCCCTTAGCGTTGGTTAATTTGTATAAAAAAAAAACTATTAAAAGTCATCATCAGAAAGTTTTCCTCTAGACAGCCGATAAGATAGCTTATATACAGCTTTTAGTTAACTTTAAAAGTTATGTTTTAAATTTAAATGGATTTTTATTTGAAATTACTTTACCAGCACTGTTTGTTACTGCCACAGTCACGTCCTGAGACACCTCTTCACACGGTAGAATGACGCCTACAGTAAGTACTGCACATGAACATTTTCAATTTCAAAGACACGATTTTGTAGCGATTCATAAACGTAATTTACTCGTCGCGGTTAATATTTTTACTATCAATCGGACATTTTTGTCTACACAAAATACACGGAGCACAAAAAACACTAACAACTAACAATATGACGCAGCAAAAAACGTGCACTGAATTTATTATTCGAGCAGACCGAGCACTAGCAAAATACATCCCTGCTATTTCTTTTTTTTTCGCCAATGACAGATGAAAACTGAAACTAAAAAGTAATAAAATTATAAAATGAAGCCATTGCACTTGAGCTAATAAAAAAACGCCAATAAAAAATGCCAATAGGCGATTTTTTTAAATTAGTTCAGTGCAGTACGTTCAGTGTAGCCAGTGTAGACTGATTCTTCACTGAACAGTGCATTCGCCAAGCTACTCTGTTTTTTCTGTGTTAATTTTGTTACACTTTGAGTAGGGCAGCCTCTAATGACATTTGACATTCATAATATTTTTGCAAATGTATATAAATAAAAATAATGATCACTACTGATTACTAAATAATATACTTTATATCTTATTATGGCACTTTTTTTGTCCAATGGCTTCATTTTATAATTTTATCACTTTTTAGTTTCAGTTTTATCTGTCATTTGCGAAAAAAAAGAAATGACAGGGATGTATTTTGCTTGTGCTCGGTCTGCTCTAATAATTAATTCAGTGCACGTCAAGCACATTCAACGAGCGCTCTGTGTCAATAAAGAAACACGAATTTAAAGCACTGACTGCTCCGACCAAATAAAAAAAACACAAAGCACAAATTTTGACAGTTTGTGCTTTACTCCATTTGCTCTGGACTAATAAAAAAAAACGCCTAATGGGGATCGAATGAAAACCCGTACAATTTAAAAAGAAACCGTAACAAAATAAAAAATAAATTTAGGGTTTGTCCAACAGTCTGGCAACACTGACTTCTGGAACGTTGTTCATGCGCATGACGTTAGTTTGTCGTTTGTGTGCGCAGTGGTCATTTTTTTTCTTTACTACGCTCTGGTAATATTTAGATTGCATTCCCAAGTATGAGTGAGCTTTGAGCTTAATTGCGCGCTTGCGTTTTTTCTTAAATATAAAAACATTAAAATTGGATTAGGTATATATTACATAGCAATAGTTAGAACATCATCAAAAGGTAAAATTCACCATAGAAAAACAAATTAAAAGGAGTCGAATGTAAAATTTAAAATGTGTCATTTCCAGCAGTGTGGTTAATTATATGTTAATGTATGCGACTCATTAAATAAGCAACTGTTCATATGTATAAATATACAAAAGTGTAAGTAGATATTTTTAAATCATTTAAATTAAATCATAAATAGTAGTAAAATCGACATATTACAAGCTAAACTAAAAATTAAAGATGGTTTAAAATTATATAATTTCATAACCCATAATAATATTACTAAAACCGGATAGTTCATCTACAGCGATACATGACGCGCTGAAATTTACTTTATAGGCCCGCTAAAACAAAATTGTGTGATTTTACCGGGCGAGATCAGTGGCGAAAAATCTCTGTTGAACTTTATTTTATAAGGGGTGGGTGACGAGAAAATATTTTTTTGCCGCTCGGACCCCAGAGCTCTCAGCTGACCGACTTTCAGCCGACTCGCAGCCGCCGCCGTGAATTTTTACTAGCCGCCGTGACTTTATTCCGACTAAGCAGAAGACGCCGTCAATTTTCAAAAAGCGACGAATAAATTTGATGTATTAACATTTGAGACAAATAAATGCTATGTATACAATTTTTAGAAAAATGTACTATAATAATTAATGTAGTAAATTCCAATGAATGTGTAAAAAATATATTTACACAGAAAAATATGTAAAACTAATACACTTCTGTTGTGTATTTATTAAAATAATGCGTATAAAAAAAAGTATACAGACATTATGCATTTGATTTATATAAAGCAAATGGATAATTATTAAATTTGTATTAAATAGTAAATTCATAAATTTTGAACTTATCACTATATAATGTAAAACGAAACGAAATCGAATTGGTCATAAAATCGCGAAAAATGCTGCTGATACAATTTTTTACAATTTAAAACAAAAGGACGACGAATGAACACGTCGTCCTTTTGTTTTATTTAGTTAAAAAAATTAACTTTCTGACGAATTCGTTTTTGTCACGTTTTATATTAGGAAGTTAAAAATACAAACATATTTAAAAACTGGATATAACTTTAACATCGTCAGAATCGAATTTTTGTTACGATATACAAATTTTATTTTACTTGACTTTAAATTTTATTTGTCTTAGCCGATGTATGCCATATTCTGGAAATGGCGCAGACAAGGACGTTACCTTGTTACACGTTTTAGTGTGTGCTACACGTCAATTTTATTTGTAAATTGTGTAAAAATCCCAGACAACATTGTGTTTATTTTCAAAACACTGCAGAATCTGTAATGTTACTGTTTTAAATGTGTGATTATCCCGTGAGAAATACCTTTCTTTTAAGTATAATATTGAGACAAAATAAGAATATTTTTGAAATACCCCATTTGAAATAATTATTATGTTGATAAAAATCAAAAGTCCTTTTTTTAATATACTTTATAAATATATTTAACAAAGTTCAGCACATCAAATTACAGAATATCTATCTATTCTGGTAATTACATTCAATAATCTTTTTAAAATAAAGTTTATGCTGGATTAAGCTAATTTAAGCACCTTTTGATTTTTATATACATAATTATGACTTTTAATTATTCGGTTAAGTCGATCAATAATTTGTTTAGTCGACTCGCCGATAAGTATTCGGCTCAGATTCGGCTACGATTGAAGAAACAGTCAACTTATGAATCAATTTTCAAAACAATTTAAATATCAATCGTGTGATTGCCTAATTTTCCATACAAAAATTGGGCAATCACACGATTGATATTAACTTAATTTGAAAATTGATTCAAAAGTTGACTGTTTATTCAATCGTGTGATTCGAGCTTAAGTATACAATACTCTTTTTTTTTTTTGAGAAATTTCGTTTTTTTTTACCCAAATGTATATTTAAATAATTTTGATCTTTTTTTATTTCGCCACTCTCCTTTTCCTGGAATTGGAGGAAAAAAAGGTTTTTGATTTTTTAGGGCTATCACATGACCTTGAAGTCACTTTTTATTTTACGGTCTGGTAAAAAATGTTGTTTTTCTCTCTACGCCGCTCTTAGGTGGCATGGCATTTATTTTATTATACCCTACACTAAGACTGAAAGGGTATGTTCAGTTTGGTACGCCTTTTGTAACACCCAGAAGGAAGCATCTCCAGTATGGATAAGTATATATATTCTTGATCACCATAACTTCTCAATTGATTTAGCGATGTCCGTCTGTCCGACTGTCTGCCCCTGTCTGTCACGATTACAGAAAAATTAGAAGAGCTAGATACATTAAATTTATAATTTAGAGTACTTATATATCTAGGCTGTACCAACAAGGCTTGATCGGACCTTTGTGACCTGCGAACCGACCACTTATGTTCAAATACCTCATATAAAATTTACATCTACAAAGGAATTTTACTGCGTACGGTATTAAGTGAACTTTTTTGGTCAAATATATAATAAATTTATGCTCAAATATTTTAAAATAATGCTTTCACGCGAACCGACTTGTGCTTACTTAAAAAAAATCGAAATTCGGTATACCTACCCATTTGTACATATGGGTATTAAATGAAAGGTAATTCTTCACACACCCTAAGTATACAATACTCTTTTTTTTTGAGAAATTTCGTTTTTTTACCCAAATGTATATTTAAATGTATTAATAAAGAATTTTGTTCTTTTTTTTTATTTCGCCACTCTCCTTTTCCTGGAATTGGAGGAAAAAGAGGGTTTTTGATTTTTAAGGGCTATCACATGATCTTGAGGTCACTTTTTTATTTTACGGTCTGGTAAAAAAAATTGTTGTTTTTCTCTCCGACGCTTTTAGGGGGCATGGCATTTCTTTTATTATACCTTACACTAAGAGTGAAAGGGTATGTTCAGTTTGGTACGCCGTTTGTAACACTCAGAAGGAAGCTTCTCCGGTATGGAAAAATATATATTCTTGATCACCATAATCTCCTCAATTGATTTAGCGATGTTCGTCTGTCCGACTGTCTGTCTGTCTGTCTGTCTGTCTGTCTGTCTGTCTGTCTGTCTGCCTCTGTCTGTCAGTTGAAATCACGTTTACAGAAAAATTAGAAGAGCTAGATCCATAAAACTTATAATTTAGATTACTTATATATCTATACCTACCCATTTGTACATATGGGTATTAAATGAAAGGTAATTCTTCAGCGATTGCAAGTTTTGAGTTATTTTTAGGATTCCTATACCCTCGTGACCTATGCACCACTTTTAATAGTACCCGCTCACATTATCATATATGTGTAGGGTATTTAAAGTCGGCTTAGACCGACTATAACTTTCAAAATTCTTACTAACTTCATCACACCATGATGCTAGATGCAAAATCGAACAAAATTCTTAGCATCTGATGTACGCATTATGGAAAAACATGATGAGGAAAATTGCACTACATAATCTCCTAGTGTGTATCTGATTCGGCCGATCGCTTCTGAGCGATTGAGCGGAATTTTTTGAAAATTTGACATAAACAAAAATAAAAATGCGACACACTACAAATTTATAATACTATATGGACGCGGCTGTAGTTGTAATATGTACTGAACATTTTATTTTAATTAATGACAGATTTGAAACTATTTTTCGTAACGAAGATGAATTGTGAAATTTTTAAAAATATGCCTTATCATAATAATAAAGCTCATCATCATAATAATAAAGTAATAATAAAATTAGTCGCGCAACGTTTGAAATATAAATGAGAATCACATTTATTGTATATTTTCAACATAGAAAATTTGTTTACATTTAATGCGAAGTAAGCTTTTCTTAGATTGTGAAAATTAAAATTTTAATCAAACAAAACAAAAAAATATAGGTATATATATTGCATAGCCTGTGAAATGAAAATAAAGGCACATTTTTTTTGTAAAAACAGTTTTTAAAGGCCACTTAAAAAGTTCTTAATCACTTGTTTTATTTACAATATTATGGAGTTTAATTATTTTTTTTTACATTTTTGAGTTTCAATAAAGATTTCAATAATTTAAAAAAAGTTTCGTTTACATTAGTTACGTTTGCTGCACATTTTATGTCATTCGATAAGATGTTCTCAAAAGATGCAGATATTAAAATTGAGAACATATAAATTAATTGTTTTATTTAGTTCGTGTTGTTTTATTTATGCGCGTAACTTCAACGAGTAGATATCTATTGGTGTTCCGAACTCCTTGAAGTTACAAAATTTTGCTTATACGATAGATAACTAAGCACCAGTAGATCTTTCCGCAGTTCAGCTCTCGTGATTCAATTATATTGTTTTTCAATTCACCTGATCTGTCTGTTGAAGCGGCTTGTGACATTTCTCTTTGAAAACCTAATTTTTTATAAAAATTGTGAGGATTGTATATGTATATATATGCATATTTAATGTAATTATGAAATCTCATATTAATTAAATAATTGTAGTCTTTACTATTATACATTTTTACGTTAATTATCTCATATAAAATTTGTAAAAATTTTATATGCGATATTTATATGCTCTTTTACATGATTCATGTTTTAAATAGACTATTTTTGAATTGGTATTGATTTGGTCGATCAAATAATGAATAAAATTTTGTAAATTGTTATGGTTATTTTTCACAAATTTACTGTAAATATTTTATTGAATTATAAATTTAGTTTAGTTACTTTAGGTAAATTTTTGTACTCATATTTAACACAGTCTCTCTATGTAATATTTGAATTTAATGTCTCTTAACCCTAATTTGGGTCCTATAATCAGTGATAACTCTTTTTTATCTTATAAATTACAAAATTACAGGCAGAATCTCAACATTGGACATATTAACTGTCAGAGCATCAAACCATCGTCCAAATCAAGTAAACTTGATGAATTAAAGTGCATTCTGAAGGGTTGTCTTTTAGATATTGTGGGCTTATCTGAAACATGGCTAAAACCATATATTTCTAGTCAGGCTATTGAAATACCTGGTTATGCATTTTGCAGAAATGATCGACCTTCTAATAGAGGTGGTGGTGTTGGATTCTACATATCTAAAAATATTAAATATATAGTTGTTTTTGAGAGCTCTAGCTATGGGGTATGTGAGTCGCTTTTTATTGAGATTTGTCACAATTCTAATAATATTCTAATAGGGGTTGTTTATTTACCACACGGTGATTTAGCAGATTTTGAGGAGTCCTTGGGCGATTTGACGGTAAAATACTCTAACATTATTATAATGGGAGATTTTAATAACAATTTATTTGATGTGACTAAGTCGACGAGGATGAGGTCTGCGTGTCAGCAATTAAATATTTCGTGTATTCATAACTCTGTTCCTACCCACTATAATGTTCCACACAATAGCTCATCGTTGATTGACTATTTTCTTTTAAGTGATCCAGATTCTTTGGAATTATCAGACCAGCTACAATGCCCAGGAATATCTCATCATGCACTTATTTTTATATCTGTTGATTTTCCATTACAACGCTATGATGAATATGTGGAATACCGTAACTATAAACTAATTGATTTTGATGTTCTGGAAAATCAAATTAGTAATTGCGATTTTCATAACATATATTTTATGAGCGATATAGATGAAATGCTTAGTAATATAAATACTAATTTAATGTCTTTGCTTTCAATTGTTCCTGTTTCAAAGTATAAGCTCGATTTTAAAAAAACCGAATGGATGAACTGCCGAGAAATTGCGTATATTAAATCTCTACGAGATTTAGCTTTTAAGGCTTATATCGATAATCGCTGCGACAGCAACTGGAAAATATTTTGCAAAATTCGTAATCGAACAAAATCAGTCATTAGGAGAATTAAAAGAATAGCTCATTCTCGTTTATTTGTAGATCGCAATAGCAAACAGATTTGGGATACTTTACGCAAAAGCGGTTGTACGGATTCTGTTTCAACTTTGGATAACATAAATGTCAATGAACTTAATCGAAATTTTGTTTCCAGACAAAATAATAATCATATCAATAATACTATTAATTTTGAAGATATTCAGGATGAACACAGTTTTTGTTTTCGAAATGTCACATTAAATGAAATGTATGTTGCTATTATGAAAATAAAGTCAAATGCCGTCGGCAACGATAATATCCCCCTAAAATTCATAAAAATAGTTATGCCTTATATTCAAGATTACTTGCTTCATTTTATTAATTGTATATTTACAACATCAACATTCCCTACCGCTTGGAAAATAGCTCGAGTGGTACCGATTAAAAAATCAGGAAAATCTAATGATATTGATAATTTAAGACCAATAAGTGTATTGCCTGCGATTTCGAAAATCGTTGAAAATTTAATTAAAGAACAAATCATGTTTCACACTTCTCAAAATGCGATGATTAATATCAGTCAATCCGGGTTTCGCCATGGATATAATACTACTTCGTTACTTCTAGGACTCACAGACACCGTTCGGCGAAATATAAATTCCAATAAAGTTAGTGTTCTTTTATCGCTTGACTTAAGTAAAGCATTTGATAACATCAACCATGTGAAACTGATAAAGAAGTTAAAAAGTGAATTTAAATTTTCTAATTCAGCATGTAAACTTATTTTTTCTTATTTGACTAATCGAAAACAATTTGTTAAGTGTAATAACAGCATATCAGAATGTCTTGATGTTAATGACGGAGTCCCCCAAGGTTCTGTAATCGGCCCTATTTTATTTATGCTCTATTTAAATGACTTCATCGAATGTCTTGATCAAAATGTATGTACACCATTTGTGTTTGCTGACGATATCCAATTATTATTTTCTGGAGAAATTCAATTCATGGATGTCTTAGAGTCTGTTATTAACTTTAACACATGCAATGTGTCCCTTTGGATGGAAGAAAATTTATTAACAATCAACCCTTCAAAGACTAAAGCTGTTGTCTTTGTTAAAAATAACATAATGCCCTTTAATATCTCTATTAAAGTTAAAGAAACTGATATTGATATTGTAAACGAATTGAAATGCTTAGGAGTTTTATTGGATAATCGTTTATCATTTGACTCACATATAAATAGTTTAAGCTCAAAAATTAACTTTACTTTGCGCAGGTTGTATAGCTTAAATTTATATTTACCTCATCATATTAAATATAAATTAGTTCACGCTTTATTAATGTCTACTCTGAATTACGGTCTTGAGGTGTTTTCTGGAACACTGTCATACAATGTCAAGAAATTGCAACTAATATTTAATAGAATAATTCGTTTTCTTTATAATGTTAAGATACGTGATCATGTATCCCCATATACGCAACGTTTTCTTAACTGCACTTTTATTCATTTTATTAAAATAAGAACTTTATTACATTTCTTTAAAATCATGAAAACCAAAGTACCCGAATACTTATTTAAAATATTTCATTTCACTCGATCTAGTAGAAATGCTCAAATTTTGTTTCCTCCAATTTCTACTTCTATTTTTGAGCGATCATTTCAGATAAGAATTGCTAGAGAATGGAATATGTTGCCTAGGAATTTAAAAAGTTTCTCTGCTTCAGTAGGTGTCTTTAAACGTAACCTTTTAGAACACTTTCGCGACATTAACACATAATTTATGAAACATTAAGTATATTGTTGAGTTTCTGCTATTTTTTCTTTCACTGAGGACCATATATATATATGCATTATATATATATATGCATCATATATATACATATGCATATATAATATATATATGTCGAATTTTTATATACAAATTTTAGTATTTGGAGCGGCTGTGTTAAATATGATTTAGTATTAGTTTATAAGCACATAATTATATTAGCTTGTAATTTTATTTTGGCCTTGTAGGCTTATTAATTACATTGGAAATAAAAAAAAAAAAAAAAAAAAAAAAGTGAACTACAAGTGTCGGTTATCAAGGTAATAATAGCTATTAAAATTAACTTAAAATTCCAGTTATGTTTTCACTCATTGACTGAAAATAGTGAGTTATGAAATTTATTTGAGAAGAAAGCAAATACCTAATGAATGACTATTATATAGCGAGAAATAAGGCTTTATAAGAAGTTACGTGCTTTTAAGGTGATTTTTTTGTATTTTATTGTGACGGGAATTTACTATTATAATAGTAGGTAATCTTTTGGCAACTATAAAGTAGTGAACAACCATAATTTTTTTGTTATAGAGTAAATGTTATGTTATATACAAGAAATGTAGTTAGTTTAAACTAGTTTATGATAAACTTCATCTTCGTTACGAAAAATAGTTCCTAATCTGCCATTAATTAAAATAAAATGTTCAATACATATTACAACACAGCCGCGTCCATACAATATTATAAATTTAATTTTGATAAAGAGTAGCTGTAGGGTGTCGCATTTTTTATTTTTGTTCATGTCAAATTTTCAAAAAATTTCAGTCGCTCAGAAGCATTTGTTGACGACGGATGTATATTTGATTTTTTTAACCCATTAAAGCCTACCGAATCAGATACACACCAGGAGATTACGTAGTGCAATTTTCCCATAATCCGTACATTAGAATTTTGTTCGATTTTGCATCTAGCATCACTACATTATATCAGTATAAAATTGTATATATCTGCGTGCAATTCCCTCCATTTTAATCAAATATTTCATAAACAAATTTTAAAAAATATTCCCAAAAATTACAGTAAAATAAAGTTTAAAACATTTTTTTTGAAATTTTGACAGCTCACCCATTGCGAACTAATATTAAAATGTTTTTTAAGAGAGCTTAGAGAATTGTGATAAATTACTCTCTCGACACACTTTTTTGGTAACAGAAATTTCTTTCTGAGTTTTTGCAAAAACTTATATCTGGACAAATTTTTTTTTGCCAATTATCCGTAGGGCAAGGTTCATATTTTATTTTGTGATAAAGTTTGCAAGTGAAAAATGGCGACATCGTGCGATAACTTGCGATAATTATATAATAGTTTGACGCTACAGTCCTGTATAGAACTTCGGCCGAGCTCTCTCACCATTTTGAGCTGTGCGTGTTATATTTGTACTCAAAGTGGTGGGACCTACAGTTTATTGCCGAATCCGAACGGGTAGGTTTGCCATTTACTGACGAGAGGTAGCGCGGTATAGAAAAATGTTTCTATGAAAGATGTTGTTAGTCCCAGTCCAGGCTTGAACCGGGGACCTTTCGGCACGCAGTCCAACGCACTAACAACTGAGCTACCGCGGCTACGATATAAAGTACCAAAAACGGCCTTTTTTGCAACTTTGACTCGATTTTGTGCAAAGTCTCGACGTATAGGGACGCAGCAAGAATCAGGAGACCGAAATAAACCAGAATTGATAGGTTTCATTCCATATTAGGCCAACAACCCTCAATTTGTAGAACAGTGTTATAGGTCGACAGTGCATATATGAACTGATTTGTTGCATGATCAGGCCATTTGTTTATTTATAGGCTTTTGTTTATAATCGAAGCGTCATGCCGCTTCATTCCATTAAATTCTGCTGTGTTAGCGTTTGCAGTATATTATTGAAATATAGTGCAGTGTATTAAAAAATTAACTCATCAAAAATGCAAAAAATCACTTTAATTTGTTTGTATGGAAAGCCGCAAAAGTTTAAAGAGCCACTATGTTAATTTTTACTACATTGATGTTGGAAGATGTGGTTAAAATAAAAAAAAAAGACATTAGATAAAAGGGATCCTACAAGACCAAGACATGACTTTACAGTTTTCGATCGGTGGGATTTTGAGGGTCTTTGTTTTTGACCACCTGTGCCTTTATAACAAAGAGAAAAATAGACACACACATTTTTCTCCTTATTATAAAGGCACAGGTGCTGAAAAATATATTTTTCAAACAAAATAAATTTGTTCATCGAACAAAATAAATTTGTTCATCTAACAAAATATATTTGTTTATCATATAAATTTACCTTTTTATTTGAACAAATGTACTTTATTAAACGAACAAGACAGTTTGTTAATATAACAATAAAAAAGGTAATTGTTAATATTTGTAAATATTGCAAATATTTTTGTAATATTAATAGTAAAATGTAATACTAATTCACATAAAAATACGTGGTCCAAAAATGGGCGTAATCCGCCCACTCGATCGAACCATGGACCGTCAATATGTTTTATTTGTGTTTAATAACTACTTAAATGAGACAAAAAAAACTGGGTTGAACTTTATTTTATAAGGCCAGTAAAAATTCCCAAAAAAAAAATACATGCCCTCATAAATGGGAGAAAATTACAAAAGTTTGCCTTTCTTACCTCTGGCCCCCTAGAACTACCAAAAATCGAAAACCGACCGAAGTCATAAGTGTTTTTTTTTTATTATAACGAAGTGGCGGGGGAAGAAAAAACAAAACTTGTCACACAATGTGAAAACTTAACTGTGTTAAAAACCGACTTCAAGGTCACGTGGTACCCCTTAAAAAAACTCATTTGGCGAATTGAAAATAATAATAATAAAAAAAATTAAAATCCTTTACATAGGATTTTCCAAAACATGGACACGGAAATGTATTTCAAGTTGGCCTTCTTGGTTATGAGTAAGTTCTATTTAAAAAAATGTACAAAAATATTTTTTTTTTATTATTTTTCTTTTTTTATAATAGAGGAAGTTCGTTAATTTGGCGATGATTTTAAAATATTTAAAATAATAAAAATTGTCATTCCAAATATCACACAGATCTATGTAAATGGAGACATTTTTATTTAGATATTTTGCTTGTTTTCAACAAACCTTTTTCGGAACAGTGGCCAGAAAATTGGAAAATTCGGATAAAACATATCATTTTTAATCTTTAATTTTAATATTAAATATCACACAGATCTATGTAAATGGAGACGAGAATACGCAAAATTAGTGATGCAAAGTCAGGACTGCAAAGTTACACCGCCAACACAACAAGAAATTAGGTTTTGTATTTAAGTTAGATTTCGACGATAACTAAAACCAGTGCAGTCAACTATAAGAAAGATATGATAAATTAGCAGGATATTAAAATTTGCGAATGAAAACAAATGTAAATAAATGTTCTTTTTCATTCTTTTTATATATAACTTTTATAGATAAAAAAGGAAATACTTGGAAGGTTTCTATGGACAAACTGGCTCGATTACGATTTGGCCAGAACCAACCTACGTCATTGGACATTTTTTTGGGTGAATCTGTTCCAATGGCATTTGACCAGAACCCAATTGCGTCATTGGACATTTTTTTGTACAAATTGGTTCATTGGGATTTGGCCAAAACCCACTTGCGTCATTGGACATTTTTTTGGACAATTGGTTTCATTGGGATTTGGTCAGAACCCACTTGCGTCATTGGAACTTTTTTGTTCCATTGTGATTTACCCAGAACCCACTGGGTCTTTGGACATTTTTTTGGACAATTGGTTCCATTGGGATTTGGCCAGAACCCGCCCACTTGCGTCATTGAACCATTTTTGGGTGAATCTGTTCCAAAGGCTTAGACCGACTATAATTTAGATAATCCTAACTTTATCTAATCTAACATAAAATGTCCCTGCTTTAAAATTTCCCATGTGATCTAACCTTCCCGACTGGTTTGTGTTGAATTCGATTTATCCGACACACAAATGAATGAAGAATAACAAATTTCAAGCACATTTCTGGGATTTTTTCAACAACATGTGAACATATTTGTTATAAGTAGTTTTTATTTTGGAAACCCTAGATTTTATTTAATGTTATTTAAACATGTCTTGTACTTTAGAGATTCTTTATAAAATAAAATAATTGGTTTCTGCCTGTTTTTGTACTTTTTTTATATCTTTTGGATATCGGTTTATTTCTGATTTTCGTATAACGGTTTCGATTACGGTTTTCAGAATGAATCGGTTTTAAACGGATATCTGTTTCGGTTACGGTTTCAGTACTTGCTGGAAACACATGTAATTAAAACATAGGGTTGTTTTTAATGTAATAACCAGGGCTAGGATTTTGATGACCTAAAAATACGTTAAAAATTACCCTAAAATGATTTTAAAAATGACCTAAAAATATGTATATAAAAGCATATACTGTGGTCAGTTGTTACCTAAATTCATAGTTGCCAGTTAGTGTGGATAAATACCTTTTATGGTATTTTTTAATTGCCGTGGGATAAAAAATACCACGGTATTTTTAAACTCAACATAGTATTTTTTTAATTCATGTGGTATTTTTTAACAGCATACGTTTTTGTTATGTATAATAAATACATACAATCAATTATCATGTAATATGTCTAAAAGTAATTAATTTATGCACCCAAATAATATCTAAATAAACAAGCGAATATTCGTAAAAATTATATTCGCCCCCTCTAATTTACAAACGCATCTATAGTTTATAAAAAACGAACATACCCACTTTATGACAACAGTTATTTTGGTGAATTTCGGTTGCTCTTGAATCTTGAATGTTATGGCTGGTCGTAAAATAAAATTGCCAAAAATTCCTATGGAAGGAGGTTCTAAGAGATCATCGTTTTTCAAAAACAATCGTCTAAGTTTAATTAATAAAATTTAAATTTATAAAATAAAAAATAATACAACAACATACAAAAAACCATAATTTTAAAAATACAAATGGTCTTTTATTGTCAATAATACACATTTTTATTATTTTAGAGTCTATTTTCATACATTTAAAAAAAAAAAAGGTTAACTGTGGTATTTTTTTAATTGTGTGGGATATTTTGTGGTACTTTTAAATGGCAAGGATATTTTTTACTGAAAAAATACCATGGTATTTTCTGTGGTATTTTTTTATTTTCTGGCGTGGGATGAAGGTATTTTCTGTGGAATAAAGACCTGGCAACTACGCCTAAATTACACAATCTATTGAAAGGTGAAGCAGCAAAATACTTAGTTCTACACTAAGAAAACAAAATGTTTATGAGAGTGTTGCTGCAACTAAAATACTACTCGCTTTAACAATTCCAATATGCAGGAAATACAAATAAATTTGCAGCAAAGTTTTAAATAATTTGTAAACATCACATATTTTGTATTTGTGAGATGTTTCTTACAATCATTAAGAAAAATGTCATATTTGTGGTAGATTCACTGCAACTACTAGAGAAATATACTACTAGAGAAATATACTACTAGAGAAATAATATTGCTGCAAATATTCACATATTCCACAAATATCAATGCTTTTTAGCAAAACTATTAATGTCTAATTATCACAAAAAGTGTCAAATATTTGACTTGAATAATTTGCAATTGCAATGATGTTTAAGGCTCTAATACTTTTCAACCATCTTTCGTTTTCTTAGTATACTATTTGGTAGATAAAAAAGAGTATTTCGTTCGCCAAGAGAGTTTAAATTTAGTAGTTTCAGACGATCTTCGTATGGAGGAAGATGTAAGTAATTTACCCACTTAAAAACTTTGAGAGCGAAGCTTTGAAATTTTTTCTAAATTCAATGCGTCAAGGTGTACCTTGTAGAAAAGAGACGTCAAGTATTTTCATATTTAAATTAACCAATGTTTAATTAATTTAATTTTTTCAACTGAATTGGTACAGGTAACGAATAAAATTCTCAAGTTTTACTTTGAATTTGATATACATACAGTATGTAATAAAAATTAATGCATATGTAGCAATATTTTAAAATTTAGCTTGAAGTTAAATAAATGACAATCTTTTTTGAGAGACTAATATTTTCGAATTTTAAATAAACGCAGAATTAAGTCAAATTAAATAAGTATGTAGTTATATTTAATATTTTGCTTCATTTAAAATCAATACAGTATATAGTTAAATTTAGAACAGATGTAGCAATAATCGAGTTTTAGCTAATATAGCTTGCACTTTCAAAGCATAAATGCTTCATAAAATTTACCCACTTATAGTAGTTGGGCTCTTAAACAAACGCTTGCAATTGTTAAAATAACTACAATATATTATTTTTATTAAAGTATTAATCTACATTTGAGTTCACTTTTTGACAGATTTACATAAAAAAAAAGCCCCAAAATAACAAATGCATTAAAAAATGTCATGTCATCAAAATCCCAGCCCTGGTAATAAAAAACAAATGACTTACTGAGTGCAAGTTATATAGGTATCCATAGAGTTAATGGAAAATGCAAGAACATTTTATGAGTTCAACGATGCTTTCTTTTCAAACATAAATGTATTTGTTCTTATACTTTCAGAAATAAACTGATCAGACATGTCTTATCAGCTGGGAAATGGTAGTGTGGGCAGTATGCGTTGTGTTCGCGCAGAATATTCCGGTGACGAAAATGACTCGCATAGCTTTGGCGAAGAACGCACTGAGAGTGGTTTAAATGAAAAACCCATTTATCTATTAGAACATTTAGCGACATTTACTGTAAACAAAGAATCGGGTATTGTCTATCCAGCTGATGGCATGAGACGTCTTTTGCAGTTAGAAAAAACGACTGGCATTTGGTCGCAAAAAATGCAATTGTGCCTCGATTGTCAATGGTTGCTAATCATGGACTATGAAACAGGAGTATGTTGGAAGTGTATAAATTTCTTTATTTTATAATTTTTAATTTATCTATTAGACCATAATAGAGCGTTTTCCGGCTTCATTAATACAAGAACCAACTGCCTTTACATCCACTGATGCCATGGAGTTGTATAATAATATTCTGGTCTTCGTAGTATCTGGCGGAAACGATTCCCGTTCAGAAATGCACATTTTTCAGGTAACATTTTTTAAAGCAAAGACTAGAAAAGACTACAATAAAATATTCGATTTTTATAGTCGCAGAGTGTATCCGCAGTCTACCTTGTGGAAGACCTGAAAAATTTGCGCAGCGGAAATACTGTAATGCTTCAACGTGAGCCTATAATGCACACAGGCGGTAAGAGTGTAGAAGCAGTGTCTGACAATCCTAAGTCAATTATTGCAAAGAATCGTGAACAAAATCATCGCAGCAGCGTTGATCACCAGGGCATACGCGAAATTAATAGTGTTGGTGCCAATGAAACAGATTATGAAATTAGCGTCATAAATGAGGAGACTAGTTCCATATCTAGTGATAAATACGAACGTGATGTAACTGTGCTAAATCACTGCTTTGACGATATTGAAAAATTTATAGCGCGTCTTCAGCATGCCGCAGCTGCGTCACGTGAACTCGAACGCCGTCGACGTAATCGCAAGTCCAAGAAGAAGGATCTGGGCGAGGGTTTGTTATCCATGCGTACACGACCTCCACAAGAAAAAGAATTTATTGACATATTTGCAAAGTTTAAGTTGTCTTTTAATCTTTTGTCTAAGCTAAAGGCTCATATTCATGATCCAAATGCTCCCGAATTGGTACATTTTCTTTTCACACCACTGGCACTCATAGTCGAAGCCTCCAGCGATACATATTATGAATCACAATTGCCTGCTCGAGTCATAAATCCGTTAATGACACGTGAGGCCATCAATTTGCTTATTAACTGTGTCACCAGCAAGGAGACTGAACTGTGGCGCTCCCTTGGTGATTCATGGATTATACCTCGCGATCAATGGAAGGATGATGTTGGCTCATATCACCCTGTGTTTCTTGATGGTTGGTCACCAGACTATCTAGTTGTAGATGAGCTCGAAAGTGCATCTCCAATATCGCCAACTAACATAACTAAAAATCGTCTCGAAATGCTTCATTTGACTGGTTTGAATGGGCGTGGTTTGGCTAATATAATAATGTCCAGTAATGTTGCAACAGGAGGAGTTGGTAATACAACTGTAGGACACTATGATGACTATGATGTTAGTGCTATTGCATTAAGTGAAAAATATACAATACATAGTCAGCAAACTGCTCTTGAGCCGACAATTGAACACAGTGTTAGTGGTGCGGTTGATTTTGGAACTAGAAGTGAAATATCCATCGATTCCATGGATTGTAGCATCGAAAATGCAACTATCTTAAGCAACAATAACAAAATTGGTCAAAACGACCAACTGCTACAGTCAATTACAGCAGGCATGCACAATTTAAACACACGTAGAAATGGTAACGAAGAAATTAGACCATGCGAAAATCGTATGAATAGTAACATGACCGCGGTAAATAATGATAGTGAATCTCGTATGTTAGAAGCTTGGCTTTATGAACTTCAGGCTGTTTCTGCTAAAATTGTTTTAGTAACATATCCTCGTACAGCAAATAATGACAAGGAACTAAGTGTTGTGCGTGGTGAATACCTTGAAGTAAAAACAAATTTATGTAAACATAATATAAAACCATTACCAATTTGTTTACCCTTTTCTTTAAAGATTATAGATGACACACGTAAATGGTGGAAGGCGAGAAATTTTTTGGGCCAGGTTGCTCACGTTCCTCATACAATTGTGACACCATACAATTATGGGGAAACAGAGCCCATAAATAACTTATATGGGTACCAACAGCATCAATTAAATAGTCTAATTGGACGTCACTCTGAAAATGATAATAAAGAGGTAATTATTAATAATATAATATACATAAATTATACGAGGTTTGTTCGGATAATTACTTCACTAATTTGTCTTTAATATTGTGAGTAGGGATGTCGACATTTTGGTAACAGTGATTTTGAATACTTGCGATAAGAGACAGCTATCAATCGAACAGCATGTTATTCAAACGCATCAGTAGCACTGACTGCTACTCGGATTTATTTTTTATACCCTACACTAAGAGTGAAAGGGTATATTCAGTTTGGTATGCTGTTTGCAACACCCAGAAGGGGGCATATCCGGTATGGAAAAGTATATATATTTTCTTAATCAGCATGATCTCCTGAGTCGATATCTTTATACAGTTATTCACAAATATTTTTGTGAGTTGTTGAAAGATTTTATTAAATATTGATTTAAAATATTTCTAAAATATTGTATCAAATTCATTCATCAAATTCATCATTTACATCAAGACTGTCATAAATACGGTGACCATTCGTCCTTCTTTCTGACCCCTTGGCCTTCTAAATATTTTTTCATTCTTTTGTTCTTTTTTTGCTTAAATTGTCCGTTGGCCTTTATGTAGTAAAAAAAATAAAAAAAACAAATCTCCTTTCTGCAGAATTTGGAGATTCATACGATAGAAACAAACCATCACCTGAACCCTTCCTAATAATAATAATAGTTTGGCGCTACAGTCTTATACTAGGCCGTGCTCTCTCATCATTTTGAGCTGAGCGTGTTATATTTGTACACAAAGTGGTGGGACCTACAGTTTAATGCCGAATCCGAACGGCGCACAGTGGTTTGTTTGGGCATTTTACTGTTTTAAATATGCTACAGGTCGTGTTTCTTAACGGATTTGTATGATTCTTTGAGATATACAATCAACATATATATATAATAGAGAACTGTCGGGCCGATTTTTAAATGTTGGTATAGGTACAAAAATATACACCGCTATAATTACTAATTTGAGCCATTTCTTATTATTTTTTGATTATCTTCGGAAGTTATTGACCAAATTTGATCCAAATTTTGGCAATACATAGTTTAGTTACGGTTAAAAGTGGTGGACCAAATCTAAGTAATTATTTTCACCGATAGGGGGCGATATGATTTATTTTATTTCGAAAACCAATACACCGATCTGAACAAAATATTGTTTAGTTATATATATGGATCATAGTAAACATATGGAAAATATGGGAGTAATCGGACTACTGGGTACCTCTCATACGACATTCTAATACGGTATTCTAATAAAATATAAAATTTTGTTTTTCTTCTTTTAAGATCAATTTTTAAATGAACATACATGTCATTCGCTAAAATATTTGCTGTGGACATAAAAGTATATCTATTATTTCTTTTCTATCTAATAATTTTTAATTGTAAAATTTTATACTGAAAAATGTCTTTTAAAAACAAATGAAATGTTATTAAAAATTATAAAATTTTTTGGGCGTTTTTTGAGCTCCAAAATTTTGGAAATCGGCGGGATTTCTTAAAACGATCTGGTCACACTGGCTGGGGGAGTCTATGGGCAGTTTGATCTATTGTAGGCTGACGCGGTGCAATATCTTATGTGTTGAAGTTCGGGTAGGTGGACAACCTACGGACGATTTGTAGGAGATAGATTGGTCCGAATAGTGGGAAGACACTTTTGCATGGCCGCCAAATTATGGGAAAGGTATTGGCATTCCCCTTTCTAATATATAAATAGTTTATTTTTTGTATTGTTGTTCATAATAAACTATTAAAACGTTTATGAATATGTATTTTGCCGAAAACTTGTTCAAAGTTTTTAATTGACTTCCACGTTGCAGACAATAGATTCAAGCAGTGAATAACAAAATATTAATATGAATTTTTACACAATAAGTAGCATTGAATAATTCATTATGACAGTCTTGTAATAAATGAGCCAAATGTATATTATTAACATAATGTACCAATTTTGTCCAGCTCAGATTGATGAAGTTTTCTCAATGAAGAACAAAAAAATTGGATTAACTGTAAATTAAGAAATATGTATTCCATTTAAGTTGTGTTGTAAAGGTTGTAACAATTGTTCAATATTGTTCGGCCGTACCACAACGATAGTCAATAATTCAGGGAGGTCGATGATGACTCAAAAAATAATAAAAATTAAAGAAAAAAATTTAATATTTACACGTAACACATTCCACATATGCTATGTTATTCCAGTGCTTCCTAGAGAAAGTTGTTATATATACACTAACTAACAATACTAACAACAAGCATAGGCCTGAAATACGAATTATTGCAAACAGGAACACGTATTGATACAAAAGATTTCTTTGAATATGTTTAAATGTAATTTAAAAATAATACTAAATTACCATACATGTATTACGAATGAAGTGTAAGTAAACTATTTTTTATATTGTAATAACATATTACTATGTGTAAACATTTTAAATATTGGCCAGCAGCATCTGTCAAATTTACCATAAATATGTTACAATACAAACAAAAAATTTTAATTGTATTTGAATATACTATTTCTTGGCAGTTTACATGATTATAACTATGTTTAAAAACAAACAGAAAGCTTTTAAAATCTAATTATAGCGTATGTTCGCAACGCTCGTCTTCATTTGGTTAATTATCGACAGATGAAGTTGGAATGTTGCGCAGTATTTTCTACCTATGTCTCTTTTGTCATCGTTTGAAGTATGTATTGTTCCTTTTAAACATACTGATGTTTGCAAACAAACAAAACATGAAATTAGATGTAAATAAAAGTATTCTTTAAGCATTCTTCTTATATACGGAGTTGACACTCGGTGACCGCCATTTTCTGCCTACGTGTATTTTGATGTTCGTTGAGAAAACGGTTCGTATCGGTAATAATTTTGTCATTTGCAAATTAATAAATATACAAATTGTGTTACAAAGTACAAATAATAACAAATAATATAATAGAATATATTTTAAAAGTGCAGTATATGGTTTAATTCTTCCTGAATGTTTTTCTAAAAATATTTGTGAAAAGCCGATAGGATATTTCATCAAAAAAATCACTACTAAAAAATCAGTGCTTCTATTTTCAAACAGAATTCGGCTTCTACTTTCAAACAGCTATGTGCTGTAGCCGCGGTAGCTCAGTGGTTAGTGCGTTGGACTGCGAGCCGAAAGGTCCCCGGTTCAAGCCTGGACTGGGGCTAACAACATCTTTCCATAGAATCATTTTTCTGTACCGCGCTACCTCTCGGCAGTAAATGGCAAACCTCCGAGAGTAAAAACATTGCCTATGAAAAGCTCTCACCCGCCGTTCGGATTCGGCAATAAACTGTAGGTCCCACCACTTTGAGTACAAATATAATACGCACAGCTCAAAATGGTGAGAGAGCTCGGCCTAAGTTCAACATACACCATTTTAAGGGAGCAACATCAAAATGTTTCCGTGATATCATAATGTAAATCAGAGCTCATTACAACACTGTTCAAGTATCAATACAACCCTGTTTACAAATGATTTATCAGGCAATTATATATTATGTTTACATAAAATTCGAAACATACATGTTAATGTCTGCAAAATTATGTTTGGGAAAGCCTTTTTTTTGCGGCGTGTAGCAACAACATGGAAAGCAAACCCGACGCATTACTCAAATGCATTCGTTCTACCGATCTTCGTACCACTTGTCATTTTTTCAAAATTCGTATATACGAATTATTTGATGTTGTCAATACGTCATCACACAAAGATCACTAATGAATGAGGCTGTATCCGAAACGGTCCGTATGATTATTGCCTGTGTTAGGTTTTAAATTAGTTGTTGTCAATTCAAAACGTCCTTAACTATCAAATTTAGTTTGTTTTATTCTGCAACAAAAATTTATGAATTGCTCGATGCGACACTTTAATATACATGATAGGCTTAGAAAAATTATGTATATTCCAACTGTTAGAATTTTTATTACTACTTCTTTGTGCTTTCTCTGAGGTACAGTGATCCAAATTTAAAAAAAAAAAATGGTCAAAAAATCATTTTTGTATATATTGAAGTATTTCTTGATCAAAAAATGCTACAAACTCCAAACAAATTTCAATTTCATAAAAAAATCATTTTCCAAAATATGTATGTATTAAAATATTACACTTCCCTTGTCTCATTTTGGGAACCTAAAATTTGTAACAATTTTTGAATATATTTGTAAAGCTTATTCCCAAAATTGTGTAAGATTTTTTTCCAAATTCTAATTTTTTATATCATTTTGGTCGACTTGATGTTAGAATGGCTCGGTTCAAACCAGAGCTCTCGATTTCATACGAGTATTTTCGAGTAGCCCGGGTACCCGGGTGCTCAAAGGCCCGGGTAATACTCGAAAAACCCGGATATTAAATGTTCGAGCACCAGGGTAGTTCGTTCGCAAAACCCGGGTAGTTTGTTCTTTCGTTTGTTCGAGTAGCTCGATTGCTATTTCGTTGTTCGAGTAGCTCGATCGTTGTTCGAGCTTCGAGTAGCTCGTTCGTTCGTTCGATTGACGATTGTTCATTTGATCGCTTGTTAATTTGTCTGTCCGTTTGTTTGCTTGATGTGGGAGTTGGTCGGAAGTGGTTGGAAAAATGTGGGTGGACAAAGTGGGTGGGTGGGCAAAAGTGGGCAGAAAGTGATAAAAAGACCGACAACATTTTTATTGCAGAAATCGGTAGCAGACATCGAGGGAAATCGAATGGTATCACTCTCAGTGGTCCCTTACCCCCAAAAGGGGGTCAAAATTGCGGAAATGGATAGCGAACCTCATTAGAAGACTAATGGTACCCTTTGGAGTGGTCCACGACCCCAAAAAGGGGGTCAAAAACCAATTTATGACCCAACAATTTTTATTTCGGAAATCGATAGCGGACACCATAAGAATGCTATTGGTACCCTTTGGAGTGGTCCATGACCCAAAAATGTATGACCCAAAAATGTGTATTTCGGAAATCGATAGCGGACATCATTAGAATGCTATTGGTACCCTTTTTTGTTTGCACAAATAGATAGCTGACGTTATGAAATGCATTTTGACATTCACAAAATATTTTTTTCGAAAATGGGGTTTTTGACCCCCTTTGGGGGGACCTGGACGACTCCAAAGGGTACCATTAGCCTTCTAATGATGTCCGCTATCGATTTCCGAAATAAAATTTTTTGGGTCATAAATGGGTTTTGACCCCTTTTTGGGGGTCATGGACCTCTCCAAAAGGTACCAATAGCAATCTAATGATGTCCGCTATCGAATTCCGAAATAAAATTTTGTGTCGGTCTTTTTATCACTTTCCGCCCACTTTTGCCCACCCACCCACTTTTGTCCACTCACATTTTTCCAACAACTTCCGACCAACGCCCACATCAAGCAAACGAACGGACAGACAAATTAACAAGCGATCAAATGAACAATCGTCAATCGAACAAACGAACGAACGAGCTACTCGAACATCGAACGAGCAATCGAGCTACTACTCGAACAAACAAGCTACTCGAATAGCTCGAACAAACGAACGAACAAATTACCCGGGTAGCTCGAACATTTAATACCCGGGTTTTTCGAATACCCCGGGTAGCTCGAAAAACACGGGTAGCCCGGGTACCCGGGTAATCGAGAGCTCTGGTTCAAACATAACATTAAAACTTCTTTCTTTTTAAATTTTTTTAAATTTAAATATTTTTGAAAAGGTCATTGAATTTATTTTAAATAGCTTCAAATTATACAGTCTGAAAATATTTTACGTAGATACATAAATAAGTGAAGAGAATTTGCTCAAATAAGTCGTAATAAAATTTTGTAAATGAGGATATACATTTTTTTTATAGCCTGTTATTTATTTTGTTTATCATTCAAAAGTTTTGAATAACAAATGAATTTTATTTATATGGGACGTATGCTGCATTTTAAACACAACTTTTTATTTAAAAAAGATTTTTACTCTTAATAATTTTTGTATTTGAATAAAAATGTTAATTAAAAGTGTGTTTGAATTTTTCTGAACTAATCTATCGATAGTTTCATATGAAAACTATTATATAGTTTGGCGCTAAGTCCTGTATAGAACTCGGCCGAGCTCTCTCACCATTTTGAGCTGTGCTTGTTATATATGCACTTAAATGGGACCTACAGGTTATGGCCGAATCCGAACGGCGGGTGAGAGCTTTTCATAGGCAATGTTTTACTCTCGTAGGTTTGCCACTTACTGCCGAGAGGTAGCGTCACATAGAAAAATGTTTTCTATGAAAAAGATGTTGGCAGTCGCTGGGGATCGAACCGCGGACCTTTCGACTCGTAGTCGAATGCACCAGCGCCTTTTCGCTCGTAGTCCAACGCACTAACCAGACGAGCTACCGTCGCTACATATGAAAACTATTAAATTGAAAACTATTAAATTATTAAAACTTTGAGCATTTTATTATATCAGTGCCGTACTCTTGCACCACATAAATAAGCATAAAGGACAATAAAATTAACAGGCTGTGAAAAATGCACGGGCTGCTGCCTGCCCCGGGCAGACATGTGTAGGTTGTTTTCGCTGTTGCAAGGAGTTCCCTCACGAAATGTTTCTGAAATAAATAAAATAAAATAAATAAATAAAAATATATACCATTGTACTTGCGCGATATGCTTTTTTCTCATTTCACGTCTGCGCGGACTGCTATTTTTATTTTCGGCACTTGGTTGTAGCTTTTTTTGGTAATTTTCGTGTAAAACAAATTTGCGTGTCATTGGATGAAGAAAGAAGCATGTGCGGGCGCATGCACACAGACATGTCCAATCTCTGTAATATTTAGCAAGATCTAAACATTTGTTTGTGATTTTCTCACATCAAAAAGTTTTCCTATGAGTTCCTATGAGTTAATCTATCGACCTGCTTAATAAGACTTGTATTTACTTTGATGCCTACCATAGACTAGGTTTTGCTTGTTTTTTTTACTATGTAATTTCTTGTCAGTTACATGTTCGAAAATTTCTCAAATTTTTTGTTATTCGATATGGACATTTTTAAAAAATGTTAACATGTTGATTTCGTTTGAAAAGGTTAAAAACATTTTAATTTTGGACAGTTTTTGCGTCAGTATCATAATATAAAGAAAACATGACACAAAATGACATTTATTGACATGATATATTGTTTATAAAAAAATTATCCAAATTATTATTCAGCATTTTTTTTTTAAATATTTTATGTTTTTTTTTTAATGTACACATTTTTGGTAACAACATATTTTTATACCCTAAACTTAGAGTGGAAGGGTATATTCAATTTGGTACGCCGTTTGTAACACCCTGAAGGAAGGATATCCTGGTATGGAGAAGTATATATATTTTTGATCAGCATAACCTACTGAGTCGATTTAGCGATGCCCTTTGTTCAATTTACTGTGAATTTTACTATATATGGGCTTAAGTAAACTTGAATATATACTCAAATATATAAAAATATTGTTTTCCCGCGAACCGATTTGTGGTTCAAAAAAGAAAAAATCCAAATTCGGTACACCTACCCATTTGTACATATGGGTATCAAATGATCAGAAATTATTTTCAGGATAGTTATTTTCAGGATTCGTTTACCCTTGTGGCCTATACACCACTTTAAATGTTAATCACATTTATCACATTCTTTTTCAAATCGAACACGTAACATTTTTGACACTCTGGATTTTCTTCAATTTTGTTTTATGGATGGGTAACCCATTTTTTTTTAAATTTTTTGTCAAAAAGTTTAAAAATACATGGCGTTTTAAAAAAAAATGAAATTATGGCACTTTTTTTAAAAATAATATAACTTTGCAACTGTACATCGTATAGCGTTTGGTCTCATCTTGAAGGTAATATAATTTTCTTTATTACCTTATACAAATTTAATATATTTTTCAGTAGCATGTAACTATTATATGCAATTAAAATGATCAAAGACATTTTACTTAATGATAGGTTGTTTTTTTTTTAATTAAGACTAATTTTCCTCGTTAAAATCTATATAAAAAAACTTTCTTTTGTTCAGTGGTCATTTGTGCACATCTATATGAGAACAATTTTTTTTTTGTTCAAACGACTGTGCACAAAAGCTGCTTTTTATGTGTGTTGGCTATAGCATCGTTTTGATTAGGGATGTTGAGGAGCTTCGCATCCGCAAACGCGGAGTATCTGCATTGACACATTCGCATTTTTGCGGATGTTTTGCTATATATAAAAATTTTAAAATAACAATTTTAATTCAATTTTTATTAATAAACTAGCTGGACTCGTGCACAGCTGCGCCCGTGCTAAGTTTTTGTAATTGTAAAAATTAATCGTTTATAAAGTGTGGATACATTTACGGCTCTTTTTCCCTTTTTAGTGCAAGCCTCGTCACTATTTTTCCCGCCCACATTCTATTTTACTATTAAACATTTTAAAATGATATTTCGTTTCGATTTGTACAACTCTGCTCTTAGTAAGTCAGAAGTTACCATTTTTAGTTATATAGGAAGTGCCACGCCCCATTGTCCCATTCCGTCCACATTCTAAGTGACTATTACAATGTTTAATATAATTTTTTGTTTCGATTTTTATAACTCTGCTCTTAGTAAGTAAAGAGTTATAGAAATTTTAAAGTTTTGGTTATATGAGAGATGCCACGCACGGGTTTCGTTAAGATTTGGAATATATATTCCATAGACCTAGGATATGGTCACTATATAGTTTTCGTTGATCACACCCACTTTCACGCCTATTTTTATTTTTTGTGTATGTTTCACATTCCTAACAAAACCGCTGAACGAATTTTTCTGAAAATTTGCATTACTATGATATAAGGTTCATCGAGTATCCTAAGTCAGAAATAAATTAGATTGGACAAAAGGGAGTGGTACCTCCCATAGAACCCAAAAATTCAGTACGCTATCTCTCAGCCATAATGTTATCGATTTCAACTAAACTTTAAAATTGGATGTTACTCATCTTAATTAATCCCACCACACCAAATATATAATACACACTATATATTTGTGAATGTTTGTTTGCATGTCTGAATGTATGTTCCGAATAGACGTCAAAATGGCTGAACCGAATTGAATAACATTTTGACATAATATGTATGTTGGGTCTGGGCAAAGTATAGGCTATATCTTGGTGAGATTGTTGGAAAGGGCGTGGTACCTCCCATATACCACCACAATGAAACTCACCACACCAAAATCAAACTCTACAGGGAACAATTCTACAGGAAAGCGTTCTACGGTGAAAAATTTTACGGGGAATTATTTTTGTTTTGGTTACTAATATAACACCAATAAAAAAACGTCCACAGCGGAGCACGGGGTTCCTCATATAAATAATAAAAATGTTCTTCATATAAATAAAATTACTCCATATTCTTGCATTCACAAAATCTTTGCACGAGTCGTGGACCAGCTAGTACACTATATTTTCCGTTTTTTATCACAATATCTTTTGAAATATTTACTACAGTAAGTAAAATGTTTATTCCAGCTTGTAGCCAATAAAGTCTGCTTTTAGAAAATGTGGCTAATCCGTGTATAGACCATTTAATGGTATTTAAGGATTACTGCTCAAAAAAGGACTCTTTTTGAAAAAAACCTATGTTTTCGCATTGTTATAACTAATTATGTCCAATAAAGGTAGACAAATTATGTGAAATTTTTATGGGTTGTTTTAGTGGCTAAAGTTAATAGTTTGAACAAAAAGTTATCAAAAAAATATTTTCAAAAAACCGCACAAAAAATTAAAACAGCGATATTTTAAAAAATCTATGACTACGTTTATTTTTATTTTAGTCTTAAAATACTCGGGGGGGTTGTTCGAAACAGTCTTAAAACATTTAAGTTCTCCCACGACAAGATACCTGCCGCTGTTCTTAAACACCTATTTAGAGCTGCATTTATTTTGTTTTGGTTCATCTCGGATTAGGGATGTCAAAAAACGATTTCACAAATCAGCGGTTCAGTTTGTTTTTTTTTTTCAGAAACCGAAACCGGCAAAACTGTTTTTTTGACTCGGTTTAACCGGTTTTTAAATTTTCGACAATGTTGTGTGCACACATGTTTATTCTGATGCTTTATTGAAATATATGTACAGTTTACAATTTTATTAGTAAATTTAATTTATAAACTAGCTTTTATGACCAGATCAGAAAATATTTGAAGTCCAGTGATATAATTGGGAATATTTTGGCACGATGTGTCGATGAAGACGGTATTTTGGTACAAGCAATTCAGCACTCAAAGATTGCTAAGTATAGTTATATCAAAGTATAGTTTAGCTACTATTTCGAAATACATACATATATAAATTCTATACGGAAAAATGAAGAATTTACTAATAATTTAATTAAATTAACTGATTGTTTCTACATTAAACATCTACATAAACATTTTTTCCGTTTCAACTTTTAATATAACTAAAAATAAAAATCGGCATAAGTTAAAAGATTTAGAAAGTATTCGTTTTCATAAGTATGGATTTTTAATCCACAAAGTTTTGAACTAAAAGTACATAAATAACTATATAGACCAGAGTTGTTAAAGCATGCATTCTTTAATTCTTTTGTACTCAAATGAATGGGAATTCAAAATGAATGCATTCATTTTTGTCAAAAGAATGGGAATTCAAACGCTTGAATTCCCAATCAGATGGCCTTCAAAATGAATGCATTCATCAAAGAATAATATCTGTTTTTTAATAATAATTATATTTTTTTAATGTAATAAAATAGACACGATGATGTGAAATGTTATCCAAAAACTAAAAAAGAAAAACGTTGAAACGTAAGTTCGTACTTTTCGCCTCTTTGAACAACAAAGTACTATTTTTAAAACGCACATTTTTCATATTGAAAGTTCGACTAAATTGCTGATTAAACTAAATTGTACGGGTTTTAATTCGATCGCCATTCAGTAAGCGGTAATTGTTAAAGTCCCTAATAAAACGATTATCATATGTCTGTTTGATGTCTTCCAATTTAGTTTGCTCGAAAGTTAGCTAAATTGAAAAGTAAACGCTGCATTACCGACAAAGTTTAGCTTAGTCAGCTATTTGTTCGAACTCGCACACACCCTTAATAATTATTAAAATGTGTTAATTATTTGCCAATAAGAAATTTAAAAAAACAAGCAAGTTGACATGTAATTAATTTGACAATTTTGTAAAAGCACTATACGTACGCACAATTTTAGATTAATAAATACAATAAAAAAATGTATTTAAATTGTTTATTAAATGCCATTATATACATAATTAGTATTATTAAGTACTTTCTTTTTAGTACTTCGCTACTAAACAAAAATGCGCAACATCAACACTGTTGACGCTGCGCTGATTCAAAATACGAAATTTGAGTTTCACGGAATTTGCCGGATGTGTGTCGCTGACAAATAAGAGCTTCTAGTCCCACGATCCCATAATTCCCGAAAATGATTGCCACAAAGTTGTCCAATTCATTGTAATTGTTCACATATTTGTGAAAACGCAGATTTTAATAAAATACACTCTTATAATTTTCCAATAGCAATGATATATTTTCATTAAAATGTCAATAACAACAAAAATTCCGGAAAATGCGGGATTTTACGGCTTTAATATTGTAACCCTTATTTTTCTGACAAATTACAAAAACAAATGAATGCCAAAAAATGAATGCATTCATTGTTTTTTGAATTCTTTTTTGCAAAAAAAGAATTCAGACTGAAATGAATGCATTCTTTGATGAATGCATTCATTTTGAAGGCCATCTGATTGGGAATTCAAGCGTTTGAATTCCCATTCTTTTGACAAAAATGAATGCATTCATTTTGAATTCCCATTCTTTTCAATTTTTTAGATGAATGCATTCCCAAAAGAATGCATTCTTTAACAACTCTGATATAGACATATATTTTATTTATTTAAGTTTAAATTGTAATTCTGAACATAATTTATATAACCTAAATTTTAAAGTACAAATTAAATTTTTAATTTTTATTGTTTTTTTAATGTCTTTGTGATTACCATCGAACATTCGTCAATGAAAATGTGCGGTTTTATTGATATTGATACATTTTTACCTTTTAAATGTAAACATTTTTAATTTCGAAAAACCGGTTTTAACCGGTTTATGAATTGAAAACCGAAACCGGATTCGGTTTCTTGCAAATCACCAAACCGAAAACCGTTTTTTTGAAAGTGACGATTTTTTGACATCCCGGCTTCATCAACCGGAACGGTGGAATCAACATCTGCCACCAAAAGTAGGCAGATCTGAATTCCACTCCATTTTCTTTGTACTGAAGTTGAATCCGCCTCGTTCTATTAAATTCCAAACGTCAGTGCGCAGACAGACTTGCCAGAAAGCTAAATTGTTCAGCGCTGACCTCTGCACAATTTAGATGAAACCATAATCCGCAACGAGAGCATACAACACTTCCTGTTGTTCTGATAATATTGCTGTTACCACTAGCAAGACCACATTGAGGCATTTTAACAATATTTTAAAGTTGACTGCTAAGGGATACACTTTATTTAGCAAAAGCAATCGGCAATTCGTATTAAACAGCGCCAAGCAACAACAATATCAAACAACAGCAGCAGCAAGAAGCAACAACGACAGCAGCAGTGAACTCGCAAAAATTGAATTACGAATGACAGCTACACTTGCTACAGCTACACTTGCCAGCTACACTTGCAAAGTCTCCCAATTACAACAAAAAAATCCTTCATCTAGTGATGACACATTAAGTCTTCGAGATGAAATGCGGCTCGGTTTTGCTGATCTCCATACAAAGTTGGAACAAATTATAGTGCAGGTTAAGGCAGAGTTTGCTGTTCAACTTAATGAAGTAAAAAAAGATGTTGATAACTGCTATAAAATCATTCAGTTGGTGAGCACCACTACTGCGGACAAAATTAAGTTGCTCGAGACTGAAAATAATCTTCTCCAAAGACGGATCAATCGTACGGACGTGGTTATAAGTGGACTGCCCACCGCCCAAAATGATCTGTTTCGCTGTGCGCTAAAAATATGCAATTTTTAAAAAAAAAATTTCCGCCATCTGATATTAATCACTGTTGCTTTATCAACAACAAGCGCTCAGTTTTACTGAAATTTAATTCTACTGGCATAAGAGATGAACTGATGCAAAATTATTTTAAATCTCGCTCGCTAAAATTATCGGACATTTGTGAATCTGATATTACATCTCGAATTTTTCTTAATGATCACTTGACGCCATCGGAGCGTAAACTAAGCTACTTTTGTCGCAATTTGAGAAAAAATAAGAAAATAAACAATTTTCGTTTGCTGCATAATGAATTGCCTAAGGCCAAGGTCACATTACTCGATGGTTCCGACAAAATCTTCACTTTGCCTGAATGCTTGTCATTTTTTACTTCTGATGCTGTTGTTGCTGTTAGCTGGATGTTACAAAGGTCTTCTACAGCCGGCTTTGTCTAGGATTAGAACACTTAAGTACAATATTATAAGAAAACTTTTTAAATTATGAATTGCTGTGCAAAGAAATTTGAAGTTATTTTTAATAATTTCTTCATAGATGTTGTTTTTGAAATAGTGGGGTAAATTTTTATTTGTCTTGCTATTGCAAAAACTACATCGTACACATTGAGGAATCCACATTCTATTCTTTTTTAATTTTGTATATATTTGTTTTTCCAAATGTTATATGCTTCTACTTTTTTTTCTATTTTAACTTTTAGAAAAATTTAGTCGATTGTGTAATTATAATCAAGTTAGTATTATTTTTTTGAAATTATAAATTTAGAATATTATTTAGTAATTAAATTAAATGAATTCCAAAATGTACAAATTTTATTGCATTCCCTTAATAATACCTTTCGATAGATCCTTATATGAATCTTGGGCCTATTATTAGCGACAATAGTCACATTTCTATGATGTTAAATAATAGAAATCAATATTTTAACATAGGTTATATTAATGGCCAATGTCTTAAACCGTCCTTAAGTCAATGTAAGTTTGATGAATTTAAATGTATTCTGGGTGGCGAGTATTTGGATTTAATGGGAATTTCGGAAACATGGTTTAAACCGCATGTGACTAATCTTGCTATTCAAATTCCTGGTTTTTACATTCATAGAAATGATCGTCTCAATCGTAGGGGCGGTGGCGTTTGTATTTATATCAAAAATTGTTTTAAATCAAGTTATATTCTCGCATTCAGACCCTAGTTGTGAAGCGTTATTTATTGAGGTAGATGTTTTAAATTCTAAACTGCTTGTTGGTGTCATATACTTACCTCATGGCAATATTGGTTCTATGGAAGAAGTTGTAAGAGATTTATGTTGTAGTTACAGTGATGTTATATTGATGGGTGATTTCAATTATAACCTATTTATACCCTGTAAAGACAACAACATGCGTCAACTATGTGAAAAAGTTAATATGAAGTATGTTCACAATTCGTTGTCCACACATTTTTATATTCGTACACACTCTGTGTCCCTCATAGATTATTTTTTACTTAGTGACATATCTAAACTAAAGTTTTCAAGTCAATTTCAATGCCCTAATATTTCGCATCATGCTTTTACTTATATTTGTATGGATTTGGATCCCACGCGTGCCGAAACTGTTGTGGAATTTCGAAACTACAACAAAATAAATATGCCTCAACTACTTGAGAAAATAAGGACAGCCAATTTTAATATATTGTATGAGTCCAACATGTCAACATTCAATTAGGAAATGTAAATATGATTTTAAATGACCTTTTTTCAACAGTTCCGATTTCTAAACGCGTATTAAAGGGTGATAAAAATAAAAATATGCTTAATACAAAAAAGGTACTTGAAGCCAAAAATTTTAGAGACTTAGCATATAGAGCTTTTCTAGAAAACAAGTGCAATTCAACTTGGAATACTTACTACAAATATCGTAACAAAGTCAAAACAACTATAAGAAAGTTAAAAATCATTTTTGGAAGTCGGAGATTCAACGATCTTGATAACAAACAAATTTGGAATGTTCTCAATAGTGCTGGGTGTAAAGAATCTGCAGCGCCTAATGATGGAGTAGACGCTAATCAATTAAATAATTTTTTTATCGCTTCTCAATCTTTATCTTCTTCTCCTGAGGCCTGTTTAAATTTTGAATCACGTGAGAACGATTTTTCATTTGTAAACATTTCTGCTGACGAACTTTATCTAGCGGTTTGCAGTATAAAATCTAATTCAGTTGGTTTTGACGACATTCCTATAAAATTTATTAAAATGATATATTTCTATATAGAAAATCAATTGTTGCATTTGTTCAATACAATATTAATGACTTCTAACTTTCCACTTGCTTGGAAATTAGCTAAAGTAGTTTCCATAAAGAAAAATGGTAATTCTAACGAACTGACTAATTTTAGGCCGATAAGCATACTACCATGTCTTTCCAAGGTTTTAGAAAAAATATTACTATCTCAAATAAATAATTATCTAAATGATAATAATTTGTTAAGTGTATGCCATTCTGGTTATAGAACTGGATTTAGCACGACAACACTACTCTTAGCTCTGACTGAAAAAATCAGAGAATATACAAATGCAAAGAAGTTGTGTATTGCTATATCTCTTGATCTCACCAAAGCATTCGATTCTATCAATTATAATCTGCTTATTAATAAGCTTAAATATAAATTCAATTTTTCTGCGAATGCGTGCAAACTATTTTTTTTCCTTTCTGACAGAGCGTGAGCAAATTGTCTTATGTGCCAAAAATCTATCTAATAAGTTAAGTTGTGTCAGCGGTGTTCCTCAAGGATCGGTCTTGGGTCCGCTTCTTTTTATGATGTTCATTAAAGATTTAGTTAACTCTCTTAACATAAACGAGTCACAAATCTTTATATTTGCTGATGACGTCAATATATTATTTTCTGCTGACCAAGATTTTGTTGATGTACTACAAGCCAATATTATCTATTGTTTATCTAATGCATCTTCTTGGTTAAGTTTGAATAAATTATCTGTCAATCCAACCAAAACTAAGGCAATTGCATTTAATTTCCCTGCAAATATTTCGCCACCTTCTATATTTCTTGGGAACGAAGAAATTCAATTTGTTACCAACATGAGATGTCTGGGGGTTATTATTGACAATGAGCTTAGTTTTCGTAAGCATATTGCCAATGTTTCGTCCAGAGTCTCTTTTACGCTCAGGAGGTTATATAGTTTAAATTCTTATTTACCTCATACAATTCGAAAAAGAGTTGCTCAAGCTCTACTCATGTCTGTTATAACATATGGTTTAGAGGTTTACTCGGGAACAAATTTGTCTAATCAAAAACAAATAAAATTAATATTTAACAGAATACTTAGATATGTCTATAAACTTCGATTACGCGATCATGTTAGCGCATACGAGCAAATGTTTTTAAATTGCACATTCCTTTCTTACATTAGATTAAGGCTGTTAATTCTTTTTTATAAAGTTGTAATCTCTCAGAATCCTCCTTATTTATTTGAAATGTTTAAGTCTTCACATTCAAGTCGTTGTGCTCAAATTTTAATTCCTATAATCAGAAACTCGACTTACGAGAGATCATTTCTCGTTAGGGTGTCAAGATCATGGAATCCTCTCCCTAGGGAAATAAAAAGGTTTTCCCTATCCTTAAATAAATACAAGGACTCACTCTTAGAATACATGCGCTGTAATAGTAGAAACTAGTACTTTCTCCTATGTGTAGTAGTTTGAGATCTCAGTAGTACTATTTTCTGCTCTCTTTGTTGTTAAGTCATTGATTGCTTTATTTATGATATTTGTTGTCGCTAATAATTAATCAAATAATTAATTCTTTATTTTTTTGATATTGTTAGGGAATGCAATATAAGTTTTTTTTTGTCTTATTTATTTATTATTTTTTTTTTTTTTGATTTAATCAAAGTTGTTTTTATTAGATTAGTCTACTCGATATATATAACCATGTAATCATATATGGCCTTTGAAGGCTCGATTATTAATAAAGTACAAACAAACAAACAAAATATTTCAAGAATTCTCATGACTATCAGTCTGGAACATTAGTGTAATATAGTATTGTCAAATATGCATGTACAGTTTCCCAGTATTCCAAAAAGTTTATTAAACTATTTTTTGTTTATGAAACAATAGAAAATGGCAATATATTTGCACAAATAAGCCAGAAAGATAGTCATGAATAAACTAATAATTTTTTGTAATATTTTGCTACGTCTAAAAATTTATTTGTGATCTCCCAGAAAAAATGTATTCTATGAGTGGTTCATTAATGGTTAATATACACTCAAAATAAGAAGTCTGCTATTAATAGCAAACTCTGAATGCTAAGTTTTAGCAAACTTTAAATTGCATATACAGCATACTTTTTTTTCAATAGCGAACTGTTTGCTGAGAATCTTAGTTCTGATAGTGATCAAGATCGTGCTAGTGTCACTGGTGTACATATCGCTAGTGTAGCTAACCTGCACTAGATGGCGCCATAGTCACGAGACGCTACAGCTAAATGCGTCTATAATCCGTAGACTCTTATTCGACAACATGTTTATTTAAGAGATATTTCTTCTACGTAATACATAATAATGCACACATGCAAGAGCGAAATAGTGAAATAAAGGTAAAATAAAAAAATAAGATAAATAAAAAATATATAATAAAAAAATAATAATATAAAAATAAAAAAAGTAAAAAAAATAGAAATAAAAAAATATTAAAATACAAAAAAATATATATTTTTTTATTTTCTTTTTTGTGAATTGGAGTTAACAGCAAAAAAATTAGTTAAAAAGCAAAAATTGTCTGCACTAATAGCATAAAAAAAGTTTACTGAAATAGCAAACTGTCATTTACTGTTTCAGCAAAATCCGGCGCTTTCCTCTTTTCAGCAAACTTTTTTTTGCTATATTGGAAATATTTTTTGCTCGTGTTACAGACTTTTTATTTTGAGTGTATCGTTCTGCATACTAAGACTTATTTACTTTGATGCCTGCCATAAAATAAGTTACTCTAATTACACACAAAAAAAAAAAGTGTGCAAATATAACTAAAATGTTAATCAATCCAATTAATTTTTAATTGAAACTCAGCCGATGTAACATTTAGTAGCATTGAATTCCATTTTCGTAATAATGAAAATAGGTTAATTGGAGAAACTTTAATTAATTTTTTTGTCATATTGATATTAAAGTTGTTATATATATATTAATTTTTTTATTGGGAATTTTTAAGTCATTAATTAATTAATTAGTAATATCAATTAAAAATTTCATTCGATAGAAATTGGATCAATTAAATATTTTGTTAAATTAAATACAATATTTGTTGAAGAGAAACATGAAAATAAAAATAATTTAATTCAATATATCCAACCTACAATTCAATATATCCAACTAGACAAATTATGTCTAAAAGATATCTTTAAGTTATCTTTTAAATGTTATAGATGTCCGAAATTTGTCCGAAATGGTACGAGAAAGATGTCCTTTTGTAATACAAATGATTGATCGGAAGGTGCCTTTTTGATTTGCCTGAATGATGTCCTAATGGTATACATAAAGAAGTCTTAAAGTAATTGTCTAAAAGTAGTCTTTTTAACAACTGAAAGGCAACCGAATTAAGTCATCCAAAAGTATGTAAAAATATGTCTAAAAGTTGACGTCAGAAATGTTCTTTTTGACAAATACTTAAGCATTGATTTTTTTCGGTATAAATCAAAACAAATCTTAACATTTCATTATATATTTTATTATTTATTCAATGATGCCATCTGTGCAAATTTGTACACATCTTAGGAACGAGAACGGAATGCCACTCCTCGTATGCCTCGCGTCAGAATCCTAACACTTGGTCTTGATTAAAGCCATTGGGCTGTTACATTCTGTCAGTTACACACTTCATCTGCTTCAACGACTTAGCGCGTTAGTTTAATCATTAGCGAGGTGTAGTGATTTCTCTGCTGGTTGTTGTCGGTATCCGGTATCTGTTCAATGTCACTCATCTGCCATTGCAGACTTGTTCGCCGCAACTCATGGCTCCGCTGCGTCCACGTCTCCGCACCCACGTGATGGATCTGACTTCGGGGCCAATAGTCAGACCTTCGGCATGTCTTTCCTACATGCGAGCGAGCTGCATGCATTTTTTAGCGTCGCACAGCGACACGAACACAGACGTCTTCGAGCAGGAACGCGGCTTCTAAATTTGCGGAGTTTATGCGTAATGCAGCCAGGTTTTTTTTGTATTATTTTTTTAATTTTTTAGATATTGCGCGACGGCAAGAAAATTTGAAAATAAATTAATTTTTGTTTTTGTCAAATTGAAAATTAAAATGTAAACAAACATTATTTTGGCATCGTTACACCACTAAACGATAAAAAAAGGACTTGTTAAATAGTCGCCTTTTTGGAAACTTTTTGAGTATGCAAATAAGTTTACGGAATAC